>JARQOD010000001.1:613712731-613783254 GCA_033576555.1 Oophaga sylvatica
CCAATTTTAGTATATGTGCTGTGTGTAACTTGCATTTTTGGAGTCTTTTAAGTCTTCTTTTGTGGCTTTGCTATTAGTTTAGTGTAAGGACTTGCAAGTGTAGGGACCCATGACGTGGGTTGCAAGCTTGTGTATTTTGGCCAAAATATCGACTAATACCTCACTTTTTTTTGTATTTTTTGTACTATTTCTTTGGGTGCAGCCAAGCCCAGCATTCTGTAATGCTGTAGATAAGCCCCCGATGTCACCTGAAAGTGAAGAAAAACGAGTTATATTATACTCACCCAGGGGCGGTCCGCCGTCAGGTCCGATGGGCGTCGTGGTCCGGGGCCTCCCATCTTGTAGCGAAGCTGGCCTCTTCTTTCCGTCCCGTCGCGGCTCCTGCGCAGGCGCACTGCTCTGCCCTGGTGAGGGCAGATCAGAGTACTGCAGTGCGCAGGCGCCGGGAAAGGTCAGAGAGGTTTTCCAGTTTTGGAGAACCCGGTACTTCACCTTTCGTTTGTTTTAAAAAACAAACAAACTGTGCTTTATTCACTCTCATCAGGTCCTGAGCTGAGTCTCTGCAACTGCTGTAGTTACTGTCTGCAGCACTGATGTTCCAACTACAGCACTGCAGCCAACCACTTTAGGTTATGTTCACACAATGGGTTTTTGCAGGTCACCAAAAAGTCCACTTTCCAAGCAGAAACTTTCTTTTAGAATTTTTTGGTAGTTTCCTGAAAAGTTTTTTCTAGCGTTTTTTTTTCCAGCATTTTAGGCTTTTTTTTTTTAAACTAGCGTTTTTTGAAGCAAGAATGCTGCCAAAATGGTCAACAGACGCCTGGACGTCTTCTGGGCATTTTTTTGTGCCTTCTTATTGACTTATATTGGAAAGTAAAGAGCGTCTTCAGAGGAGAAGACACCTAAAAAATTATCCGCTCACTTCTTTTAACCACTTGGTGTCTGTGGAAACCTGAATTTGTGAAAAGCCTGAACTTATTATGCAAAGCAAGTCATTTTTACATTGAAATCAATATGTTCATTCTTTCTGAGCATTTTTTCCAAGCAACTTTTGAAGTGGATCTGCTACAAATTTGAAAAAAAAACTACTATAAAAATTGAAATCAATACAATTAACCATTTCTAATCTGAAAGTGCCTATACAATAACTTTTGGACAGATGCTATAATAGGATGGGTGCCATAAGAAAAACAGTTGTTGTGCAGACATGTACCAGCTACATACAGACGTTAACAACAAGACATAGATTGATTGAATTCACACACATGCAAAACTAATAAGAGATAAAAGCCCTTTATATATACAATGTGTGCAGAATTATTGGGCAAATGAGTATTTTGATCACATCATCCTTTTTATACATGTTGTCCTACTCCAAGCTGTATAGGCTTGAAAGACAACTCCCAATTATGTAAATCAGGTGATTTGCATCTCTGTAATGAGGAGGGGTCTGGTCTAATGACATCAACACCCTATATAAGGTGTGCGTAATTATTAGGCAACTTCCTTTCCTTTGGCAAAATGGGTCAGAAGAGAGATTTGACGGAGACTGAAAAGTCAAAAATTTGTGAGATGTCTTGCAGAGGGATGCAGCAGTCTTGAAATTGCCAAACTTTAGAAGCGTGATCACCGAACAATCAAGCGTTTCATGGCAAATAGCCAACAGGGTCGCAAGAAGCATGTTGATAAAAAAGGCTCAAAATAACTGCCCATGAATTGAGGAAAATCAAGCGTGAAGATGCCAAGATGCCATTTGCCACCAGTTTTGCCATATTTCAGAGCTGCAACGTTACTGGAGTATCAAAAAGCACAAGGTGTGCCATACTCAGGGACATGGCCAAGGTAAGGAAGGCTGAAAAACGACCACCTTTGAACAAGAAACATAAGACAAAACGTCAAGACTGGGCCAATAAATATGTTAAGACTGATTTTTCTAAGGTTTTATGGACTGATGAAATGAGAGTGACTCTTGATGGGCCAGATGGATGGGCCCGAGGCTGGATCAGTAAAGGGCAGAGAGCTCCACTCCGACTCAGACACCAGCAAGGTGGAGGTGGGGTACTGGTGTGGGCTGGTATCATCAAAGATGAACTTGTGGGACCTTTTCGGGTTGAGGATGGAGTGAAGCTCAACTCCCAGACCTGCTGCCAGTTTCTGGAAGACACCTTCTTCAAGCAGTGGTACAGGAAGAAGTCGGTATCGTTCAAGAAAAACATGATTTTCATGCAGGACAATGCTCCATCACATGCATCCAAATACTCCACAGCGTGGCTGGCCAGTAAAGGTCTAAAGAAGAAAAAATAATGACATGACCCCCTTGTTCACCTGATCTGAACTCCATAGAGAACTTGTGGTCCCTCATAAAATGTGAGATCTACAGGGAGGGAAAACAGTACACCTCTCGGAACAGTGTCTGGGAGGCTGTGGTGGCTGCTGCACGCAATGTTGATCGTAAACAGATCAACAACTGACAGAATCTATGGATGGAAGGCTTTTGAGTGTCATCGTAAAGAAAGGTGGCTATGTTGGTCACTGATTATTTTTTTTTGTTTTTGAATGTCAGAAATGTTTATTTCTAAATTTTGTGTTGTTATATTGGTTTACCTGGTGAAAATACACGAGTAAGATGGGTATATATTTGGTTTTTATTAAGTTGCCTAATAATTCTACACAGTAATAGTTACCTGCACAAACAGATATCCTCCTAAGATAGCCAAATCTAAAAAAACCCACTCCAACTTCCAAAAATATTAAGCTTTGATATTTATGAAATGGATAAAGTATGGATCTACCAATCATAAGGGTGTATATAGTCAGCAAGGTAGAAGTGCAAGTTAAAATTTAACTTTTAATGATAATGTTTAAAAGAACCAACTGGTTCACACCATAGTAAAATTAGAACACTATAAAAACATACAATCACCGCTCTCACCAAGGAGATGACAACTAGATAACCAAAGAATCTCTTTTCAGTGGGCAAACAAGTCCACGAAAAATTGCTGATTTAAATCTGGACAGTAACTTGTTGTTTGATTCAAGGAATGTCTGTATGTCCAAATCTGGGACTCCTCATAAATGTACTACGCACCAATCGTTATGAGGTCCTATAAGCACTAATGTAAAATAGCCAGCAAATAAGGATCAGTATTAAATATAAAATAGCCAACAAATAAGGATCAGTATTAAATCATAACACATTTCAGGATTATTGGAACAATCTCACCAAAATATCCTCTGAACCCAAATATCCAATCAGTGTCCATATGCGTTTCAATCCACTGGGGAGGCTTTCAAATTCCATACATTACCCCTGAGGAGACCGCAGACATCTGAGATGTAATATAAACAATAAGCTCCCAACGCGTTTCTCAGGCTCGATCATCAGGGGAGACCATGCCAATTAGTATTAGCTATAGTATACTGACATCCGTCATGTATATCCATATCATCAGGCGGGTTCCTGATCTGAACTCCATAGAGAACTTGTGGTCCCTCATAAAATGTGAGATCTACAGGGAGGGAAAACAGTCCACCTCTCGGAACAGTGTCTGGGAGGCTGTGGTGGCTGCTGCACGCAATGTTGATAGTAATCAGATCAAGCAACTGACAGAATCTATGGATGGAAGGCTTTTGAGTGTCATCGTAAAGAAAGGTGGCTATATTGGTCACTGATTATTTTTTTTTTTTTTTGAATGTCAGAAATGTTTATTTCTAAATTTTGTGTTGTTATATTGCTTTACTGGTGAAAATAAACGAGTGAGATGGGTATATATTTGGTTTTTATTAAGTTGCCTAATAATTCTGCACAGTAATAATTACCTGCACAAACAGATATCCTTCTAAGATAGCCAAATCTAAAAAAAAACTACTCCAACTTCCAAAAATATTAAGCTTTGATATTTATGAGTCTTTTGGGTTGATTGAGAACATAGTTGTTGTTCAATAATAAAAAGAATCCTCTCAAATACAACTTGCCTAATAATTCTGTACACAGTGTACATTATATTGATTAAAAATCACTGACAAAAATGCAAGGAGAGAAGGTCCAAAAGAATGAGGGCTATGATACCGTGACTGGCTAGAGGTTTGCACACAGTATTAGGTACAATAATCTTAGAGTGAACATGAAACTGAAAAAGCAAGGGGAAGCTTCTGGACCGAAAATGCTAAATTTGTAACAGGTCCCCGCTTATTATTTGCCTTGTAAATAGCAATGTCTACATACGCACCATTAAGGCTTTAGGACCTCAGCTGCTTTAGGTGGCAAAAACACCAAGCAGTGTCCTACCCTGCAGTGTAGATCTCACAATCCTACTTGGCAGACTTCAATTTCAGTCAAGTTCACTGTAGCATTGCCAACTTTATTTTTTAATGTACAGTCATGGCCAAAAGTTTTGAGAATGACACAAATAATAATTTTTACAAAGTCTACTGCTTCACTTTTTCTAATGGCAATTTGCATATACTCCAGAATGTTATAAAGAGTGATCAGCTTAACAGCAATTACTTGCAAAGTCAATATTTGGCTAGAAAATGAACTTTATCCCCCAAAACACATTTTAACATCATTGCAGCCCTGCTTTAAAAGGACCAGCTAACCTCTTTTCAGTGATTGCTCCATTAACACAGGTGTGGGTGTTGATGAGGACATGGCTGGAGATCAATCTGTCATGATTAAGTAAGAATGACACCACTGGACACTTTAAAAGGAGGCTGGTGCTTGGCATCATTGTTTCTCTTCTGTTAACCATGGTTATCTCTAAAGAAACACGTGCAGTCATCATTGCAATGCACAAAAATGGCCTAACAGGGAAGAGAATCGCAGCTAGAAAGATTGCACCTCAGTCAACAATCTATCGCATCATCAAGAACTTCAAGGAGAGAGGTTCCATTGTTGCCAAAAAGGCTCCAGGGCGCCCAAGAAATACCAGCAAGCGCCAGGACCGTTTCTTAAAAGTGTTTCAGCTGCGGGATCGGGCTACCAGCAGTGCAGAGCTTGCTCAGGAATGGCAGCAGGCAGGTGGAGTGCATCTGCATGCACTGTGAGGCGGAGACTCTTGGAGCAAGGCCTGGTCTCAAGGAGGGCAGCAAAGAAGCCACTTTCTCTCCAGAAAAAACATCATGGACAGACTGATATTCTGCAAAAGGTACAGGCAGTGGACTGCTGAGGACTGGGGTAAAGTTATTTTCTCTGATGAATCCCCTTTTCGATTGTTTGGGACATCAGGAAAACGCCTCATTCGGAGAAGACAAGGTGAGCGCTACCACCAGTCTTGTCTCATGCCAACTGTTAAGCATCCTGAAACCATTCATGTGTGGGGTTACTTCTCAGCCAAGGGAATCGGCTCTCTCACAGTCTTGCCTAAAAACACAGCCATGAATAAAGAATGGTACCAGAATGTCCTCCAAGAGCAACTTCTCCCAACCCTCCAAGAGCAGTTTGGCAATCAACAATGCCTTTTCCAGCATGATGGAGCACCTTGCCATAAAGCAAAGGTGATAACTAAATGGCTCAGGGAACAAAACATAGAGATTTTGGGTCCATGGCCTGGAAACTCCCCAGATCTTAATCCCATTGAGAACTTGTGGTCAATCATCAAGAGACGGGTGGACAAACAAAAACCTAAAAATTCTGACAAAATGAAAGCATTGATTGTGCAAGAATGGACTGCTATCAGTCAGGATTTGGTCCAGAAGTTGATTGAGAGCATGCCAGGGAGAATTGCAGAGAGTCCTGAAGAAGAAGAGCAACACTGCAAATATTGACTTGCTGCATTAACTCATTCTAACTGTCAATATAAGCTTTTGTTACTCATATGTTTGCAATTATTATATTTCTGTCTGTGATAAAAACATCTGTCAAACACACATAAAAACCAGAGGGCAGCAGATCATGTGAAAATATAATATTTGTGTCATTCTCAAAACTTTTGGCCATGACTGTAGACAGACCATCTACATTTTTTTTGTGGACACGTTCCCTTTAATAATCTGTAAGGGTTTTTTGTTTTTCCCGGATGAGAAAAAAGTGCCCTTTTTCACAGAATGTACAGAAATGTCTGGACAATTGGCTACCCTGATTCAATGTAGTGAAGAATACCCTTTATTATGGCCAAGGTGGTGGACATTATCATTCCTAGCTCCCTTCGAAGCAATGTACATGTTGATCGGGAAAGATTCTAAAGTTAAATGACATGTTTGTTAGGTTTGAAGCTAAGGCATTTTTTAATACTATGTCTGTAGCTGGATCTGTCACACATCAGTGTCAACAAGTCTGTTTTCATAACTAGCAGATGACATGAATGACCTGGCCTACCCTGCGCTCAGATAAGCAAGTTGCCGCAGAGATTATATGCTAAAAACAAGGACTTTAGAAGGGTTTGCTAATAAGATTAGCAATCTGACTTGCTTAGCATGGCAAGTATGAAGTATCCAACCCCCATGTATCATTGATCCATTCTTTTGGAAAACAAGACAGACATGAAGACACTAATAAAATATTCTGCACCCTAACGGTTACGGATGTTACAATGAAGCAAATTTGCAATTTGGATGAATATCTGCTTTTAAAGGGAACATATCATTAGATTCATGCAGCCCGAACCATGAGCTGCATGAATCAGGACCCGACTGTGCTACTGCAGCCCTGTATCTTTTTCTCTTAAACCAGCAGTTTCAGAGAGATAATTTGAGAAGTGATGTGTTTCAAGCAGGTTAAAATCATGATTTTTTAAAATAATCAAAAAATCGGATTTTTTGTTATGATTTTTGAAAATCGGATTTTTTTGATTTAAATTGGATTTTTTTCAATAAACTGCTTTTTGAGGAAAATATTTTACCATCCAAAGGTTCTTCCATCATGAGATAAAGCTGAGTTGTTTAACTCAGTAGAATAAAGGCTGTATATGTGTAACATTCACAATGCCATGCTCTTCCAGAGGTTTCTGTAGGATTAGTGGGCAGTTTCTCTCCTATGTTATCCAGACGCTCGCTTTACTTACGCAGTTCTCAAAAGCGGAATTTGACTCCAGCCTCTTCTTCACGGCAAAAATGTTACAACATGAACAGAGTTGAGAAAAAGACCTTAATCCTATTGTTCTACAAACCTATGAATACAGAATCAACCCCTTCAGTGCCAAGTCCAAGAAGTTAGACAATATGTTTCTGATTGTTTGGAGTGTAATAGATCTGCACAACACAAGAAGAATGTGAATCTAAGTGTGAGGAGAGGAAGGGCAAGCAGACAAGAAAATGATCACGTGTGACTTCTCTCCTCCGTTACTAGGTGTTTGTAATAACAGAGGATGTAGTTTAGGCTCACAGAGCGGAGCCATTTTGTTGGGGACTGCCAGTGATACTGACAAGTAGGCTGTCACTGAGGACGACCGGCAGCATCTATTCTGTTAGTCCATGCTGCTCGCTGTATTATAAACTGAGCACAGATACGTGGAGAGTATCACACACTGGATTATTCACAGCACATGACACACTGCATGTATCTAGATACAGGGCTGAGTGTAGTGTATCGCATTATGGGATTAGATACACCGGTCTGGGGCATATCGCACTTGATGAAATTAGATACACCAGTCTGGGCGTATCACACATGATGAAATTAGATATACCGGTCTGGTAGAAACTTTGATTTAAATCACTGATTTAAATCAAGCCTTACTGACTAGTGATTTAAATCGTGATTTAAATCGTGATTTAAATCAGTTTGATTTAAATCAAATCCACCCTGGTTTCAAGTGACTAGACAAAATCAACTTTTCCCACACACAATCCCTATGACTGACAGGTCTCTACTTTTGCCCAGTATTGGGAACTGGGGACCAGGGAAGCCACTGGGAAAGTTAGCCGAGACACAGTCTGATTCATGCTGTTCGTGGTTCAGGCTTTAAACAGCATTGATCTTGGTCCTGGCTAAGTCTAATATACAATTAAACTTGTAATGTTTACAGTGATGATTTCTTGCAATTATAATTCTATCTATACATACCCTACAAATGACAATATCCTAAACCTATTATCACGAGTAAGAAGTGAGCATAGTCTACATTAAATTGAATATATCGCCGGGTTATTTGCTGAGTCATCTGAAAGCCACATAAAGTAGGGGCAGAAACTCTGATTCTACCAATGGATCACTTAATCCACTCGGTCCAAGGGCAGCATATATCAGGCACTGTCTGTATGATCCCAGTTAGGCAAGTTTGACTCTGGAACGCTGTGGCATTTCAGAGAACTAACATACTATAACACCCACATACATGTGCTTATAGACAGAAACCTGTGAATCCAGGGTAGCGGCAGGGGAGAAGATGCCAGGGACCCACCTACTCGTCTACAGTACTACTCAGTCCCCGCCGGCACTTAAAGTATATCTTTCTTTGAAACGCCGTAGCATTCAGAGTCAAACATCCGTGACTGAGATCATACAGCCCGTGCCAGATACATGCTGCCCCTGGATCATGCAGCATGTGTCAGCTGTCAGGTTCTCTTTAATTAGCTCCCTGTTGTAGTTTAAAAACAAACAAACAAACACTGTTTTATCTGCTGCAGCTTTTCTAGTCCTTTCAGTGACAAGCTTCTAGATATTAATGGCCTCTATCTATCCTCTCTCTCCAACTGACTGGCAGCTTTCGGCCTAGGCACAGTATAAGCATAACGCTATCACTCAATGGTGTGGATTGGGTTAGACATATCACCACTGAAAGGACTAGCAGAGCTGCAGAAGATAAAAAATACAATAAGAAGCCCATTAAGTGAGACCTGCTGAAATAAGGGTCTCTGCCCATATTTTATGCTGCCCTCAAAGTGGAAAGCATGAAGCCAGTGACATTTTTCAGCATGTTATACCAGATTTCTCCTGTGGTCAAAGCTTCTCCTATTTCCAGACTACTTAATTTAAGGACAATGATAATGTACTTAAAAACTGACTACCCTGAGGAGCAGTAACGTTGCCATTACAGCATATTATACATGAGAGTATTTCCTTCTATACTGTAAGAAAAAAGAGCTATTTTTGTAAAGTGTTCAGCATATTTCCCGTTGGCACTAGAGAAATATCTTACATAATTCCCTTGCTGCATTACCAGACAGGTGGTGTCTCATGGTGAAACAGAACATATAAGCCCATCAGGATGCGCATTTATACAAGAAAACCAAAAGGAATACACATTCACTGGCTTCAATCCAGTTAGGCAATGTATCTGATCTGCACATACATTTATAAAATATTACAAGAATATCCTTTTTTTTGCACGTTGCGATTACTGGGTTACTACTAGTCACGGCTTACTTATGTTTTGCTTTAATAGAATGAAGGTTGTAATGCTTGTAGGGGGGCTCTAAAGTAAAGATTAAATAAATGAACACATTTATTCCTAATTTGGTATCTCTTCCATTAATAATTGCACATAGGGATAGATCATTTGTTAATAACAATAATTCATGTTATTTATACAGTATCGTTCCCTATGAAAAGTGGAAACCAAAAGCAACCAGATATCCTTACATCTAAATGAACACTAGCAAGCATTTAGATTAATACACAAAAATGCTGAGATTTATCCAGAACATAAATATGCATTTGGTAAGAATCCCTTCTTGGATGCCACTTGTACAATGCTGCCGGGAGCTGAACTCCAGACCTTGTAACAGAAAACCAGCCCGTATTTGCTGTGCCAGCCAGATTCTTCTTCAACTCTTCAGAAAGGTCATCAGTGGAAGGCCGTAGGACAGACTAACTAACTGACCTGTCAACCTCGTACATGCAGCCCACCTTACTGGAAACGTAGTAATAGTAAGCGAGGCATCACATTGTACTGAATGTTTAGTGTTCCTTGGCACAGAAATGCTAAAATACATCCAATAGGAACTAACAGCGTAGTTGCTTGAACCGCAAGATCAATCTAAGGCCTTTTAACAAAAGTGCACCGCTTAATCCACAGTCATCTAAAAGACTGAGGATGAAAAGATTATACTAGAAACCAAGAATGATCTATGTGGATTTCTGAAGGACACGAGTCCTTCTCTAATAGCTTGTTCCAAGAATGGTCCATGCACCAGTGATATATACTACTTACAGAAATGTTCAGCCAAGGTATTGTGCTCATATTCAGATTTCAACAAACTAAGATCGGCTTTTTTCATAGATTTGTAAGATTTCAGACTTTTTATTTTCAATTTCTTAAGGAAGCCTTAAGGGTATCTATAGCATACATAATAAAATTAAGCATTATTACATCTCAGGTGAAGACTTTCTCCTTTTGGTTTAGCGATCTAACTACTGTGGACTGTGACAAACACACGTTCAGTCTCATGAAAGAAAAAATGGTAGTCACTCTTATAAGGCTGGTTTTAGATTTCCAACAGTCAAGCATGGACTCAATTTGTGAATGATGAATGGGCTAAAATGCAATGGATCCATTAAAAAATGGATGAAATAGAGATTTTATCCATTTGGCATCTGTTTTTTTCTAAGCACCCCTTGAATTTTATGGGTAAGACTGATTCGAAACATGGATCGAAGTAGTGTATGCTGCAATTTTTTTTACACGAGGACTACTGGTTTGAGTGTAAAAATGTTCAGCCCATTCACCTGAACAAGCCCTAAGGGAGATATAATCAAATTGTGGCCTACCCACATTTAGATCAGGGAAAAGCTAACAAAGTAACAGGAAAATTATATACTTGCAGTCTTGCATCAAGGTCCTAATGCCACCCAGTACTGAAAAACACCAAACTAATTTCTAAGAAATTTGCATATTTCTTATGATGCAACATCTCCTTACTTAGGCATGAAAATAACCACACAACAAATAGTTCAGGGTGTTAGAAATGTATGCTTTGAAGATGAAACAGGTGGCAAACCAACGCCTGTGCCACATTTGCGTTCATAGGCTCCCAGATTTTAAAGAGAAGGTAGTGATAAACCACATGTTCACCAAAAGTCAAACTGTGTGGTCTCATAGCGTGCACTCTTTGTGTGCTTTTCCACCCATTTTTCCTCACTTTGGCTTGCTTTAAGAAAGCATTCATGATAGAATAAAACATGGCGGTGTACTATGGAAATAAATGAACATCGGGCAACTTTTTCTATTCCAGAAAAAGCAAGAAATTCTGTGTCGAAAGGTAAATGTTGAGCAACATTATTCAACTCCAAGGCTGCATGCAAAAACATATTAAGTAATCGTCCAAAAACATGGAAAGTGTAGAAGGCAGGAAATGAGACTTCACTATTGTTCACAGTATTTATGCCGACCTAATGAATAAGTCACAAGTATCATTTCTGCTGCGCGGATAATTTTCCTTATCTTGTCTGTGTCATCAGTTACAGATTTGCTGCTATGTGTAGGAAAAAAATCCAATTTATCTGATTGTAATTATCTACCCATCGAGGAATTTTGAACCCTGTAAAAATTGCTTCATTTGTTAAACGGTTGGCAATCAAAGCCTTTTATTTATGGAGTTGATAAAACACTCTGCATTTCCATTGAATATTGTAATTGCATCCAATTACTGCCGCAGTGTGTGCACTTTGTAACAACATGGCGTCACCTCAAGCAGCTTACCTAAATGAGTACATGGAGTCGTCCACACGTTGTTTCCTTCTAGTTACATATATAACCCCACCTTCTAATGCAGACTAATGTACTAATAGAGAACCCTAAAACGCCAAGTTCAAAGTATGCCCTGAAGGAACCTGTGGGACCATGGACTATAAAACGTGGTAGTAAATAAGGAGGGGTTCTGTTGCTATGGAGGATGTGACTGATGGTCCTTTTTAGCAGACCTTCCCTACTCTGGCAAATTGTTGGAGGTCTCCTTCTTTAACTTAGATCATCCTAATAGGATATTTGGAAATTGATTTTTGGTTGAGAAAACCTTTCTATAAATTGTAAATCCCCTTTAAACAGTTGAGGATATTGAGAAATAGTTAACTCTGGCCTGAAGACCATATACTTCCTGATGGTCTACTCAAAGCAGAAGAGAAACTGACCTCACTCTGCAGAATTATCATGTAATAGATTATTTCAGAATCACCAATCTTTTCTCACACATGTTATTTATTAGCTACAGTGAAGACCACCTCTTTAGCCTGAGGAAGGGAACAGTCTTCCCAGATTATCAGATTACAGATTTTTAGCTCCAGCGTATAAAATGAACCGTCTTTAAACAGCCACCCCTTTATCCAGACGAGGTATCCTATGACAGATGTTCATATATTATGGACACTGTCCAACTTCACTGAGATGACCACTCCTCTACAAGACATTCAATACAGTTTTGGGTGGTCATCTGAAGGAGATTCACTGTTTTTATTTCACTAGTTATTACATGGATATTTTGCATTTCATGTAGATCCTTATAGTGTTTTCTATTGTTACTATTACGGTTAAAATTAATTTACTATAATTGTTTACATTTTTCCAAAGTACTACATAACGTACCTATTGCCAGGAATATTGATAAAATAGCTGTACTCATCCCCGGCGCTTCAGTACCACATCACCGGTCCTCCTAGTGGTCTTCTGCTTACCTGGCTCAGTGATTAAACATTATATACCGGGCATGACTACTGCAGCTAATCAAAGGTAGGGTAGCAGTCACATGGGTATATGGGTGACTGCAGCCAATAAAACAGAAGACAGTAAGAGCACCTTACAGTACATGCACTGCTGGTAGAGCAGGGGATTGCATGGGTAGGTATTAGTTATGAGCGAGTATGCTCCTTGCAGGGTATCAGGCAATCCCCAATCTGTCTAGCAGCCGCAAATCATGCAGCTACAGCGACACAAACTAAATCTCGAGCATGTCCAAATACTCGGAGGACACCTGAGCATGCTCGGGAAAACGCGAGCAACGAGTATACTCGCTCATCACTAGTAGGTATCACTCTTACCAGTAGGAACATGGGCACATTTCTCCTTTAGTAAAAAAAAACCACAATACATGAAAATAACATGTCATCCTGTATGGTAGACGTATGTTACACAATATTAAACTACCTTTACCCAACCTAAATTCAAGCCTCGGTGTTTCTTAATCCAATGCCATATACAAGAGAATATGCTTATAAAAAACAGCTACTGTAAGAGAAACTGAAACATTTATCTGAACTTACAAATCCACACAAGTACAAATAGGAAAAATACCATTGTGGCTTGGGTCTATAATTGTTCCAGGCTTATGCCTTTGCCCTGTACTGATTGTACGCTGTACGGTATGCATATTACCGTAAACTTATCTATGGCTGATAAAGGAAGACATTCTGCGAGGCTGACCTTAAGCCGAAAGCTACTGCTAAGTAGCCAGATACCAGTCGCATGAAGATTCTGCTGCGCAAGTGCATACCTTCATAATCTACAAGGAGGGACATTTACATTATCTCTAACTGTAAGTTCAATTATATTAAGCGTTCAGAAGAAAAAAATTTTTTTTTTATTTAAACGCAACTACTAGTGGTATGAACCTCTAAATGAAACAAACAAAAAACATAGCTTGGGGCGATCTAATCAATGAAGTTAAATATATGAAAAGTACAGAGATCTTTTTAATGATCTTTTTACACCTAGGTCTGTAACCACGACAAGAAAGTATCCCCTACATCTTCTTTCAAAATCATCACAGATGAGGATTCTTTACAACAGAAAGAGCAGTAAAAATGTAGATACTCTCTTGCACAAAATGTTGTCATGATTGATTTGGTAAACAAGTTCAAGAACGGCCTTGATGTTTTTCTTGAAATCCAAAATATCAAAAAGGCTTGTGACAAGTTTTCAAGGTAATCCCCTATCAATAAAATAGGATGGAGCCCTCCCTCTCCATTCTCTACGGGATTTGCCATAGATAGCTGAGCACTGTACCTAGCTTTTCTGAAATTCCATACAAAGTGAATGGAGCAGATGTGAGCATACTTAACTTCAGATCAAATCAGACAGGGCTCAAAGCCTCATTCTAGAGGTGGTTTTAGCGATCAGGATGTTGTCCCCTACCGAATGGAACTTCATAACTTGTTATAAACCCTTTAAATCACGCATACATAATTAGAGAAGACAGGTAACTCACTTAATTTATTCATCTTCCAATCAAGAAGGACTTTTTCTTCCTAAAATTAGGCAATTTTCAACTACGACAGTTTTTTTTCCATCCTCTAGACTAACAATTACCTACCTTAACAACATCTGCTATTTTATTATGTTAAAAGAGTGAATAAAATAGAAAGTGGGCAGATCACCAATAGATCAAAACAGTGAACAAGAGGCACCAAATACACTGGCAAAAGCCATTATAAAAGAGGCTATCAATCTATTATGCGATCATGTTACAAAAAGAGACTAAACAGAGTATTAGGGTGGCAAAAATGAAAAAGTAAAGTACCACTTTAAGCAATAAATATAAAATTTATTCACAGATAATTTCTTCTATTTAGGAAAACCACTCTACCTATCTGCAAATTATATTACTAATACTTGAGTTCCTTAGGATCTACTGTATGCAATTCAAAGTCTAAAAAAGGTGCATTATTAAAACCACTACTAGAAATCTCAAGGTCAGTTTACAACGCCCAACCGAAGGCATGATATGACTGCCGATCGGTAAACTTTTACGGATTGTCGGTCAGTTACACAGGCAGGATAAAGTAAACAATGTCCAGTGATCGATCTCTACCAGATTCATCAGTGAGTATAGGCTGCCATGGTTCTTGTAGAGAATGATGATCTTTTATGCTGCCTGTTTAGATACCAAGATAATCGTGAAATGATCGTTTTTAACAACGCTCATTCACATTTATCTTGCAATGTAACTGCTCCTTTATAGCCTTGATGTCAGTGTAGGTACAGTATATAAGGATTCTCATAATTGTACTGCATTCAAATTAGAACTTACCTGTACCCCGAAATCTATGTAAACTTGCAAGGAATTTGTGCAGGTCCTTCCCACTTGTGTCTTTTTGACTATATAGCAGCAACTTTCTTGCATCAGAAAACAACCGAGAAACTCTAAAATTATGCAAAAAAAACAATAATTTCATTTTACACAAAAATCTGGAACATTTCACTATGAGGCATCTACACTTAAAGGTATTATTCACTTTAAACTACCATTACTTGGTGTAGTAGCTGACAAATAGTGTCCATCTCACAATACCCAGATAAGCTGTTCAGCTGAATGTATGAGGCAGTATACAAACTTTAAACTCTGGTTATGAGAGCAGTATGGTGGGAGCCTCCAGCAACCACTACTTTAACATTAATATAAGCTTTTGATAAGTGTCTTTACCTCAAATCCTTCAAATAAAGGCAAATGATTAAATATTTTTTGCTTAATCTTGCTCCTTACGTAATCAATAAATTTGACACACTGTATATATCAGTTTAGTGAAAACAATGGCTGCAGTTTACCAAGCAATTTTAGCTAGAGTTCTGGAATGCTATTGAGTTTTGGCTAGGGTTCTGGAATGGCTAGAGCTCTGGAAAGGCTAGAGTTCTGGAATGTCAGAGTTTTGGCTAGGGTTCTGGAATGGCTAGAGTGCTGGAATGTCATAGAGTTTTGGTTAGAGTTCTCTAATGGCTAGAGCTCTGGAATGGCTAGAGCTTTGGAATGGCTAGAGCTCTGGAATGGCTAGGGGTCTGGAATGGCTAGAGCTCTGGAATGGCTAGAGTTCTCTAATGGCTAGAGCTCTGGAATGGCTAGAGCTTTGGAATGGTTAGAGCTCTGGAATAGCTAGAGCTCTGGAATGGCTAGAGTTCTGGAATGGCTAGAGCTCTGGAATGGCTAGAGCTCTGGAATGGCTAGAGCTCTGGAATGGCTAGAGCTCTGGAATGACTAGAGCTCTGGAATGGCTAGAGTTCTGGAATGTCATAGAGTTTTGGCTAGAGTTCTGGAATGGCTAGAGCTCTGGAATGGCTAGGGTTCTGGAATGGCTAGAGTGCTGGAATGTCATAGAGTTTTGGTTAGAGTTCTCTAATGGCTAGAGCTCTGGAATGGCTAGAGCTTTGGAATGGCTAGAGCTCTGGAATGGCTAGAGCTTTGGATTGGCTAGAGCTCTGGAATGGCTAGAGTTCTAGAATGGCTAGAGCTCTGGAATGGCTAGAGCTTTGGAATGGCTAGAGCTCTGGAATAGCTAGAGCTTTGGAATGGCTAGAGCTTTGGAATGGCTAGAGCTCTAGAATGGCTAGAGCTTTGGAATGGTTAGAGCTCTGGAATAGCTAGAGTTTTGGAATGGCTAGAGCTCTGGAATGGCTAGAGTTTTGGAATGGCTAGAGCTCTGGAATGGCTAGAGCTTTGGAATGGCTAGAGCTCTGGAATGGCTAGAGCTCTGGAATGGCTAGAGCTTTGGAATGGTTAGAGCTCTGGAATAGCTAGAGCTCTGGAATGGCTAGAGTTCTGGAATGAATAGAGCTCTGGAATGGCTAGAGATCTGGAATGGCTAGAGCTCTGGAATGGCTAGAGCTCTGGAATGACTAGAGCTCTGGAATGGCTAGAGTTCTGAAATGTCATAGAGTTTTGGCTAGAGTTCTGGAATGGCTAGAGCTCTGGAATGGCTAGGGTTATGGAATGGCTAGAGTGCTGGAATGTCATAGAGTTTTGGTTAGAGTTCTCTAATGGCTGGAGCTCTGGAATGGCTAGAGCTTTGGAATGGCTAGAGCTCTGGAATGGCTAGAGCTTTGGAATGGCTAGAGCTCTGGAATGGCTAGAGCTCTGGAATGGCTAGAGTTCTAGAATGGCTAGAGCTCTGGAATGGCTAGAGCTTTGGAATGGCTAGAGCTCTGGAATAGCTAGAGCTTTGGAATAGCTAGAGCTCTGGAATGGCTAGAGCTCTAGAATGGCTAGAGCTTTGGAATGGTTAGAGCTCTGGAATAGCTAGAGCTTTGGAATGGCTAGAGCTCTAGAATGGCTAGAGCTTTGGAATGGTTAGAGCTCTGGAATAGCTAGAGCTTTGGAATGGCTAGAGCTCTGGAATGGCTAGAGTTTTGGAATGGCTAGAGCTCTGGAATGGCTAGAGCTTTGGAATGGCTAGAGCTCTGGAATGGCTAAAGCTCTGGAATGGCTAGAGCTTTGGAATGGTTAGAGCTCTGGAATAGCTAGAGCTCTGGAATGGCTAGAGTTCTGGAATGAATAGAGCTCTGGAATGGCTAGAGATCTGGAATGGCTAGAGCTCTGGAATGGCTAGAGCTCTGAAATGACTAGAGCTCTGGAATGGCTAGAGTTCTGAAATGTCATAGAGTTTTGGCTAGAGTTCTGGAATGGCTAGAGCTCTGGAATGGCTAGGGTTCTGGAATGGCTAGAGTGCTGGAATGTCATAGAGTTTTGGTTAGAGTTCTCTAATGGCTGGAGCTCTGGAATGGCTAGAGCTTTGGAATGGCTAGAGCTCTGGAATGGCTAGAGCTTTGGAATGGCTAGAGCTCTGGAATGGCTAGAGCTCTGGAATGGCTAGAGTTCTAGAATGGCTAGAGCTCTGGAATGGCTAGAGCTTTGGAATGGCTAGAGCTCTGGAATAGCTAGAGCTTTGGAATAGCTAGAGCTCTGGAATGGCTAGAGCTCTAGAATGGCTAGAGCTTTGGAATGGTTAGAGCTCTGGAATAGCTAGAGCTTTGGAATGGCTAGAGCTCTGGAATGGCTAGAGTTCTGGAATGGCTAGAGCTCTGGAATGGCTAGAGATCTGGAATGGACAGAGACCTGGAATGGCTAGATCTCTGGAATGGCTAGAGCTCTCGAATGGCTAGAGATCTGGAATGGCTAGAGCTTTGAAATGGCTAGAGCACTGAAATGGCTAGAGCTTTGGAATGGTTAGAGCTCTGGAATAGCTAGAGCTCTGGAATAGCTAGAGCTCTGGAATGGCTAGAGTTCTGGAATGGCTAAATCTCTGGAACAACTAGAAATCTGAAATGGCTAGAGCTTTGGAATGGCTAGAGTTCTGAAATGTAATTGTTTGAAATGTAATAAAACTTTTGCACAACTTGAAGCTGTGCAAAAATATTGCAACTTTTGACACTTTTACACCAGTCACACCAGATTTTTGAAAAGTTGGTGGAGCTCTGGTGGGAAGTTATGGCCAAGAATGACTAACAAATTAATCATAATTTAATCTGCAAAGGTGGCTTATTTTATGGCAAAAATTTATACAAGACCCTGAATTATATACATTTCTGGCAATGGATTGAGAGAGTTGAAGGGTGCACTAAATTCATTGAGAAGCACATTCTTTTTAACGAATTGGCAAATCTTTCTTTGGTGCTACTTTCATTAAGAATGGAGAACAAAACGCTTTCAGGGCCATTGTTTCTACAGTATAACCATCCAAAACTAGATATCCTCAGTAAGTACTTGAAAGACACATTTTATGACACAGACTTGTAATAACAATAATAGTAATTAGAACAGTAGGGCAAGAAAATTCACTTACATGGACCTATTGAAATTTCCAACGATTCCTGGTGATTCTCCAGGTGTTGGGTATCGAAAGCATGGGTTATTAGCGTTGCAAATAATCCCCTGCACCCATGGCAAAGTTCCGGCAGATGGCATTGCTTTGTTTGGAAAATGGCCTGTTAAAAAAAAACAATAAAAAACCCTCATAAACATAAGTATAAAAAATAATACTGTACATATAATATGTACTGTGTGGTTAGAAAAATAAATAATCCCTCTGGAGAGCAGCTGCAGAGGGGAAGACGACAAGTTAAAGCCCTTAATGGTAATACAGCTGGAGGGGTTTGTGCCTCATTACCATGAAGTCCGTTGAAGAAAATTTTGCATTTAAAGGTCATTTAGAAAAAAAAGAAACAGAAATAGCAAATATTATGAGACAGCGATTACATTTCCCAAAGTGAATGACCCTACTGAATTCTTTTTAGATGGCAACTTCTTAGAAGCAGCCTGTGAAATACATTTAGATGGCAGATTGCTGAAAGTAATCTACATGCAGCGAGTAATAGGTAAGTAATGATAAGCAACCATGACACAATGCAAACATTTAAATACAATTTCCAAGAACACATCCTTATTGCTCCAGATGTGCATCATGACATTCTCTGTGTAATGTCACCAGTGATCACTTAAAAACCCATCACATTCTGTTTGCATACTTGCACACAGGGACATACATAGAAATCATGGGGCCTCAGAGCAGACGTCCTAATTGCCCCCCCTCCTCGCCAACAAAATAAATAAATTAATATTCGGTATGGCTACAGAAGAGCATATCTTGTAACTTTGCAGACTTTATAAAATAATTTTCCTCCTACTGGAGCCCTAGATTCCCCTTTCATTGCACCTAAAAAGCATGATGCTAACAAAAGTGCCACACACTGTATGATACCCACACAGTGAATTCCTCCATAGTACCCTCCATACTCACAGTATGATAACCATACTGTACCTCACACCAACTCCCCTGGCAAAGTATGGTCACCCCAACATGGTATGATCCCCCAACTGTAACCCCCACACAGCTCTCCATACACTATAATGGCCCCCACACCTCCCACACTGTATAATGGCCTCCATTAGCACTTCAAACAGTATAATCGCCCCACACAGTATGATGGACCCCACACAAACCTTCACACTGTATAACTGCTTATATACATTATAATATCCCCCATATAGTATTTTATAAAGTATAATGGTTCCACATAGCCCTCCAAATATTATAACAGCTCCCACATAGACTTCCATATATTATAATAGCCCGCACATAGACTTCTATATAGCATAATGGGCTCCATAGATCCCCATATAGTTTAATGCACCCCATAATCCTTCATATAGTATAATGCACTCCACATAGTCCTCCATAGCCCATACAGTATAATGCACTTGATAGCCTTCCATATAATATACTGCACTCCCCATAGTCCTCCATACAGCATAATGCACCCCCATACAGTAAAATGCATTCCCCATAGTCCATGCAGTATAATGCACTCCCCATTGTCCTCTATACAGTATTATGGTCACCACTCTGATTACAACACAATACTCACCTCTTCCCCTCATTCCCCCACTGCTCTAGTCTCTGCAGCGAGCGTTCTGAAGTGCCCGCACATCTCAGGGCAGCAGGCACCATGTAGTCCAGAATGCCGCTGAAGTTGCAATGGCGGGTGGGGGTGCTGCCACAGGGCCACCACCATCTCACAGGAACCATAGTAGCTGCGTGGCCCGCTGCGCTTGCAAACACTGTAGCTACGGTCAGTTTTTTGAGATTGAGGTATTTGCCAATTTTACAAGTGTTCCCCAGGTGAACAGGATTTTGCAGTCTTCTTTAGAAGTTAACAGTGAATAGGATATTTATAAAAAACAAATAGGCAGCATATTTTAAAGTTGAGCAAAAATAATTGCAGTATCCAGGTCGAATGGCCACATCGGTAGCACTTGGCTGCCTGACCAGAGCCCTGAGAACCTTCTCCTACCTGGCAACATTGCTAACATCTTTTCTAATAAGTAGTCCTGGTGTGATAATATTATTGCGGCATGACATATGCATGACATTGCGCCATCTTACTAATCGAATAAGCGCCAGTGATACCGGCAGATGAGAGGATATTCGTAGGGCTCTGGTCTGGCATTCATCGACAAGGCCAATGGACCAGGGCCCTGTGACTCTTTTGCTGATCTACTTCTCTTGGAAACCGTCCTGTGCTCCAGCGCTGCTATTCTGGCAGTCTACTCCTCATCAGGAAAGATGACATCATCACCGTCCCAAACTCCAGTCCTCACGGCCCCCCAACAAAACGTGTTTTCAGGATTTCCATAGTGTTGCACAGGTGAGAAAAATCCTGCTGCCTTGATGATACTTCCATGTATTAATCCGATAACATCTCTAAATTTAGGCCAGGCCCATATGGTCGTATTTTATGTCCATATGTACAACAAACAGCATACTGAGACAATATTAACCTATGTAACACAGCAGCAATTTTAACCTAAAAAAATTGCACTGGTCTGGTCCGATTTATGATATGCAGCTGAATGCGGATCCAATCAGTTCCGTTATTTGATATGGCCTTTGTTTTTCATATGGACCCGTGAACCGGCCTTACTTTGTACACATTTCCTAACCCTAATCTATTTCCCGACACTAATCTGTACACATTTCCTAATCCCTAAACTAATCTGTACACATTTCCTAACACTAATCAACACTCATTTCCTATCCCTAATAAATGAAATACTAAAATAATGCAATTATGGTTTAATAATAAAAAAATAATCACATATCAGCTGTTTATTACATTCGTAATTAGTTTTTCTTATTAGTTAAAACAGTGACCCCTCTCATTTTATGCTTTGGCAGAAATAAAAAACTAAAATCCTTTAAAACCCCTAGGTAAAATATATAACGTGAGACTAAAATAAAAGTATATCATACTTAGCCAAAATATTCAGAGCATTGTATATAATAACGTAGGCTTTCTATACAATGCCTTCATTTCACTCAGACCGAAAATATGGTCGTCTGCACAAGTCCTAAAAGAAAAAGTAATTCTGACGGCAAGCCAGCTAAAATTTATAGCAAGGTTCAAAAGTTCTAGAAATGCTTATTATTTACAAGTTATCTCAATGTGAGGGACAAAAGCCTACAGAACATGTACTGTCAACAGTGGTAGACTTCTAAGAAAAGACCACGAATCAGAACAGATTACCAAAACCAGATTACCAAATGTTGGTGCAGTAGGGCTATGTGCACACAGAATGTTTTCAGGAGTCTTTTGGACTGGTTGTGTTCCAGAAAAGGGCCTGAAAATTGCTCATCAAACACTTAAAAGACTCTTCCTATTCATTTCTAATGAAAATAACTTGTTGTTTATAGGTTTAGTCTTTTGATTGGTTTTAATTAGTTTTAGGTTTTCAAAGACACCGCGGGTTTAAAAGAAGTGACCTGATGATTCTACAGGTGTATTCTGCTATTAAGCTGCTACATACTTTCCAACAGTAATGAATGGAAAGGCTAAAAAAAAACAGTGGGCCTATACCAGCAAACGGGCAGCACGGTGGCTCAGTGGATAGCACTGCAGCCTTGCAGCGCTGGAGTCCTGGGTTCGAATCCCACCAAGGACAACATCTGCAAGGAGTTTGTATGTTCTCCCCGTGTTTGTGTGGGTTTCCCTCCGGTTTCCTCCCACACTCCAAAAAACATACTGATAGGGAATCTAGATTGTGAGCCCCTTCGGGGACAGGGATGATAATGGTGCAAACTGTAAAGTGCTGCGGAATATGTTAGCGCTATATAAAAATAAAGATTATTATTATGGCATGGTTTCCCAAACCATCACTGATTATGGAAACTTATGATTATGGAAATCAAGGTCCCAGAGTCTGGAGGAAGAGTGGAGAGGCACACAATCCAAACTGCTTGAAGTCTAGTATGAAGTATCCACAATCAGTGATGGTTTGGGGAGCCATGTCATCTGCTAGTGTAGGTCCACTGTGTTTTATCAAGACCAAAGTCAGCGCAGCATCTACCAGGAAATTTTAGAGCACTTCATGCTTTCCTCTGCTGAAAGCTTTTAGGAGATAGAAATTTCATTCTCCAGCAGGATTTGGCACCTTTCCACACTGCCAAAAGTAACCTGGGCTTCCATAATACCTCAGCAGTGCCATAAGCTGATTGCCTCAATGCCACGCCGCATTGATGCAGCAATTGATGCAAATGGATCCCCGACCAAGTATTGAGTGCATTTTCTGAACATAGATTTCAGTAAACCAACATTTCGGATTTTAAAATAATTTTTTAAACTGGTTATATAAAGTATTTTAATTTACGGAGATAATGACTTTTGGGTTTTCATTGGCTGTAAGCCATAATCATCAACAATAACAGAAAAAAACACTTGAAATAGATTACTCTGTTTGTAATGACTCTATATAATATATGAGATTCACTTTTTGTATTGAAGAAGTGAAAAATATTAACTTTTTGATGATATTCTAATTTTGTGAGAAGCACCTGTACATGGCTACTGAGGTCAGTGATTGACTGCAGTGGTCACATGCCAGTCTGTAAATATTGGCAGGATCTCTACAGCACCTGTTCTGTATCATCCGGTGATTGAGGATTTTTTAATCATTTTAGTACTCTTTGTACTTCTTTTTAACTCCTAGTAAGGCCGTGTAAGATACCAGACATGCACTTTATCGCATACTGGTAGCATAAACCATGCTAATGAACCTTGATCAATAGTTTTTTTCTCTGCAAACAGCAAATATCTACTGACACAGGTCAGAGTGACTAGAAACTGATAAAACCTTACATTTGAACAAACAGAGTAGGCTAAAATGAAATGAAGCAATATTGCGATTTAGTAAAATAGAAGCCTTTGCTCCACTTGCTGTACCAATATACCGTAATGATTAGAAACATTATCACATTAATACATGAATATACTTCATCATTTTTTCACACTGGTCACTATAAAAAAATCCGCAGGTAGAATGTTTTAGAGCTTCATGAACTGAACAGATTAACTTTAAAGGGCTTGTCCATGGAGTCTCTCAGGGCTCGGATGACATTGTTATGCAAGGTGAGCCCTGCAGCCTATCAATAACCGCTATTAGGCTGCACCGCCCTCACTTTTTTGGGATGACTGTGTAAGGTTCTGTGTACATGTTCCTGAAACTCAGTTTGTTCGTCAGCCATTTTACTTTCTGTCTTGCTGCAGCTATCTTGCCCTCAGTCAAAATGGAGTTTCCAGCTTGCATGTTCCCGCCCTGATTCTCTCCTTTTGCTTCTTAAGCAGCCACAGCTGAGCAATCAGTGCTTCAGAATCTAGCCTGCAGTGAACCTGTGACCTGACTCCTAAAGCCTTGGACCTTGTACTCCAGCTATTCCTACTGAGGAACTCTGAAGCACTTGTGGACTCTGAACCCTGCTCTTTGAAAGACCCACGTTTGCACGGACTTACGGTAACAAAGAAGAAGATCCTGAACCTGTTGTGGAGAGTGATTGCTGAGCTTAGATTACTCTGGCCTGCTGTGTCTCCTGCTTCTGTGTCTGCAAACTGTGTGACTATTTTTGCCAACTTGTATGAAGTAATACAAGACTTTCTATATCAAACCTGTGTCTCATGTATTTTCATCGCACCCAAGCACAAGACTCTATATGAACTGTACTACATACATTACAAGATTCTGAAGCCAAAACGTTAGTGTCTGCTGGGTCTGGAAAGGCTGTGTCTGCTGTAACTGTGGATATCGGATGTCCGGTTGTACTTTCTGTGATGACAGTGGTTGTGACTTCTCACAACCATTCCAGGTGAGCAATTCCCTTAAGTGTTTTTTTTTCTGCAGTGTTACCACAGGTAAACACTATTGTTTTTTTTTTTTTTCTCTTTTCTCTTTTTTGTCTGCTGTAACTGTGGATATCAGATGTCCGGGTGAACTTTCTGTGATGATAGTGGTTGTGACTTCTCACAACCATTCCAGGTGAGCAGTTCCCTTAATTTTTTTTCTCTCTGCAGTGTTACCACAGGTAAACACTATTGTTTTTTTTTTCTCCTCTCCTCTTCTTCCAGTACTCCTGTCTTAAAAGATCTGGAAAATGGAGGCCCGCATAAAGGAACTTTGCGGAGTGACTGATAATATCCTTGCAGATTTGCAGAATATAAAGACCCGTTTTTCAAGCCTACAGGACCTCACTAATCACAATTTGCAAGTGTTTGGACAGACTGCCCAGGATTTGCGAGCCAGGATTGAGGTTCTAGAAGAGCGAGTCCAGGCTCCTGCCGTAGCCCCGAGTTCTGGGATTCCCAAGTTGCCCCCTTTTCGTTTTGGCGGTGAACGTGAGAAATTCAGGGGATTTATTAATCAATGCAATCTTTTTTTTTCTGCACATGCTTCACAATTTCCCACTGAACGATCTAAGGTGCTTACTATAATTATGTTGCTTACCAACAAGGCTTTGATGTGGGCAAACCCTCTGATTGAGACTGAGGATGATTGTTTGAATCACCTTGATGCTTTTATTTCAGCCATGGGGCAGGTGTTTGATGACCCCAATCGAGGTGCAACAGCTGAAGCAGCCATGTTAGCTTTGCGCCAAGGTAAGCACTCGGTAGCTGAATATGCCTTGGATTTCAGGAGATGGGCCCTTGATACCACCTGGGACAGTTCCGCCAAAAAATCTATTTTTCGAAAGGGGTTATCTCCACTGATTAAGGATGAACTTGCTCGTGCCGACCCTCCCACTGCGTTAGGTGACTTTATTAACTACTGCATCCGTATTGATACTCGTCTGACTGAACGCAGGCAAGAGAGATGGTTCGAAAGCAATCGCACTAACCTTTTCCTACCTTCCTCTCCAGCTAAGGAACCTTTGAGTAGGATTACACGGGAACCTGAACCTGAACCCATGCAGGTAGACCCTTTACAACGACGGGTTAGTGATGCACGCAAGGAACATCGTTTTAAGGAAAATCTATGTTTCTATTGTGGTAAGTCAGGGCACTTCATTATAAACTGCCCCAGCCGTTCTCGTAAGACTACTGCAGCACTCATTCATTGTGAGTGTTGCGAGAGGGGATCTGTCAGGTCCGAGCCTCAGGCTCCAGAGAGATCTGCAGCAACAGATCTTGATTTCTCGGACTTAAACTCCGTTACCTCTGAGGACGTTGACTGTGTAAACGCTGCCATTTTTCAAGTTTCCTCAGCGGTGTCCCAGCTGAGTTGTAAGAAAAACAA
This sequence comes from Oophaga sylvatica, assembly GCA_033576555.1. NCBI lineage: Eukaryota > Metazoa > Chordata > Amphibia > Anura > Dendrobatidae > Oophaga > Oophaga sylvatica. The sequence goes on from JARQOD010000001.1 coordinate 613,738,424, forward strand.
TTCTCATTGCTTTCTTTCCATCAAACTCTGGTTGACTCAGCTTGGGTGTCTAGCTCTGCTATGATCGACTCAGGGGCAAGTGGAAATTTTATGGATGTCTCCTTTGCTCTGAAACAGGGGATACGTTCAGTGAAGAAGGCTACTCCAGTACAGATGGAAACTGTGGATGGCTCCCTGCTGACCTCTGGACCAGTGGATCAGGAAACAGAGCCTTTGAGGGTTCTTATGGGTAAAGATCATCAAGAAAACTGTCCTTTATGCTTATCTCTTCTCCCCACTTTCCCATTATTCTAGGGCTACCATGGCTGCAGGCTCAGAATCCTACCATTAACTGGGAGACCAAGGAATTACACTTTCCAGAGAAACAGATGAGTCCAAAAGTTTCAGCTTGCTCTGTTCCTAAAGGAACCATGTCAGTCCCTGAACTACCAGCTGTATACCAGGACTATGTGGATTTATGTGACAAGAAGAACGCTGACCAGCTTCCTCCTCACCGTCCATATGATTGTAAAATTGAATTATTGCCTGGAGCAGAGATACCTTTTGGTAAGATCTACCCCCTGGCGGGGCCCGAGCTAAAGGCTTTAAAGGATTACATAGACGAAAATCTAGCCAAGGGCTTCATACGTCCCTCTTCATTTCCTGCAGGTGCACCCATCTTCTTTGTAAAGAAGAAAGATGGATCTCTGAGACCATGCGTAGACTATAGGGAACTCAATAAGGTTACTATTAGAAACCGTTATCCATTGCCTTTAATCCCTGAGTTATTGGAGAGAGTGCGACATGCCAAAATTTTCTCTAAACTAGATCTTCGTGGGGCCTATAACTTAGTCCGTATTAGACCTGGGGATGAATGGAAGACTGCATTCAGGTCACGCTATGGACACTTTGAATATCTAGTTATGCCTTTTGGTCTGAGTACCGCCCCAGCCACTTTCCAACACTTGGTGAATGACATCTTCAGGGATCTCCTAGATACATTCGTGGTAATTTATTTGGATGATATTCTAATTTTTTCTAACTCCACAGAGGAACATCATGGACATGTGAGAATGGTCTTGGAACGTCTAAGACAAAATCATCTTTACATCAAACTTGAAAAGTGTGAATTCCATAGGACCGAAATTCAATTTCTGGGGTATGTACTGTCTACACAAGGAATTAGTATGGATGGAAGCAAAATCCAAGCCATCAAGGATTGGCCAAGTCCTAGAAATGTGAAGGAGGTACAGCGCTTCATCGGGTTTGCCAACTTCTATAGACGTTTCATTAGAAATTTCTCTGAGGTAGTGTCACCTATCACCCAACTTACCCGGAAAGAGTCTAGGTTCTCCTGGACTCCCCAAGCCCAGGAAGCATTTTCCCGTCTAAAAGATAAATTTACCACTGCACCTATCCTAGTACATCCCAACCCCGAGCTTGCCTTCATAATAGAGGTGGATGCTTCAGACTGTGCCGTTGGAGCTATACTCTCTCAGAGAACAGGTGAGAAGAATGTCTTGCATCCCTGTGCCTTCTTTTCCCAGCAGTTGTCTTCGGCTGAGAGGAACTACGATGTGGGCAATAGAGAGTTGTTGGCCATTATTGCCGCCTTCAAAGAATGGAGACACCTTCTTCAGGGAGCTGCACAGCAAATAGTCGTCCTGACAGATCATCGTAACCTTGAGTTTATCAGGTCGGCTAAGTGCCTGACTCCTCGCCAGGCTCGCTGGAATCTTTTCTTAAACCAATTTAATTTTATCATTTCTTATAGACCAGGATCGCGCAATGGAAAGGCTGATGCACTCTCTAGGATTTACTCAGCAGAGACACGTCCAATTACTCCTCCTAAGACTATTCTTCCTGACTCTAGATTCCTAGGAGTAATTCATAATCAAGACCTACTTAAGGACATCAAGGAAGCATACCATGCGGATTCCTTTTTGGCACAACCCCCAAGGGACGTAAGTCTTGTCTTTAAGAATGGTGTGTGGATTCAGGGACAACGCCTGTATATTCCTGAAACAGTCAGATTGAGAGTATTGCAACTCATTCACGATTCCAAGATAGCTGGGCATAGAGGAATTCTAAAGACACAGGAATTTCTCTCTCGTTTCTTTTGGTGGCCCACTTGCAGGAAGGATGTTTTAAACTATGTCACTTCATGTGAAGTCTGTGCAAGATGCAAAACACCTCGCTCCTCACCAACTGGTCTGTTACAGCCTCTTCCCACCCCGTCCCGCCCGTGGGGATCCATTTCTATGGACTTCATTGTGGAGTTACCAACCTCTCAAGGGAAGAACACCATTCTAGTGGTGGTTGACCGTCTAACAAAGGCAGCTCATTTTATCCCTTGTGTCGGCTTACCCACTGCAAAACAGACATCAGATTTGATGATTAAAGATGTGTTTCGCTTACATGGAGTACCGGATGAGGTTATTTCGGATCGAGGGGTGCAATTCACTTCTAGGTTTTGGCAAAATTTCTGTGCAGCATTGGACATTAAAGTAAACCTTTCTTCTGCTTTTCATCCCCAGACTAATGGACAGACCGAACGAACCAATCAAACCCTGGAGCAGTATCTCCGCTGCTTTATCTGCCACCTACAGGATGATTGGGTGGATCTACTTCCATTAGCTGAGTTCTCGTATAACAACTCTCAGAGTGCCTCCACTAAGCAGTCTCCTTTTTACTCTAATCTAGGTTATCATCCTAACATTCTACCACGATTTTCCATAGAAACGCCTTTACCAGCAGTGGCTGAAAGAATCACGTCTTTACAGAAGAATATGGATCTTCTAAAGGAGAATCTGGAATCGGCTCAGGAAAGGTACAAGAAAGCAGCAGATAAATTTCGTAAACCTGCACCAGCTTTCAAGGTAGGAGACTTTGTCTGGCTGTCAACCAGAAATCTTAAGTTAAGGATTCCATCGTCTAAGTTGGGACATAAGTACATTGGACCCTATAAAATCAGTAAAATTATAAGTGCCGTTGCTTGTCGTCTTCAACTGCCCAGAACTATGAGAATTCACCCTGTCTTTCATGTATCCCTACTAAAGGCTGCGACACCCAATACGTTTCCTGGACGTTCTTCTCCTTGCCCTGACCCAGTGCTAGTCGATGGTCAGGAAGAATTTGTGGTGGAAAGGATTTTAGATTCCAGGTTGTATAGAAATCAGTTACAATATCTGATTAAATGGCAGGGCTACCCAGTGGAGGACAACTCATGGGAACCAGTCAATAACGTTAATGCTCCTCGCTTGCTCCGTCAGTTTCATCAGAGGTACCCACACAAGCCTGGCCTGAGGTCATCCGAAGGTTGTCCCTAAGGGGGGAGTAATGTAAGGTTCTGTGTACATGTTCCTGAAACTCAGTTTGTTCGTCAGCCATTTTACTTTCTGTCTTGCTGCAGCTATCTTGCCCTCAGTCAAAATGGAGTTTCCAGCTTGCATGTTCCCGCCCTGATTCTCTCCTTTTGCTTCTTAAGCAGCCACAGCTGAGCAATCAGTGCTTCAGAATCTAGCCTGCAGTGAACCTGTGACCTGACTCCTAAAGCCTTGGACCTTGTACTCCAGCTATTCCTACTGAGGAACTCTGAAGCACTTGTGGACTCTGAACCCTGCTCTTTGAAAGACCCACGTTTGCATGGACTTACGGTAACAGAGAAGAAGATCCTGAACCTGTTGTGGAGAGTGATTGCTGAGCTTAGATTACTCTGGTCTGCTGTGTCTCCTGCTTCTGTGTCTGCAAACTGTGTGACTATTTTTGCCAACTTGTATGAAGTAATACAAGACTTTCTATATCAAACCTGTGTCTCATGTATTTTCATCGCACCCAAGCACAAGACGCTATATGAACTGTACTACATACATTACAGACTGTCAAACAAATGAGAGAAGTGAGAGCCCAATAGTGGCCACTGATTTGATGCACAGCTCACATGATATAACAATGTCATGCGAGCCCTGGGAGATCCATCTTAGACATCCCTTGAACGTGACCTGCGTTTGGTTGTACTGCTGCTCAGTGGCTGCCCATGGTGGTGCTTCTGATGCTGCTAAAGGCTCCCATATTCTTAGTCATGGTATTGTTTTTTTCTTTTACACTACCCAGTCTATTACTATTGCAACTTTTTTCTTTTACCATAAAAATTATACAAAACTATAACTAACTTTTGACAATCTTGTCAACCCCAATTATTCAACCCCTACCAAAGACATACAGTAGCTAAATATGCTAGGTATGTAGGTACAACAACAGAAAGCAAAATCTGGCAGCAGGCCGCAGTATAGGTGGCATCTACGGTACTCTACATTTTTATTTATTTATTTTTCTATTTAACAAAATTCAACCACTTTAAAAAAAAAACATTTTAAGAAACGCAAGGCAGGTACAAGTCCAAAAAGCACAAGGAATGCAGAAACTCAGTAGAGTCACTTGAGATAAGTAAGTACACCATCTTTGACACTCGTGTTTTTTCAGTACAAAATATTGTTCTGGCTTGCTGTTTTCTAGTGCACTAAGAATGAAAAAAATGTGTAATTGTCATATAGGCAGCTACATTATATTACTCATCAATCTCAATGAGTCTGTCATGCTGCTGGAACCTCTACAATCATCAATTCAATGTCTCTTCTATTTCCAGCCTACAACATCTTCTTCAGCACTGCAGTTGTACAGCATATTATTGTCTGAGTATTTGCTTTAGGGTAATCTTTCCATATATCTATTGCTGAGCTGTGAGCTCTCATGTGTTCTTACTATCCTAATTCACCTTAAAGGGGTTTTCCCACGAAAGAAAGTTCACTTTAATCAAAAGATATTGGAAAAAAAATGATTTCCACAATTGGATGTGTTGAAAAAAAATATTCCTGTGCTGAGATAATCTTATAAATGTGCCCTGCTGTGTACTGTGTAATGGCTGTGTCTGACAGTGCAGTAACATGGTCTGATCATACCACATCTCCTGGGCAGTGGGGAGGAAAAAAAAAGTATACAGACATTGCAGCAAGGGATCAAAAATAATTATTTCTTCGAGGTAAAACTTTTTTAAAAACAGTGAGGGAAATGCTTTATCTCACACAAAGAATCAGCTGTGACCCAGTGCTGTAATGTCTGTATACTCTTTTGCTTCCCTGCATCCCAGGAGCTGTGGTATGATCAGACCATGTTCCTGTACGGTCAGACACAGTCATTACACAGTACACAGCAGGGGCACATTTATAAGATTATTTCAGCACAGGAACATTTAATTTTAAAACATCCAATTGTGGAACTTTTTATTATTCCAAGATCAATTGATTAAAATGTACTTTTGTTTGTGGGAAAACCCCTTTTAAATGTCTGCTGCATTCCTTGCCTTGACTTTTATATGGGCTATGATAGTCCTTCCTGATTGACTGCTATTCCATGTGATTTGACAGCTGCAAGGCATTATAATAAAGAATGCTAGCATAATGTAACTTTTTTTGCAATTTTCAGTAATATGTAAAATAGAAAGGGGCAATTTGCGCAATTCGAATTACAAATTGTCCAAATTCTCTTGGACTGGTAAATTTCATAAAATTATACACTAATTTCATTCGCATCAATTGGATGCACTTATCTTTACCACTAAGCCCTGAATAATAAGTGCTTCATAGCTATAAATTACATTGCATGCTGAATCTTTTCTCACAAACATATCAACCTGTTTCGCTTCTTTTGAAATATTTTGAGCCTTTCCGAATTTTAGGGAACCAAGGCTAATAAATATGGGTATATTTTGATCACTGTAGTTTCTGATGTTTTGTGTATGTCTTCTAGCATCTACACTACTTTTCTTCCGCATGTAGAGTCTCCACAGTCATAGACTGGACTACAAGACTACAGTCCATGTTGCCAAAAATGATGGGGATACAGATGACCTATAGCAGTGAACCTTGAACATAGCACACAGCAGCTGGTTATATGAGATAAAACTTTTCTACTTGGTTATTGTGTTACACAGGGAGCAGGCAGTGCTTTTTTGATTCCTTTTCAAGGTTTAGTGTTCTAAAACCTCTGCTCTCTGCCAAAGTCAACAGGAAACAGCAATCTGTACTGTACAATGAAGAAAATGGAAAAATAAAAGAACTTTCATAGTCCAAAGAACCAGCTCCAGAATAATAAAGCACTGATAAAGAACCACATGAACTTTTTTTTACAGTATTCACATATGCAAAATGTCACAGATTTCCTAGAATAGTTCCTCTTTCTGGAAAATCCTGTATTTCAGACAGAATAAAATCATGTGGAAACGTGTAATTTAGTGAGTAGTAGACTTCACTATGAAAACATGCTTGGAAGTAAGAACTATAGTACTTTTTCACTTTATCTGCAAGCTTACTTCCCTCAAATTAATCTTTAATGGGTTTGTGCTAAGAATATAAATTAACTCCTAGCCATAGGAAAGGGGATAAGTTAGTAATCACTGAGGGTCAGATTGCTAGCAATCTAGACAACGAGGATCTGAAGAGCAAAGTCTGAGTAGAATGGAGGATGAGTATGCACATCTCAGTCCCATTCACTGTCTACGTGACTGCCGGAGATAGCCAAACGCTGTGCTTTACTATCTCTGGCAGTCCTATAGATATGAATGGAGCAGTGGTGCATGTGCTCCTTCTCTGCTCCATTCACTAGATTGAGTATATGTGTCACGGGGTTACCGCAACAGATAGGAGCCAGAAGACTGAGGCGTCTGATTGCTCCTACTCCTGCACTGTAAAGAAGCACATCACTTTCTTTTTAAATGGTGTTAATTTTTTTTTGAAGAACGGGTTAATCGGCCATGCTGGGAGCTCTGGGAGTCTGAGCTCTCAGCTGAGCTCGGTTAGCCACCCCTATCTCCAATATAATCTGGGTCCTGATTGAAACATATTGTCAGAGCTAGCTTATGTCGCATGGCTTGGATGAGAGGTGTTTTGGTGCTTATATGAGGAGTTTGGAGGCGTTATCTGTGACTGTTGCGTGGGTTTGTGTGATAATTCCCTTTCTTCCTCTTACTTTGGTTTTTCCCCATTCTCCACTCCCCGATGCATTCCTCTGTTATATGTGAGTGAATATTTGTATGCCTGATATTTTCAGTTACCCTTGTTCGTTGGGTTGGTGTACTGTGGTGAACAGCTGCTCCCTTCTTCCGTGGGTGGGGGAAGAAAACACACAGAAGGCTGATTCAGGAGATAAGGCAAGGGTGGAGACTCTGGCATCTTCACCTACAGAAGTATCCCAGGGAATAGGGCGAGCTACGCCCCCTAGTGTTAGGGACAGGGAAGGAGCCCAACAGCTGAGTTGTGACAATATGACTCTACAAAACCCTGTTCTCGGAATCTACTGAGAATGTCCCAGCAGTCATACCCCATTATCAGTAAGTTATATTCTATGCTATGGCTAAGTGATAACTTGTATAGTATGTCTTTACTAATATGAAGAGAACCTAAGAACGGATGCAGCTCAAAATGAAAGACTCCCTGTAAAGGCCTTTTCATAATGGCAGATCGTCAACCTATAATGAGTGCTCATTAAGGTTATAGCAATTTTAGATTTTTTTCCTTCCAGTCACATGGATTAATAATCGGCAGTATGTGTGGACAAATGATATCTTAGGATATTTTGTCACTCTACAGTTCATTACTCCGGTTTAAGCGAGGATGAGCTTGTCGTCAACAATGATTTTCATGTCTGCATAAAAGATGAACAAATGAAAAACCAGCGGCTGGCAGACATGTTTACATGGAACCATGAAGTTGGGTAAATCATGGGCAATCATTGGTAATGGGCTTTAAGAATCACCAGAACTGAGAAATAATTGACTACATGGAATTAAAGGTAAAATGTCACATACAGAAAAATGTCACAAAAGTGCATGGATTAGACTCCCAGTAATGGAAGATGGCCACCAAAGTGTCTTAACTACTGGGAAAGAAGCGTACCGAAGACTGAATAGCGCTAACTGACTAAATGCTTGTAACCTTTCATTACACGTCTTTCTTTACAAGAGAATCACTTTATTATTTCCTCCTGATGGGTGGACAGATAAAAATAGAGACTTAAACTTTGAAAGAGATAAAAAAGAAGCATGTCCATGACTTTTCTATGAGTCCGGAGCAGTACTTACATTCATGTTGTTCATAAGGTGGGTAAGAAAGTCGTACAGAGATCAGAATGAAGAAGATGAAGAGAGGCCACGCTATTTCAACCAGCAGCTGCAACTGAAAAAGAATCAGACATATATTTACTTAGTTTTTAGCTAAAGGTAATTATGACTATAACATGCATTGGATATGAACATGTTAAACAACATTGTGTAAGAACAGCATAAATCATTCAGCACAGGGGCCCGCTTTAATTCAATTCCAAGAACTGCATCCCGTCAACTATGTGAAGGTTAACGGAGCTAGTCTGATCTCTCTGGGGGACCTTTTCAGGAAAAATAAAAGCACTCTGCATATGCAGGGCTCCTGCCAACTTCATTTCAGGCCTCTTCTTGTACTTTGCATTTGCCTTACTAAAGTCTCCTGGAAACACAGTTGGGCCCATAAAATATGTCCTACACAGCATAGCTCCGGAGAAAAGGCTGATTGTCCAGGGGTGCAACCAGAGGGTAGATGGGCTCTTAAATACATGTTAATAAACCTAATTGAATAACCACAGATTTGTTTCTTACATAGAAAGCTGCAGCCATTTTTTCTGACATGTACACAGTCACAGATTTATCTTTACGCTTCCTCAATTTCTAATTTTGCAGTTCTAAACTCATTTTACAATTCTAAGTGCTATAATCTTGCCAAGAATTCAATCATTTTCTTTCTTCTTTACACAATAAAATACACATAGGATAAATATTCAGGAACATTCACCCAGGCAGGCTAGGACTCGCCCACTGGAGAACAGGAGAATCCTCAGGTGGGCCCCTGTGCACACCTCTTATATGTGCAGTACTTGGCACAATACACTTGAATCACTATGTGCAGACAATGGCAGCATCTTATTTATTCAACAATCAACCTAGGTTATTGCAATAGAAATTTGTGAATGAGGATAAAGTCATATTTGCAAGAAACTGAAAAGTGGGACCCTGGAGTTGGTGTTATTGGTGGGTCCTTTGCATCCCTGTTCGACACTGCACCCAGGCCACTACTAGGTTACTTTTTTTTCTCAAAATCATTTATATGCTTCGCCTTGCTAAGGATACGTTTACATTTACTGATTTTGCAGAGGTAGTCCCTTAATGACCTGGCCAAATTTTTCAAATCTTTAAGCTGTCACCTCGATTCTTTTTTCGTTACACATTATACTTTATGATAGTGGTAAATTTTGGTCGATTTGCTTTATATTTCTTTATAAAAATAACAGAAATTTAACAGCAACTAAAAAAAGAATTTTGAATGTTTATACCGTTCACCCAAATAGTCATAAACACACAAATTAATTAATAAATAACATTTACCATACGTCTACTTTACAACAACACCATTGATGTTAGGAGGTTTAAAAGTTTAGCAGCGATTTTTCAAGAAAATTTACAAAACTTATTTATAGTGACCTATTCCGTTTTGAAGTGACTTTGGAGGACTTATATATTGGAAAACCCACAAAAGTGATACCATTTTAAAAAAACAGCACCCCTAATTTTTTTCAAAACTGCTGTCATGCAGTTTGTTAACCCTTTAGATGCTTTTTAGAAAACTGGTTCCAGATAATTGTGCAGTATGAATGCACCTTAAGTCCTATGACATGAGGAAAGCTTACAAGACTTGTGGGGCTAGACATAAGTAGGAGGCATTCAGCCTACATGTTTCTTAGCTGCATATTTCTATTGGCCAAACTTAAAGGAAATCTGTGAGCAGGTTTTGGCTATGTAATTTAACAGCACCATGATGTAGGAGCAGAAACTCTGAATACAGTGATGTGTTACTTATTGGGCTGTGTTTTGCTGTTTCAATACAACCAGTATTTTATCAGAAGGAGATTACCATTACAGGACAACTTAGCACGTACAATGTAGTCCAACCACACCTCCAGCACTGATTAGCAGCTCTCTGTCACTATACATTGTACACAGAAAGCTGTGGTGTAAGCAGGGTTATACACAGCTCAACAACTGAGCTCTGCTCAATCTACAGCAGAGAAAACTGTGACCCAGTAAACTAAGTGATACATCACTGGAATCAGGGTCTCTGTCCCTACCTCATGGTGCTGTCAGATTACATAGCAAAGACCTGAGAATATTCCCTTTAAACTTGCACCATATAATATTGAGATAATACATATAATGTAACCAGCTTGGATGACAGAAACTCCATATTAGATATACTGTATGCCTGAGCTGTTGTAAATATTAACCAGTGTCCAAATTAAAAAGGTTATTTTGGCAGAAACGACAATCTTGTTGGATTAACTCATGTTATCTAGTATAATATGAACTTGAAACACTAATCAAGACGTAATAATCTATTGATTCATATTAGAAATACTATAACACAGTCGCCAGGACTCTCTCTCCGGATCATTTCCAAAGATGCCAAAATGCTTCTTTGAGCTTGGTAACCCTTTCTGTGTTCATTTGCCTTGCTCTATAGTGATTAACAAAGTTGTAAAAATGGCAGATGATATGCATGTAGCTCCTAAGGCAAAAAAAAAAATTATGCTGCTCGGTATACGGTTTACTTTCCCCTTTTGTGTACAAGAATAAAGGGTATGCTCATTCACACTGGCCTGAATTGCCAAAAAGACATTCTTATGGCATAAGCTGTGTAAAAGGGATCCTAACCATGTTTTCCTGTACTGATTATCTAGTTGCGTGTCTTTAACAGCAAATAAGCCATAAAGACCTGACCTAATCAATGTGTGCTAAAAAAAAAAAAAAAAAAAAAATAATACCGCAGAAGGCCGTTACAGGCTGAAATGAGAAATATAAAATTGCTTAGAAGTGCCACTCATGCTTTCTAGTGGTGACCTCTGACCCTCTGTATCCGTGTCATTTAGTCAGCACTGATCATCAGACAAGGGAGAGACTTTGCCTGCTGATGTAACCCTCACCACCTATTATACTGATACTAAATTCACGGAGATCGGTGGCTCACGGCAGCTAACTGAGCCATGCTATACTCCAGAAAGTAGCATTTAGTCGTATTTCATCTGATCTTGGAGGCAGATGGCACAATGACCAGATCAGACATGTCTTAATCTCGCAAAATCCGTTTTTTTGCTGCTATTTCTCAGAATTTGTTCTTAAGATGTACAATATGGCTATAAGGCAATCGTGACGAGAAGTAAATCCATACAGTGAGAAACAAGTGTACCTGAAAGTTCTACCATAATAGCATTGTTTTATACAAGGAGGCAATGTCCAAGTAGTCAGTGATCCTTAGGCTGATATGGAATTACAATTTGGATAAACTGCTACTTTAGACATGCACAAACTGACTTTGCCAGATAAAAAATAGTATTCTGGGGCTTGGAGTTATAGAACTGGTGTGAACTGAGGAAGACTACTTCTTTAGGGACAGTATGTAGCAGTACTATTCCAGATATATGTGAGAAGAACTCAACAATATAGAGATTTACAAGTTCAAGGTATAACTGGGAACACAACCACCTATAGACGTGAAAATCCACGGACAAACATGTGTACTGGGAAAGAGTCTGGAATGACGGACAGAAATCTCTCAATTCCATTCTCAAGTCAATTAAAGGGGATAACGCCTAATAACTGCATGTTTGAGATCATTTTAATCTGTTATGGGAGAATCCTGTTTAGTGTGTAAGGGAAAGCATGGAAAAAACTAAACTATATAGCTTTAAGTAGATAGAACAAGGCAGAAACTTACAGTTTGCCTCCGCCGGTAGGTGAAGTTCTTCCAGAGCAGCAGTCCTAGTTGGGTACAGTAAGTCATCTTCTCCGAGAGTCCACACTGCCTCACCTCTGCAGCTCGGGCAGAAGTTGTCGCAGCACCAGAGACCTTAGGTTGCTCATTAACTGGAAAAGAGTCAGAAAGGGAAATGATCATAAGCTTCCTGAGGTAAGCAAAGATCCACAAGTCTAATCAGTGTCCACGACAGATATGTGACAGTGATAGCGGCCAATGTAGACAATATCCTCCAGAACAGTGTGATAACCACCAGAAACTGGGACGCTATTCCATGGAAATGATGATATCTGTCACTTCACAAGTGCTTTCCAAAGGTGAACAACTGACATATTGTGAGGCTGCTTTCAGGATACTGGTCCTTCACTGGTATCCAGTCCCTCAGAAATAATGAAAACACAGGAGCTTATGGGGACATGCATTATCATGTCCTCACAATTATATGCAATATGATCACAGATATCTATTCTATAGATATAGATTTTTTTATTTTGTGGAAATAATAGACACAGGATCATTACTGTCTCATGATCCAGAATAAACTCATTTCTGAGCACTGGAGATCACTGTGGCTGTGTTCAAATGGTGCAGTCATGTTAAGGGCTGCTGCAGTTAAAAGCAGCATAACTGTGTGAATGCAGCCTAAGGCAGTGGTCACACTATTAGTATTTGGTCTGTCCGTATAGCACATCAGTATCTTTAAGCCAAAACCAGGAGTGGGTCAAAAATCCAGAAGTGGTGACGTGTTTCTATTATACTTTTCCTCTGATTGTTTTTGTCCTGGTTTTGCCTTACACATACAGTCATGGCCAAAAGTTTTGAGAATGACACAAATATTATATTTTCACATGATCTGCTGCCCTCTGGTTTTTATGTGTGTCTGACAGATGTTTTTTATCACAGACAGAAATATAATTGCAAACATATGAGTAACAAAAGCTTATATTGACAGTAAAGGTACTGCCACACTAAGCAATCCCGCTAGCGATCTCGTTAGCGTTGCATACTAATGAGATCGCTAGCGGGATTGTTTCTATATCGCTAAATGCTGCCGCATTTAGCGATATAGTTAACGACGCTATCGCCGTTAGCGATCTTCTTAACGACTTTAGCGGTACAAAAGTACCGCTAAATCGCTAAGAAAAGGTGCCACACAGTGATTAGATACTTACCCAGCGGGAGCGCCAGCGATGAAATAGGGTCCGGAACGATTCCAGCGACGAGCGAGATCACAGCAGGAAGCTCGTCGCTGGCAGCTGCCGCACTGAACAACATCGCTAACGGGATCGCTAAATAGTGACGTTTTTTAGCGATCCCGTTAGCGATATTGTTTAGTGTGGCATACCCTTTAGAATGAGTTAATGCAGCAAGTCAATATTTGCAGTGTTGACTCTTCTTCTTCAGGACCTCTGCAATTCTCCCTGGCATGCTCTCAATCAACTTCTGGACCAAATCCTGACTGATAGCAGTCCATTCTTGCACAATCAATGCTTTCATTTTGTCAGAATTTTTAGGTTTTTGTTTGTCCACCCGTCTCTTGATGATTGACCACAAGTTCTCAATGGGATTAAGATCTGGGGAGTTTCAAGGCCATGGACCCAAAATCTCTATGTTTTGTTCCCTGATCCATTTAGTTATCACCTTTGCTTTATGGCAAGGTGCTCCATCATGCTGGAAAAGGCATTGTTGATCGCCAAACTGCTCTTGGAGGGTTGGGAGAAGTTGCTCTTGGAGGACATTCTGGTACCATTCATAATTCATGGCTGTGTTTTTAGGCAAGACTGTGAGAGAGCCGATTCCCTTGGCTGAGAAGCAACCCCACACATGAATGGTTTCAGGATGCTTAACAGTTGGCATGAGACAAGACTGGTGGTAGCGCTCACCTTGTCTTCTCCGAATGAGGCGTTTTCCTGATGTCCCAAACAATCGAAAAAGGGGATTCATCAGAGAAAATAACTTTACCCCAGTCCTCAGCAGTCCACTGCCTGTACCTTTTGCAGAATATCAGTCTGTCCATGATGTTTTTTCTGGAGAGAAGTGGATTCTTTGCTGCCCTCCTTGAGACCAGGCCTTGCTCCAAGAGTCTCCGCCTCACAGTGCGTGCAGGTGCACTCACACCTGCCTGCTGCCATTCCTGAGCAAGCTCTGCACTGCTGGTAGCCCGATCCCGCAGCTGAAACACTTTTAAGAGACGGTCCTGGCGCTTGCTGGTTTTTCTTGGCGCCCTGAAGCCTTTTTGGCAACAATGGAACCTCTCTCCTTGAAGTTCTTGATGATGCGATAGATTGTTGACTGAGGTGCAATCTTTCTAGCTGCGATACTCTTCCCTGTTAGGCCATTTTTGTGCATTGCAATGATGACTGCACGTGTTTCTTTAGAGATAACCATGGTTAACAGAAGAGAAACAATGATGCCAAGCACCAGCCTCCTTTTAAAGTGTCCAGTGGTGTCATTCTTACTTAATCATGACAGATTGATCTCCAGCCATGTCCTCATCAACACCCACACCTGTGTTAATGGAGCAATCACTGAAAAGAGGTTAGCTGGTCCTTTTAAGGCAGGGCTGCAATGATGTTGAAATGTGTTTTGGGGGATAAAGTTCATTTTCTAGCCAAATATTGACTTTGCAAGTAATTGCTGTTAAGCTGATCACTCTTTATAACATTCTGGAGTATATGCAAATTGCCATTAGAAAAAGTGAAGCAGTAGACTTTGTAAAAATTAATATTTGTGTCATTCTCAAAACTTTTGTCCATGACTGTACTGATGTAAAATACTGACCAAATACTGAGCGTGTGAACGTGGCCTAATGGTCACCTCCCAATACCTATGATCCTTGAGTCTAATATAATTTCATATATTGTCCTTCCATTCATTATATTTAGTACAGTGTGGCTTCTATCCTATCTTGGTTTCCTAGGGCAGGCATGTTCCGTAAGGTTGAGATATGTACTACCAGCTCTACAGTGAAAGTGCAAGTCATAAACTGCTTTTGTAGATCATTGTGATGAGCTAAAAGGCTTTCCACCCCACTATATATTTTAATTCTACTACTAAGAATGTCTTTAAGCAAGTATGCGGTGCATTTTTCACATTTCTAAAATGTCACATATATAGCCTGAAACGGTATATGCACAGCAAAACTTGAAAAGATCAACCATTTGAACCCAAACCAGCAAACTGGTGTACAGTCTTGTTAAAATACCTATATTAAAAGCAGTGTCCAAAATATGTGGCACCAAGAAAGAATAAACCATGACAGAGGTTGTTGTGGCTTTATCATACATGCTCAAGGTGCTAATACACATACAATGCTGACGTCTCCTCCACCATCACCCAGCAGTTAAGGTTAGAGCGGGTCATAAGCCTTTACCCATTGCCTTCTCATTCAAATACCTACTGTTCATACCACAGATCCATTATGAATCACATCAGCAGATCAAATTAGACTGTAATCAAATTTAATTTAATTAGTAAGTTTTCCTAAAGATGATTATGCAACCTGTAAGGAATAAGTATATTTCATGTCTACCATCTGCTTGCTAGAACAGTTAAAGGGACCTAGATCAAACTAGCCCTGAGCTTTAGACAACTAGCATGCAGAAAACCGTGAACGAGACTAGAGACGTGAGCAAACACTGGCTGCTTCCAACCATTTTCCCGTCCTTCATATACCTCCGTACCATTATTGTGAAACATGAAAAGTCTATATTCTACTTGAGCTACTGATGAAACAAATATTAATTGTCCTGATCCACTTCTGCTTCCTACTATATCAGGTAGTCCTATCCACATCCATAGTTCTAGGTCAGGAACAGCAAGGCTCATCAATAAAAATCTGAGTGTGCGGTAAGTGGTGAAATGTCGTTGTAAGACAAAAGCACTGAGCGAGCAGCATTGTGCGTCATTGCTCCTACTATCAGGTTTTCATTACTGTCCATTGGCCTAGCTCATCCAGTAATATGTCATATCAAGACAGGGAAGTGAGATAGCATACTATATTTGGCTCAGTAATGCTATTGGCAAATTGAAGTAGCCTAAAAAAAGATTTTGGCCATTTTACATCAATACTCTGAAGAAGTCATTTGACATTGGAGACGCTTTTGTACTTGGTCATGTATTCTTTATGTTCCATCGACCCTTCTAATGAACACACAGATCTGACGGAAAGCGCGACATTGTGCTGAGCTGCTGATTACCGTAAATAACAGATCAATACTGAGGAGGTACACTGCGTGACAACCAGATTTCTGCCACAATCGCCAACTTTCAACCATACCAAAGCCTCTCCACCTCAGGTGCTAGACCGATCTGGTAACTGCACCTTCAGAGAAGGAGATCTCAGCAGGTCAGGGCTGGTTTTTGTCAAAGTGCATAAAGGCATAACAGAAAGGAGAGCTTTCAGCTCAAAACACTGGACTCATTGGACAAAGGCAGGAGCAATCCATGCTGGGAAGTGAGTAAGAGGATGGGCCAGCACTAATAATGCTGACAGAATGCTGATGAAGAGGAACTACCCTTTCCAAAGTGAAAGGCAATTTACTGAGCATGAGAATCGCTGTTTACATGCAGATAGAGGGTTTATCTGCAGGTAAATGTGTAAAAATCATGCCTGCCAGCCTTACTGGAAGCACAGCTTAAGGGAGAAAATGAACTCTTATATCGTCCCTGTAGCCGCTCGCTTTCAGTCATAGGGACTTTTAGTGAGCGGTACTTTGACTGACATCTTGTGTGTGCAGAGCAGGCTGTCAATCAAAGTGCCAGGGAGTGATTACAGCACGTTCACAGTAAAGGGAGTAATGATGGCAATCACTCTGTGCGCAATCCTATTACTGAACACGAGGGGCTACAGGGAAGCTATAAGTTCATTTTCTCTTTATAGTCGTGCTTTCAGTAAGGCAGGCATAATTTTGTACTGCTGTGAAAAGCTCGGGATGGGCTGAAACGTTCAGTTGGATCAGTGTAATCTTCTGACAGTGTCAGGACTTCTCTAATACGTATGGGGCACTGGCCAACTGAAGGTCAATGATGAAATGTCGATCGTGCATTTCCAATTTCGGACTGACGATCGCATTGTTCTCCCTGAGATTAACCACTGCCCATTGTGTCAGTCTACAGCGGCCTCATAAATGGGGTGTAGGCTGAGATTGCATCTATTGGTTGACAGCCTGCTAATGTGCATGGTCAGACTAACAACGAAAAGGAAAAGCAATGAGGTAAGATTGAATTCACCATCTCACCATAGATGATGTGACAAAAATGCATTGTGCATCAATACATAGAAAGGCTTCATATTGAAGGAACTGTCGCCAACCCCTTAATTAGCGGTGACACACAAAAACACTGCAGGACAAATAAGATATCAATGTTAATCAGGTATCAATGTTAATCATCACCTTATAAATCCACTGCCGATCTCTCTGTCAGTTAGATGTAACATAGCCTGACTATAATACATGTTCATAACCCTTCTCTAAATGCAGAACATTCTTTTCTAAGTTCCCTTAGGTGATGTACTGTACTTACATGCTTTATGTATGGGATAAAATACATGACAAAACGTGATAATGGCTGGATAACTGGTGACCTGATATGATATGATTTTGAGTGAAAAAAAGTCTAAGTACAATTTTATGGGATCCCCAGGTCAGAGGTCTTTCTATTGTAATCGCAAAGCACCCATACTATATTGTGAGGCAGTGACCCGTGTCACAGGTTGGGGTCACTGTGTGTTCTCCCCAGGATACGCATGGAGGCGTATTGAGGCCATGGGGCGGCATGGCAGTCACGGGCCTAGCTGTGACTGCAATGCAGACTAAAAATAATAAAAATAACTCCTTTAACCAGTTCCCGACCCATGACGCCTACGTCTTTTACGTTTTTATTCTGTTAAACCAGAGAGTTATGTGACACAAAATAGTTAATCAATAACATTTCCCACATGTCTACTTTACATCAGCACAATTTTGGAAACAATTTTTTTTTTGTTAGGAAGTTATAAGGGTTAAAAGTTGACCAGCGATTTCTCATTTTTACAACAAAATTTACAAAACCATTTTTTTTAGGGACCACCTTACATTTCAAGTTACTTTGAGGGCTCTATATGGCATAAAATACTCAAAAGTGACACCATTCTAAAAACTGCACCCCTCAAGCTACTCAAAACTACATTCAAGAAGATTAGTAACCCTTCAGGTGCTTCACAGGACCTAATGCAACATGGAAGGAAAAAAATGGACATTTTAATTTTTCCAACAAAAATTTTCTTTTAGCATCAATTTTTTCATTTTTACATGGGCAACAGGATAAAATGGACCTAAAATTTTTGGGAAATTTCTCCTGAGTACACAGATACCTCATATGTGGTCATAAACCACTGTTTGGGCGCACGGCAGGGCTCAGAAGGGAAGGAGCGCCATTTGACTTTTTGAATGGAAAATATGCTGGAATATTTAGCGGTTGCCATGTCGCATTTGGAGAGTCCCTGTGTGCCTAAACATTGGAGCTCCCCCACAAGTGACACCATTTTGGAAACTAGACCCCCCAATGAACTTATCTAGATGCATAGTGAGCACTTTAAACCCCCAGGTGCTTCACAAATTGATCCGTAAAAAAAAGAAAGTACTTTTTTTTTCACAAAAATTTTCTTTTAGCCTCAGTTTATTCATTTTAACATGGGCAACAGGATAAAATGGATGGGCAATTTCTCCTGAGTACACCGATACCTCATATGTGGTCATAAACCACTGTTTGGGCGCTGTGTGCCTAAACAGTGAAAAACCCCACATGTGACACCATTTTGGAAACTAGACCCTTAAGGAACTTATCTAGATGTGTTGTGAGCACTCTGAACCCCAAGTGCTTCACAGAAGTTTTTAACGCAGAGCAGTGAAAATAAAAAAATATTTTTTTTCCTCAAAATGATTTTTTAGCCCGCTATGTTTTATTTTCACAAGGGTAACAGGAGAAATTGGACCACAAAAGTTGTTGTGCAATTTGTCCTGAGTACGCCGATACCCTATATGTGGGGGGGAACCACTGTTTTGGCGCATGGGAGAGCTCAGAAGGGAAGGAGCGCCATTTTGGAATGCAGACTTGATGGAATGTTCTGCGGGCGTCATGTTGCGTTTGCAGAGCCCCTGATGTGCCTAAACAGTAGAATCCCCCCACAGGTGACCCCTTTTCGAAACTAGACCCCCCCACTGAGCTTATCTAGATGTGTAGTGAGCACTTTGAACCCCATGATGCTTCACAGAAGTTTATAAACGCAGAGCAGTGAAAATAAAAAAATCCTTTTTTTTCCTCAAAAATTATTTTTTAGCTGGCTATACTTTATTTTCCCAAGGGTAACAGGATAAATTGGACCCCAAAAGATGTTTTCCAGTTTGTCCTGAGCACGCTGGTACCCCATATGTGGGGGGAAACCACTGTTTGGGCGCACTGCAGGTCTCAGAAGGGAAGGAGCGCCATTTGACTTTTTGAATGGAAAATATGCTGGAATATTTAGCGGTTGCCATGTCGCATTTGGAGAGCCCCTGTGTGCCTAAACTTTGGCGCTCCCCCACAAATGACCCCATTTTGGAAACTAGACCCCTAAGGAACTTATCTAGATGCATAGTGAGCACTTTGAACCCCCAGGTGCTTCACAGAAGTTTATAACGCAGAGCCGTGAAAATAAAAAATCATTTTTTTCCTCAAAAATTTATTTTTTAGCCCCCTATTTTTTATTTTCACAATGGTTACAGGAGAAATTGGACCCCAAAAGTTGTTGTACAGTTTGTCCTGAGTACGCTAGTACCCCATATGTGAGGGAACCACTGTTCGGGCACACGTCGGGGCTCGGAAGGGAAGTAGTGACGTTTTGAAATGCCGACTTTGATGGAATGGTCTGCAGGCGTCATGTTACGTTTGCAGAGCCCCTGATGTACCTAAACAGTAGAAACCCCCCACAAGTGACCCCATTTTTTAAACTAGACCCCCCAAGGAACTTATCTAGATGTGTGGTGAGTACCTTGAACCCCTAAGTGCTTCACAGAAGTTTATAATGCAGAGCCGTGAAAATAAAAAAATCATTTTTTTTTCTCAAAAAATCATTTTTTTAGCCCGCAATTTTTTATTTTCACAAGGGTAACAGGAGAAATTGGACCCCACAAGTTGTTGTACAGTTTGTCCTGAGTACGCTGGTACACCATATGTGGGGGGAACCACTGTTCGGGCACACGTTGGGGCTCGGAAGGGAAGTAGTGACGTTTTGAAATGCTGACTTTGATGGAACGGTCTGCGGACATCATGTTACGTTTGCAGAGGCCCTGATGTGCCTAAACAGTATAAACTCACCACAAGTGACCCCATTTTGGAAACTAGACCCCCCAATGAACTTATCTAGATGTGTGTTGAGCACTTTGAACCCCCAAGGGCTTCACAGAAGTTTATAATGCCTGGGCATGAAAATAAAAAAATCATATTTTTTCCACAAACATGATCTTTTAGTCCCAGACTCCCCAATTTTTTTATTTTCCCAAGGGTAACAGGAGAAATTGGACCCCAAAATTTGGTGTCCAATTTGTCCTGAGTACGCTGATATCCCATATGTTGGAGAAAACTGCTGTATGGGCACACGTCGGGGCTCGGAAGGGAAGGGAAGTAGTGACGTTTTGAAATGCCGACTTGATGGAATGGTCTCTGGGCGTCATGTTACGTTTGCAGAGCCCCTGATGTGCCTAAACTGTGGAAACCCCCCCAAGTGACCCCATTTTGGAAACTAGACCTCCCAGGGAACTTATCTAGATGTGTAGTGAGCACTTTGAACCCCCAAGTGCTTCACAGAAGTTTATAACCCAGTGCCATGAAAATAAAAATATTATTTTTTCCTCAAAAAATGATTTTTTTTAGCCCGCAATTTTTTTGTTTTCACAAGGGTAACAGGAGAAATTAGACCCCAAAAGTTGATGTCCTGTTTGTCCTGAGTATGCTGGTACCCCATATGTGGGGGGAACACTGATTGGGCACACGTCGGGGCTTGTAAGGGAAGTAATGAAGTTTTAAATGCAGACTTTGATGGAATGGTCTGCGGGCGTCATGTTACATTTGCAGAGCCCATGATGTGCCTAAACAGTAGAAACCCCCCACAAGGGACCCCATTTTGAAAACTGGATCCCCTAAGGAACTAATCTAGATGTGTGGTGAGCACTTTGAATCTCCAAGTTCTTCACAGAAATTTATAACGCAAGGCTGTGAAAATAAAAAATCATTTTTTTCCACAAAAATAATTATTTTAGTCCCCAATTTTTGTATTTTCCTAAGGGTAACAAGAGAAATTAGACCCCAAAAATTGTTGTGCAATTTTTCCTGAGTACGCTGATACCCCATATGTGGGGATAAACCACTGTGGCGCCATGTAGCATTTGGAGACCCCTTGATGTGCCTAAATAGCGGAAACCCAATTCTAACTACAACCCTAACCGCAACACACCCCTAACCACAACTCTAACCCCAACAGACCCTTAACCCTAATCCCAACCCCAACCCTAACCCCAACACACCCCTAACCACAAGCCTAACCTAATCCCAACCCTAACCCCAACACACCCCTAACCCTAATCCCAACTCTAACCCTAACCACAAGCCTAACCCTAATTCCAACCGTAACCCTAATTCCAACCCTAACCCTAATTCTAACCCTAACCCTAATCCCAACCTTAACCCTAATTCCAACTGTAACCCTAATTCCAACCCTAATCCTAACCCTAATTCCAACCCTAACCCTAATTCCAACCCTAATCCTTACCCTAACCCTAATCGGAACCCTAGTTCCAACCCTAACCCTAGTTCTAACCCTAACCCTAAAGCTAACCCTAATGGATAAATAAAAAATATTTTCTTTGTTTTATTACTTGTCCTTACCCTATGGGGGTGATAAAGGGGGGGCTTATTTACTTTTTTCATTTTGATCACTGTGAGAGTTTATCACAGTGATCAAAATAAATGAAAGGAATCTGCCAGCCGCCAAGATGGCGGCGCACATGAAATATCCCGGAGGGACTCCGGGATGGCTCTTAGGGACATCGCAGGTCCCGGGAGAGGTGAGGGGGGATTGAAAGGGGGATCGAAAGGCGGGGGTGAGCGGACCGGAAGGGAGGGGAGCAGATAGTGACGGCGGCGACCGATCGCCGCCATCAATCGTGGCGGAGGCCGATCGCCGCCGTCACTCATGTGGGGGGGGCGGATCTCGGTCTCCAGCCATGGCCGATGCTGCAATAGCATCGGCCATGGCTGGATTGTAATATTTCACCAAATTTCACTGGTGAAATATTACAAATCGCTCTGATTGGCTGTTTCACTTTTAACAGCCAATCAGAGCGATCGTAGCCACGTGGGGGTTAAGCCACCCCCCCTGTGGTGAAGCACAAAGGATCTTGTGCCTGCGGGTCGGGTGACCTTTCAGTGACCCCGGTGACCCGACCTGCAGGAACGCGATTTACGTATACCATGACGCCTACATAGGCGTCATGGGTCATAATGGCACAGGTTTTCATGACGCTGACGTAGGCGTCATGGGTCGGGAAGGGGTTAAAGGAGTTATTTTTAGTCTGCATTGCAGTCACAGCTACGCCCGTGACTGCCATGCCGCCCCATGGCCTCAATACGCCTCCATGCATATCCTGGGGAGAACACACAGTGACCCCAACCTGTGACACGGGTCTGCCTCACAATAATATATATATATATATATATATATATATATATATAGCTTTGTACGTGTGCTTTATAAGTATGTAACACTTCTGGTGATATATATACAGTGCCTACAAGTAGTATTCAACCCCCTGCAGATTTAGCTGGTTGACACATGCGGAATTAACTTGGCATTGTGACATTTGTACTGTAGATCAGCCTGGAAGTGGGAAATGCACTGCAGCAAAAATTTCTGTTTTAATTTTTTTTTTTTTTTTTAAAAACGTTAAAAGTTAATTCAGAGTGTCATTTATTATTCAACCCCTCAAACCACAAGAATTCTGTTTGGTCCCCTAAAGTATTAAGAAGTAATTCAGGCACCAAGAATAATGAGCTTCACATGTGTGGATTAATGATCTCTTTTGCCAGCCTTTTCTGACTATTTAAGACCCTCCCCAAACTTGTGAACAGCACTCATACATGGTCAACATGGGAAAGACAAAGGAGCATTCCAAGGCCATCAGAGACAAGAACGTGGAGGGTCACAAGGCTGGCAAGGGGTACAAAACCCTTTCCAAGGAGTTGGCCCTACCTGTCTCCACTGTTGGGAGCATCATCCGTAAGTGGAAGGCTTATGGAACTACTGTTAGCCTTCCACGGCCTGGACAGCCTTTGAAAGTTTCCTCCCGTGCCGAGGCCAGGCTTGTCCGAAGAGTCAAGGCTAACCCAAGGACAACAAGGAAGGAGCTCCGGGAAGATCTCATGGCAGTGGGGACATTGGTTTCAGTCAATACCATAAGTAACGTACTCCACGAAATGGTCTCCGTTCCAGACGAGCCCGTAAGGTACCTTTACTTTCAAAGCGTCATGTCAAGGCTCATCTACAGTTTGCTCATGATCACTTGGAGGACTCTGAGACAGACTGGTTCAAGGTTCTATGTTCTGATGAGACCAAGATCGAGATCTTTGGTGCCAACCACACACGTGACGTTTGGAGACTGGATGGCACTGCATACGACCCCAAGAATACCATCCCTACAGTCAAGCATGGTGGTGGCAGCATCATGCTGTGGGGCTGTTTCTCAGCCAAGGGGCCTGGCCATCTGGTCCGCATCCATGGGAGGATGGATAGCACGGCCTACCTGGAGATTTTGGCCAAGAACCTCCGCTCCTCCATCAAGGATCTTAAGATGGGTTGTAATTTCATCTTCCAACAAGACAACGACCCAAAGCACACAGCCAAGAAAACCAAGGCCTGGTTCAAGAGGGAAAAAGTCAAGGTGTTGGAGTGGCCTAGTCAGTCTCCTGACCTTAACCCAATTGAAAACTTGTGGAAGGAGCTCAAGATTAAAGTCCACATGAGACACCCAAAGAACCTAGATAACTTGGAGAAGATCTGCATGGAGGAGTGGGCCAAGATAACTCCACAGACCAGTGCCGGCCTGATCAGGTCTTATAAAAGACGATTATTAGCTGTAATTGCAAACAAGGGTTATTCCACGAAATATTAAACATAGGGGTTGTATAATAATTGACCCACACTTTTATGTTTAAAATTTATTAAAATTCAACTGAGCAACATAACTTTTTGTTTTGTAAGATTTATGCTTCTGTTAATAAATCCTACTCTCGTTTGCAGTTTGAAGGCTCTAACTTATTTGCATCTTATCAAACCAGCTAAATCTGCAGGGGGTTGAATACTACTTGTAGGCACTGTATATATATATATATATATAGCTCTGGCAAAAATTTAGAGACCACTTTCAAATGTTCAGTTTGTCTGATTTTTCTCTTTATAGGTATATTTTTGAGTAAAATGTAAATTGTTCTTTTAGTCCAGGGTCGACAAAGTTGTTCAGAATCTAGGAGCCAGCCAAAAAATTTAGGAGCCAGAATTTTTTTTTCATTTCATCATCATTGGCTCCCCATCATTATCATTGTCTCCTCATCATCATCATTGCCTCCCCATCATCATCATGGCCTCCCCATCATCATCATGTCCTCACCATCATCATCATTGCCTGCCCATCATCATCATTGCCTCCTCATCATATAATCGCCTCCCAATCATCATCATTGCCTCCCCATCATCATCAATGCCTGCCCATCATCATCATCAATCCTGCCCATCATCATCGTCTCCCCATCATCATCATCACCTCCCCATCATCATCATCGCCTCCCCATCATCATCATCGCCTCCCCATTATCATCATCGCCTCCCCATTATCATCAATGCCTCCCCATTATCATCAATGCCTCCCCATCATCATCAATGCCTCCCCATCATCATCAATGCCTGCCCATTATCATCAATGCCTGCCCATTATCATCAATGCCTCCCCATCATCATCAATGCCTCCCCATCATCATCAATGCCTCCCCATCATCATCAATGCCTCCCCATCATCATCAATGCCTCCCCATTATCATCAATTCCTCCCCATATCATCAATGTCCTCCCCATCATCATCAATGCCTCCCCATCATCATCAATGCCTCCCCATCATCATCAATGCCTCCCCATTATCATCAATGTCTCCCCATCATCATCAATGTCTCCCCATCATCATCAATGCCTCCCCCCATCATCAATCCTCCATATATCAGCCTCCCCATTATCATCAAAGTCTCCCCATCATCATCAATGCCTCCCCATCATCATCAATGCCTCCCCATTATCATCAATGCCTGCCCATTATCATCAATGCCTCCCCATCATCATCATCATCATCACTGCCCTCCCCCCACTACCATCACACATGCAGCACACAAGCACTCTCTCACATACACACACACACACACACACACACACAAGCACCGCACTACATACACACACACTGATGCACACAGACAGACACACACACACACACACACACATACACATCTCACCTGTCCGGCGTCCGCGCGCTCTCTGCCACAGCCGGCCGCTGAATGATGACGTCATTCAGCGGCGCTGCTGTGAGAGGAAGCGCCGGCGCCCCCTGGAGCCCGGAGCTGCGGCAGCGGCGGCACGGGGAGCGGTGAGTATTGTGCCAGCTGCTGCCGGGCCCTGAGTAAGCGGGGGGGCAGTGGCGGCGCTGACACCGCTCTCCTTCGCTAACGGGCGCCGGGGTGCCCGATGGCGAGTGGGCCCCCGCCTGCTCAGGGCCCCGACAAACCCGGGCGCCAGGCATGATTTTCTAGGCGCCACTGGTGACCTGGCGCCCGGGTTTGTCAAACCCTGTTTTAGTCTATAAACTTCTGACATCATGTCTCCAAATTTTCAAGCAATAAATTTTGTATTTTTTTTCTGACAAAGAAAAATGGTCAAAATTAAAACAAAAAAAAAACAAAAACAGTGCATTCAGACCACAAATAATGCAAAGAAAACAAGTTCATAATCATTTAGAAACAACAATACTAATGCTTTAACTCAAGAAGAGTTCTGAAATCAATATTTTGTGGAATAATCATGATTTTTAAAAACAGCTTTCATGTGTCTTGTCATGCTTGCCATCAGCTCCCCACTGCTCCTGGCGCAAAAATTTAAGCAGTTCTTCTTTGTTTGATGGCTTGTGACTATCCATCATCCTCTTGATTACATTCTAGAGGTTTTCAATGGGGTTCAGGTCTGGAGAATGGGCTGCCCATTACAGGGTTTTGATGTGGTGGTCTCTCAATTTTTTCCAGAGCTGTGTATATATATATAAAATATATACTGTGTGTATATATATATATATACATATATATATATGTATATATATATATATATATATACATTGGGTGGAAAAAGTGTTGACCACACCAATTCAGTAAATATGTTTCTCAAGGTGCTAGTGACATGAAATTCTGACCAAATGTCAGTAACAGCTAGTGATGAGCGAACGTGCCAGGATAACGTGTTATCGGAGCATGCTCGGGCGTTATCCCAGTATCGTGGGCGCGCTTGAATAATACGTTTGAGTCTCTGCGACTGCATGTTTCGCAGCTTTTAGACAGCCTCAACACATGTTGTGATACTCGGATACATTATTCTAACACGTTCGCTCATTACTAGTAACAACCCATCCAATCCACACAAGCAAAGAAATCAAACCATAGATGTCCAAGAATTAAGTGGGATGGACCAGATGAAAACAGCAGGTTCAGACGATTTTCATCTGATGTGAATGGGGACCTTCTGAAAAAACTAAATTAAGTTAGTCCACCCCTTTCTAAGTGCTCCATTTAGCTGAAAGTAATCTGTTGAGAGTATATTATTGTCATGGATTGAAATGTTTAAAATTTCATCTATCAATGTGGGTAATCCCCCTCATATTCAGTTCTATAAATATATGTTTTCCTTAAAGAGGATGTCCACTAATTTTTGGTTGATGACCTATCTAAAGAATAGGTCATCAATGTCTGATTGGCTAGGGTCCATAACCCGGCGCCCCTGCCAATCAGCTGTTTTCATTGTCGCGCTGGCCTCCGGACGGAAATACTCACTGGCGGAGCTGGCTGTCTTTTGGTAGTAGCTGTGACTCGGTACTGCACAGCCAACTCCTATTCAAATCATTAATATGTGCAGTACCTGACACCGAAAACTGATCGGCGGGGGATGCCGGGTGTCAAACTTCAGACACTCAGACATTAATGACCTACCCTAAGGATAGGTCATCAATCAAAAAGTAGAGGACAACCTCTTTAAATGTAAAGTCTTTTCCTTAACACTATTCCCCCCCCCCCGTGAATATCTAAATACCAGTAAAGCCAAACCATCATAGCATACTTTTATTTAGCATCAGAAGCCTTTCATAATTGCTCCATGGGTCACGCTTACTGTAATTATAGGGAGTAAACAACAATCCTGCATTTCTCGAATCCTAAATCTCATTTCTCAGGCTGAGTCATTCTGCCATGACCATCATCAACATGACAACATCTAGCATTGAGTAGCTGTTATTTTTTCAGAATCAGACTTGCTCACCAGGTATTTCAGGTAAAGATGGCATTAATAAGGATTAGATCACAATGTATATTTGCTATTTCTGATGCATAAAAACATCTGCCATGGAATGTTAACTGTATTCTCTCAAATATTGTCACCAGCATCAGCCATCAATTTATTGATCCTTGCTCTATAGATTTACATTGGTAATAACCACAACACAGATCACTACACTGATCAGTAGGTCCACCTCATGTTGCTAAAACATCTCAGACCTTATTAAGGCAATGGTTTTCCACAGGACCTTTATAAAACATTAACAGCAGTTAAGTGTGTGGTTGGGCCACCATCGATCGGGCCTGTTTTCACAGCATGTTCTTGAACAGATTGAGATGAGTAATTTGAAGGCCAAGTTCACACGTTAAGTTATCTGTATGTTCTTCAAACAATTCCTGAACAATTTTTGCATTCTGGCATGGCGAATTACCCTAATGAAAGAGGCCACTGCCATTAGGGAATACTGTTACCACTAAGAGATATACTTAGTCTTTAACAATATTTTGGGAGGTTTTACAACATTTTGTTAGGTTGTAGACGTCAAAGAAACATCTACAAAAGCCAATGTTTCCCAACAGAAGTTAATGGACCCTGGTGACATTTGTTCACAAGGTTAGTGATACACACATCCAGCATCCATATACACTCCCTGACAGAAGTTATGTCGCTTATCCATGTTATGTAAATCAAAGCTTATAACCTGACGTTAAATTCATCCTTTGGTTTTATAAATTACTCTTTTGAAAGCTGAAACCCTCCCAAATTTGGTTTAGGTTAAGAAAATAAATTGGCATCAATGCTGAAATATTGATCATTTAATGAACATAGAATGGTCAGATTTTGGCAATGTATCAGAAATAATGAATAATCAGGCCAGGCTACTTTCTTCCACTGCTCCAAAGCTCACTGTAGACACTTTTAGTGATGGACAGCGGTTAGCATGAGCTCTCTAACCAGTCCTTTGCTATGCAACTCCATATGCAAAAAATTGAGATGCTTGGTTTTGACACCATTCTATTACAGACAACACTAATTTTTCAGTCAATTTGTTCTAAAATCTATCTTCAAAGGGATCAGGCCAAAAGGGCTAGCCTTCAATCTGCATATGCATCAATAAGCTATGAGTACCCATGACCCTATCCCTGCCACTGCATATCATTTCTTAGATGGCTTTAGTAGCCACTACATAATAAGAATGGCTTTTTGTATGACCTGCCTTTCTTTCCATATTCTGATCCAGTCGTCTAAACATTTTTTCAGCTTTTACAGCTTTTAACACATCAACCTTACGAAATGAAAGTTCACTTGCTGCCTAAATTACATTACCCCTTGAAGGTTGCAACAAGACAGATGCTACTACCAAGGTCTACCATGATGCCATCATCAGCATGTCTTTGTCTACTCCTACAGCCTTGTAAATTTTCATGCTTCTTCCTTATGTCAATCTACCAGTGATTTTAACCACCATGTATTCTCTGGGCTTGGCATCTTCGGCCTGTTAAATATATTCTTGAGATTTACTTTTAATTCCAAGTGGCTCTTAGGTGACCCCCAATTTACTCCCTATATGTTATACATTAGACTATATACAATATATATTATACTCATCCAACCTCCATATCTTTATAGTTAGTCCTCTTTAGACCCTGATGGGCGACAATGATGGGAGCTGCCTTTAGCAGCCGCCACCTAGGAACAGAGCGAACTGTACCGCTTCTTCCCAGGCGCCGGTACGTGTCACACAGACACAAGGATGTAACACACGGACAGCAAACGGATACAAGGGTATCACTAGGATGTCACACGGACACGGATCTCACCAGTACTGGTTTTTCCTGTGCAGGAATCACCAGGAAGTGTGTAGGAGGCCTTACACAAATTATGGTTGAGCTTTACTAAGCTCAATGTGCTAAAATTCTGGCTTATTTTGATTATTAAAACTTTTTTACATGCCTCAGACCTCATTAAGTATGTGTTATAGACACTCTTTCAGTCTCATCCAAAAAAAGTTGCTTAATGTCTTGGGAAAGGGGCGTAACTTTGCTACAAATGGAGCATGACTTGAGATTTAACATCATACCGCAAAATTGCATTAAAACAAATACTAATTTTTTACGACTGTGAAGTTGTGCAAAAACTGCGCGCCCATTTACAATAAGCAGTCAACTTACATGGAATTCCCTACAATTTATTTGACAGCTGCTGTGACTACAAGTACAGGTCCACACCTCAGACAGGAACTAGCCGTATGCTGAGTGCAGCATGTGACTTATTATTCAGCAAAGTCTTTTACTATATTTATTCTGACCTGAATGTATATAAAACATTTATCTATAATATTATGATCAATACATGTTACAGTTTGTGCAGATGTAAGGTGCTATACATATCCACCCTATCATGAGTAGCTTGACTACAACACAATGTCCAGAACTCCAGAAAGGCATAAACCAAGACCCAAAATAAAAACACTATTAACAATATCAAAACCTTTCAAACCAATGTTCACATTAATTTTGTGCAAGATGACAAAAACAAGAGGACCCCTCTATAAACTTTAAAAGTGTTTCTGAGCGTTAGCTTCATTGCCGTAAACAAAATTCCCATTACGTAAGCAAGTCTGTATCTTAGTGGTGCTGCTTGTCTGGCAAAGAAGATGGGTGTGAAAGGTTATCTGCGGTGAACAGTATATGGGAAGAAGAATGTAAAGTTGGTAACGTGAATCAGGTGTCATAAATTGATGTATTCGGTGAATGCTTAATATACACAATCCCTGCCAGACTTATTACTTAACAATTAACCATAGAAATGATAATTGTGGTGGCCTACAGCTATCTCCGATTCATGTGCACTGCAGTCAAAGCTATTCTTTTGATTCCCTAAGAAGTAGCTAAATACACAGGCCAACTTTCTTTAAACTACCACGGTTATGTACTCCTTTAATTCTTACAATGTGCAAATATTACAAAATATTGTTCTAGTGCATTTCTCATCTATGTTTCTATTGTCACACAAATCAATGAGAAACTCACTGTTCTTTGCATGCATGAAACATCCAATTAATCAATAGCACTGTGTACTCAGCCGTTTCTGTCCTCTGCAAAAGTTTAAGGCAGAGGTGGAAAGCTTGCTGCAAAGTATGGATGCTTTAAAAATAGAAATGTTAACAGTTAATTTTTATCAGTTAACAAAATGCAAAGTGAATGAACAAAAGAGAAATATAAATCAAATCAATATTTATCATGACCACCCTTTGCCTTCAAAATAGCATCAATTCTTCTAGGTATACTTCCACAGTTTCAGGAGTACCTCGGTAGCAAGGTTGTTCCGAACATCTGTGAGAACTAACCACAAATCTTTGGCTCCAAATCTAATCTGCACCAGGAAAAAGACCCCAAGCATACAACCAATGTCATTGAGTACTGTCTTCTGCGAAGAAGAGCAAGGAGTCCTGGAAGTGATGAAAGGCGTCCGTCAGAGCCTTGATCTCAACATCATTGAGCTTGTGTGGAATTCAAATATAGAGACAGGATTTGTGCATGCCTATATCAATAGAAGATCTATAACTAGTTCTCCAAGGTGTTTGGAACAACTTTTCTGCAAAGTTCCTTTAACCCCTTTACCCCCAAGGGTGGTTTGCACGTTAATGACCGGGCCAATTTTTACAATTATGACCCCTGTCCCTTTATGAGGTAGTAACTCTGGAACGCTTCCATGGATCCCGCTGATTCTGACATTGTTTTCTCGAGACATATTGTACTTCATGATAATGGTAAAATTTCTTTGATATAACTTGTGCTTATTTGTGAAAAAAACGGAAATTTGGCAAAAATTTTGAAAATTTTGCAATTTTTCAACTATGAATTTTCATGCCCTTAAATCACAGACATATGGCACACAAAATACTTAATAAGTAACATTTCCCACATGTCTACTTTACATCAGCAAAATTTTGGAACCAAAATTTTTTTGTTAGGAAGTTATAAGGGTTAAAAGTTAACCAGCGATTTCTCATTTTTACAACACCATTTTTTGGGGGACCACATCACATTTGAAGTCACTTTGAGGGATCTATATGATAGAAAATACCCCAAAGTGATACCATGCTAAAAAATGCACCCCTCAAGGTGCTCAAAACCACATTCAAGAAATTTATTAACCCTTCAGGTGCTTCACGGGAATTTTTTTAATGTTTAAAAAAAATGAACATATAACTTTTTTTCACCAAAAAAATATTTCAGGTCCAATTTTTTTATTTTCCCAAGGGTAACAGGAGAAATTGGACCCCAAAGGTGATTGTGCAATTTGTCCTGAGTACTCTGATACCCCATATGTGGGGGGAAACCACTGTTTCGCGCATGGCAGAGCACTGAAGGGATGGAGCGCCGTTTGACTTTTTCAACGCAATGGAATTGAGATTGGACGCCATGTCGCGTTTGGAGAGTCCCTGATGTGCCTAAACAGTGGAAACCCCCAATTCTAACTCCAACCCTAACCCCAACACACCCCTAACCCTAATCCCAACCCTAATCCTAGCCCTGACCCTAATGGGAAAATGGAATACATTTTTTTATTTTATTATTTTATTATGCCACCCCACACCATAACCCAGGGAGTAACACCAGTGTGATGTTTTCTTGTGAAGACCTCTTTATGGGATTGTTCACATGATTTCCAGACAATCTCCAGTTATTATTACATCCAAAAGAAAATCAAACTCATTGCTGAAGAGGAGAGACCTCCACTGCTCCATTATAACCTCTAGTTTCCATCAGTGGACATCACACAGACAATGCCATGAAAGCTACTTGTTTTCTTTAAGGACACTGATAGCAGACCAAGATGTACCTAGCCATAACATCTCAAATTATTCAGTATCGAGTATGAGCATCACACGCAGAAACATAAGGACTTGTATATATACACTACCATTCCAAATTTTGGGGTCACCCAGACAATTTTGTGTTTTCCATGAAAACTCATACTTTTATTAATCAAATGAGTTGCCAAATGAATTTAGAATCTAATCCAGACATTGACAAGGTTCGAAAAAAAGATTTTTATTTGAAATAATAATAATAATTTTCTCCTTCAAACTTTGCTTTCATCAAATAATGCTCCCTTTGCAGCAATTACAGCATTGCAAACCTTTGGCATTCTAGCAGTTAATTTGCTGAGGTAATCTGGAGAAATTTCACCCCATGCTTCCAGGAGCCCCTCCCACAAGTTGGTTTGGCTTGATGGGCACTTTTTGCGTACCATACAGTCAAGCTGCTCCCACAACAGCTCAATGGGGTTGAGATCTGGTGACTGCGCTGGCCACTCCATCACAGATAGAATACCAGCTGCCTGCTTCTTCCCTAAATAGTTCTTGCATAATTTTGAGGTGTGCTTTGGGTTATTGTCCTGTTGTAGGATGAAATTATTTTATTATTATTCATTTTTATAGCGCCGTTTATTCCATGGCGCTTTACATATGAGATTGGCTCCAATCAAGCGCTGTCCACAGGGTATGGCATGGCGTTGCAAAATGGAGCGATAGCCTTCCTTATTCAAAATCCCTTTTACCTTGTACAAATCTCCCACTTTCCCAGCACCAAAGCAATCCCAGACCATCTCATTACCTCCACCATGCTTGACAGATGCATCAGGCACTCTTCCAGCATCTTTTCAGTTGTTCTGCGTCTCACAAATGTTCTTCTGTGTGATCCAAACACCTCAAACTTGGATTTGTCTATACATAACACTTTTTTCAATCTTCCTCTGTCCAATGTGTGTGTTCTTTTGCCCATATTAATCTTTTCCTTTTATTAGCCAGTCTCAGATATGGCTTTTTCTTTGCCACTCTGTCCTGAATTCCAGCATCCTGAAGTCGCCTCTTCACTATAGACGTTGACACTGGCGTTTTGCGTGTACTATTTAATGAAGCTGCCAGTTGAGGACCTGTGAGGCGTCGATTTCTCAAACTACAGACTCTAATGAACTTGTCTTGTTGCTCAGTTGTGCAGCGGGGCTCCCACTTTTCTTTCTACTCTGGTTAGAGCCTGTTTGTGCTCTCCTCTGAAGGGAGTAGTACACACCGTTGTAGGAAATCTTCAGTTTCTTGGCAATTTGTCGCATGGAATAGCCTTCATTTCTAAGAACAGGAATAGACTGTTGAGTTTCATGAAAGTTCTTTTTTTTCTGGCCACTTTGAGAGATTAATGGAACAAACAAATGTAATGCTCCAGATTCTCAACCAGCTCAAAGGAAGGTCAGGTTTATAGTTCTCTAATCAGCCAAACTGTTTTCAGCTGTGGTAACATACTTGCACAAGTGTTTTCAAGGGTATTCTAACCATCCATTAGACTTCTTACACAGTTAGCAAACACAAAGTACCATAAGAACACTGGAGTGATGGTTGTTGGAAATGTGCCTCTATACACCTAGAAAGATATTGCATTACAAACCAGACATTTGCAGCTAGAAAGGTCATTTACCACATTCTTTCAAAAATAAGGAAATTTCTAAGTGACCCTAAACTTTTACATGGTAGTGTATATATATTCAAATTCCACAAGATATACATATATATTTTTCTCTATCTTCTAAAAATTATGCAGGCATATGCTTGTTATGACTGTGTGAGTTTAATTTTATAATTAGAATATTTTTTATTATAAATTTCGGTAAGTCAATCTATATTTTCACTCACATGGTCTTTCTTAATAAGTAACCCATGTGTTCAAGATCTATAGTCAATATCTATTATCCTGAAATTGTGTATTTTGTTAAGAATATTCATTTACACATTATAATTCTTCATTGATGCTCTATTTAAGAAAAAAGTCATCTGTACCTTTTCACGTAAAGTCAATCCCCAAAGACTATTTAAACCTGTGTTGCGGTAGGATGAGCCCTAGTCGCGTACCTGGCTGTATTGCGCACCTTGCCTCTACTATTTAGTATGAATCCGAACCTGTGCACATGGCCTTTGCCCTGCCGAATATGTGAGTTGTCCACTAACTATATGCTGTCTATGGTGGCACATTTTTGAGGGAGGTGTGCCAACGAAAAAAAAAATTCTGGCACTTGGATTTTTTCCCGTCTATCATTTGGCATATGGGTTACCATATATACTCGAGTATAAACCAACCCGAGTATAAATCGAGGCACCTAATTTTACCACAAAAACCTGGGAAAACTTATTGACTCAAGTATAAGCTGGGTATGCATTGGCCCCTCATCCCTATTGTGGTATACATGGCTCCACATCCTTATCCTGGTATGCATGGCTCTTCATTCCTATCCTTGTATGCATGGCTCCCATCATAAAAAAAACATCATTCTTACCTTACCTGCGCTCCCTTGCAGCATCTTATTCCGATGCCAGCAGCTGCTTTATGCTTGAAAGCTGTGCATGGCAGTGACGTCATGCACTGCTTACAAGCCGAGGACAGCTACCGGAATACTCACTGCTCTCCACAACTGGGACTATGTGCGTGGAGGGCAGTGAGTATTCATTGCTATTTAGTAGCGAACACAGTGTCAGCCGCAACGCCGGCTTCCTGCAGCGGCTAGGCGATCACGTGTGCCCGCTACTAAAGGGAATGAATATTCACTGCCCTCCACGCCTATGGAAGTGGAGAGAAGTGAATATTCATTTCTCTTAAGTAGCGGGGACAAGGTGATCGTCCGGCTGCAGCAGGAAGTCGGCGGCTGAGGTTGACACTGTATATAGAGTAAATTATAGATTTTGCTAGATCAGACTGTTTTGGATGCAGCAATAACAAAAAAAAAAATTTCAACTAGGAAAAAGAGGATGATAAAAACTTTTATATTTTTTTTACTTTACTTTTTACTTGAACCTACGATTGTTTGTTTGATATATATATATATACACTGCAAAATATATTTATTACTTGCAATATATATTGAAAATGATGGTCTTTTATGAAACCCAGCCAGTTGGTGGGCTTCACAGGAACACCAAGATTGTGGCAACAAGACCCTTCAACAGGCCGCTGGCTAATATGGTGATTCATCAGCACACTGCAATTGTAGCATCTACCATGTGTAAAGTAGACTCAGCTCCTGAGCCCACTACATGGATGTGGACCCTGTGGAAGAGATAGAGTTACGTCCAATAATTGCATTATATCCAGTTATTTTGACAGCCATATACTAAGGGTTCTTAACATGAAGAAATGGCCCTCCAAACTGTTGTGTCCAATCATTGCCTATGTTCTTTGTTGTTGAGCGCATCTTTCATGCAGGTATAAAATTGATTTTTGTATAGCAGTGCATCCCAGTTAACAACCCGTGAACAATAGTGAAAGTAAGGGGAAACGAACAATGGAACACCCTCTGTGTCACTGCTTAGATGAAGGTACATGAATGCTGACCAGCTTTCTGTAACATTGACCGATGCCTGCTGTGAGTAATTTGTCTGCAGGGGTAAAATGACCCCTAGAATAATTAATATTGTGAAGACTCCTAAGTATTTATAGTGCTGGCATAACATAACACCAACAACACTGTAACACAGTAAGAGGTTTCTCTGGTGGTCTCAATAGCACTCAGAACTTTTACTGTCTGTGGCTGTCAATCAGCAGCCAATAAATGTCTAATAAATGTTTGACTCAGTATGGGGTAAATGCCAATTCCTTGAGCATCAAACACCCATAGGAACAATGTCAATGCCACACAAGGCTTTTGTGTAGTTTACCAATTAAATTTCTTTATAAATACCTGTTTGTGAAGGCAGTGTAGTGGCTGGGGTGCCAAGGACCCACCAGTAACCAACTGCAGGGCCCCACTTTTCAACTACAGGCAAATGTGACATTATCCTCAATCACAAATTTATATTCCGATGAACTGGGTAGATTGTGAAATGAATAAGATGCTGCCATTATCTGTGATTCTAGTATATTGTGCCAGGTACTGCTCATATAAGAAGGTGTGGCTCACTACTGCAAAGGGGCCCATCAGAGGATTCTCCTGTTCTCGTGTGGGCCAGTCCAAGTCTGTGTGACGTGCCAAATCACCTAATTATTATTATTACACATTTATATAGCGCCATTTATTCCATGGCGCTTTACATATGAAAAGGGAAAATATAGACAGGTACAATAAACATTTGCTAGACAAGGGACACACAAGTACAGAAGGAGAGAGGACCCTGCCCGCGAGGGCTCACAGTCTACAGGGAATCACACATACAATGTTTTATTGTAAATGTGTCCTTTATATTGCATATAGTATAGTACTACTGAGAGCATTCCTAACTTTCTTTCAGCAGTGCATATTTAGCATAAAACTTATACCTCACATTACATGTGCTTGAGGGTAATATTTGACAACATTTATATGAGGTATTTCTTTACAGTTCTCTTTTTTCAGAGTGGATGTAACCAACTGCCTGTCATTCATAGAGACACATCTTCAGTTCCAGCATTGCCACTAAAATGCATTCACTATAAATTACCTTAAAAAGGCATTTAATATGCAGCTTTACCAATTCATTTATTAGCTACAACAATGTAATATCTGAACAATATACATATTAAAAACATCTGGCCAAAACAATCATGAAAATTAAAAGGATATAGGATTTCGCTGTATATTCTGTGCCGAAATATGAGAAGAATTGACAACAAACTACCTCCTATTGTTTTCAATTAATGATATATGTTGCCATTCATGCAGCAACAAATTTGAAGATGTCAGTAAAGTGACATGTTCCTTACAGAAGTAGTCTTTATTTTGCCACACAGAATTTGGACTTCTGGCAAATCTGTGGCACAAATCTGAGGGTGAATTTCCATTTTTTGTCACAGGTTCCACTGCATATAAACATCAAATCTTTTCAGATTAAAAATCTGTGAATACAACCTTTGGGTATGTGTAGATGGAGTTTTCAAGGCATTCAAAACCGTCATGTTTTCTAGTGCAAACTACTTCAGGAAATGTTCCCTCTTCAGAGAGTTTTTAGAGGAGTTTTTCATTTCCTGAAGAAGTTCTGAAGAGTTTTTGAAGGGTTTTTGGAGAGCTTTTTTTAAAGCTTTATTTTAAGCCATTTGATTGAATAGTGTTTAGTTTGGAGCAGATTCTGACAGGAAACACTTCAAGGAAGTGACATATACTTTTTTTCCCAACATTTTTTTTTAAAAACATGAAGAGAAAAAAAAAGACAAAATGAACAAAAAACTGGTTTAAAAAAATATAAACGCTACGTCTGGCACTCAACCAACACAGCTCATCACCCCAAGAATACCATCCCCACAGTGAAACATGGCGGTGGCAACGTCATGCTGTGGGGATGTTTTTCGGTGACAGGGAAAATGGTCTGAGTCAAGGGGAAGCTAGATGGTAAGAAATACACGGATATTCTTGAGCAGAACCAGTTTTCAGTCTGTCAGTGTTTTGAGACTGGGACAGAGGTTCACCTTACAAAAAAACAATGACCAAAATCATACTGTTAAAGCAACACTCAAGTGGTTTAAGGGGAAACCTGCAAATATTTTAGAGTGGCCTAGTCATAGCCCATCCAATTGAGAATCTGTGGTCAGACTTGAAGATTGCTGTTCACCAGAGGAAACCATCTAACTTGAAGGAGGTGGAGCAGTTTTGCCTTGAGGAATGTGCAAAAATCCCAGTGGCAAGATGTGGAAAGTTCAAACAGACTTATCCAAAGTGACTTGCAGCTGTAGTTGCTGCAAAAGGAGGCTCTACAAAGTACTGACTTTAGGTGGGTGAATAGTTATGAACACTGAAGTTTTCAGTTATTTTGTCATATTTGTTGTTTCCATCACAATTAAAAGAAAACCAAAAATGTTCACAGTTC
This sequence comes from Oophaga sylvatica, assembly GCA_033576555.1. Taxonomy (NCBI): domain Eukaryota; kingdom Metazoa; phylum Chordata; class Amphibia; order Anura; family Dendrobatidae; genus Oophaga; species Oophaga sylvatica. Next base: position 613,776,759 of record JARQOD010000001.1, read on the forward strand.
TAGGCATGTTCTTTGCATGAACTGATGTAAACCTTCAAAAAATACAGTGAAATTCCAGGTTGTGAGGTAGCACAAAAATGCTAAGTGGGGAAGGGGATACGTTTCCAAGCCACTGTACAGTAAGAAAAGTTTTCAAAGTGCAGTATTTACTAAAAGTTGTACTTAGAATATGAGCAATAACAGAGAAATAACCATTTTTGTTGTGGGAATAGAGGCAAGCGGACAATTAGGACAATTATTCATTAGTATTCAATAGAGAATACATAGAAAAAATGATTGAGCCATCATGGATGTCATTAGGGAGGAAAGAGATAGCACTCCCCTAGAGAATAGCGCACTGAGGCTTAAAACATTGCAGTAAACACAATCTGCCAACTTAAAGGGGTAAAGCATAATTGTGAAAGATATTCAAATATAAAATCACTGTGAAAAAAAAACCATTCATACGTAGCTTTTATCTATTGAAATTGTAGACAATGTTATTTTCAGGCTGCCCATGGCTTTGTCTATACTTCCCATAACGCAGGACGCCTGTATTGCTGGCAGCATCCTGTCCTTGTGTACATGAGCTGACATAATGTGCACGCTAGCCTAGAGATGGGCTTACTGCTGTGTATGGATACAGGATGGCTTAGTGCCAGGAGAAGTGAGAGGGCACAGAGCCATCAGAGGGGTAGAAAAACTAAATATATATAATATTTCTAGTGAACAAAGATCTGATAGCATCAGGAGATGTCGGGTCTACAGCAGGATCATTAGCTCCTTTATATGTCAAGAGATCTGGTATGTTAAAGTGTTTTTTAAATAATTTTTAATTGTCAATTTGTAAACATGATGGACTGAGCTCTTTGGCATGCGTCCCGTTCTCCTGGCACACCAGGTCTGTATGATGTCACGGTGTCTAAGAAAAGAACAAGACTGACCTTAATGTTTTCCTGCTCGAGCCTCGTAGATGACAGATGAAATGCTAATTGAGACCAGACTTTGTATTAAGGGTTCCAAAGGGAAGCAAAGATTTTGGTATTAAATAAAATGAGGAGGGTGTGCATGACACAGAAGAGAGATTAGCTTTTGTGTCCTGGTGTCCCTGCATCATTCAGTGACCCCAGAGTCTATAGAAAGCAGTCTGCAATACGACTGTATAATTCCTAGGTATAGATCATAAGCTCACACTGCTCCTACTCTTGAGAAAGGTCACGTGTTTTCATGGCCTCTCCATATTTTTGGTTATGCGCTGCCCCAATCTGTCCAGTTGGGCCTTGCCATACAAGTATAAAAGGCACCAATCTATCCAGTCACACCTTGCAGTGCAAGTATGAAAGGCACCAATCAGTTCAGTTAAGCCTTGCAGTGCAGGTATAAAAGGCTCCAATCTGTTCAGTTAAGCCTTGCAGTGCAGGTATAAAAGGCTCCAATCTGTCCAGTTAAGCCTTGCAGTGCAGGTATAAAAGGCTCCAATCTGTCCAGTTAAGCCTTGCAGTGCAGGTATAAAAGGCTCCAATCTGTTCAGTTAAGCCTTGCAGTGCAGGTATAAAAGGCTCCAATCTGTCCAGTCAAGCCTTGTAGTGAAAGTATGGAAGGCCCCAATCTGTCCAGTCAAGCCTTACAGTGCAGGTATAAAAGGCATCAATCTGTCCAGTCAAGCCTTGAAGTGCTGGTATAAAAGGCCCCAATCTGTCCAGTCAAGCCTTCCAGTGAAGATATGAAAGACGCTTATGATTATTAAAAGGTGGGCATTGCTCATATAATCAAAATGGTTTCACTGATGATTGGTGTCAGACATGCACAAGTCAATGGCTATTTTATTTTTCTTTAAAAAGAGATGATAAAAGGCACACCAATTTCAGCAATTTCTAAAGCACAAACTAATCACTCTTCCCCTACACACTGACTGCAGAGAAGAGGTCTGTAATACTTTGCCCTGCAGTCGATTTCAACATCTCACTTGTTATAATCTACAAGGGCAAAGCCATAAACATAGACAAGGAAAGAAGAATTTGGCTCGATAGCGCCACCTGTTACCTACAAGTAATACTGCAGCTGAACTTTATGACGTCTTTAAAACCTTCAACTTGACAGAGTTTTACCCGAACGGGTATGAGTAGACATCGATCCCAGCACCATTTGAGCATGCAATCAAATTACATTATTAAACGCACAAATTAAAGCAAATTAACTTGACAGCCTGCTATAAGCTGTGCCAAGGAAATTAAAGCATAAGCCAACCATAACTCTCTTTACACAACAATGGTCTTGTAATTCAGCAAGAGGAAGCCCATTTTAACAGAACTGGTGAGTTTTAGTAATACCTGTGCATCGTTAAGTAGCATGCCAGTCTCTCTACCAGTGCAGCAAGCACCATGCTCGTCTCTGCAAATGAATATGGTGGTGCCACATTCAGATGTGGTATTGGCCCAAGTGTCGGACTTCTCAACATTTTTATTTGTAGGCTGTTGCCAATATGGAGGCAGATGTGCTCCACCATCTACTAGATATTTAGGCACAATGCACACACAGAATGATGTTTGTACTGGAGTCACAAGAAGGTTCATGTTAAGTACTCGAATACAGGACCTCAGAGGAAGCACCGACTGGAAGCACCGACTTCACTTCAAAACCACTGTGGAGCAAATTCAGCAAGATTGTGTGCATTCCCACCATTGTATAGAAATTGCTAAGTTTGTGTGGCTCTAAAATAATAAATCATAGAAATATCCATTATTGTAGCAACCTCCAGGGATTCCTCTATTCTGAAAAACATCCTCTGTTCTTGTTGTTAAGCTAAAGTCTTCATTTTGTTTGCAACCAATGTAGTTCACTGCTGATATATTATACCTTACCATCCTTTACTTAACAAATTTGTCTCCATATCACTTGTTTAGAGCAACAAAGTCATATAAATACCGTATATATGTAATTCTTAGCATATGTGAGGTCAAACACTGCTGGAATACAGTCTTTGTTTTAGGTCTTGGTCTCAATTTTATTGAGACCAAGAATCTGTGTGGACCAGTCAAGTTCTTCCATACCAAGTTTTCCTAAACATGCCTTCTTGGACCTAGCTTTGTGCACTAGGGTGCAGAAATGGGGGACAGAAAAGTGGCTTTCAAAACCCGTTTCCTCAAAAGTTGAAAGATACAACTGTCCAAAATATCTTGGCATACGAAAAGAATTAAGAAATATCTTCACTGTAACTAAGGAATCTAGACCAACCCCCGAAAAGAACCCCACAGCATTATCGCTTCTCCACCAAATTTTACAGTTGGCATTTCGCAATTAGGAAGGTATCGTTGGTATCGATATTAATTAAACCTCCCAGATGCGTCCATCAGACTTCTTTATAGAGAAAAGTGATATGTCACTCCACAGAACATGTTAACAATGCCCCAGAGTCCAGTGCTGGAAAGCTTTACACCCTTCCATCTGACGGTTGGCATTGTGCTTATACATGAGCAGCTCTTTGCTCATGGAAACTCGTGCCATGAGCAGGTACAGTTTTTGTGCTGATGTTATCACCAGACGAGGTTTGTAACTTTGCAGGTATTGAGTCAGCAGAGCATTGGAGACTTTTATGCCACATGTGCCTCAGCACTCAGCGACCCAATTCTTTATCTTTATGTGGCCCCCACTTTGTGGATGAGTTCCGCTTCCAATTTTCAATAATAATACTCATAGTTCATAGTGGAATATTTTGGATGGAAGAAACTTCATGAACTAACTTGTTGCAAACCTTGAGATCCTATGACTGTGTTCTACTGGAATTCAGTAAACTCTTTAAACTACCCATTCTTTTACAAATGTTAGTAAAGGCAGACTTTGTAGTGTGCTTAGATAGACAGCTTGATAGATAGATAGATAGATAGATAGATAGATAGATAGATAGATAGATAGATAGATAGATAGATAGATAGATAGATAGATAGACAGATAGATAGATAGATAGATAATTGGTATCACTAGCACAAAAGATATGGAGCTCCAGCCTCAAACTTTTTGCCAGGTGCCCCTACTCTCCGGCAAGTGCCACTTTGAACTTTGCAGCACCAAAATGACAATCTCAATCACAATCTCCCTGCCCTAGCAGTCTCCATCATGTAGGCCACATGCTTCTGTAGATCTGTACCCTACAAGATGTCAGAATCCCAACATTGTGCCGCCTGCACCAGCCCATTGTTTATAGAAGCCAGAAGAGGACACAAATGTTGCAGTGGAGAATCTGCATTAGGTAAGTATAAGCTTCATTTTTTTATATTATATTTAAAGGCACTCAGGCGACCTTATTAGTTTTGTAGGAGGCACTGGGGGAACCATATTCCTTTTAAATTGGGCATTATTAGTTTTGATGAGGGCTCTCAGTGCGCACTTGAAGAATTATTACTTTTTAAGGGTTATTGCTAATTGAAGGTGGCACTTGGGGCAATATAATCTTCAAAGCAGCAAATGGGTATTATTACTTTTTTTTTTTTTAATTATGGCACATTACAATTTTCAAAGTATTAGGGTGTGTTTCCACGGTCAGTAAATGCTGCGTGTCTGACGCTGTGCGCTGGTGCAGCGTCAAACACGCAGCGTCCAGATGTTACAGCATAGTGGAGGGGATTTCAAGAAATTTTTACGCAGACGGCAGACCTGCGTTAACGGATATGACTTTTTAGATCGCAGCATGTCCTTTCTCCTTGCGGCGATGCTCCGTCGCCGTAAGGGAAATAACACAGGCCTATGTAGCGCTGCGCGGCTGCGGTGATTCCGGATGTGTTCAATGAGCTCATCCGTATTCACCGTGCGTTCAGAAGGGGGCGGGGCTTTGGGCGGAGCGGACTTTCCGCTCCGTCAAAAGTGCCTGCCTTACTGACCGTGGAAACACAGCCTAAGTGTGGCTCTGCCACGCAGCAGGTGCGGCACAGAGCTGAGGGGAGTTTGTGTGGTTGGGGATAGGTGGTGATAGTCCAGTGTGCCTTGCCTATAAACTCTGCAGATACACGTCATGGTTAGAAGTCAACATGTTATTCCTCGACCAGATGGAAAAGTGGAAAGGCAATGGAGGGACATATACCTTGAGGCTCGTGCCCCTGATCTTTTAAGACCCTAGCAACGCCCCTACATATAAATACAAACACACTCTCTTTACATCGGCAACTGAAGGAGAAAATACTCAAGAGGCAGTAAGACAATCTATTCTATTATTTCTAAACACTGTTTTTCGGTGATTACTTTGTATCTCCGTTCATACTGCACCCACACACACAAATGATACACCATTTGAAAGGTAAACTTGCCCCCTTCAGCAAGAAAATAGTCAAACAAACCACACATCCACGATTTGATCACAAAATACAGTTTAAACATTAATTTTCATAAACCTGCAGTAAGGAAAAATGACCTGCAGGTGGCACCACAGTACCCCAAAGCACACTACCACAAAGCTGCTTACAGACATCACAAACAAATCCAAACATTTGTCTTGGGATCTTTCCAGCTTGCCAAGTGCTTGCCCAGCCTATTTCAGCCAAATTGGAGGATTACACACTTCACTGCAAGTGAGTCACATAAGCAAACGCATTTGTAAACATGCACTGCTTTATCGCGGATTACTTCGCCCCACACACACAATTGATACACCATTTGAAAGGTAAACTTGCCCCCTTCAGCAAGAAAAGAGCCAAACAAACCACACATTCACGATTTTATCACTAAATACAGTTTAAACATTCATTTTCATAAACTTGCAGAAAGAAACAATGACCAGCAGGTGGCACCTCAACCGAAGACATTTTTTGGCCTCTACTTATCAAACAAATTTATTGTATTACTAAGCTACATATATAAATACCTGTCTGTGTTCATCATCTCATGAAATACATTTACATTTGACCAGCTTGCTTTTTCTGAATTGCCTGCGCCCCGACGACCAATGTGCAAAAATTTCACATGGGCCAAGCTAGTAATGAGCCAATTTGATTTTAATGGCCCAATAAGATTTTTATATATAATAGAATACCAGCCCAAAAAAGCATTTTGTAGGAGGTTGATGGTGCTCTGATGGCTTGGCTCGTGGATATTTTAAGCCATGTTAGCTATGATATTAAAAAATAAAAGCCAGCTATTCCCTGTAAAATGCAAATCATATTACCTCATAATGAACAAGTTCAAATTATACGTTTTTGTAAATAAGTGTATATTAAAGTCTACCAGGTTTTTTATTAGTAAAGAGCCTCCACTGGCTAAATTGAAAATTGGTACAGCACTGGTTAGTTCACTTAACAGCTTGACTATTAGAAAACAGCAAGCGACTACAGGGAAAATTTAGTACTCAAACTGCACTCACAAATCCCAAAATGTGATTTTAGCTTAATGATGCAATAATTGGATTTTTACTAAATAAATTCTTAATAAACATATATACTGCAAGTCTACGTGCCGTCTTCATCTGTCTGAACTAAGGACAAAAGCTGACGGAACCAGAATTGTACGCTTTGGGAAACACTTTCGCAGTTCG
>JARQOD010000001.1:613783354-613880052 GCA_033576555.1 Oophaga sylvatica
CCCTTCGCAGCCAAATTTCATTTTCATTGTCTCCCCTCGTTTTTAAATAGCCATAACTTTTTTGCACTGACTGACATATATGAAGGCTTGTTTTTTTGCGGGATGTGTTGTAGTTTTGAAAGATCCCATTCATTTTACCGTATAGCATAAAAGAAAATACCAAAAAAATTCGAAGTGCGATGAATTGGTGGTTTTATTTTTACAGAATTAATTTTGCAGTAAAAATGACCTGGAAACATGATTCTCCAGGTCAGTACGATTACAGACACCAGACATAGTTTTTTAATATTTTATTGGCTTAAAAAATTGATTTGTGTCGCCATTTTCTGAGACCTGTAACTTTACCATCAATGGAGCTGTGTGAGGGCTGCTTTTTTCATGTCGAGCTGATGTTTTTGTTTTTATAATTTTGGGGTACATACTTTGATTTCATCACTTCTTATTGCATTTTATTGTTATTGCGGAGACAAAAAAAAGGCAGTTGTGGTGTTTTGATTTTTTTTCTCTTTTTTTCAGCATTTTCCAAGCTGCTTAGCAAATTTTATTCTTTTACTTTTTTGGATACAGCAAAACTAAATATGTCCAAATATAAATTCACATCCACACAGTGTCCCCATCTGCGCAGTCGCTCTTCTCTCTGCCCTGCCGACGGCAGAACAAAGAACTGTTCTGCGCATGCCTCGAGAAAGGTCAAAAGAGCGCCGGCGCATGCGGATTACAGTCCTTTGCTCTAACCTCGGAGAGAAGAGGGACTACTCAGAAGCACAAAGGGGGACACTGAGTGGATGATGTAGGACGCGCCATCCACATGAAGCACAGAAGGAGGGCGGCATTGAAAAAAGAGAGGAGGCTCCGGGCCAAGAAAGTGACGCCCATCGGACCACCCCTCCCCGTGAGTATAATAAAAGGTCTTTTTTTTACCTTGCAGGGTGAATTGGAGTCACATATACAGCATTATAGAATGCGGTCCCATGGGGCTTAAAGGTGGTGGCCATAGGTTATATCAGAAAAAAATGGTGACAGGTTCCCTTTAACTTGGTATATATGGCCAAAAATTATGTCTGACAGAGCACACTGTGACTTTGCCTGCTTCAATATAGTCAATAGCCGCCTTTGCGCATATGCTCAAATTCCGTTTTGCTGAGCTTCGGACCTAAGCCTTATCAGAGTCATTGAGCATTTGCTCAAACGCTATGTGAACATAGCCTACTGGAAAAAGGTTAACTGCTGACTTGCTGGATCTTGGTAGCAAAAGGTGAGGTATGAACAGCACCAAGAATAGTTCCAAGCAATTAGCAATCTGGAATCTTGATTGCAGGATGTTAGGTGTGGACTACATCTAAATGACCTGGACTAAGCTTTAAATTAGCACTGTGATAGAATAGTCAAGACTGGAAGAGGAGTGTAATTAGACATCTGGCTGGAGCTGAGCCAAGTGGAACTAAGCAGGTCACTGTCTATGGACTTTGTATATACAGAGCCTGGTGGGGGTGGGACGCCTTTACAGCTCTAGTTCTTGCTAAATGGAAAAGCTCTGATTGTGTCAGAATGGCTGCACCCAGTAATCTAAGGGTGCTTTCACACTTGCGTTTGAGCGACCTGCGCCTGTCTGCGCACGGCCGCCGCTAAGCTCTGCCTCCGGCCACGCTTCCTCCCGGCGGCTCCGCCTATGGGCGCATGACGCCGCATTCGATCTGCGTCCCCTATCTTTATCATTAGGTACGCAGGCCGTGCGCAGGTATGCGTTTGGCGGCGCATGCGTCCTTTTGATGGTGCGCCAAGCGCACCAAAATGTTGCATGTTGCTTTTTGGTGCGCTCGGCGCACCAGTCAAAAGGACGCATGTGCCGCCAAACGCATACCTGCGCACGGCCTGGGTACCCAATGCTAAAGATAGGGTACACAGGTCGCATGCGGCGTCATGCGCCCATAGGCGGAGCCGATGGAGGAGGCGTGGCCGGGGCGGAGCTTAGCGGCGGCCGTGCGCAGACAGGCGCAGGTCGCTCAAACGCAAGTGTGAAGCCAGCCTTAGTGATACATTGTTGGATTCAGGGTCTCTTTCCTTAAATTATGCTGCTCTCAGATGAGGTAGCAAAAACCTGCTGACAGATTCCCTTTTGGTAATATTATGCTTTTTAACGGGGCACTGAAAGAGCAATATTATGAGGAACACTTGGTCAGTATTACTTTCTAAAAGGCACTGAAGGTGCAGAATTACTTTATAAGTCCGGTCATTACTACTTTAAAAGGGTGCACTTTGGGTATTATTACCTTACAATGGCTTGAAAAAGTATTCATACCCTGTGAACCTTTCCACATTTTATAACGTTACACCCACAAGCTTAAATTTATTTTATTTGTTTTTTACAGTATGTGATATACCAACACAAAGTAGCACATACAAATGCTTCTCACATAATAAGAATATCATCAAAAAGTTAATTTATTTCAGTTCTTCAATACAAAAAGTGAATCTCACATATTACACTGCTCAAAAAAATAGAGGGAACCTCAAAAAACACATCCTAGATCAGAATGAATGAAATATTCTCATTGAATACTTTGTTCTGTACAAAGTTGAATGTGCTGAAACAAAATCACACAAAAATCTTCAATGAAAATCAAATTTATTAACCAATGGAGGCCTGGATTTGGAGTCCCACAAAATTAAAGTGGAATGTAATGTCCTTAAAAAAAGTCAAAATGATGCTCAGTAGTGTGTGTGTCCTCCACGTGCCTGTATGACCTCCCTGTGCCTGTATGACCTCCCTACAATGCCTGGGCATGCTCCTGATGAGGCGGCAGATGGTCTCCTGAGGGATTTCCTCCCAGACCTGTACTAAAGCATTCGCCAACTCCTGGACAATCTGTGGTGCAATCTGTTGGTGGATGGAGCAAGACATGATGTCCCAGATGTGCTCAATTGGATTCAGGTCTGGGGAACGGGCGGGCAGTCCATGGCTTCAGTGCCTTCATCTCGCAGGAACGACTGACACACTACAGCCACAAGAGGTCTGGCATTGTCCTGCATTAGGAGAAACCCAGGGCCAACCGCACCAGCATATGGTCTCACAAGGGGTCTGAAGATCTCATCTCGGTACCTAATGGCAGTCAGGCTACCTCTGGCGAGCACATGGAGGGCTGTGCGGCCCTCCAAAGAAATGCCACCCCAATCATTACTGACCCACTGCCAAATCGTTCATGCTGAAGGATGTTGCAGGCAGCAGATCGCTCTCCATGGCATCTCCAGACTCTGTCACGTCTGTCACATGTACTCACTGTGAACCTGCTTTCATCTGTGAAGAGCACAGGGCGCCAGTGGCGAATTTATTAATCCTGGTGTTCTGTGGCAAATGCCAAGTGTCCTGCACGGTGTTGGGCTGTGAGCACAACCCCCATCTGTGGACGGCGGTCACTCAGACCATCCTCATGGAGTCTTTTTCTAACTGTGCAGACACATGCACATTTGTGGAGGTCATTTTGCAGGTCTCTGGCAATGCTCCTCCTGTTCCTCCTTGCACAAAGGCGGAGGTAGGGGTCCTGCTGCTGGGTTGCCCCTCCAAGTCTCCTGGTGTACTGGCCTGTCTCCTGGTAGTGCCTTCAGCCTCTGGACACTACGCTGACAGACACAGCAAACCTTCTTGCCACAGCTCGCATTGATGTGCCATCCTGGATGAGCTGCGCTACCTGAGCCACTTGTGTGGGTTGTAGAGTTCGTCTCATGCTACCACGAGTGTGAAAGCACAACCAACATTCAAAAGTGACCAAAACATCAGCCTGAAAGCATTGGTACTGAAATGCGGTCTGTGGTCCCCTGCAGAATCACAGTGAGGATCTCTGTTATGTTTTGGTAGCTGAGGAGAGTAAGCAAAAACGGCAATACACCAGAGAGGCTGGAACCTATTGGATTGCAGTAACCTGAACTAACCACACAACTAGAGGTAGCCGTGGAGCGTTCCTACGTTGATCCTAGACGCCTCGTCACAGCCTAAGAGATAAATACACCTAAAGGCAGAAAGATGAAAGCTATCTGCCCGGAGCAGATCCCCAAAGAAAATAGGAAGCCCCCAAACATGTAATGGCGGTTAGACAAGAAGAAGCACAGACACAGACAGAAAATAGAATGAGTAAACGCTGGGGCCCAATCTGTCTAGACAGAAAAGTACAGGAAAGGATTGTCATGTATAGTGTAAAGTTCCTATAGCGTCTTGTGCTTGGGTGCGAGGAAAACACAGGAGACATAGGTTGATATGAAATGACTTGTATTACTTCATACAAGCATGCTGAAAAGTTCACACAGTTTGCAGGAACAGCGACAGGAGACACAGCAGGCCAGAGTAACTTCAAGCACTACAATAAATCTCCAAAGCAGGTTCAGGATTTCTTCTCTGTACCGTAATTCCTCTGCAAACATGGATTCACCAAACAGCAGGTTTCCAGAGTCCAAAAGTGTTCCAAGGTTCCTCAGTAGGGAATAGCTGGAGTACAAGTCCAAGGCTTCCAGGAGTCAGGTCACAGACTGACTGAGGCTTGATTCAGGAGCACTGATTGTTCAGCTGAGGCTGCTTAAGAAGCAAGAGGGAAGAATCAGGGCGGGAACATGAAAACTGGAAACTCCATATTAACTGAGGGCAAGAGCTGCAGAAAGACAGAAAGCAAAATGGCCGACGAAAAACTGAGTTTCAAGGAACATGTCAACAGAGACAAAGAACCTTACATTACTCCCCCCTTAGGGACAACCTCCGGATGACCTCAGACCAGACTTGTCAGGGTACCTCTGATGAAACTGGCGGAGCAGGCGAGGAGCATTTACATTATTGACTGGTTCCCATGAGTTGTCCTCCACTGGGTAGCCCTGCCATTTAATCAAATATTGCAACTGATTTCTGTACAACCTGGAATCTAGAATCCTTTCCACCATAAATTCTTCCTGACCATCGACCAGCACTGGGTCAGGGCAAGGAGAAGAACGTCCAGGAAACGTATTGGGTGTTGCAGCCTTTAGTAGGGATACATGAAAGACAGGGTGGATTCTCATAGTTCTGGGCAGTTGAAGACGACAAGCAACAGCACTTATAATCTTATTGATCTTATAAGGTCCAATGTACTTATGTCCCAATTTAGACGATGGAATCTTTAATTTAAGATTTCTGGTTGACAGCCAGACCAAATCTCCTACCTTGAAAGCTGGTGCAGGTTTACGAAATTTATCTGCTGCTTTCTTGTACCTTTCCTGAGCCAATTCTAGATTTTCCTTTAGAAGATCCATATTCTTTTGCAAAGAAGTGATTCTTTCAGCCACTGCCGGCAAGGGCGTATCTATGGGAAATCGAGGAAGAATGTTAGGATGATAACCTAGATTGGAGTAAAAAGGAGACTGCTTAGTGGAGGCGCTCTGAGAGTTGTTATAAGAGAACTCAGCCAGTGGAAGTAGATCCACCCAATCATCCTGTAGGTGGCAGATAAAACAGCGGAGATACTGCTCCAGGGTCTGATTGGTTCGTTCTGTCTGTCCATTAGTCTGGGGATGAAAAGCAGAAGAAAGGTTTACTTTAATGTCCAATGCTGCACAGAAATTTTGCCAAAACCTTGAAGTGAATTGCACCCCTCGATCCGAAATGACCTCATCCGGTACTCCATGTAAGCGAAACACATTCTTAATCATCAAGTCTGATGTCTGTTTTGCAGTGGGTAAGCCGACACAAGGGATAAAATGAGCTGCCTTTGTTAGACGGTCAACCACCACTAGAATGGTGTTCTTCCTTGAGAGGTTGGTAACTCCACAATGAAGTCCATAGAAATGGATCCCCACGGGCGGGACGGGGTGGGAAGAGGTTGCAACAGACCAGTTGGTGAGGAGCGAGGTGTTTTGCATCTTGCACAGACTTCACATGAAGTGACATAGTTTAAGACATCTTTCCTGTAAGTGGGCCACCAAAAGAAACGAGAAAGAAATTCTTGTGTCTTTAGAATTCCCCTATGCCCGGCTATCTTGGAATCGTGGATAAGTTGCAATACTCTCAATCTGACTGTTTCAGGTATATACAGACGTTGTCCCTGAATCCACACACCATTCTTAAAGACAAGACTTACGTCCCTTGGGGGTTGAGCCAACAAAGAATCCGCATGGTATGCTTCCTTGATGTCCTTAAGTAGGTCTTGATTATGAATCACTCCCAGGAATCTAGAGTCAGGAAGAATAGTCTTAGGAGGAGTAAGTGGACGTGTCTCTGCTGAATGAATCCTAGAGAGTGCATCAGCCTTTCCATTGCGCGATCCTGGTCTATAAGAAATGACAAAATTAAATTGGTTTAGGAAAAGATTCCAGCGAGCCTGGCGAGGAGTCAGGCACTTAGCCGACCTGATAAATTCAAGGTTACGATGGTCTGTCAGGACGACTATTTGCTGTGCAGCTCCCTGAAGAAGGTGTCTCCATTCCTTGAAGGCGGCAATAATGGCCAACAATTCTCTGTTGTCCACATCGTAGTTCCTCTCAGCCGAAGACAACTGCTGGGAAAAGAAGGCACAGGGATGCAAGACATTCTTCTCACCTGTTCTCTGAGAGAGTATAGCTCCAACGGCACAGTCTGAAGCATCCACCTCTATTATGAAGGCAAGCTCGGGGTTGGGATGTACTAAGATAGGTGCGGTGGTAAATTTATCCTTTAAACAGGAAAATGCTTCCTGAGCTTGCGGGGTCCAGGAGAACCTAGACTGTTTCCGGGTAAGTTGGGTGATAGGTGACACTACCTCAGAAAAATTCTTAATGAAACGTCTATAGAAGTTGGCAAACCCGATGAAACGCTGCACCTCCTTCACATTTCTAGGAATTGGCCAATCCTTGATGGCTTGGGTCTTGCTTCCATCCATACTAATCCCTTGCGTAGATAGTACATACCCCAGAAATTGAATTTCGGTCCTATGGAATTCACATTTTTCAAGTTTGATGTAGAGATGGTTTTGTCTTAGGCGTTCTAAGACCATTCTCACATGTCCATGATGTTCCTCTGTGGAGTTAGAAAAAATTAGAATATCATCCAGATAAATCACCACAAATGTATCTAGGAGATCCCTGAAGATATCATTCACGAAGTGTTGGAAAGTGGCTGGGGCGGTACTCAGACCAAAAGGCATAACTAGATATTCAAAGTGTCCATAGCCTGACCTGAAAGCAGTCTTCCATTCATCCCCAGGTCTAATATGGACCAAGTTATAGGCCCCACGGAGATCCAATTTAGAGAAAATTTGGCATGCCGCACTCTCTCCAACAACTCAGGGATTAAAGGCAATGGATAACGGTTTCTAATAGTAACCTTATTGAGTTCCCTATAGTCTATGCAGGGTCTCAGAGATCCATCTTTCTTCTTCACAAAGAAGATGGGTGCACCTGCGGGAGATGAAGAGGGGCGTATGAAGCCCTTGGCTAAATTTTCGTCTATATAATCCTTCAAAGCTTTTAGCTCGGGCCCCGCTAGGGGTAGATCTTACCAAAAGGTATCTCGGCTCCAGGCAATAATTCAATTGGACAATCATATGGACGGTGAGGAGGAAGCTGATCAGCGTTCTTCTTGTCACATAAATCCACATAGTCCTGGTATACAGCTGGTAGTTCAGGGACTGACATGGTTCCTTTAGGAACAGAGCAAGCTGAAACTCCTTGACTCATCTGTTTCTCCGGAAAGTGTAATTCCTTGGTCTCCCAGTTAATCGTAGGATTCTGCGCCTGCAGCCATGGTAGCCCTAGAATAATGGGAAAGTGGGGAGAAGAGATAAGCAAAAAAGACATTTTCTCCTGATGATCTTTGCCCATAAGGACCCTCAAAGGCTCTGTTTCTTGATCCACTGGTCCAGAAGTCAGTAGAGAGCCATCCACAGTCTCCATCTGTACTGGAGTAGCCTTCTTCACTGAACGTATCCCCTGTTTCAGAGCAAAGGAGATATCCATGAAATTTCCACTTGCTCCTGAGTCGATCATAGCAGAGCTATACACCCAGACTGAGTCAACCCAGAGTTTGATGGAAAGGAAGCAATGAGAATTGTTTCTTTTACAACTCAGCTGGGACACCGCTGAGGAAACTTGAAAAATTGCAGCGTTTATACCGTCATCGTCCCCAGAACTAACAGAGTTTAAGTCCGAGAAATCAAGATCTCTTGCAGCAGATCTCTCTGGAACCTGAGGCTCGGACATGACAGAGCTCCTCTCGCAACACTCACAGTGAATGACTGCTGCAGTAGTCTTACGAGAACGGCTGGGGCAGTTTATAATGAAGTGCCCTGACTTACCACAGTAGAAACATAGATTTTCCTTGATACGATGTTCTTTGCGTGCATCACTAACCCGTCTTTGTAAAGAGTCCACCTGCATGGGTTCAGGTTCTGGTTCCCTTGTGATCCTACTCAAAGGTTCCTTAGCTGAGGAGGGAGGTAGTAAAAGGTTAGTGTGATTATTTTCGAACCATCTCTCTTGTCTGCGTTCAGTCAGACGAGCATCAATACGGATACAATAGTTAATAAAGTCACCTAACGCAGTGGGAGGGTCGGCATGAGCAAGTTCATCCTTAATCAGTGGAGACAACCCTTTCCGAAAAATAGATTTTTTAGCGGAAGTGTCCCAAGTGGTATCAAGAGCCCATCTCCTGAAATCCAGGGCATATTCGGCTACTGAACGCTTACCTTGGTGCAAAGTTAACATGGCTGCTTCAGCTGTTGCACCTCGATTGGGGTCATCAAACACCTGCCCCATGGCTGAAATAAAAGCATCAAGGTGATTCAAACAATCATCCTCAGTCTCAATCAGAGGGTTTGCCCACATCGAAGCCTTATTGGTAAGCAACATGATTATAGTAAGCACTTTGGATCGTTCAGTGGGAAATTGTGAAGCATGTGCAGAGAAAAATAAATTGCATTGATTAATAAATCCCCTGAATTTCTCACGTTCACCGCCAAAACGAAAAGGAGGTAATTTGGGGATCCCAGAACTCGGGGTTATGGCAGGAGCCTGGGCTCGTTCCTCTAGAGCCTCAATCCTGGCTCGCAATTCCTGGGTAGTCTGTCCAAACACTTGCAAATTATGATTAGTGAGGTCCTGTAGGCTTGCAAAACGGGTTTTTAAAGTCTGTACATCTGAAAGGATTGTATCAGTCACTCCGCAAAGTTCCTTTATGCGGGCCTCCATCTTCCAGATCTTTTAAGGCAGAAGTGCTGGAAGAGGAAAGGAAAAAAAACAAAAAAAACAATAGTGTTTACCTGTGGTAACACTCCAGAGTAAAATTTTAAGGGAATGCGCTCACCTGGAATGGTTGTGAGAAGTCGCAACCACTGTCATCACATAAGGTATTAAACGGACATCTGATATCCACAGTCACAGCAGACACGGCTTTCCCAGACCCAGCAGACACTAAACATTGGCTCCTGAATCTTGTCATGTATAGTGTATGACTCGCACCTAGAGTTGAGCGATACTTTCCGATATGCTAAAGTATCGGAATCGGAATGGTATCGCCGATATCACTAAAATATCGGCGATACCCGATACCGATACCGGAAGTCCCATGTAAGTCTATGGGAACAAAATATCGCAACTAAAAAAACCCCATTCTTTCCTTGTAAACACTAAATATACACACATAGAATACATATATATATATATACATGTCATTGTGACATATATATATACATATATGTATAGTTTATACACTTCTACATAGTAAAATATCCTTTGATTCAATTGCCGGGTAAAGCCGGCTTCAGTGAAAAGACAGAAGCACCCGACATGAAATGACACTTGGTGTACATAGGGTTAAACATTTCTTTTCATGTCCTTTGCTATCTAATTTGCACAAACAATTAAATCAGACTATGTGTGCAAAATTTCACACCTGTAGGGGTTAATTAAAGGTGTAAATTCGTTGTAAAAAAAACGGACTTTTTTGCTACGAATTTACACCTTTAATTAACCCCTAGAGGTGTGAAATTTTGCACACATAGTCTGATTTAATTGTTTGTGCAAATTAGATAGCAAAGGACATGAAAAGACATGGTTAACCCTATGTACACCAAGTGTCATTTCATGTCGGGTTCTGCATTTTCACAAAAGCCGGCAATTGAATTAGCGGCTATTATACTATGTAGAAGTGTATGAACTACAAATATAAATATATATATATATGTGTCACAAATTCAATGACATGTATATATATATATGAGGTGTAAAATTGCTGAAAAAAAATGCGTGGGCTCCCGCCCTATTTTCGCAACCAGACAGACAAAGCCAGTGAGTGGGGGCAGATAATAATAGCCCAGAGAGGGACCATTATTTTTGCCCCCCCCCCGGCTACTAACATCTGCCCCCAGACACCCCAGGAAAGACAAATCTATAATTAGATTCGCCCTTTCTGGCACTTTGCCCGTCTATTCCCATTGCCCTGTAGCGGTGGCGAATGGGTTAATATGGGGTTAAAGCCACCTTGCTATTGAAAGGTGACCTTAAGCCAGGTTAATAATTGAGAGCTGTCAATTAGACAACTATCAATTATTAATCCTATTGCATGAAATAAAAATAAAACACACACACTTTAATTAAAAATCATTTTAATGAAATAAAGACACATGTTTTTGACCATCTTTTATTTTACTGCAAAAACCATTTCCTGTAATAAAAATAAAATAAAAAAGCAAAATTATTCTTACCTATCCCATGCACAGTCAGGTCCCACGGTGTAATCCTTCAGAAAGGTTAATGTTTACTGCAGGGACCGCAGCTAATGCTGCAGCCTCACAGTAAACCCCAAATGAATGAGTTCCTCTCCTGCCTGACAGGAGAGTAAAGGCTGGGTGTCACATAACGATACACCAGCGATCCCGACAACGATATGCACTTGTCAGGATCGCTGGTGTATCGCTACATGATCGCTGCTGAGCTGCCAAACAGGCAGCTCAGGCAGCGATCTGGGACAGCGACACTGCGGGTAACATCGCTTAAGGGCCCGTCTCACATAGCGATATCGCTACCGAGATCGCTGCTGAGTCACTAGTTTTGTGACGCAGCAGCGAGCTCACCAGTGATATCGCTGTGTGTGACATTCAGCGACGATCAGCCCCCCTGCCGGGTATCGCTGATCGTCGCAGAAATGTCAGGACCTTTTTTTGATCGCTGGTTTCCCTCTGACAGGCACGCATCGCTGCGTGTGACAGGCGGGAAATCAGCGATCAAAGGTCCTGACATTTCAGCGACGATCAGCGATACCCGGCAGGGGGGCTGATCGTCGCTGAATGTCACACACAGCGATATCGCTGGTGAGCTCGCTGCTGCGTCACAAAACTAGTGACTCAGCAGCGATCTCGGTAGCGATATCGCTATGTGAGACGGGCCCTTAAGTGGAAAGCTTAATTGATTGCTTTCCACTTTCACTTCAGGTCAGCCAGGGACACAATCAGTGACGTCAGAGGGAACTGATTAACAAAAATAGGGGTTCCCTTCGAAAAAAAAATGGCGTGGGGTCCCCCCTATTTTTGTTAACCAGCCAGATGAAGCAGACCGCTGAGGCCTGGATTTTCAGGCTGTTAAGGAGCCAAGATCCATGGACCTTGCCAGCCTGATAATACCAGGCCACAGCAGTCTGCATATCTTGGCTGATTAACAAAAATAGGGGATCCCCTCGAAAAAAATTGGCGTGGGGTCCCCCCTATTTTTGTTAACCAGCCAGATGAAGCAGACCGCTGAGGCCTGGATTTTCAGGCTGTTAAGGAGCCAAGATCCATGGACCTTGCCAGCCTGATAATACCAGGCCACAGCAGTCTGCATATCTTGGTTGATTAACAAAAATAGGGGATCCCCTCGAAAAAAATTGGCGTGGGGTCCCCCCTATTTTTGTTAACCAGCCAGATGAAGCAGACCGCTGAGGCCTGGATTTTCAGGCTGTTAAGGAGCCAAGATCCATGGACCTTGCCAGCCTGATAATACCAGGCCACAGCAGTCTGCATATCTTGGCTGATTAACAAAAATAGGGGATCCCCTCGAAAAAAATTAGCGTGGGGTCCCCCCTATTTTTGTTAACCAGCCAGATGAAGCAGACCGCTGAGGCCTGGTTTTTCAGGCTGGTAAGGATCCAATATCCATGGACCTTGCAAGCCTGATAATACCAGGCCACAGCAGTCTGCTTAGCTTGGCTGGTTAACAAAAATAGGGGATCCCCTCGAAAAAAAAACGGCGTGGGGATCCCCCCTATTTTTGTTAACCAGCCAAGTAAAATGCAGACTGCTGCGGCCTGGTATTAAAAGACTGTCAAGGCCCATGGATTTTGGCCCTCAACAGCCTGATAATACCAGGCTACAGCAGCCCCACATTTGGCGCATCAAAAGATGTGCCAATTGTGGCACTTTACCCGGCTCTTCCCACTTGCCCTGTAGCGGTGGCAAGCGGGGTAATAAGGGGTTATTGTCACCGTTGATTGCACGGTGACAATAAGCCCGGTTAATAATGGAGAGGTGTCAATAAGACACCGATCCATTATTAATCCCAAAGTTATTAAATGTGTAAAAAAAAGACAAAGCAAGAAAAAAGTATTTTAATGAAATAAAAGAGACAACACAGTTTTCATTTCTTTTATTATACACTCATTCCTGCGACGCCATCGATCTCCTGTAAAAAAAGAAAAAAAACAAACCAACAGTATACCACCTGTCCGACGCAGTCCATAGTAACGATTGTCCCACGACGATCCAACTCTGCTACATCGCAATGACAGGCAGAGCCTGTCATTGCAACGCAGCACAGCTGATTACCTGCTTCCCCGGCGGTGACGTCATCGGACTGACTGCTTTACGGCCGGGATTACCCAGCAGTCACTGCAGTTATCGCGAGAAACTGCATGTGACCGCCGGGGAGAAGAGGATGGCGGCCATGAAGCAGTCCAGGACGTGACCGCCGGAGATCTTCTGCCAGGTAAGTGCCGCTGACTCCTGACAGACCCGACAGACGGACACTGACAGTGACAGTGACATCCCGATTCCGGTATCCGATAAGACGAAAATATCGGAACTCGGAATCGGAATTCCGATACAGCTAATATCGGCCGATACCCGATATTTGCAGTATCGGAATGCTCAACACTACTCGCACCACAATTGTGGATACCAGGGCTAAGGGGTACTCGGAGCCGAGCCCATAGATTTCTATGGGAGATGTCACTGGCAGCGGGACTCGGTCCGTGGCCCTGGCAGTCAAGCGATGGGGGATATTTACAGGGGATTTTAAGGATAGGTAGTTCGTGACGCCACCTGTGGAATCTGGTCAATTGGACCAGCGCTGCTGTAAGGATCTTCACAGGGGATGTTATGGGGCAGCTGGGTGGTAAGTCTCCCACAGGTGAGACTGGTCCCTGGAAGTCTATGGTGATGATGCAGGGTGTAGTTAAGAATTCAGTCACACACAATGCAGCTTCTTTTCATACCTTTACTGGTAGATGGTTCAAGCAGGTCCCGGGGAGCTGGTTGGGGTGGAGAATGCACATTCGGGTAACCGCTGAGCAGGTTAGAGGCCTCCTTAACTTCAATATGTATGTGAGTCCAACTTGCCTGAAGCGAAGTTAACTCTGAACTCTCCAGCTTTCTCAATAGCTGTGATGCCCGGCCAACATTGTGGTGGAGCCTTCTATGTCTCTGACTAGCAGATGTTGAGAGAACTAAGTCCTTACTTTTGCTTGGCCTAGCTCAAAGTCCTTGTTCTCCCTGACTCCGGTTACGTATTGACGCTTTGGGCTGCACTCTGCGACCTGTAGTCCAGATGCCTCCGGTTTTCTTGTTACTAAGCTTGAAACTCTAGCAACGCTTCGGACCCCGGTGTCCGGCAAATTAGTGCAGGCAATCCAATACCTAAAGCACTTCTCTATGTCTTCTCCACTGCGCCCTTCGCCCTGCTTCCCGCTCTTAACATAAGCACTTGTAGCTTTCGATGGAAGTGTCAGCTTTCTTCTAGAGCTCACTGCACAGCTCTCAGTATCCTCCAAGTCCAGACTGGACTGAGACTGAACTGCTCTGTACTCAGACAGGAAGCAGACTGAACTGAACACTGACTCCTCTCCCCTCCTCCTGAGCTTGACTGACTGACTACCCCCTCTGCTACGTGTCACTCCCTTTTATACCCCTGATGGGTGTGTCTAAAAGTGTGAGTGTAGTGAATGCATATCAAGCGTTGCGATTACCTTCCTGTGCATTCTCCTGGATTATTTGTGTGCCTGGCATAGCTGGGCCACACATGTACAGTTCCTATAGCGTCTTGTGCTTGGGTGCGAGGAAAACACAGGAGACATAGGTTGATATGAAATGACTTGTATTACTTCATACAAGCATGCTGAAAAGTTCACACAGTTTGCAGGAACAGCGACAGGAGACACAGCAGGCCAGAGTAACTTCAAGCACTACAATAAATCTCCAAAGCAGGTTCAGGATCTCTTCTCTGTACGTAATTCCTCTGCAAACATGGATTCACCAAACAGCAGGTTTCCAGAGTCCAAAAGTGTTCCAAGGTTCCTCAGTAGGGAATAGCTGGAGTACAAGTCCAAGGCTTCCAGGAGTCAGGTCACAGACTGACTGAGGCTTGATTCAGGAGCACTGATTGTTCAGCTGAGGCTGCTTAAGAAGCAAGAGGGAAGAATCAGGGCGGGAACATGAAAACTGGAAACTCCATATTAACTGAGGGCAAGAGCTGCAGAAAGACAGAAAGCAAAATGGCCGACGAAAAACTGAGTTTCAAGGAACATGTCAACAGAGACAAAGAACCTTACAAGGATACTCGCTGCAATCCAAAAAAAAAACCTAAAAAATACCAACTCTACTGATTGCAAAAACACCTGAGATCACACGACCTCTACCACCTAAATCAGTTCTCTGATGTAACAAAAGTAAGCCGCAGCCACGGAAAAAACAGAAAAAAGCAAATGAACAAACAACAGTGGCTCCAGATAAACTGAGAGGAGCACAAGCCCCCCGGAGGGGACCTGGCTGACCTCCACAGAAGTGCAGGGAACAATGCAAAAAGCAAGCACAAAAATAAAAGCAGAAAATATCTTATCTGATAGCAGAAGATGCAGGCAAGACTCAGCAAGCTTCCAAAAGAACCAGGAACCACAATTGAGACAAGAACAATTGATCACCGGCAACCATCATGGGAGGGAACCTCCCTTATATCAGACCAGTCCGTGATCCCAGATTGCCATTCCTCGCTGAAAGGTTCAGTACTGTCTGTAACCACCAGAGGGAGCCTCTGCTCAGAAACCATCTTTAGCACATTCATAACAGATCTCTGTGTCTGTCCCTCATCTCCCTCCGCCGCTTTCCTCACTGCGCAGGCGCCAGATTACCAGCCCCGCAGTGTGAATACATCATAACACACTGCGGGGCGGGATCTGGGGCCACCGCTACATGAAGCGCCGCTGGTGACGTCGCAAGAAGGAGGCGAGGGCCAAAAACAAGAGGGCGATGATTGACACCGCTGAGGCCGTTGACACAGGGGGAGAAGACATACCTCCCTGACACAATAGAGGTATGTCAGACAGATTATAAAAGTGTATATTTCAGCGTTCCTAGCGATCAGAAACATAAAAGCCACCTTCACAGAATGCAGCCTTCGTGCTGCTGAAGGTGGCTCTTTTACTTAAAAAGGCCCTGGGGGGTGACAGGTTCCCTTTAAAATAATTTTTTTGTATTTATATATGTTATGTATTTATCATTCATACCTATTGTACTTTATTGTACTTTTTAATGAAGATCATTTATAGTTGAAAGTGAAGTCTATAAAACTGTCGCACAGGTTAGTCAACTCTAATGACTATTTAAATGTGTTTGTGAATGCTCCCGCATACTTTCTACGCCTGTGAAATGAGAACAGGTTGTTGATAATGAATATATTTAACGGTGTTATTACTGATGTCTCATAGAATCCAGAGCTTACTATTTAATGCCAGGTCAAGATAACCCGGTTACATTGTTTTATTTTATTGTCTCCGCTGTCAAACACGACAGTCACATGATGTGAAAAACCCATATGCAGGAGATTCTCACAAAATTAGAATATCATCAAAAAGTTAATTTCTTTAAGTACTTTCAGTTCTTCAATACAAAATTGAAACTCATATATTACAAACAGTCATATAAACAGTCATTACAAACAGAGTGATCTATTTCAAGTGTTTATTTCTGTTAACCCCTTTCTGACATCAGACGTACTATCCCGTCCAGGTGACACGGGCCCGTATGACTGTGGAGGAGATAGTACGTCATATGTGATAAGCTGCGCTCACGGGGGGAGAGCAGCTGATCGCGGCCGGGTGTCAGCTGATTATCACAGCTGACACCCGGTACTATGTGCCAGGAGCGGTCCCGGCAGATTAACCCCCGACACCTCGATCAAACATGATCGTAGTGTTCCGGCGGCATAGGAAAGCATCGCGCAGAGAGGGGGTTCCCTGCATGCTTCCCTGAGACCCTCACACGATGTGATTGCGCTGTTCCAAGGGCTTCCTCCCTGCAGGACCCCGGATCCAAGATGGCAGCGGGGTCCTTCCGGGTCCTGCAGAGATGTGGCTTTTCAGCGCCTGCTCAGAGCCTGACAGAGTGCTGTGCAAACTGTCAGAGCAGCGATCTGACATTATATAGTAATGTCCCACCCTGGGACAAAGTAAAAAAAAACAAAAACGTGTAAAAATAATATAAAAAAAAATTCCTAAATAAAGAAAAAAAGAAAATATTCCCCAATAAATTCATTTCTTTATGTAAATAAAATAAAAACAAAACAATAAGGCTAAGTGCACACGTTTGCAGAATGTTTGCAGAATATTCCTGAGCAAAACCGGACTTTTTTCGCGGCAAAAACGTGCGTTTTTTTGCGCGGATTTGACGCGTTTTTACCGCGATTTTTTCCTGAACTTTCTAGGTCAATAATAGAGCGGGAAAAACGCTAGAATTCCGCAAAATTAATGGACATGCTGCTAGATTTTCCGCGATGCGTTTTTTTTGCGGAAAAAAATGCACCATGTGCACAAAAATTGCGGAATTCATTCTAAATGATAGGATGCTTAATTCATGCGTTTTTGACGCGTTTTTTCCCGCGAAAAAACGCGAAAAAAACGCAAATATTCCTGAACGTGTGCACTTAGCCTAAAAGTACACATATTTAGTATCGCCGCGTCCGTAACGACCCGCCCTATAAAACTTTCCCACTAGTTAACCCCTTTAATGAACCCCTTAAAAAAAAAAAACAATGCGGTATCATCACACCGCCGAACAAAAAGTGGAATAACACGCGATCAAAAAGACGGATATAAATAATCATGGTATCACTGAAAATGTCATCTTGTCCCGCAAAAAACGAGCCGCCAAAAAGCATCAGCGAAAAAATAAAAAAGTTATAGCTCGCAGAATAAAGTGATGCAAAAATAATTATTTTTTATATAAAATTGTTTTTATTGTATAAAAGTGCCAAAACATAAAAAATGATATAAATGAGGTATCACTGTGATCGTACTGACCCAAAGAATAAAACCGCTTTATCAATTTTACCACACGTGGAACCTTATAAAGGCCCCCCCAAAAGAAATTCCTGAATTGCTGTTTTTTTTTCATTCTGCCTCCCAAAAATCGGAATAAAACGCGATAAAAAAATGTCATGTGCCCGAAAATGATATCAATAAAAACGTCAACTAGTCCCGCAAAAAATAAGACCTCACATGACTCTGTGGGCCAAAATATGGAATAATTACAGCTCTCAAAATGTGGTGATGCAAAAACTATTTTTTTGCAATAAAAAGCATCTTTTAGCATGTGACAGCTGCCAATCACAAAAACCCGATATAAAAACCCGCTATAAATAGTAAATCAAACCCCCCCTTTATCATCCCCTTAGGGAAAAATAATAAAATAATAATAAAAATAATAAAATAATAAAATTTAAAAAAATGTATTTATTTCCATTTTCCCATTAGGGTTAGGGCTAGGGTTAGGATTAGGGTTAGGGTTAGGGGTGTGTTGGGGTTAGGGTTGGAGTTAGAATTGGGGGATTTCCACTGTTTCAGGCACATCAGGGGCTTTCCAAATGCAACATGGCGTCCAATCTCAATTCCAGCCAATTTTGCTTTGAAAAAGTCAAACGGCGCTCCTTCCCTTCCGTGCTCCGCATTGCGCCGAAACAGGGTTCCCCCCACATATGAAGTATTAGTGTGCTCAGGACAAATTGCACAATAACTTTTGGGGTACAATTTCTCCTGTTACCCTTGGGAAAAATAAAAAAAATTGGACCCTAAATAATTTTTTTTGTGAAAAACAGTTATATGTTCATTTTTTTTTCAATTTCAAAAAATTCCTGGGAAGCAAACTTCTTGAATGTGGTTTTGAGCACCTTGAGGGGTGCAGTTTTTAGAATAATATCACTTTTGAGTATTTTCTATCATATAGACCCCTCAAAGTGACTTCAAATGTGATGTGGTCCCCCCAAAAAAATGGTGTTGTAAAAATGAGAAATCGCTGGTTAACTTTGAACCCTTATAACTTCATAATAAAAAAAAATTGGTTCCAAAATTGTGCTGATGTAAAGTAGACATGTGGGAAATGTTACTTATTAAGTATTTTGTGTGCCATATCTCTGTAATTTATGGGCATGAAAATTCAAAGTTGAAAAATTGCGAAATTTTCAAAATTTTCTCCAAATTTCCATTTTTTTCACAAATAAACACAAGTTATGTCAAAGAGATTTTACCACTAACATGAAGTACAATATGTCACGAGAAAACAATGTCAGAATTGCCAGGATCCATGGAAGCCTTGCAGAGTTACTACCTCATCAAGGGACAGTGGTCAGAATTGTAAAAATTGGCCTGGTCATTAACATGGAAACCACCCTTGGGGGTAGAGGGGTTAATGTTGATGATTATGGCTTACAGCCAATGAAAACCCAAAAGTCATTATCACAGTTAATTAGAATACTTTATAACACCAGCTTGAAAAATGATTTTAAAATCCGAAATGTTGGCCTACTCAATACTTGGTCGGGGCTCCTTTTGCATCAATTACTGCATCAATGTGGTATGGCAGTGGATCAGCTTGTGGCACTGCTGAGGTGTTATTGAAGCCCAGGTTGCTTTGATAGCAGCCTTTAGCTCGTCTGCATTGTTGGGTTTAGTGTCTCTCATCTTCCTCTTGACAATACCCCATAAATTCTCAATGGGGTTAAGGTCAGGCGAGTTTGCTGGCCAATCTAGCACAATGATACTGTTATTTTTAAACCACGTATTGGTACTTTTGGCAGTGTGGAAAGGTGCCAAGTCCTTCTGGAGAACGAAATTTCCATCTCCAAAAATCTTGTCGGCAGAGGAAAGCATGAACTGCTCTAAAATTTCCTGGTAGATGGCTGTGCTGATGTTGGTTTTGATAAAACACTGTAAACCTACACCAGAAGATGACATGGCTCCCCAAACCATCATTGATTGTGGAAACTTCACACTAGACCTCAAGCAGCTTGGATTGTGTGCCTCTCCACTCTTCCTCCAGACTCTGGGACCTTGATTTCCAAATGAAATGCAAAGTTTACTTTCATTGAAAACAACACCTTGGACCACTGAGCAACAGCCCAGTTCTTTTTCTCCTTGGCCCAGGTAAGATGCTTCTGGCGTTGTCTATTGGTCATGATTGGCTTGACACAAGGATTGCGACACTTGTAGCCTATGCCCTGGATACGTCTGTGTGTGATGGCTCTTGAAGTCCAATGCTTGTGACTCTCTCCCAAATTTTTGAATGGCCTTTTCTTAACAATCCTTTCAAGGCTGCGGTTATCCAAGTTGCTTGTGCACCTCTTTCTACCACACTTTTTCCTTCCACTCACCTTTCCAATAATATGCTTGTGAACAGCCAGCTTCTTTAGCAATGACCTTTTGTGGCTTACCCTCCTTGTGGACTGTGTAAATGACTGCATTCTGGACATCTATCAAGTCAGCAGTCTTCCCCATGATTGTGGAGCCTACTGAAACAGACTGAGGGACCTTTTTAAATGCTAAGGAAGGCTTTGCAGGTGTTTTTTGTTAATCTAATTTACTGAGATAATGACTTCTGGGTTTTCATTGGCTGTAAGCCATAATCATCAACATTAACAGAAATAATAACTTTTTGATGATATTATAATTTTGTGAGAAGCACCTGTATGTCTCCTAATTCTGTAAGTGGTGTAGTGCAGCGGGGTTGGTGCAGTGTGACAGACAGGCAGTGACCACAGAATAGTTCAAAGCCAATGTCTTTTAATGTTCAAAGAAACTAACAACTGGAACACAAAAGGTATCTTCCGGATCGCAGCTGGGAAACAAGACAGTCCGTAACTGAGACCGGTTGCCGTGAGTAACTGCACCACCGTGTAATGCTGAGGGGTGCCAGGCCTTTTGGCTCTATGTTACTTCACACAGGCTGAAGCTTTGCAGAGCCTCCTACTCTGCAAGTTTGCAAACCAAGACTGACAAACCCAACCCTTTGCTGCAGGGTTTTTAATTTTTTTTAATGGAATCTATGGCTATGGGCCACTTGTAAGACCCGGCCTGGAGGAAGTGGACCGCACCAATACAATCCTGTAGTCCACTTCAAAAATAAAAGCTCATGCCGGGTTTTCTCAAATCTGCCTTGGGCAAATCCCTTGCCCAAGACCAAACTTACTTTTATTTTGCACTGCAATCACAGCTATATCTGTGACTGCAATGCACTCCCGCAGTCTTAATACGATTCTATGCGCATCCTGGGGGACACATAGCGACCCTTGCATGTAACACCTGTCACTGCCTCACAGTGGGAACAGTGTTTTGAATGTAACAAATTCAGAGAAATACAGAATGTGATAATGGTCGAATAGAATTATGGAACCATAAGTCTCTATTGAATTTGGCTCGAGGTAAACTGAGGAGTAGTGTCTAAAACCAGCATATGCATTAAATCAGCCGACCATCTGATGTGTATGGGAGAGAAGGATCGGTCCACTAGAATTTCAATGGCTTAACCTTTTATGTTCAGATGTAAGGGGGAGTCTGGAGATATAACTGTTATGTCGTGTTTGAAGAACTCTAGGAATTATGCAGGTATAAGAAGGTATATGCCAGGGAATACTCATGTCGCTACTCTAGGAGTAGTCCCCCAGTATATTCAGGCAGTTTTGTTACTGCAGGAGTAGGCAAAAATTGCAGTCACTTGCAGCAGAAGTTGGTTGAAAGTAAAGATCAGGAAGAAGTCAAGATGGGCAGCATTCAACTAAGCAATGTCCATGAAACTAGACTGCCCTTACAACCCATAAACCAAGCATAAACACAGAATGGAAGAATAGGAACCAAAATAATCATACCCAGAGTGGTGAGGGAAAGTACCCTAAGGAAGCCAGGGACCTACAGGAATTAGCTAGAGTCATGTCACGTACTTGCCCATAAGAAAGCCAAGGAGAAAAAGTTTTACTGGGAGAAAAGCAAACCGTGACCTGCCAATTGTTCTTAGATGCAGCCTTCCAGGATCCAAAAATGTGTCCACATTATTATTGTTCCAGTTCAGTACAGATGTCAAGGTATGAAGTTGTATGGCGCATTCACCTAGGTACCGTGATCAAGTTAAAGCATTAATGAGGCAGCTTAAAAAGCTTGTCTGGGTCATTATTGGTGTTGTCCACTGCTAGGAAATCCATTTCTAAATGCTAAAGTGCCTCATGTAAAAGAAAAAAATCCTCCTGGACCAGCGCAGTCCCAGCAATGTGGTTGCTGTGTTTCCCTGTGGTTACGTGAGATTGTTATGTTACGTAGCCACTGCAGCCAAACATTGACCACTGATCAGCTGCAACCTATCAGTATTCTGTCATACCCTCAGTGCCCCTTCACTTCCCTTTTAAAAGGAATAACTCTACAAGAGCTCCCTTATAAAGGAATAATGTTTTCAGTGCCCCATTGTAAAGTATAAATGGCCCAAATGGCACTTTAGAAAGAATTAATGCTCTGATTGCCCCTTCTAGAGTCATAATGCCTCTTCAATGTCCGCTGAATACGTCTGTCAATTTAGAATACCATATTTTCCGGCATATAAGATGACCCCCCAACTTTTCCAGTCAAAATATAAAATATTCTTAAAAGTGGGGGGGTCTTCTTATGCGCTGGGTGTCACCTTATACGCTGGGAGTGGTCCCGATGACGAAGGAAGGGGGCGTCTCAGAGGGAAGGTGTTGGATACCTCATCGTATCAGCGCTGCTCTCTGCGGGTCTATTTGCTGGGGGACGGCGGCGGCTCCTCTTTGTGCAGCATGGGGGCTCTGTGCTGGGGATGGCGGCGGCTCCTTTTTGTGCAGCGTGGGGGCTCTGTGCTGGGGGACGGCGACGGTGGCTCTTTGTGCAGAGTCGGGGCTCTGCCAGCATTTCCTCAAACCCCGGAGGCCCCGGCAGCTCCATTGCTGTGATGCGGTGGCCTCCGGGAAAATGGCTACTGAGGGCGGCGCATACTCAGTTTCAGATCTCGTCTCCCGAGATCTTGAGACGAGATCTGAATCTGAGCATGTAGCGGCCATTTTCTCGAAGGCCACCGCATCGCAGCAATGGAGCTGCCGGGGCCTCCGGGGTTTGAGGAAATGCCGGCAGAGCCCCGACTCTGCACAAAGAGCCACCTCCGCCGTACCCGGCATATAAGACGACCCCCGACTTTTAAGAAGATTTTCAGGGGTTAAAAAGTCGTCTTATACGCCGGAAAATACGGTAGGTAAATTTGCCATTTCTCTTGATGTGCTGCAATATTGCACTGCATTGTATGCTATTTTCCAGCTATCACATGTACAAAAGAAACAGTCAAATGGCTAATCCAGCGTAGCTACACATGTATGTATTTTTTACATAGAACTCTAGAGTTTACTAGTGTTTAGGAGTGAATTATGTATTTGCGGAGTGTAGAGAGACAAATAATTCAGTGAGATAGGGAACCAAATGTGCATGTTCACTAAGGCCTCTTTCACAGATCCGTTGTGCGCCCTCCGGCGCCCTCCGGCATTTTTTTGTCCAACAGCATCCGGCGTAATGTAATGCCGGATGCGTTTTTTTTCCATCGACTAACATTAGTGCCGGTTGGCGCCGCATGTCCCTGCGGCGCGTCCGATTTTTGCCGGATGCGGTGTCTGGTCGCCGTCCGGCGTCTGGCAAAAACGTTGCATGTCACGTTTTTTGTCTGCGGCGAAAAAGCCGGAAGCGCCGGATCCGGCGCTTCCGGCTTTTTTTTTACAATGAAAGTCTATGGACGCCGCAATGCGCCGCATCCGGCAAGAGCCGGATCCGGTGGCCGGATCCAGTTTTTTAATTGAGATACCAGCCCACAGCAAACAGATACCAGCCCTCAGCAACACATATAAAAAAGCATGCAGTGGGACATCAGACACATGCACATGACCAAGAGCCAGAGCCACAACCAGAGAGACGCAGCCACCGGAGAGACGCAGCCACCAGAGAGACGCAGCCACCAGAGAGACGCAGCCAGGATCCGCAGCATGGAGCGCCAGGAAAACAGACGGTAAATATGAGACCCCCCAACCCAAAATTTACAATGCATATGTCACCAATGCTGTGTGAGCTACTGCATTTTTTTTGGCACCCTGGTACATTTTCAAATTCATGTTTTTTCTGTGATGGGGTTGGTTCCCCTGGTACTGTGCGAAATTTAATTTCAGATGATGGGGTGGGTCCCCCTGGTAGTGTTTAAAATACGCATGTTTGGGAAGTTATATTGTGTATCCCCTGCTACTGTTTTGAATGTGTTTAATTGATAATGTGGATCTACTGGTACTGTTTTTTTGCTGTGATGTGCTTGGTCTCCTGCGACAATATGAAATGTGGATTTATTTGTGTATCATAATGTTGATTTACTGTTTTTTTTTTGGGCCTGTGATGTGGTTGCTTGTCCTGCTACTATCTGAAATGTGCATGTTTTTAGTATCATAATGTTGATCTAGTGTTTCATTGTTTTTAATTTTTTTTTGGGGGGCCTGTGACGGTTTTTCTCCTCATGCTGCTATGTGAAATGTGCATTTTTTTGTTATCATAATGATGATGTAGTGTTTTTTTTAATTCTTTTTTTGGCCCTGTGATACTTTTTCTCCTCATGCTACTATCTGAAATGTGCATGTGTTTAGTATCATAATGTTGATCTAGTGTATTTTTTTGGGGAATTTTTTTTTTGGGGCCTGTGATGCTTTTTCTCCTCATGCTGCTATGTGAAATGTGCATTTTTTTGTTATCATAATGATGATGTAGTGTTTTTTTTTCAAACTTTTTTTTTTGGCCCAGTGACGCTTTTTCTCCTTATGCTACTATCTGAAATGTGCATGTGTTTAGTATCATAATGTTGATCTAGTGTATTTTTGTTTTGAATTTTTTTTTTTGAGCCTGTGACGCTTTTTCTCCTCATGCTGCTATGTTAAATGTGCATTTTTTTGTTATCATAATGATGATGTAGTGTTTCTTTTAAAACTTTTTTTTTTGGCCCTGTGATGCTCTTGCTCCTCATGCTGCTATCTGAAATGTGCATGTGTTTAGTATCATAATGTTGATCTAGTGTATTTTTTTTTTATTTTTTTTTTGGGGCCTGTGACGCTTTTTCTCCTCATGCTACTATCTGAAATGTGCATGTGTTTAGTATCATAATGTTGATCTAGTGTATTTTTGTTTTGAATTTTTCTTTTGGAGCCTGTGACGCTTTTTCTCCTCATGCTGCTATGTGAAATGTGCATTTTTTTTATCATAATGATGATGTAGTGTTTTTTTTAAAACTTTTTTTTTTGGCCCTGTGATGCTTTTGCTCCTCATGCTGCTATCTGAAATGTGCATGTGTTTAGTATCATAATGTTGATCTAGTGTATTTATTTATTTATTTTTTTTTGGGGGCCTGTGACGCTTTTTCTCCTCATGCTACTATCTGAAATGTGCATGTGTTTAGTATCATAATGTTGATCTAGTGTATTTTTGTTTTGAATTTTTTTTTTGGAGCCTGTGACGCTTTTTCTCCTCATGCTGCTTTGTGAAATGTGCATTTTTTTGTTATCATAATGATGATGTAGTGTTTTTTTTAAAACTTTTTTTTTGGCCCTGTGATGCTTTTGCTCCTCATGCTGCTATCTGAAATGTGCATGTGTTTAGTATCATAATGTTGATCTAGTGTATTTTTTTTTGAATTTTTATTTTGGGGCCTGTGACGCTTTTTCTCCTCAAGCTGCTATGTGAAATGTGCATTTTTTTGTTCTCATAATGATGATGTCGTGGTTTTTTTTAAACTTTTTTTTTGGCCCTGTGATGCTTTTTCTCCTC
This sequence comes from Oophaga sylvatica, assembly GCA_033576555.1. Taxonomy (NCBI): domain Eukaryota; kingdom Metazoa; phylum Chordata; class Amphibia; order Anura; family Dendrobatidae; genus Oophaga; species Oophaga sylvatica. The sequence goes on from JARQOD010000001.1 coordinate 613,808,688, forward strand.
ATGCTACTATCTGAAATGTGCATGTTTTTGGTATCATAATGTTAATCTAGTGTTTCATTGTTTTGAATTTTTTTTGGGGCCTGTGACGCTTTTTCTCCTCATGCTGCTATGTGAAATGTGCATTTTTTTGTTCTCATAATGATGATGTAGTGTTTTTTTTTAAACTTTTTTTTTTGGCCCTGTGATGCTTTTGCTCCTCATGCTGCTATCTGAAATGTGCATGTGTTTAGTATCATAATGTTGATCTAGTGTATTTTTTTTTAAATTTTTTTTGGGGCCTGTGACGCTTTTTCTCCTCATGCTGCTATGTGAAATGTGCATTTTTTTGTTGTCATAATGATGATGTAGTGTTTTTTTTTTAACTTTTTTTTTTGGCCCTGTGACGCTTTTTCTCCTCATGCTACTATCTGAAATGTGCATGTGTTTAGTATTATAATGTTGATCTAGTGTATTTTTTTTTTGAATTTTTTTTTGGGGGCCTGTGACACTTTTTCTCCTCATGCTGCTATGTGAAATGTGCATTTTTTTGTTCTCATAATGATGATGTAGTGTTTTTTTTAAACTTTTTTTTTGGCCCTGTGACGCTTTTTCTCCTCATGCTACTATCTGAAATGTGCATGTTTTTAGTATCATAATGTTGATCTAGTGTTTCATTGTTTTTATTTTTATTTTTTTGGGGATCGGGTGGTTCCCCTTGGTATTGTATTGTGGTTTTTTTTTTTGGCAGGGATAGTGTTTCCCCCTGGTACTGTTTATGGCTACAATTAATGACGGCATGTTGTGTTCCGTAAAACATAAAGCTCAGTACTGTCCATGTTTGAATCTTATATTTTAAAACAGGGACAATCAATACATATAAACACAGTTCCTTTTGTTCTGTTTATTCCACAGCAGAAGAATTGATGCTGCAGATGAAAGGGCGCAGGAGATCCTGGATGCTAGGAGGCAAGCCAGTAGAAAGTAAATATGACATCCCCCATTTCCCTAAAAATTACATGTTTGTTTTTCTCTTTCAGCCAGGGACAAGGAATCCACATATATTCACTGTCCCTTTTTGTGTCCTTACTCAACAGCAGAAGACGTTAACGAGAAGCGGCGGCGGCTGAAGCAGTACTTGAAGAGAGGGGAGGAGAGGACCTCCAAGCTAGGAGGATAGCCTGCAGAAAGTAACTATTACATCCCCCATTTTGCTCTAAATTACATGTTTGTTTTTCTTTCAGCCATGGACAAGGAATAGTAAATTCACAGTCCCTTTTTACTCAACAGCAGAAGACGGCAACAACAGGCGGCGGCGGCGGAGGCGGCGGCAGAGAGACGACAGGAGGAGAGGCGGGCTAGGAGGGAAGCCAGCAGAAAGTAAATATTACATCGCCCATTTACCGAAAAAATTACATGTTTTTCTCTTTCAGCCAGGGACAAGGAATATAGAAATATATTCACTGTCCCTTTTTGTTTATTTCTTCCACAGCAGAGACCGTCAAAGAGCTGCTGCAGCTGCCGCAATGGCGGCGTTGGCCGAAGAAGCGGCGGCGTCAGCAGCAGCAGCGGCGGCAGCAGCATCGCCATCTCCTCCCTCCCAGCCACTTGAGCCAGAGCGTGACACATCTTCTTCTGGGAGCCCTCCTACCCATCGTCAGCAATTGGCGGTAAAAATTTTATTTTATTTTTTTCTCTCCACAATCCATCTGTGGGATATATGTCTTGATTGTCTTTTTTTAATAACAGGAATCGCAAGATGACGAGGAGCTCCCAGAGGAAGAAGGACGGGGTGGAGAGATACCCGGAGTGGGCTCACAATTCGTAAGTATCCTGCATCAATCGCAGAAACACAACATCACACTACACACAACACATAGAAAACCATTTAGTACATACTTGACACAGCGGCCAACACATGCCAATATCCTAATTTTTATTTTCATTTTAGTCTCTCGGATCTGGGAGCCAACAGAGGGTTCCTCCCAGCGCCTCCCAGAGTCGTCGTCGTGAGACTGTCGGCGGTTCTCAACGTGTACGTTTTTTTAAAATTTTACTTCATATTTTTTTATTTTGGAAACATAATTTTTTTTTTTGTGCCGTTTTATTAAAATGTCTTTTTTTTTTAAATTTTTTACCTATCTACCATTTTTGGTAGCATTTTCTAAAATTTTAAATTTTTACAAAACGTGTTATCTCCAATTTTTTTTGCAGTAATTTTTCAAGTTTAACATGTATAATTTTTACATGTTCAAATTATGTGTATGGTAATTTTTTGTTATTTCTTATTTAATTTCACAGGCTTCACAGCGTGCTCCCGACTTGGACACGGAGGAGGGCCTGGACGTGGAACTAATGATCGATCTTGTCCGAGAAAGGGAGCCGCTGTGGAACATGGGGGACCGCCGGCATTCTGATCAAATTGTTACACGACGGCTCTGGGAGGAAGTGGCAGCGGCAATGGTGCAACGCTGGGAGGACCTCGATGTTAGGTCCCAGACTAAATTTCGTAAGTATAGTTCATGTTGCTGACTGTAAAGCTGTGTTTCCAAAACTTCTGTCCTCGTGTCACCCACGCTTCATGTTTTCATGATTTCCTTTTGTGAAACACTATGGAAATAATGAAAACATGACCTCTGGGGGACACGAGGACTGAAGTTTGGTAAACCCTGATGTTGTATACTAACCAATGTGTGCTTTCTCGTTTCTGGGGAGAGAATTGTGAAGCGGTGGCGGTCTGTGAGGGATCGCTTTAAGAAGGAGTTCAACAAGGAGATGCGGGCCCCAAGTGGTTCTTCAGGACGCCAGAGCAAGTACAAGTACGCACAAGCTCTGGCGTTCCTGCGTGAAACCATGGTCACCAGAAGGTAAATATTACCATCAAATGTTAACATGTATCCAATGTTTTTTTTTTTTTGCAGCCAGGGCCATTCCACATCTGTATATTAATTTTATGTTTTTCTTTCTTCCACAGCACGGTGACCAGCACTCGGGCGCCCGCAGAGTTGGCGCCTTCTAGAGCGATCCCTCACGAGACCGACACCGAGGGACACTTCGACCAACCCTCCACATCTGCACCTTCCCACACAGTTGATCCCGCAGTCCCCTCCACCAGCGCTGGAGCATCGTGGCCGCCTGCATTACATGAATTTGCTGGTGAGGATATAGCCTTCCCTTTACCCCACCCTTCTGACCCTGCCACTTCTAGTACAGCTGCGGGTACTGGGCGGCAGCGTCAGAGGGGTCAGGAAAAGAACTATGCGCCAGAGTTCTTGCATATGAATGCATCTTTCCAGAACTGTCTTAAGGTGTTATCTGAACAAGTTGCCGCAGGCGTTCATCAGATAGCCTCCCTAGTTGGTGAGGTGAAGACACTTCTGGAAACTGTGCGGTCAGAGGCAAGAGCATCACCGAACCAAAGTTTTTTTAGGTCGGTTGCGGAGCTCATAGATCCGCTATCTTCTGACCAGCAGATGTATGTGATGCACACGTGCCACACTGCTCTAGTGCAGGTTCTCTCCCATCCTCAATCCACCACAGTCGTTCCTCCACCTCCCCCCCTACAGCCGCCGTACATCTTCCCCCCCCTCCACCTGCCATCCCTCCTCCCCCTCCTATTCAATACCACCCACCTCCCCAGGTCCATCAACCTCCCCAATTCCAACCACCTCCCCAGTACCAACCACCTCCCCAACTGCAGTCACCTCCCCAGTACCAGCAACCTACCCACTACCAGCCACCTACCCCGTACCACACTCCTACCTCGTACCAATCTCCTTCCCCTTCCAATTGCCTACCATGTCACCTGCACCTCCTGCCCAACCCTCCACTCCACCACCACCCACCTCTTCTGCCTTGTCTTCCCATTCTTTTACTCTTTCCACCCCTTCACCTCTTCCTGTTCCTTCCACACCACCATCCCGGTCGTCCCTCCACACTCCCACGGTCGAAGTGTCCCGCAGCCCCTCCAGCAGTATTTCCACCCCACACTACACTGACCTGTAGTTTGTGTATAAATATATATTTATTTAAAAAATTAAAGTTTGAAAAAAAGAAAAGTTTAAAAATAAAGTATAAAAAAATACGTTGAACAAGAAATAAAGTTTAAAAAAATAATAAAGTTTATTAAAAATAGTTTATTTAAACTTTAAAAATTGGGCAAAAATGCCTCAATTGATACAATTTATATTAAAAAAACTTGGTTCAATAAATTGTTAATTTTTGGAACATTGTTGTCTGTCTTTTATTTATAGGATGTTAAGTTTTACATTTGTTATACAGGTACACCTAACTTTGGCTAAAAGGTTCATAAATGCAACCTTTTTCCCAAAGTTGTGTCTCGGGTTGTGTAGTATGCAAAGTATATTATATTTTTCACAAAAGTGTGTACTTTGTTAGGTTATCCCCTGCAACAGAGTTCCCCTACTCCAGTCCTCAAGGCCCACCAACATATCAGGTTTTCAGGATTTCCTTTGTATTGCACAGGTGAGGCAATTATCACCTGAGCAATACAAAGGAAATACTGAAAACAAGACCTGTTGGTGGGCCTTGAGGACTGGATTTGGGGAACCATGGCCTACAATGTACACTTTTTTGGGAGAAAATGTGAAATACTTTTAACAATTTCGCCTTTTGTCCTAAAAAAGGGTACATTGTAGCCCAGGGTTCCCCAGCTCCAGTCCTCAAGGCCCACCAAAAACATATCAGGTTTTCAGGATTTCCTTTCTATTGCACAGGTGAGGGAATTATCACCTGAGCAATACAAAGGAAATACTGAAAAAAAAAGACCTGTTGGTGGGCCTTGAGGACTGGATTTGGGGAACCATGACCTACAATGTACACTTTTTTGGGAGAAAATGTGAAATACTTTTAACAATTTCGCCTTTTGTCCTAAAAAAGGGTACATTGTAGCCCAGGGTTCCCCAACTCCAGTCCTCAAGGCCCACCAAAAACATATCAGGTTTTCAGGATTTCCTTTCTATTGCACAGGTGAGGGAATTATCACCTGAGCAATACAAAGGAAATACTGAAAACAAGACCTATTGGTGGGCCTTGAGGACTGGATTTGGGGAACCATGGCCTACAATGTACTTTTTTGGGAGAAAATGTGAAATACTTTTGTTAAAACAAACAGCCATGGACACAACTATGGCAAAAAGGTTACAGTAGAAAACACACAAGAAGGTAGACAAGTAAACTTTTAAAGGTTTATTGTGGGTAAAGAAAATTTTTAAAAGAAACAATACATTTATCACACTCTGTCATCCTGCCAGTCAACACTACCTTCCGGTGACACAAAGTATTGAGCAAACTGGTCCCTCATTCTTGAAACCGCCACTGTACTGCGAGTGGTAATGTTGCTGTAGTCGTGCAAAGTTGTTTCTTGATTGTGGTCCTCCATAGAAATTGGTTCCTTGGTTAGGACAAAATTATGCAGGACCATGCACGCTTTAACAACATCATCAACAGTCTCAGTCTTCAAGTTAATTGCAGTCAAAAGGACACGCCATTTAGCTGTCATAATGCCAAAGGCACACTCCACCATCCGTCTGGCTCTTGTGAGGCGGTAGTTAAATATTCGCTTTGTATGGGTTAATCCTCTGCTGGCGTACGGCTTCAATAGGTGTTCGGACAGCTGGAATGCCTCATCACCTACACAAACTAATGGCATCGGTGGGCCTGAGGTTTGAGGCAGTGGCCTGGGGGGAAACTGAAAACTGTTTCCATACAGTTTACGGCCCATGGCAGATAGTTTAAAGACTTGGGAGTCATTTGACCGTCCATAAGACCCAATGTCCACCGCAATAAACTTGTACTCCGCATCTGCAATAGCCATCAGGATGACTGAGAAATATTTTTTATAGTTAAAGAATTCTGATCCGGTTCCTGAAGGCTTTTGAATGCGGATGTGCTTTCCATCAACAGCGCCCAGGCAATTGGGGAACTGGCAGATGCATAAAAACTGGTCCGCTATTTCAAGCCACCGGTCTGTTGTTGGCTCTGGAATAAATTCTCCAACCAAACTATCCCACAGAGCACAAGTGTACTTTATTATCCCGGATAGTGTGGAGATTCCCAGTCGATATTGAAAATGGAGCGATGACAGAGTTTCGCCAGTTGCCAGAAATCTGAAAACAAAATAGAAAATACAAATTATTTCAGAAACACAGCATTACATACCAGAACTCAGCTATAACTATTGGAGATACCAAAAATAATAACATCAATGAGAAACACTGTTTTATAACTAAATTTTGGCCTACTGATATGGTTTCCTAGTTGGCCTGTGATGTTAAATTAATGATAAAATTACAAGTGTGCTCAAGCAAACAGATCCAATACATATAGCTTACCTTATAGTGACCATGAGACGCTCCGCTGGAGATATTGAGAACCGACAGTAGGTGTCCGATTTTTTAATTTGGTCTCCAACACGCTCCAGCAAATCATCAAAGTTTTCTTTGTTCATCCGCAGATAGGCAAAAAACTTCTCTGGATTTTGTCGAAGCTCCATGTTCAGTGTAGAATACACACCACGAGTTAATCTCTGTACCGTGATGGGGTAGATCCACATACGTCGTCGTCTTCGCTGGCGCTGACGCATAATGCGCTGCTCCTCAAACTTTCGCTCCTTCTCCAGAACTATAAACCTCAATCGATTCATCTCCGCAGTAAAATCAACAAGATTCCTGAAGATATTGCCGATAATGACATCCATGTTCGCCAATCACTTGCTACTTGCTGTTCTCTCCAACCTGCACTTGCTCCTCTACAACCTGTCAAAGATGGGATGTAGGAGCAGTGTATATATAGGATTACAGTAGCCAATCATGTTTGGAACACCAAAAAGGGGCGTTCTTAACCCCTTCCCGACCTATGACGCCACATAGGCGTCATGAAAGTCGGTGCCAATCCGACCCATGACGCCTATGTGGCGTCATGCGGAGATCGCGCTGCTGCGGGTCGGGTGAGCGGGGTCAATCAAATGTCACCCGACCCGCACGTTCAGGACGACCTGGACTTCACCCCAGGGGGGGTGGCTTTGCCCCCCCGTGGCCGAGATCGCTGCAGATGACCTTTTTTTCACCCCCTCCACATCTGATTGGAGCGAGCGTCCATGTGACGCTCTCCTTCCAATCAGATGTGGAGGGGGTGGAGTAAACTATGGCTGATCTCGCTCTTCAGCTTCATCCGTTCCTGGAAGCTGAAGAGCGAGGTGCCTGCTGCTGCCCTGCCGTCGCCTGACCTGCGATCGCCGCTGCCGCCGCCGCCGCCGCCACCGCCACCGCTGCTGCTGCTGCTGCATCTGGTACTCCTCTCTGCTCACCCCCATCCCAAAACACTCCCCCGACCTCTGTTCCCTTCCCACTTCCCCCCCTGATCTTCCCCTGCCCCCTTGATCACTCCCCCTTGCTGCTGATTCTGACAGCAGTTTAGCTCCATTCATCTTCTGCATCTCCCCCTGCTCCTGACAGCCCCCACCTGCCCCTGTGATCACCCCCAGCCCCAGTGATCACCCCGATCACCCCCTGCCCCCCCAGATCACCCCCTGCCCCCCAGATCACCCCCTGCTCCCCAGATCACCCTCTGCCCCCCAGATCACCCCCACCTGCTGCTACTTCTGACAGCTCCCATTTGCTGCACCTCCAGCTCCCCCTCACTTGACAGCCCCCTCCTGCCCCCGGTGATCATCTCTCAGCCCCAGTGATCACCCCCTGCCCCCCTGATCACCACCTGCCCCCCAGATCATCCCCTGCCCCCCTGATCACCCTGCCCCCCTGATCAACCCCTCTGCTGCTGCCAGCTCCTCTGCTTCCATCTCCACCTGCTGCTGCTGCATCTCCTAGCCCCCTACTGCTCCCCGCGTGCCTGACAGCCCCCTCCTGCCCCCCGCACACTTGACAGCCCCCTCCTGCCCCCCGCGCACCTGACAGCCCCCTCCTGCCCCCCGCGCACCTGACAGCCCCCTCCTGCCCCCTGCGCACCTGACAACCCCCTCCTGCCCCCCGCGCACCTGACAGCCCCCTCCTGCCCCCCGTGCACCTGACAGCCCCCTCCTGCCCCCCGCGCACCTGACAGCCCCCTCCTGCCCCCCGCGCACCTGACAGACAACTCCTGCCCCCCGCGCACCTGACAGACAACTCCTGCCCCCCACGCACCTGACAGACAACTCCTGCCCCCCCCCACCTGACAGACAACTCCTGCCCCCCGCGCACCTGACAGACAACTCCTGCCCCCCGCGCACCTGACAGACAACTCCTGCCCCCGCGTACCTGACAGACAACTCCTGCCCCCCGCGCACCTGACAGACAACTCCTGCCCCCCGCGCACCTGACAGACAACTCCTGCCCCCCGCGCACCTGACAGACAACTCCTGCCCCCGCGCACCTGACAGACAACTCCTGCCCCCCGCGCACCTGACAGACAACTCCTGCCCCCCGCGCACCTGACAGACAACTCCTGCCCCCCGCGCGCCTGACAGACAAGTCCTGCAGTACAAAGTTTCAACAAACACTCGCACACGCACACTATAATAAAGTTTTAGCTTTTTTACACACGCACACACCACACTCACGATGTCTCACTCGTCCCATTCATCCCAGAGGGTGTACTCAGCGGAGGAGGCATATGCTTATATTGCCTCCGAAGCTGATAGTGAAGGAGAGGACCCTACTTTTCTGTATTCCTCCCCCTCTTCCTCCTCCAGTGACACAGACGTACCAACACCAAGACGTCGCAGCACAAGAAGTCGTCCGGAGGCCGAGGAAGAAGAGCCGGAGGCCGGAGAAGAAGAGCCGGAGGCCAGGGAAGAAGAGTTGGAAGCCGGGGAAGAAGACCCAAGACCAAGTGTGAGTAACCCCCAACCTAGTGCTAGTCACACCCAACCTAGCACTAGTGCCCCCTCCTGGAACCCCGTCCCTGAAAATTTTGCTCCATGGATTCCTGATTTTGTTCCCCAATCAGGAATCCAGTTCGAGACTGCCAACTTCAAAGAAATAGACTTTTTCAAAGTCTATTTCTCTGAGTCAATTGTCAGTCTTATGGAGGAGCAAAGTAACTTGTACGCCCTGCAATTTTTTGCTGAAAACCCTAATTCATCATTTACTACTTGGAGTCCCATTGACTCAGTAGAAATGATGAAATATTGGGGACTGGTCCTTCACATGGGGATTGTGAAGAAACCAGAACTTCGCCAATACTGGAGTACTGATATTTTATATCAAACTCCAGTATTTGGTATGGTTATGAATCGCAAATGTTTTGAAGCGATTCATAAGTTTCTTCATTTCAGGGACAACACTGACAGCCTTCCCCGCGATGACCCGAATTTTGATAGACTGTTCAAAATTCGGCCGGTCATCGAACACTTCAGCAACAAGTTTGCTGAAGTGTACGTTCCCGAAAGGGAAATTTGTGTGGATGAATCCCTCGTCCACTTCAAAGGGAGGCTTCAGTTCCGTCAGTACCTGCCCAGCAAGAGGGCGAGGTACGGGATAAAACTCTACAAGCTGTGTGAGAGTACCTCAGGGTACACTCACAGCTTTAGAGTTTACGAAGGGAAGGACACCAAGATCCAGCCCCCAGAATGTCCACCTGCTCTGGGGGTGAGTGGGAAAATAGTGTGGGATTTGGTCCACCCACTGCTTGATAAAGGTTACCATCTGTATGTTGATAACTTTTATACAAGCATCCCACTATTTCAATCCCTCTCTGCCAGAGCTACCGCAGCTTGCGGTACTGTGCGCAGAAACAAGAGGGGTCTCCCTTTGACGCTAATTGAGCAGCCTCTCCCAAAGGGTGAGAGCCGAGCCCAATGTAGCGGCAACATGCTTGTGGTCAAGTTCAAAGACAAAAGGGAAGTCTTTTTCTTGACAACAATCCATGGTCCCAGCACCATGGCCACCACCGTTCGTGGTACCCCAGCACAGGTTCACAAACCGGTCTGTGCCCTGGGGTACAACAAACACATGGGGGGAGTTGATCTTTCTGATCAAGTCCTCCAGCCCTATAGTGCCATGCGGAAGGCGAAGGTGTGGTATAAAAAACTGGCTGTGCACATCGTGCAAATGGCACTGTATAACGCATACGTGCTATCACGATGTGCAGGCCAGACCAACAACACCTTCCTTCAGTTCCAGGAGTCGGTGATAAAGGCCATGATTTTTGGAGAGGAGGACGGAGGGCGCCCCAGCACTCCTGGAACTCAAGTTTCCCGCGTGGTACCAGGGCAACATTTTCCCTGTGAGGGGAGAGCAAAAAAAAGGTGTCGGGTGTGCTATAAAAGGGGGATAAGAAGGGAATCTCGTTTCCAATGTGAAACGTGTCCTGACAAACCTGCCCTGTGTTTGAATGAATGCTTCAGAATTCATCACACATCCGTGGACTAAACACATTTTGACATTCCCCTACAGAACTCACTCACACAAGCCTGACATACACACACACCAACCTGACGTACACTACGCCACACACACCAACCTGACGTAGTATGTCAGGTTGGTATGTGTGGCGTAGTGTACGTCAGGTTGGTGTGTGTGGCGTAGTGCACGTCAGGTTGGTGTGTGTGGTGTATACTACACCACACTCACCAACCTGACATACACTACGCCACACCAAACCTGACATACACTAAACCACACACACCAACCTGACGTACACTACGCCACACACCAACCTGACGTAGTATGTCAGGTTGGTGTGTGTGGCGTAGTGTACGTCAGGTTGGTGTGTGTGGCGTAGTGCACGTCAGGTTGGTGTGTGTGGTGTATACTACACCACACTCACCAACCTGACATACACTACACCACACACAAACCTGACATACACTAAACCACAACACCAACCTGACGTACACTACGCCACACACACCAACCTGACGTAGTATGTCAGGTTGGTGTGTGTGGCGTAGTGTACGTCAGGTTGGTGTGTGTGGCGTAGTGCACGTCAGGTTGGTGTGTGTGGTGTATACTACACCACACTCACCAACCTGACATACACTACACCACACACAAACCTGACATACACTAAACCACACACACCAACCTGACGTACACTACGCCACACACACCAACCTGACGTAGTATGTCAGGTTGGTGTGTGTGGCGTAGTGTACGTCAGGTTGGTGTGTGTGGCGTAGTGCACGTCAGGTTGGTGTGTGTGGTGTATACTACACCACACTCACCAACCTGACATACACTACACCACACACAAACCTGACATACACTAAACCACACACACCAACCTGACGTACACTACGCCACACACACCAACCTGACGTAGTATGTCAGGTTGGTGTGTGTGGCGTAGTGTACGTCAGGTTGGTGTGTGTGGCGTAGTGCACGTCAGGTTGGTGTGTGTGGTGTATACTACACCACACTCACCAACCTGACATACACTACACCACACACAAACCTGACGTACACTAAACCACACACACCAACCTGACGTACACTACGCCACACACACCAACCTGACGTAGTATGTCAGGTTGGTGTGTGTGGCGTAGTGTACGTCAGGTTGGTGTGTGTGGCGTAGTGCACGTCAGGTTGGTGTGTGTGGTGTATACTACACCACACTCACCAACCTGACATACACTACACCACACACAAACCTGACATACACTAAACACACACACCAACCTGACGTACACTACGCCACACACACCAACCTGACGTAGTATGTCAGGTTGGTGTGTGTGGTGTAGTGTACGTCAGGTTTGTGTGTGTGGCGTAGTGCACGTCAGGTTGGTGTGTGTGGTGTATACTACACCACACTCACCAACCTGACATACACTACACCACACACAAACCTGACATACACTAAACCACACACACCAACCTGACGTAGTATGTCAGGTTGGTGTGTGTGGCGTAGTGTACGTCAGGTTGGTGTGTGTGGCGTAGTGCACGTCAGGTTGGTGTGTGTGGTGTATACTACACCACACTCACCAACCTGACCTACACCACACACAAACCTGACATACACTAAACCACACACACCAACCTGACGTACACTACACCAACCTGATATACACTACACCACACACACTAACCTGATGTAGTGTATGTCAGGTGGTGTGTGGTGTATGTCAGGATGGTGTGTGTGTGTGTTGTATCCACACACACCAACCTGATGTACACTACACCACACCACACACCAACCTGACATACACTACATACTTTCCATACGTGAAATGGTGTCCGCTAACAATTGTGGCGCTCCTTCCCTTCCAGGCCCTGCCGTGCGCCCAAACAGTGGTTTATGACCACATATGAGGTATCGGTGTACTCAGGAGAAGTTGCCCAACAAATTTTAGGATTCATTTTATCCTGTTGCCCATGTGAAAATGAAAAAATTGAGGTTGAAAGAAAATTTTTGTGAAAAAAAAAGTACTTTTTCATTTTTACGGATCAATTTGGGAAGCACCAGGGGGTTAAAAGTGCTCACTATGTAGTTAGATAAGTTTCTTGGGGGTCTAGTTTCCAAAATGGGGTCACTTGTGGGGGTGCTCCAATGTTTAGGCACACAGGGGCACTCCAAATGCGACATGGTGTCCGCTAACGATTGGAGCTAAATTTCCATTCAAAAAGTCAAATGGCGCTCCTTCCCTTCCGGGCCCTGCCGTGCGCCCAAACAGTGGTTTATGACCACATATGAGGTATCGGTGTACTCAGGAGAAGTTGCCCAACAAATTTTAGGATTCATTTTATCCTGTTGCCCATGTGAAAATGAAAAAATTGAGGTTGAAAGAAAATTTTTGTGAAAAAAAAAGTACTTTTTCATTTTTACGGATCAATTTGGGAAGCACCAGGGGGTTAAAAGTGCTCACTATGTAGTTAGATAAGTTTCTTGGGGGGTCTAGTTTCCAAAATGGGGTCACTTGTGGGGGTGCTCCAATGTTTAGGCACACAGGGGCACTCCAAATGCGACATGGTGTCCGCTAACGATTGGAGCTAAATTTCCATTCAAAAAGTCAAATGGCGCTCCTTCCCTTCTGAGCCCTGCCGTGCGCCCAAACAGTGGTTTATGACCACATATGAGGTATCGGTGTACTCAGGAGAAGTTGCCCAACAAATTTTAGGATTCATTTTATCCTGTTGCCCATGTGAAAATGAAAAAATTGAGGTTGAAAGAAATTTTTTGTTGGAAAAATGATAATGTCCGTTTTTTCCTTCCACATAGCTTTACTTCCTGTGAAGCACCTGAAGGGTTAATAATCTTTTGAATGCAGTTTTGAGTAGCTTGTGGGGTGCAGTTTTTAGAATGGTGTAACTTTTGGGTATTTTCTGCCATATAGACCCCTCAAAGTGACTTCAAATGTGAGGTGGTCCCTAAAAAAAATGGTTTTGTAAATTTTGTTGTAAAAATGAGAAATCGCTGGTCAACTTTTAACCCTTATAACTTCCTAACAAAAAAAAAATTTGTATCCAAAATTGTTCTGATGTAAAGTAGACATGTGGGAAATGTTATTTATTAACTATTTTGTGTCACATAACTCTCTGGTTTAACAGAATAAAAATTCAAAATTTGAAAATTGCGAAATTTTCAAAATTTTCGCCAAATTTCCATTTTTTTCACAAATAAACACAAAATTTATCGACCTAAATTTACCACTAACATGAACCCCAATATGTCACAAAAAAACATTCTCAGAATCGCTATGATCCGTTGAAGCGTTCCTGAGTTATTACCTCATAAAGGGACACTGGTCAGAATTGCAAAAAATGGCAAGGTCTTTAAGGTCAAAATAGGCTGGGTCATGAAGGGTTAAAAACCGGATTCGGCGCATTACGGCGTCAACGGATGCAAAACCGGATACACCGGATGAGACGGATCCGGTTTTTGAACGGATCCGTGAACCAGATCCGGCGAAAAACCGGATGCGGCGCATCCGGTTTTCATACTGGATGCCGGATGCGGCGCTGCGGCAAAATGCCGGGGGCGCCGTCAGGCGCACAACGGATGTGTGAAAGAGGCCTTAGACTCGCTTTCTAGAACCAACCTGACAGGAGTCACAATACCGGCTTTGTACTATTGGAGTTCCCTGCTTCTCTTTCTGCTCTTTTTCCCTTATAAAGTCTCTTTATATACAGATCTTCCCTAACATAACATATCCACAATGGCAAAAAGGTTACTGACTCATAGATTAACTGACGGTGAATGGAACTGTGACACTTTAAGCTGTAGTAGCTAAACTACAGGTCAGCAAGCCCATCGCCCCACCACAAATGACTTGTGACTGTCGGCCAGTGACTGCTTACAAAGCATCAGCAACACAAAGCTCACACAACAAAAGGATTTGTCAGGCAGTAAAATGTATGTAAACAGTGTATACAGTATTAGTCTTTTAGTGCGTTACATGTCGCAGCACATACACGTCAATACAAGCAGAACAAGTTCATAATTCATCAACCTAATTGTTGTGCACATTTACAGTGAATTAAAAGGGGTTTTCTGGTTTCCAATAATTATGCTCAAATAATTCTGCTGCTATATTTTTGATTCTATCCTCCCGAATGGTGGCTGAACAGAGATCTGGGCATCTATGGTGCTTTTTTTTTTGGTGAAGAGATACTGTAATTCAATGGAATATTGTAAACCTGCCTGGTATAGTTGGCTTACACATTGGCACAGACATCCTTGTTAAAGAGAACCTGACAGCTGATACATGTTGCCCGATCCACATGCAGAATGTATTAGACACTGGTTGCATGATCTGAGCCAGGTATGTTTCACTATGAAACACTACGGTATTTTAGAGAAAAACAAAGTTTAACCCCTTTCCAACCTTAGACGTATAGGTACATCTAAGGTTGGCTCCCCCTGTCTGCTGCGGGCTCCGGCGATGAGCTCACAACTTTTCCAGCACATGTCAGCTGATTTCATTAACTGACATGTGCCCCTAACAGCCACGGGTGGAGTTGCGATCCACCTGCCGCTGTTAACATGTTAAATGCCATTGTCAATCTCTGACAGCAGCATTTAACATGCTCGTGCCTGAATCATGGTACTAATCCTGCCCACGGACGCCAGTGTCACATGACTGTGGGTCGCCGATGGTTTGGCATTAGTTATTACCTTAATAATGCATGCACAACTCAAAATATACTAAAGTACACTTGTGACATTAAAAAATATATGTATTAGTAACCAATATAGTCACCCTTATTTGCAATAATAGTCATAAACCTTCCATCCATGGAGTCTGTCAGTTTTTTATTCAATGATCAACTTTTTGGGCAGCATCAACCACAGCCTCCCAGACACTGTACAGAGAGATGTACTCTTTTCACCGTAAATCTGTTTAACAAATGCTATCAAGTTCTAAATAGGGTTTATGCAAGGAAGGTGGCCATGTCTTTATTTTTTCGTCTCAAAGGCCTTTAATGGCTAGCCAAGCAGTGGAGACTTCATTGCATGCGATGGAGCATTGTTCTGCATAAAAATAATGGTTTTTTTTGAAAGATGCAAAATACTTTTCCCTGTAGCACTACTTGTAAAAAGTGACCACACCTAAATATCTTAGCAACTGGGTGTTGCATCCCTCTGTAACAATTTTTGACTTTTTAGTGTCCGATAAATCTCTTTTGGCCCATTTTGCCTCAGGAAAACAAACTGTGGAATAATTATGCACACCTTGATAAATGATGTTGATATCCTTAGGCCACACCCTCCCTCATTACACAAATACACACCATCTGAAATGCATCATCCTATAAGCATTCAAGTTTATTTAGCTTAAAATTAAGAAAATCTGCATAAAAATGATGATATGGATAAAATACTTGCCTAATTCTGCACACAATTGTAATGTGGCCCTGTACAGAGATCTGGACTTAAGCTGGGGCTGGGGCCACGGGATAAGCTGCTGTACGGTGGTGAAGGCTGGCAGGAGTGGTCAGGTAACCTGGATTGAGCCAAGAGGGAAAGTACAAAATTGGAAGATGCAAGAATAGTCAATAAAACAAACTGAGGTCAAAAACAGGAAACAAACACACTATACTGGAGCTGAACTAAAGGACTGAACCAGAAAAGCACAAGTCTATATCTGGCAGCTTCTAGCAGTAATCTGGAAGCTTAAGTAGAGTGTGGTGCTCTAAAATAGGCTGGAGCAGGGAGCTGCTAACTCCAGCTGGACAACACACACCCTTAGGCCGGGGTCACACACACCGACTAAAAAATCTGACCGTTTTAGTCATCCGTCTGGCATCCGATTTTCCGGGAATGATGCGATTTAGTCGCATCTGACCGTACTTGTAACATCCGATTTACATCCGACTTGCGAGATTTTCTCGCAGGCTTGCAAAACCGACATATAATGGATCCAAAAGAATAGTTTTGAAATCACAAAAGAAAGAATAGATATATACACATAGAATACATATATATATACATGTCATTGTGACATATATATATATATATATATATATATATATATATATTTATAGTTCATACACTTCTACATACTGTAATAGCCGTTAATTCAATTGCCGGCTTTTGTGAAATTACAGACCCGACATGAAATGACAAATGGTTTACATACAGTTATCCATGTTATTTCATGTAGTTTGATATATGGTTTTCACTAACAATTACATGAGTGGCTGTGTGCAAAATTTCACACATGTAGGGGTTAATTAAAGGTGTAAATTCGTTGTAAAAAAATGCATGGGCTCCCGCTGTATTTTCTCAACCATACAGACAAAGCCAGCGAGTGGGGGCAGATAATTATAGCCTAGGGAGGGTGCATTTATTTTGTGCCCCCACCTGGCTACTAACATCTGCCCCCAGCCACCCCAGAAAAGGCAAATCTATAATTAGATGTGTCCTTTCTGGCACTTTGCAGGTCTATTGTCATTGCCCTGTAGCGGTGGCGAATGGGTTAATAATGGGTTAAAGCCACCTTGCTATTGAAAGATGACTTTAAGCCAGGTTAATAATTGAGAGTTGTTAATTAGACAACTATCAATTATTAATCCTATTGAAGGAAATAAAAAAAACACACACACATGAAGAGTAAATAATTTTAATGAAATAAAAACACATTTTTGACCATCTTTTATTTAACTCTTGATCCTTGCGAAGCCCTTTATCTCCTATAATAAAGAAAAAATAATAAAACAACATTATTCTTACCTATCCGCCGCTCTGTCACGTCCCACGCTGTAATCCTTCACAAAGGGTTAACTAGTTTCAGCCTAGCAGTGCAGCTAATGCTGCCTGCTGAGCTCAAAGCTCCTGAATGAATGACTTCCTCTCCCGGCGACAGGAGAGAAAGTGATTACAGTGTGAAGCTTAATTGATAGCTTCTCACAGAAATCAGTTCACTTCAGGTCAGCGGGGACTCCCTCTGACGTCATTGATGCTGTGCGGTGTCCCCGGCTAACCTGAAGTGAACTTATTACAGTGGGAAGCAATCAATGAAGCTTCACACAGTAATCACTTTCTCTCCTGTCGCCGTGAGAGGAAGTCATTCATTCAGGAGCTTTCAGCTCAGCGGCAAGCATTAGCTGCGCTGCTTGGCTGAAAGCTAGTTAATCTTTCTGATGGATTACAGCGTGGGACCTGACTGTGCGTCGGATAGGTAAGACTAATGTTGCTTTATTCTTTTATTTTTATTTCAGGAGAACAAGGGAATCGAGGATTAACTGTACAATAAAAGATGGTCAAAAACTGTCTATTTATTTCATTAAAATGATTTTTCATTCATGTGTGTGTGTATTTTTTAAACATTTCATACAATTGGATTAATAATTGATAATTGTCAAATTGACAGCTCTCAATTATTAACCTGGCTTAAAGTCACCTTTCAATAGCAAGGTGGCTTTACCCCATTATTAACCCATTCGCCACCGCTAGAGGGCAATGGGAATAGACCTGCAAAGTGCCAGAAAGGGCGAATCTAATTATAGATTTGCCTTTTCTGGGGTGGCTGGGGGCAGATGTTAGTAGCCAAGGGGGGCACTAAATAAATGCACCCTCCCTCGGCTATTTTTATCTGCCCCCACTCGCTGGCTTTGTCTGTCTGGTTGAGAAAATAGCGCGGGAGCCCACACATTTTTTTTCAACGAATTTACACCTTTAATTAACCCCTACATGTCTGCAATTTTGCACACATACACTCATGTAATTGTAACTTAAAACCATATATCAAACTACATGAAATGACATGGTTAACTGTATGTAAACCATGTGTCATTTCATGTCGGGTTCTGTAATTTCACAAAAGCCGGTAATTGAATTAGCGGCTATTACAGTATGTAGAAGTGTATGAACTATAAATATATGTTATATATATATATATATATGTATATATATATATATATTATATATGTCACAATGACATACAGTACAGACCTAAAGTTTGGACACACCATCTCATTCAAAGATTCTTCTGTATTTTCATGACTATGAAAATTGTAGAATCACACTGAAGGCATCAAAACTATGAATTAACACATGTGGAATTATACATTACACTTTACAAAAAAGTGTGAAACAACTGAAAATATGTCTTAAATTCTAGGTTCTTCAAAGTAGCCACCTTTTGCTTTGATTACTGCTTTGCACGCAGAACAGGTGAACAGATGGACTCTACATGCCTGGTTCCCACCGTGAAGCATGGAGGAGGTGGTGTGAAGGTGTGGGGGTGCTTTGCTGGTGACACCGTTGGGGATTTATTAAAAATTGAAGCGGTGAGCGGTCCAGCTCACCCCAAACCATCTCGATTGGCTTCAGGTCTGGTGACTGTGGAGGCCAGGTCTTCTGGCGTAGCACCCCAACACTCTCTTTCTTGGTCAAAAAGCCCTTACACAGCCTTGAGGTGTGTTTGGAGTCATTGTCCTGTTGAAAAATAAATGATGGTCCAACTAAACGCAAACCGGATGGAATAGCATGCTGCTGCAAGATGCTGTGGTAGCCATGCTGGTTAAGTATGCCTTCAATTTTGAATAAATCTCCAAAAGTGTCACCAGCAAAGCACCCCCACACCATCACACCTCCTCCTCCATGCTTCACGGTGGGAACCAGGCATGTAGAGTCCATCCGTTCACCTTTTCTGCGTGCAAAGCAGTAATCAAAGCAAAAGGTGGCTACTTTGAAGAACCTAGAATATAAGACATATTTTCAGTTGTTTCACACTTTTTTGTAAAGTGCAATGTATAATTCCACATGTGTTAATTCATAGTTTTGATGCCTTCAGTGTGATTCTACAATTTTCATAGTCCTGAAAATACAGAAAAATCATTGAATGAGAAGGTGTGTCCAAACTTTTGGTCTGTACTGTATATATATATATATATATATATATATATATACACGGTATATATATATATATATATATATATATATATATGTATTCTATGTGTGTATATGTATTGTTTCTATTCTTTATTAAACCTGTCAGTGTGTCAGTGTGATTTTACAGTATAGCCGGGATGAATTGCTTTTCTAAAGGACACCGGTGCGATTTAATCGCAACTCACACGTGCGGTCCGTTTGTAATCCGATTTTTCATTGCACCCATAGACTTGCATTGGCGATAGTTGACTCACAATTGGTGACAATCGCAGCATGCTGCGATTGCACTCGCACGTTTAAAACGGACCACAAAAAAAATCTGATACTGGGAGCTGCTCCATAGATTAACATTGGTCCGACTGCAATGCGATATTTCATCGCATTGCAGTCGTCCGATTTTGTCGCCAGTGTGACCCCGGCCTTAGTCCTCCTTCACACGTTCAGGTGAATCCTGTACAGGAATATCCAGTACTGGTAAGATCCGTGCCCATGTGCCATCTGTATGTACATATGTGAAATCCGTGTATCCGTTTGCAGTCGGTGTGCCACATCCATGTGCCATCCATGTGACATGTACTAACGTCTCTGTCCACTTCCCAGGCTAATGATATCAACCCAGAGGTGTCTGTTTAGCCTTTGTTGGTTTGAATTTATAGGAGGACCTTACGTCTGGGGTCCCCCATAAAGTTCACTAGTAAAGGCTAAGCAAACAGCTGTGAGCTGTTATTAACATCCAGGGCACCATATGGGATATTGTCCCTTGTCCCAGATTACTAACATCAGTCCCCAGCCACGGTGTTGGAATAATGCATATTGATTTGTATGTATTGCAACAACTACTACTGTACTGTTTGATATGTTGTGCATATTGTGAGGTTGTTAACAAAGTTTTGTAAAAAAAAAAAAAACCCTCACTCACAGACAGGATGCCTCCTCCTTCTCTTCCTGTGTTGTTGTAATGTTTTTTCATGCTGCAGCCATAGCAGATATCAGGTTGATCACATTTCATGCTGTGTTGTAAGCTGTCTATACTGGATGTGAATAAATCTACATTCTCTGTTGCTGACTGCGGAGGTTACGCTGGTTAATCCGCTGCTAACAGGTTATGGGCCCAGAGTTCCCAGAGTCCTAGAGTCCCAGAGATCCCCAGAACACAGAGAAAAGAAAGAAAGACAGCAAAGATGGCCACCAGCAGCAGCAACTCCATGAAGTTTACAGTACCAAGTCTCACTAACCAGAACTATCAATCCTGGAAATTCAAAGTGAAGATGCTGCTGATAAGGGAAGGTACGTGGAAATACACACAGGAGCCTAAACCTGACCCAGTACCACAGGAGTGGATCGAGATGGATCAGAAAGCACAGAGTACCATATCACTCAGCATAGATGATGATCAGATTGTTCATGTGTGTAAATGTGATACTGCAAGAGAAATGTGGGAGCAGCTGCAAAAGGTACATGAGAGGATTAATTTAAGCAATAAACTGTATCTTATGAGAAAACTGTACCAGTCTAAGCTACAGAAAGGCCAGGATATGCAGGAGTATATCAGGAGTATTCTAGAGCTTGTAGAACGCTTGAGAGGCATTGGGGAAGATCTGAAGGACTTTCATGTAGCCACAGTACTGCTTAGTGGTCTTCCAGAGAGCTAGGACACGCTTGTGACCGCACTAGATGCGCGGCCAGATGATGAGCTTACTCTGGAGTATGTAAGAGGGAAGCTTATAGATGAATATAAACGGAAGGCAGAATGTATAAGCACCAAGACAGTCTGCTTTACAAACACAGAGTCTATATGATAACAGAAAGCACCTAAGAGAAACACGTGAATGTTTTGTTTGCAAGAAATCAGGACATTTGAAAGCCGACTGCAGAGTTTGGAAAGCTAGAATGAATCAGCTGAAAAAGCAAAACAGTCAGCAAAGGGTTAAGAGTGCTGTGTCTGGAGAAAATGATTCTGTGAATACTGAAATTGCATTTACTGTCAGTGTAAATACATCAAAGCATGCATGGTGTATAGACTCTGGAGCAACTAGTCACATGACTAATAACAGAGACTTCTTTTCTAAGCTTAATCAAAATAAGTCAGAGAAAGTGATTATGGCTAATGGTCAGTACATGAGTTCAGAAGGCATAGGAGATGGTTATATTGATTGTCAAATCTCACCAACACAAAGCAGGAAGATCCCAGTAAAAGATGTGCTCTATGTGCCTAGTCTTGAGAGTAATTTACAATCTGTGAAGAAACTCACAAAACAAGGAAATGAAGTTACATTTAAGCATGATAGCTGCATCATCTCAAAAGAGGGTCACACACTAGCAGAGGGAAAAATCACAGATGAACTTTATCAGCTGAAATGTAAAGAGTGTGTGTATACTGCTCAACAAGAAGAGCACAATAACTGTATTCATGTATGGCATATGCGTCTGGCACACAGAGACCCAGAAGCAATAAGAAAGTTAGTTCAGAAGCAACTAGCTGATGATATCATAATTGATCTATTTAACCAATGAAGTGTACTAGCTGCATCAAAGGGAAAATGTCTAGACAAGCTTTTCCTAAGAGAAGTACTACATGAACAGAACAGCCACTAGATTTAATACACACAGATGTCTGTGGTCCAATGAGCACTCAGACTCCTGGGAAGAAGAGATATTTTCTCACATTTATTGATGATCATTCCAGATATACAGTTGTCCATATGCTTCACAGCAAGATAGAAGTTCCAGAGAAACTTGAAATATATCTAGCTGAGGTATATAATAAATTTGGAAGAATGCCAAAGATTCTACGTGCAGATAATGGGACTGAATATACAAGCAATGAGACACAGAGCATTCTAAAGAAAAATGGAATCCTATTTCAGACCACTGTACCGTACAACCCTGAGCAAAATGGTGTTGCGGAAAGAAGGAACCGAACACTCTGTGAAAGTGCAAGAAGTATGTTATTTGATGCAAATCTGCCTACAACATATTGGGGTGAGGCAATCATGACAGCTTGCTATCTTCAGAACAGACTACCAGGTAAAGCTACAGGGAAAACTCCATTTGAGCAATGGAACAGCAGAAAGCCAAAACTGCACCACATAAGAATATTCGGAAGTAAAGCATTTGTACATATTCCCAAAGAAAAGCGAACTAAGTGGGAATCTCACGCTAAAGAAGGTATCCTGGTAGGCTACAGTGAAACCCAGAAAGGTTATAGGATTCTACACCCAGAAACAAACAAGGTCACAATAAGCAGAGATGTAGTGATTGATGAGAACTTTGTATCACCCAAGTTTTGTGACATCACGCCAGTAGTCCAGCTGAAGTCACAATTACAAGACAACAACAAGGAGGATGTAGAAGTCTGGCTGGATTCTTCAACCACTGAAGAAACAACAGAAAAATCAGAAGAATCTGAAATCAGAAGATCGTCAAGATCAAACAAAGGTATACCAGCTAAACGTCTATCCTACATTGTCAAGACACTACCTGAGTCAGAGCCGCAGACATGGGATGAAATTCAAGGACTACCTATCCATGAAAGAACAAAGTGGATTGATGCCGCTAATGAGGAAATCAAGTCGCTTCATCAACTCCAAACTTGGAAACTCACCAAGCTACCACAGGGCAAAAAGGCAATCAAGTGCAAGTGGGTCTTTAAAACCAAATTTGACTCTGAAGGTAAAGTCCACAGATTTAAAGCAAGGTTGGTCGCAAAAGGATATTCTCAAAAGTATGGCGAAGATTACGATGCTACATTTGCTCCAGTCGCTAAACAGACTACATTCAGAGCTTTGTTAGCTGTAGCTGCTGTACAAAAGATGTATGTCAGACATTTGGATATAAAAACTGCTTTCTTAAATGGTGACATTGAGGAGGACTTATACATGACTCAACCTGAAGGTTATGTAAAAAGAGGTGAAGAGAATCTTGTTTGCAAACTACAAAAATCTCTCTATGGTCTTAAGCAATCAGCAAGAGCATGGAACACCAAGATGAATAAAGTCTTGTTGGAAGAAGGATTTAAAAGAGGTCAAGCAGATCCATGCTTATACACAAAATATACAGATGGAAAGTGGATGTATATTCTCTTATATGTGGACGATGTGATTGTAGTTCATCAAGAAGACGCAGAAATTGGAAAAAGGACTGAAATTCTGAATCAGCATTTTGAAACAAAAGACCTTGGAAGTGTGACATATTATCTAGGAATCCAAATCCAGAGAGAGGAAGATGGGAGTTTTCTTCTAAACCAAAGTGCAAAAATTAATTCGATTCTGAATCAATTTGGAATGTCAGAAGCCAAAGGTATATCAACCCCAATGGAACCATCCTACCTGAAGCTGGAAGAAGAAGATGACCTGTTGCCTAACAGTGAGAAATATTGTCAGGCAGTGGGGGCACTTCTGTACATATCAACTATGACTCGACCGGATATCACAACAACAGTTGGAATCCTTTGCAGATATGTGGAAAAACCGCGCCAAAGAGACTGGAATGCTGTTAAAAGACTTCTGCGATATTTGAAACAAACGCAAGATGTAAATTTAAAACTATCTGCAGCGGGAGATCTAGAACTTACCGGCTATGTAGATGCGGATTGGGCTGGTGATTCACGTGATCGTAAATCCACAAGCGGATACTTGTTTAAAGTTGGAGAAAGTTCAATCTCCTGGTCTAGTAGGAAACAAGTGTTTGTTGCCTTGTCATCCACAGGAGCGGAGTATGTGTCCGCAGCCTATGCAAGCCAGGAGGTTGTTTGGCTAAGACAATTGATGAACGATCTTGGCAAACCGTCAACTTAGTCGACGGTGATTTATGAGGACAACCAAGGATGCATTAAACTTGCATGCAGTGATAAGATCAGTGCTAGAACCAAGCACATTGACGTCAGACACCATCATCTACGTGATTTGATAGTTCGTGGCATAATTCAGTTTGTCTATTCTGAAACTGATAAGATGCTAGCTGATATTATGACAAAGCCATTGCCACGAGCCAGGTTCCAAGAATTGAGAACCACAATGGGAATAAGAGGATAAGTAGTTGTTCAGTGGGGGTGTTGGAATAATGCATATTGATTTGTATGTATTGCAACAACTACTACTGTACTGTTTGATATGTTGTGCATATTGTGAGGTTGTTAACAAAGTTTTGTAAAAAAAAAAAAAACCCTCACTCACAGACAGGATGCCTCCTCTTTCTCTTCCTGTGTTGTTGTAATGTTTTTTCATGCTGCAGCCATAGCAGATATCAGGCTGATCACATTTCATGCTGTGTTGTAAGCTGTCTTTACTGGATGTGAATAAATCTACATTCTCTGTTGCTGACTCCGGATGTTACGCTGGTTAATCCACTGCTAACACACGGGCTTTCCCTCTGCTGGTTATAAAAATTGAGCGGGAGCCCCATGCTGTATTTTTATTTAATTTAATTATTTTTTTTTACACAGGAGTTACACAGCTGCTGCTGAATACAACTCTCATTAGTGTCACCTGGTCACACTGATCTCTGCTAGAACCAGGAGACAATGATAAGAGCTACCTTCAGTGCCAGTGCCTGGGAACACCGATGACACATGAATGATATTCGTATATCATCAGTATGCACATGGGCGGCACGCATGGTGAAAAACTTGACATATGTGCACCACCACCATTGGATACAATGGGTGTCTGTGTGTCCGCATTTGCAGCCCTTAAAAAATGGACTGCACATGGACACGAAAAACAGACGTGTGAAGGTACCATTACTGCCAGACAGGATGGCAGTGTAGATCCCAGCCACCCTAATCTTAGTGATTGGACAGAGTCTGCACCATCCAAACTTCTGGTTCCATTGTCTCTTCTATCAACAGCGTGCCCCTAGAATTAATACGGCAGCATCTGGCCACAGAAGCAAACGTCATAGGAGCAAGTCTTGGTGGAGCTGTGACAACAGTGTATAACCAGCAACATGAATATTACGGTCACTGGTGGCAAATGCCAACAACTTATGCAGTCATGATTTATGCATATAGAATTATGATTCTGTGTGTGCAGTACTCGCATACAGTGCTGTGAAAAAGTGTTTACCCCCTTTCCGTTTCATCTATTTTTGCATATTTGTGAAATTTGAATATTTCAGATCATCAAAACGACTTTTAATATTAGACAAATATATTCCAAAATAAGCAAGAAATACTGTTTTTAAATATTGATTTAATTTCTTGAAGGACAAATTCTTTTTAGCATTACCTGGACCAATGTAGAACAGTTGCACCTTCACCCTTGTTACCTACCTTATCAGTCGGTTAACCTGATTCAATTGACATTTAGCTTTATTTTCACTAGCCAAACCCAGTCATTGAAATCTACCAATCTTCAGCCTGGTCACTCAGCAGATACTGATTAGCTTCAATGGTGACGTTCCATCTGATCTGGAAAACAAAACTTTGACACTGCCTCTTCTGGCTCAGTTGGAACATTACAGCTGCAACAGATCTGTGGCTCCCAATTGGTTCGAGTAGTCACATGACATCCAGCGGAAGCGGAAGCAAGGAGACCAGTGCATATATTTGTTTTATTTAGGGAACAGCATGGTCTCATTTTTACAACAGGTGGATCTTTGAGGAGAATGACCGCATTTCCTCGGCAGCCTCTCATCTGCTGTGTCTAAGACAAAAGGCTACTACAATTGGTCAGTATGCCATTAGGTTTCCATCCTAGATTCAGAGTTAACTTGGAGAAATGAAAACCTTGGTGGTGGCTTTCTACTAAGAACTGTCTGGCTACATCAAGGATTATCTAGCTGCTCATGATCTTTCCTCAATCCTTGACAACTTAATCTTCCCACAGACCAGAGTGAATCTCTTATTTTCAAAAAAAGTGCTGGCCAAGAGAATGTAGAGTCAGCATCAATGTAAATAATTCTGACTAAATAAAGCTGAATATTTGTGGGATTATATTTGAGAAACTAATGCAAACATCAAATTCACATGTTATTTCCATTTATAGATGCCTATGTAAACTACATTTCCCATGATGCCTCTGGCTTTGCTGGGGAGGTCACATCAAATTGGTCTGTCTCTTGTTTGATGGTAGCCAGAGATAGATCAGTGACATATAGCTGTTGTTCCCTGATACTACTGCACAGTCTAAGGGTACCTTTGTAAGGAGGATGACCGGGCTGCGGGTACCTGTACTGAGCCGGGTCTGCAACTGTTGAGGCTGCCTCCCATGTTGCCTGGAAGAAATGAGGGACCGGACCAACCTCATGACCCGGGTAGGAGGGGCCAAATAAAAGAAAAAGCGCATGCAGCAGCAGGCAGTTTGGAGCGAATCAGCAGCAGTACGCAGCCAGGTGAGCAGTGTGTTCTGTCCCTGGAGTACTGATGCCACGACAGGCTAATAAACTGCATAGAAAGAAAACGATCAAAAAATCCCAAAAATAATGATGAATAAAGTACAAAAGGCTTTATTAAATTAACAATAAACGGGAGCAAGACAGGAAAAACTCCATGCCAATCAGCACAAGTGGGAAAAGAGAACACACATGGGGTGAAGGACAATATTTATATTAATCCTGCGATTGTCCCTTCAATTTTGTCCATTATTAAGCATGCTCATTCACTGCCGATTTATTGACTCACTTTGAGATATATAGGCATGTTTTCTTTGAAGTGTGTGTGCCACGACAGGCTGCGTGTGTTGGCTCTCGCCGTCTTCAGCAGGACCGCTGAGGAGAGAGGTTCCGTGTGCCCAGTGACTGGAAAAAAGAGAGGTGCCGAGCGCCCAGTGACCGTGAGTACCGCGCACGTGCGGAGGAGAGAAGGCAGAGTACCGGACATACTTTTGCGGCCTTCCCTGCCGGTTGCTTTACGCCAGCTCACGTTTGACTCTGGGAACGCTGTGGCCTTGTTTGTTTTGGCCACCCAGTTCATGGACTAGGGACTCAGTGGAAGGTACCGGAGACTGACCGCTGCTGCTAGAAGACGGATCATCGTTCCAAGGACCCCCTCTGTGGACATTTCCCCAACCGCTGCCGGGACTACAACCCATGCAGGATCATCTGCTGTGGAGGAGCATAAAGGACACGATAAGTTCCTTCACTGGACTGCCATTGTTTTTGCACTTGTTTCTATTACCTAGTCCTTAACCCGTTACCTCCCTGCAAGGAGTTAATACCTTGTTTAATTAATTTGTTACATTTTGTTAACCCTTGCTATGCCTCCTGTCTGTCACTGCATCCCGCAACCTGCTTACACATTCACACTGGTTTGAATGGTGGCCCTTTTACGACCGCCAGTTAGCTCAATAGAAACTGATCAACAGTGAATTAATAGTTTTTTAGACTGGCTGACTGCACTTCCATGTGCACAGAACAAGATTAAAATTCTTTTTGCTCAGCAAATGAGCATTTTTTGCTCATTAAACAAGGGGCTGGCAGCTTGTTAGACAGGCCCATTATCGAGAAACAAGCATTCCTAGGAACTTTCGTTCCCAATATAATTAAAAAAAATTAAAATATTCTACAGAGTTGGCGTGATACATGTATGATGCACCAAAAAATGCCTCACACACAGAGTATAATACCCCCACACATGTCAGTATGATGCCCTCACAGCCATCACTCAATATGAAAAAAAATCCAATAGCATATAATTTCCCCCACACGTACGAAAACTCTTCAGTTTGATACTTCCACAGCCCGCACTCACTGTGATAGCCACCACACAGTATGCTGCCCCAACACTTAGTATGATGGTCCCACACAGTATAAATGCCCAGACAGCCCACCACGCAATATAATGGCCCTTCAGTATAATGCTTCCAAAGCCCCTGATCAGTGTGATGTCCCCCTACTCAGTATGATGGTCCCCAATGCCAACCCCCAATCACTATGAGGGTCCCCACAGACCCCATTCCGGTATGAGGTCCCCACATCCTTCACTTAGTATGGGGGTTCCAACAGCTACTGACATTTAAAAAGAAAAAAAACACCTATGCATGCTCCCAGTCTGTGCAGTGTGGGTACTGAGGCTCCGCATTGCAGGCTCAATGTAGTGTGAGACAGTGAGAGTATGTGTGTTGAATGGGGTGTACATTTCACCTAGATACTTTGCTGACTGGTATAAGGGAAATGTATGGCTTTGTAAACCTAGTGGTAGAGAAAGGTCACTACACCTTACATTCAGTACACACTTGCAGCTCAGGCCTGAAACCACTCAGCTGTTAATTAGGAGACCAGAAGTAGGTGTCTGCGAATACAGACAGAGAGCTTGCTTAGTCTGGACAAGGAGTCCAGGCACAAGAAGGAGTCTCCAGGAGTTTGAGCTGTCTCAGTCTGGGTGCTCGATGTACCCCGGACACAGGAGTAGTCTCTGTGAGAATCCATGCGGATAGCTGCTGAATAGGAGGGGAGCTCTCTCAAGTCTGGACATTGAAGGTGCCTTCAGACACAAGGAGGAGACTCTGTGAAACTCCATGCTGGTAAATGCTGAACATATGTGTTGTTTTGGCCCAGGCTGTTAGAGTCTGGTCCAGGTAGATAGGGAAATCTATCTAAGTGTAGTAAGTGGCTGGACAAGCCCAGGTCTTATGTTTATGATTTGGTTTTGATTATGTTCTGTTTGCTGTGGACTTTAATAAAACTGGTTGCGGCCAGTTTTTACCAGAACTGCTGTCTGTGAATGAACTGTTTCCGTGCCACTCCGTCTACCCGGACGGCGATCCCAGTGCTATATCCCCTGAAAAGCTTACAATTGGTGCTAGAATGTGCGTGCAGCACAGTGGCGAGAGACAGCAATAAAAGGTGAAGTCTGTTGAAGCAGCAGCAGAGAAAAAAAAGTGTGTCAGCAAAAGAAACGTCTGTTGGAGCAGTCTTAAAGAGACAGTAGCCCTAATAGAGTTTGCAAAAGAAAAAAAAAAAAAAAAAAAAGTGTGTTTGCACAGCAAAGATGAACTTGTTGTGGAAAAGACTGTGGAGTGTGCAGCAGCAAAGGAAAAGTCTGTTGGAGCAGTCTTAAAGAGACAGTGGCCCTAATAGAGTTTGCAGAGAAAAAAAAAAAAAAAAGTGTCTGCACAGCAAAGCTGAACTTTCTGTGGAAAAGACTGTGGAGTGTGTATGTCTTGAGTGAAGACTGCCGTTGTTGAGACAGAGAAGTCTGACAGCATGGATGACAGCATGGAGGCGCTGTTTGAACAAATGGCGCAAGTTAATGTGCAACATAAGACTGCCGTGGTTGAGACAGATAAGTCCGGCAGTATGGAGGAGCTCGTTGAGTACCTGGTCCAGGCCCAGCAGCAATTCCTGAAGCAGCAGCAGGAGAATAACCGGTTGTTTTTTGAGCAGGTTGCAGCACTACAAAAGACTTGCAGCGCATCGTCCCAAAGTAATGTTGCAAAGTCGCCTGCCTTTTCCGCTGTAAAGAAGGCGGTAAGACGGTCCCTGAAAAAGATGACACCTCGTGACGATGTGGAGGTATATCTCACTAGGTTTGAGGGACTGGCAGAGAAGGAGAATCTGCCCCTATCTGAATGGGCCATGATGGTCGCACCCTATCTGATTGGAAAACCCCAAAGGGCCTATGCTGACCTGAGCGAGCAGGACAGCCAAGACTATGCCAAGCTGAAAGCGGAGATTCTTACCCGGCTGGGTGTTACGGTGACAGCCCGTGCCAGGGGAGTTCATAACTGGAGATGCAGTTGGGAGTCTGCAGTCAGCAAACCTGATTATGGAGTTGAAAAGGTGATAGTGGACCGCTACACCCAAGCACGTCCTCCTGAGGTACAGCCAGAGGTCGGACAAGGAGACCACCAGGACGCCAATCGTCTGGTCAGCCTGATGGAGGGGGCCTTCACCACCAAAGACTGCCTCCGTGACCAGCCGTCTGAGAGGTCGTCACTTCAGAGTTCCTGGACGCCAAACTCTCCCGGTAAGAGCGTTCCAGCTGTTGGGGTCGTGTGGGTGGGAGAGTGTGATGGACAGTGTTGGAGATGTCGTGAAATTGCAGCCAACTGTCCAATAGAGGGGGAGCCTATGTATTGTGATGTTGGCAGATCCCTCTCTCTCTGCGCAGAACCTGTGTGTGTGTCCACCTCAGCCGAAGAGACTGGACCACAGGTGTGCCCGGTGGTTGTAAATGATTGCCCAGCACAGGCCCTCTTGGACTCAGAGAGTTCAGTGACTTCCGTATGTGACAGCCTGATTGATAGGGACTTCATCCCTGATAAGCACCTGAGTATGGTGTGCATCCATGGAGACACCAAAGTCTACCCAGAGACTGCCGTGGACTTGGTCCCCAAACTCGGGGAGGTTTCATATGAAGTGGGGGTAGTGAAGAACCTGGTGCACCCCGTCATATTGGGTAATGACTTTCCCGGTCTAAGGATCTCTGGGGGATAAATGTTTCTGATGGACAGTGTGATGAAGCTCCTACTGAGGGTGCGCAGTCCGAGGGGCGGAACACAATGCTAGTGGGCCGTTAAACTTATGTGATAATGATGATGATGATGATGATAATGATAATGATGATGATGATGATCATGATAATGATGATGACCATGATAATGATGCTGATGCTGATAATGATAAGATGATGATCATGATAGTGATGATGATACTGATCATAATCATGATAATGATATTGATAGTGATGATGACTGTGATAGAGATGAAATTCCTTTGCAGGTGATGGTGGGAGACGAGGATGGTGGTTCTCGGGAACCGAGTGTCCCTGACTTACCTGTGTCCTGTGACAATTTTGAGAGTGAACAATGGCGAGACCCCACTCTTAAAACGGCACAGGAAAATATAATTGTTCTAAATGAGGTTTCCCAAGAGCCTGGCTCTGAGGAGAGGTTTCCTCATGTTGCCATAAACACTCACCTGTTGTATAGGGACACTGAAGTCCAGGGAGAGGTCGTGAGCCAGCTCCTAGTACCTGAGCTATATGGAAGTATAGTGCTGGGGTTGTCACATAGTCACATACTTGAGGGACCACCTGAGGGAAACCAGGGACCAGATGGTGAAGTTAATGTTGTGGATGACATGTTAACTAAGGTTCCAGATCAAGATGTGAATGAGAATGAATTGTATAACCCTGACAGTGAGCAGGATGTGAATGAAAATGAAGTGTATAACCCTGAAAGTGAGCAGGATGTGAATGAGAATAACATAGTTATTATTAAGGTTGAAGGAAGACTTTAAGTCCATCTAGTTCAACCCATATCCTATCCTAACCTGCCCTAACATGTTGATCCAGAGGAAGGCAAAAAAAAACCCAAGTGGCAAACAGTAAGCTTCACATTGGGGAAAAAATTCCTTCCCGACTCCATATACGGCAATCAGACTAACTCCCTGGATCAACGCTGTATCTAGGAAACTAGTGAATATAGCCTGTAATATTATACTTTTCAAGAAAGGCATCCAGTCCCCTCTTAAATTTTAGTAAGGAATCACTCATTACAACATTAGACGGCAGAGAGTTCCATAGTCTCACTGCTCTTACAGTAAAGAATCTGCATCTGTGATTATGGCTAAACCTTCTTTCCTCCAGACGTAGAGGATGCCCCCTCGTCCCCGTCACAGGTCTAAGAGTAAAAAGATCATTAGAAAGGTCTTTGTACTGTCCCCTCATATATTTGTACATTGTAATAAGATCACCCCTAAGCCTTCGTTTTTCCAAACTAAATAACCCCAAGTGTAATAACCTGTCTTGGTATTGCAGAACCCCCAGTTCTCTAATAACCTTGGTCGCTCTTCTCTGCACCCGCTCCAGTTCAGCTATGTCTTTCTTATACACCGGAGACCAGAACTGCACACAGTATTCTAAGTGTGGTCGCATCAGTGACTTGTATAGAGGTAAAATTATGTTCTCCTCATGAGCATCTATGCCTCGTCTAATGCATCCCATTATTTTATTTGCCTTGGCAGCAGCTGCCTGACATTGGCCACTAAATGTGAGTTTGTCGTCCACCCATACACCCAAGTCTTTTTCAGTGACAGTTTTGCCCAGTGTTTTACAATTAAGCACATAATTATACATCTTATTTGTTCTACCCAAGTGCATGACCTTACATTTATCCCCATTAAAGCTCATTTGCCATTTATCAGCCCAAGCTTCTAGTTTACATAAATCCTCCTGTAATATAAAATTATCCTCCTCTGTATTTATTACCCTGCAGAGTTTAGTGTCATCTGCAAATATTGAAATACTACTCTGTATGCCCCCTACAAGGTCATTAATAAATATGTTAAAGAGAAGCGGCCCCAATACTGACCCCTGTGGTACCCCACTGCTAACCGTGACCCAGTCCGAGTGTGCTCCATTAATAACCACCCTTTGTTTCCTATCCATGAGCCAGTTCTTAACCCACTTACACATATTTTCCCCTATCCCCATTGTTCTCATTTTATGTATCAACCTTTTGTGTGGCACTGTATCAAAAGCTTTTGAGAAGTCCATGAACACCACGTCCACTGCATTCCCTTGGTCCAGTCCTGAACTTACCCCTTCATAAAAGCTTATCAGATTAGTCTGACAAGAACGGTCCCTCGTAAACCCATGCTGATACTGTGTCATGAGGTTATTCAGCTTCAGATACTCCAATATAGTATCCCTTAAAAAACCCTCCAGGATTTTACCCACAGTAGATGTTAAGCTCACTGGCCTATAATTTCCAGGTTCAGTTTTTGCCCCCTTTTTGAATATTGGCACCACATTTGCTATACGCCAGTCCTGTGGTACAGACCCAGTTATTATGGAATCTTTAAAGATTAAAAATAATGGTCTATCTATAACTGTACTTAATTCCTGCAGTACTCTGGGGTGTATCCCATCCGGACCCGGGGATTTGTCAACTTTAGTGATTTTTAGACGCCGCCGTACTTCCTGCTGGGTTAAGCATGTGACATTTAATGGAGAATTTTTTTTATCTCTGATCATGTTATCTGTCATGGGATTTTCTTGTGTAAATACAGTTGAAAAAAAGTCATTTAGCATATTGGCTTTTTCCTCATCCTCATCCACCATTTCACCCAGACTATTTTTAAGGGGACCAACACTATCATTTTTTAGTTTCTTGCTATTTATGTAGTTAAAGAATATTTTGGGATTATTTTTACTTTCTCTGGCAATGAGTCTCTCTGCCTCAATCTTTGCTGTCTTGATTTGCTTTTTACAGAATTTATTCAGTCTTCTGTATTTATTTAATGCCTCTTCACTACCTACTTGCTTTAATTCCCTAAACGCTTTCTTTTTGTCCCTTATTGCGCCCCTTACAGCTCTATTTAGCCATAGTGGTTTCCTCCTAATTCTAGCATGTTTATTCCCATAGGGTATATACTGTGCACAGGTCCTATTCAGGATACTAATAAACGTCTCCCATTTTCTTTGTGTATTTTTATGTCTCAGGATATCGTCCCAGTTTATTGCACCAAGATCATCTCTCATCCGTTGGAAATTTGCCTTCCTGAAGTTTAGTGTCCTTGTAACCCCTCGACTACACATCTTATTAAAGGATACATGAAAGCTTATTATTTTGTGATCACTATTACCCAAGTGACCCCCAACCCTTATATTTGATATGCGGTCTGGCCTGTTGGATAATATTAGGTCTAGCAGTGCCCCCCTCTTGTTGGGTCCTGAACTAGTTGTGAAAGGTAATTGTCTCTCATAGTTGCCAAAAACTTATTACCTTTGCTGGAACTGCAGGTTTCTGTTCCCCAATGTATTTCAGGGTAGTTGAAGTCCCCCATAATAATGACTTCTCCTTGAGTTGCTGCTTCATCTATTTGCTTTACGAGGATATTCTCTGTTGCTTCCATTATTTTAGGAGACTTATAACAAACCCCTATCAATAATTTATTATTTTTCCCCCCTCCCCTAATCTCCACCCACAGAGACTCTACATCTTCATTAGATTCACAGATATCACACAGGATGGGTTTTAAGGATGATTTTACATATAAACACACACCCCCACCTCGCTTATTTTTACGGTCATTTCTAAACAGACTATAGCCCTGTAAATTAACCGCCCAGTCGTGGCTCTCATCCAGCCAAGTCTCAGATATCCCCACCATGTCATAATTATGTTCCAACAAAATTAATTTTAATTCCGCCATTTTGTTGGTGAGGCTTCTGGCATTAGTATACATGCACTTTATGTATCTCTCTGAACCTCTATTCTTTCTTAAATTATTAACTGTTCTAACCCCACCCCCCATGCCACCCCCACCCCCAATTTCATTATTTGTGCCCAGGTCTCTATCTGCACTGCCTTCCCCTCCTATAAAATGAATACCCTCCCCCCAGTCCCTAGTTTAAAGACTCCTCCAACCTTCTAGCCATTTTCTCCCCCAGCACAGCTGCACCCTCCCCATTGAGGTGCAGCCCATCCCTAGCATAGAACCTGTAGCCAACTGAGAAGTCGGCCCAGTTCTCCAGGAACCCAAACCCTCCTTCCTACACCAATTCTTGAGCCACTTATTAACCTCCCTAATCTCCCGTTGCCTCTCTGGTGTGGCACGTGGTACTGGCAGTATTTCAGAAAATACCACGTTGGAGGTCCTTGCTTTAAGCTTGCAGCCTAATTCCTGAAATCATCTTTAAGGACCTTCCACCTGCCTCTAACTTTGTCATTTGTGCCAATGTGCACCATGACCGCTGGGTCCTCACCAGCCCCTCCCAGTAATCTGTCAACTCGATCAGCGATGTGTCGGACTCGAGCGCCAGGTAGGCAGCACACTGTTCGACGATCCCTGTCTTTGTGACAGATTGCCCTATCTGTTCCCCTAATAATTGAGTCCCCCACTACAAGCACCTGTCTGGCCTGCCCTGCTCTCCTAATTCCCCCCTTACTGGAGCAGACACTCCCCCGGCTTTCAGAGGACATGCCTGTCAGCAGCAGTGCTACCCCTGTACTGACAACCCCCTCATCTGCCAACTTTGCAAACTTATTGGGGTGTGCCAGATCAGGACTAGCCTCCCCGGCGCTCTTCCCTCTACCCCGCTTTCTAACTGTCACCCAGCTTCCTACTTCAGTGTCCTGCAGCTCCACCCTAGCATCCCCCCCTCATCTATCCCATTGAGCGTCTGCTCAGTGAGCAGAAGACTCCTTTCCATATTGTCTATGGATCTCAGTGTTGCCAGATGCACATTTAGATCCAAGATTTGGGCTTCCAAATGCACAACGTGCTCACATCTCACACAGCAGTATGCACCCTCGACCGGCTGTTCAAGGACTGCATACATGTGGCAAGATGTACACTGGATGGCATTGGCAATAGTGGAGCACATATCTAATGGGGATTTCACCAGACAGCAAAGATAAGTAAAAATAAATAAAAAGTATTACTAAAATATACAGTAACAGCAATTCAGTAAATCCTCCCTTGGAAACTCTGTGTCGACCCGCCACCACAATTGTGGATTACCAGGGCAATGGGGTACTCAGAGCCGAGCCCATGGAAGTCTATGGGGTTGTCACAGGTAGCGGTGGCTCGGTCTGTGGCCCTGGCGGTCTGGCGTATGTTGGGGGAATATTTACAGGGGATAGATTTATATACAGTTCGTGACGCCACCTGTAGTCTCTGGTAATTTGTACCAGCGCTGCTGTAGATCTCTGAGGGGATGGTGAGGCAGCTAGATGTCGGGTCCCCTACAGGTGGGACTCTTCCCTCAGGTCGATGGTTATGGTGGGGTTGTGCAGGCATGCAATTAAATAACTCAGTCTCACACCGTCAGCGTCTTTCCATACCTTTTACTTGTAAGATGGTAAGGCAGGTCCCAGGGAGGCTGTTGGGGTTGATGGAGGATGAGTTTTGAGGCAACGGCTGAGCAAGGCAGGGGCCTCCTTTACTTTCCAATGATGATGAGTCCAACCAGCATAAAGCGTAGTTCACTCCTGAAACTTCAGCTATTTCAAAGCTGTACTGCCCGGTCAGTTTTGTGGTGGAGCCTTCCAGTGATGAAACTAGGTTCTTCTATGCTTGGCCTAGCTCAAAGTTCCTATTCCACCTGACCCCTGTTACGTACTGACACTTCAAGGGCTGCTTTCTGTTACCTAAGGTCCAGTAAGCCTCTGGTTCTTTTACCACTATGCGTGAAGCTATAGTGATGCTTCGGTCTCCAGTGACCGGTGACAATGTGCAGGATACTTTAATCCTAAAGCACTTCTGATTTCCTTCCACTGTGCCTTTCGACTTGCTCAAACTCTCAATAGCTGCCTCAGTCCGTCTGCCAGTGGGGCACAGCTCTGACCAGGCTGAGGTAATCTGGCTCACCTTTACTGGCCTCCACTTCTCTGAACTGCACACAGGTGGGATGACTCAGTACTGAGCCACCCGAGCTAGACTCTGCTCCTTCCTTCTCACAGGTCCAGGCTAGACTGATGAATCACTACTCAATCTGAACACTCCCTGTGGGTGTGTCTAAGTGTATGTGATGTCATGTGGAGCCCTTAACCGTTACCTCTCCACTCATCCTCCTGGTATGGTGTACCTTAAATACCAGGGCTACACAACTCCCTGAATCCAAAGTCACTGAATCACAAGTCACACTTACCACCGTTCACACTTGCGCACCGGTCACACTCAGCTCGCTCACACTCGCTGAAGCAGAAG
The DNA here is from genome assembly GCA_033576555.1 of Oophaga sylvatica. Taxonomy (NCBI): domain Eukaryota; kingdom Metazoa; phylum Chordata; class Amphibia; order Anura; family Dendrobatidae; genus Oophaga; species Oophaga sylvatica. Next base: position 613,845,561 of record JARQOD010000001.1, read on the forward strand.
ATTTAAAGAGAGATTTTTTTTTTTTTTTCCTTCAGCAGCAAATCACCCTGCTGCTCTAATGCACTTCCAAAAAGACTTGAGTCCCAACCAGCTGGCCCTTATAAACCCTTAATTATGAACCCCCACCCTTAATTAACCCCTTGTGAATATAGCTACACCAAGATTTAAATGCAATATAGTTAACCTTTAAACACACAGATAGTAAAATAAGAGATTAATCCTTTAGAGAGAAAAAATAGGTTAAAAAAGCCCCCAAAAGATAGAATAGGTAGAAAGGCACTCAGAAATCCACAATTCAGCCACTCACACCAATTCACACAGGTATTTGATTAAAGGTTTTTCAAATACTTCTTCACTGAATCTCAAGTCACACTTACCACCGTTCACACTTACGCACCGGTCACACTCAGCTCGCTCACACTCGCTGAAGCAGAAGATTTAAAGAGAGATTTTTTTTTTTCTCCTTCAGCAGCAAATCACCCTGCTGCTCTAATGCACTTCCAAAAAGACTTGAGTCCCAACCAGCTGGCCCTTATAAACCCTTAATTATGAACCCCCACCCTTAATTAACCCCTTGTGAATATAGCTACACCAAGATTTAAATGCAATATAGTTAACCTTTAAACCTTTAAACACACAGATAGTAAAATAAGAGATTAATCCTATAGAGAGAAAAAATAGGTTAAAAAAGCCCCCAAAAGATAGAATAGGTAGAAAGGCACTCAGAAATCCACAATTCAGCCACTCACACCAATTCACACAGGTATTTGATTAAAGGTTTTTCAAATACTTCTTCACTGAATCTCAAGTCACACTTACCACCGTTCACACTTGCGCACCGGTCACACTCAGCTCGCTCACACTCGCTGAAGCAGAAGATTTAAAGAGAGATTTTTTTTTTTCTCCTTCAATGAAGGAATGAATTGTATAACCCTGACAGTGAGCAGGATGTGAATGAGAATGAATTGCATAACCCTGACAGTGAGCAGGATGTGAATGAAAATGAAGTGTATAACCCTGAAAGTGAGCCAGATGTGGCTGAGAAAAAGGGGTCAGACAGGGATAGTGGTAGTGATAGTGAATCATCTGATGACAATCAAGCAACCAGTGCAAATGAGGAAGGCATGGTAGCAGAGGAGGTTGAGAGTCCTGAGAGGAAGGCTGATGCTGACCTTGCAGCCAGACAGAAGATGGCATCTGAAGATGTTTTACAGTTGGCCGGTTCCCTGGCGAAGACTAAGGTGAAAGGAGGAGAGCTGAGCTTTAAAGGCAGGACTCTGAAACTGAACACAGCCCAAGTAGATGCTGTTGGAAATGTGAAGTTACCAAGGTATGGTGTGGATCTGTATCGTGCCAAGGACTCTGAGGGGGATGCTGCAGAGGTGGAAAAAGCCATAGAAGTGGTAGTCACCAAGCCAGATGCCTCATCAGAAGCTGAGGTCTCAAGTGAAGCTGTGAGGAACAAGACTGAAGATATGGGGACTGACTCTGTCCAGGAATCTGTTTCTGCCGAAGACAGCGGCGTGGACGGGTTACGGTTCGGATCAGTAGCTGCAACTCGTGAAGCTCAGGCTGGAAGTTCGGCGCCCGGAGCCCCAGCGGTGTTCCCGAGTGACACCAACGATCTGGATAAGTCACAAGATGAGATTTTGAGACATCAGGCTGGCATTGGTGAGCTCAAGCGCACTTTCATGGAGTCTACATCGGAGCCACGTCCCAACAAATGGGAAAAGCGATGTGTCACTCCGTTGCCGCTGCAGACACACGGGAGCTCAGATGGGATGCAGAACGTGGTGGAAGAGAAGAATCCGGCGGGTTCTGAGTATACAGATGCAGCTATCAAGGAGAACTTGAAAGCCGGAATAAATGGAAATATTGGAGACCATAATGATGTGACTGAAGAGGTAGAATGTAAGACTGACGGTAGGGCTTCTGAGCATGTTCTACCAGAAGAGCCTGAAGAAGGGGCCGAAGACATAAAAGACGTCCAACAGGTACCAGATGAATTGATGACTTCTCAGAAAAAACTCCAAACTGTGATGAAGGAGTGTGATGAAAGCCATGAGCATCTTCGTGAGAAGGTCAATGAAGTAAAAGGAAGGATACAGGGAATCTCTTCGTTGCAAGAGCAAATGCTGCTCAATAAGTCTAAGGCTCTATATAAGAATGCTGTTGTCACGGTAGAACATTACAATTCAGCTGGAGACTTAGCGGATGAATTATGTGTACTGCAAAAGAAAAACGATCAGCTCCTTCTACAGTGCCAATCATTTGAACAGTGTAGCTTAAAATGGTCAGAGACCATGGCAGAGGAGCTTAAGGTCTGTGAAATAGACTTTATGAGTCAACCGATATCCAAGAAAATAGATATGCTAAAGAGGGTTCAAGGGGAACTAGAGAAAAGTGAAAAACCCCCTATACCTTCTGTGATAGTTGGTGACACATGGTCAGTGCACCAAGGACAGGAGGTACGTGAGTTTCTGAGGAAGAGTCAGCAGAAGTGTTCTGATGTGCCGGATCGTACTTCTCTGGCCAGGCACTATATCGAAACTGAGCCCGGCCCTAAGGTCAAGATGAAACCGTGCGGATAACCGAGGCCCGCAGAGAGCATAGGCCTGGGAGGGTACAGGGTAGTGCGGATGCTTCAGATGAAGAGAAAGCTGATGTTGGCTATGGCTCAGGTGAAGATACAGATGACAGTAGTGAAGATGAAGCTGATGAGGGCCATGACTGGTCCAGAGTTCACTGTCTCTTTTGGATTGTTGACCAGCCCTCCGGTCTGGATGACCAGCCCTCCGGTCTGGAGAAGAGGGGGGGGATATGTGAGACAGTGAGAGTATGTGTGTTGAATGGGGTGTACATTTCACCTAGATACTTTGCTGACTGGTATAAGGGAAATGTATGGCTTTGTAAACCTAGTGGTAGAGACAGGTCACTACACCTTACATTCAGTACACACTTGCAGCTCAGGCCTGAAACCACTCAGCTGTTAATTAGGAGACCAGAAGTAGGTGTCTGCGAACACAGACCGAGAGCTCGCTTAGTCTGGACAAGGAGTCCAGGCACAAGAAGGAGTCTCCAGGAGTTTGAGCTGTCTCAGTCTGGGTGCTCGATGTACCCCGGACACAGGAGTAGTCTCTGTGAGAATCCATGCGGATAGCTGCTGAATAGGAGGGGAGCTCTCTCAAGTCTGGACGTTGAAGGTGCCTTCAGACACAAGGAGGAGACTCTGTGAAACTCCATGCTGGTAAATGCTGAACATATGTGTTGTTTTGGCCCAGGCTGTTAGAGTCTGGTCCCAGGTAGATAGGGAAATCTATCTAAGTGTAGTAAGTGGCTGGACAAGCCAGGTCTTATGTTTATGATTTGGTTTTGATTATGTTCTGTTTGCTGTGGACTTTAATAAAACTGGTTGCGGCCAGTTTTTACCAGAACTGCTGTCTGTGAATGAACTGTTTCCGTGCCACTCCGTCTACCCGGACGACGATCCCAGAGCTATATCCCCTGAAAAGCTTACAGTAGTGATATTATCGAGCCTGCAGTGCACGGAGTCTCAGGATCACAGACAGTTCCCTGATGCACCATTCTATTCAACCTTAGCCGCGTCCTGAGGATAACAATACCGAAGAAATTGTGATGACGGGCTCAGCATTGGGTCCCCTGGCTAACGGGCTTAAGTAGGAGTGTGGTCTGCCACCATGGGTGTTACACCCCTGCTCTTCATTATAGTAGGAACACTTAAATCCCATGTTTCAAAATTAAGAAAATTGAAACAAACATGAATTAATGCAATTATGTAATTAATTTAATAGAAGTCAAAGGGTAATTGTATAATGGAAATGTTCTATGCTGAATAAGCATGCTACTTGTATAAATGAGGTGCTCTTCCTCCGTCACATTTGCACAGCTCACAAAATTTGTATTGAATACATTTTTGAACAATTGGTGCAGACAGTTCTGACATCCTATGAACTCCATTACTTCCATGCTTATTCAGCAATATCATAGAACAATTGCCACATGAAACTCACCTTATGATCAGTCTTCCACAACGTGTTAGCAGTATCCTATATTTTGCACTCTATGGAGTTGGTTCTACATAGATGAGTCCAACAAGGATCATCATGGTGGAGCTTTCTAAGGCTGAAGAACATGGAACCAATATGTTTATATACTTTTGTTTTGTACTATTTTTATCAACTACATGACATAGGCAAATCTATACATAAATGGTGGATGGGAAAGAGAGGATATTTGTATACTGTACTTCATTCACAACGGTTTTGTAGAGGTATTTTAAAAATTACAAGTCTCAAAACTGAAACATTTCCACCTTTGCAATCTACTGTTTCTGATCTGGTCCCCTACAACTGGTCATTGAGGCAGACCAGGGGCGGAAATCCCATTGGTGCAGCCTGTGCAGCACAGTGGCCCAAAAGATAAGGGGGACAATTTCCACCTCAAAAGCAGGTGCAATTTCCATTATGATGAGATATTGAATTGCAAAAGGCCATATACTATTCTTACACAGGGTCCATCTCCTGTCTGTGTCCAGCATTGAGACATACCGCTCCACTACTGTTGTCCTATGCGCATGTTGACAAACTTGCTAATGCCAATTACTGGTCACCATAGCCAAGCAAGGTAATTAGGAGCTATGAACCCTTTATATTACTGTTACTAATAGATTTGGCTGGTGCTAAACCAGGAGGCAGTGCTGAAAGGATTATGCATTTTTCATATTTTCCCGACACTTCCACAGGAAATTTCAAGGAGGCATTCCACCAAAGTAGTCTCTGTTAGCAATGTCTGGAGCCTAGAAGAGCTGAAGATATCTAGTTATAATATCAAGACGAGAGAGCAGAATCATAGTCATACAGTGCATGAGTCAAGACAGGCGATGATAGGCCACAAGCGTTAGACAGGCAGCGGTCAGGAAGTGCAGCAGACAAGAAGAAGTGCTCAAGTAAAGAAGCCTGATCTATGCCAAATAAAACAGGAACACACACACCTTTGCAGACTTCAGGAACCAAGAACCTTATTTCTCAAAGTAATACAGTTTTCAATGCTGGTTTGCACCCCTAGCATGCGTATTGGGGGCCTGTAAGGCCCCCATGCTTACTTTTTTGCTATTATCTGCAAAATTACTTAAGTTAGAATTTTGAAACTCCAGGTAATCCTCAAGTATGTCGTTGTTGGTAATATCCAGTTGTTCATATAATTTTTTTCATAGGCATTTTGGTGTAACAATGCTTTTTTGGTGAAAACCACATCTGTACGGATTGGGGGCCTTTTAGGCCCCCATGTATTTATCATGTTCTCAGTAGTGTTTGTGTCTCAAGTTACTTTACATGTACTCAGTAATGCTGGTGGAGGGGCCAGGGTGTGGATAATGCCATATGAGGATGTCATGTGATTTTTGAAGGGTAGAGATAAGGCCATGACATCATCTCAGGTCTTTCTGAACACAGTAATGAGCTGTGTAGAGAGTAATAAGGACAGTATACACTATGAGCTAATTGTGAAGGACCTGAGATAAGATGTTGAGAGGAAGTCTGATTCAGTTTCAGTTTCTCTGATTCTAAGAAGCCTGCAAAGGGTAAAGCTATTGAGCTACAGACATCCAGAGAATTGTACAACACCTAAAAGAAAGTATAAAAGGTAAGAGGTGCTCAGGGTGAGAGGAGGGAGGGGGCACTTTACACTTACAGTGTGTCACACACAAGCAAAGAATGGACAACCCTCATTGTGTTCATTGTTTTTTCTTTTAGTTTGCTAACATCTAGTCAGCAATGGCACAGTCTTCCTCCAAGCGTCTGAGTGACCAAGAGATTGAAGCAATTGTCTTTCAAAGTGATGATGAAAGTGAACTATCTTTTTCCGATGACGAGTACCTGCCACCAGAGAATCAAACATCCTCAAGTGATTCTTCTTCTGATGATGAAGAAGTGAATACAGTGGCTCCTCAAGAAGTGATAAATAGAACATCCAAAACGAATGTTTTTGGGACAGTAATCCTACATTAGTTGGACGTACTGCAATCCATAATATTGTGAGACAGGCTCAAGGAGCTGTGGGAAGTCCCAGTTACTTTTCCCCTAAAGACGTATTCTGTACTTTTTTTCTGACAATATTGCAGAAGAGGTCCTTTTATGTTCAAACCTAGAAGCAAGACGTATCGCTTCTGCAAAAATAAGTCCTGGAAAAATATCACATTCGATTTGATGATAAGCGAACACGTGCATTGAGGTTTGAAACAGACAAATTAGCCCCTATCAGTTATATCTGGAACATATTTATCAAAAATTGCACCAAACTTTACAATCCTAGTGCTAATGTTACAGTAGATGAGCAACTTGTACCGTTCAGAGGACGCTGCAAATTCATACAATACATGCTCAGCAAGCCAGCCAAATATGGAATCAAAATCTTCTGGATGTGTGATTCTGCAAATTATTATGGCATAAATGGCGTAATCTACTGTGGCAAAGAGGTTGGTGCACCAGTACAGAAGGATCTGGGGTCTGAAATTGTCAAAACTCTTGCTGCTCCAATATTCAATTCAGGTAGAAACATTACCATGGACAATTATTTCACCAATGTTGAACTAGGCAATTTTCTGCTTCAAAAAGCTATTACACTTGTTGGTACTATCAAGCCAAACCGACGAGAAATTCCAGAAGCACTGAAACACAATAGTCAGGGAGCACTTTATGAGAGTGTCTTTGGATTCAATAACAAAGCGACTTTGGTATCTTACAAAGCGAAGAAGGAGAAATCAGTGATTTTACTCAGTACCATTCATCACAATTGCAGTATTGACAGCAATGACAGAAAATTAAAACAAGAAATCATCCTGCATTACAATAAAACAAAAGGAGCTGTAGACAAAATGGATGAGATGGTGGGAGAATATTCATGCAAGAGGCAAACAAAACGATGGCCTGTAGCACTTTTTTCAAATATACTTGATGTAGCAGCCCTAAATTCATTCATCATTTATGCAGAAACTCATCCAGAATTCCATGTATGGAGGAAGAACAGGAGATGCCTATTTTTGAAGGACCTTTGTCATGAACTTGTAATGCCTCACATGATACAGCGAAGCGACGTGAAAGGCTTGCCAAAACAAACTAAAGAAGCAATGAAACAGTGTTTCGTACAGTATCAGATGATTCCAGGGCCAGGAGAAAGAAAAAGAAAGCGCTGTTTCATGTGTCCAAGAAACTTATTGTGAAACATAAATTTCCTCTTAAAATACAATTTTTATTTAATTTGTTTTTAAAAAAACACCAACCCAGTGCAAAAATAAGCATACACTAGATATGCCTCATAAACCAAAAAATCTAGCCATTTGAGTGTCCTACGCTAGTCCTCAATGTTCCTACCTGACCGTGGAGGTTGGCACCACTAGAGATTCGACTTGGCGCCCCCATTCAGCGTAGACTAGCCCTCACTGCCCTATTAAACCCTACAATTTGGGTAGGAAAACAATGATAAAAGGGCAGGGGTGAAGAGAGTCTTTAAGCTAGGTACACACAAATATAAAAAATACATAGGCAAGTCCATTTTATATTATTGGACCATTCATAAAGACAGAAAACCGTGAACCATAGTCCATCATCTATAATGGCAGCCGGTCCCCATCATTTTGTGACCTCCTGATGAACCGTTCAATTAACGGGGAAACGCGTCGGGGTGTACTGGAGAAACGATAAGTTATCCCTATGGGAGCATATATGACAATATGGCAATACCGTGTTATGTCTTATGGGCCGTTTATTATTAGACTATCATTTCAATCTCTGTGCTGATACTTGTGTGATTTATGTGGACTATGGTTCATGGTTTTCTGTCTTTATGAATGGTCCAATAATATAAAAATGGACTTGCCTATGTATTCAATGGTCTGGAGACATTTAGGGGTATCAATGCTCTGCCTTAATTGATTATGGCAATCTCTCCAAATATCATTAGATATTATTTGTTATTGAATATGTTTGAAGTGATATAAGGGGATACTATTGTTATCTTCAATTTTTATATTTGTGTGTACCTAGTGTGGTACACCAAAGGGGGTCTTGCTGGATGTGAGATATATTTCTCCCATCAGACTAAAGTTTGGTCAGGATTTTCCCTGATCACAAGGACCTGTGATGAGGTCATAGTCACGTGAACAGATCAGCTGACTTGTACCTCACCTGTAGGTGGCGACTAGGCCTACTTAACAAGGAGTTGTTGTAGTAGGTGGGTGTGGAAGGAAGGAGTTTGGCTGGAGTCAGCCTGGAAGAGTGATTTTTCTGTTACAGTGTGTCAGTGTGCACCAAGAAGCAAGTTCCAGACCACCCGGAATGGCACCTGGCGGTCCCTGCTGGCCTGCAGCTGCTTAGTTAAGCCCGTCCCAAACAAGGGTGAGTCTGGGACCAGTGGTTCTCCAAACTGGAGTGGTTTATGTTCTGTTTTGATGTTGTTATCTGGACTTTTTTTGAACCCGTCATTAAAACCACTGAACTTTGAACTGACAGCCTGTGTGTTTGCCTCATTACTGCGGCCCGGCCCCTGCCTACCAGAGCGGATCCCTACAATTGGTGGCTTGAATGTGGGCAACGCAGTGAGGTCAGGCTGTTTTTTCTCTGCATGACAGTAAATGTCCTGGGTGAAGAAAGTGACGCAAAACCCGGTGGAGAACTGTCCGGAGATGGAGAGCACAATAAAAATGCTTGTGGAGGCCGTGCGGCAGCAACAGCTGGCTATACAGCAGCAGCAGCAGGCTACGCAGCAGCAACAGCAGGCTATGCAGCAGCAGCAGGCTATACAGCAGCAGGCTATGGAGCGGCAGCAGGCTATACAGCAGCAGACTATGGAGCAGCAGCAGATATTTAGTCGACAGCAACAGGAAACAAACAGTCTTCTGTTGCAGCACATTACAGCGCCACAGACAGCAGGAGCTGTCCGTGAACGCCAGGATGTCCGGAAAGCGGTGAGTACAGCGATTCCAAAAATGGAGCAATCAGATGACGTCGAGGTGTACCTGGAGAAGTTTGAAGGCGTGGCTGAGAGGGAGAGACTACCCCGGATCAGTGGGCCGAAATCGTGGCTCCATTTTTGGCTCCAGGACCCGCAAAAGCCTACCTACCCCCCGAGTACCAGAGGGACTACGAGATCGTCAAGGGTGAGATATTCGCACGTCTTGGGGTAAATGTATTGGTCCGGGCCCAGCGGGTACACCAGTGGAAGTTTTCCCCTTCCGAGCCAGCTCGGTCCTAGTATTATGACTTGATACACCTGGTAGAAAAGTGGTTGCAGCTGGAGGTGTTGTCTCCCAGCGCTATGCTGGATCGTATAGTAACTGATAAGTTCAGGAGAACTTTGCCCCACACCCTTCAAACATGGGTTGGACAGGCAGCCCCGACTGATAGCCTCCAGATGGTAGACCTCATTGAAAGATATGGGGCTACAAAGGAGATACAGGGAGAGACTACCCGGAAGGTAATGAGTAAATTCCCAAAACCTTCACCCGCCGCTCGGCGAGCAGAGACTCGGAAGGGACCCTACGTTGGCTCGAGCCCGGGAAAATGTACTGGTTGTCAATGGGGAACCCCAACAACCCGGGGCAGCCACAGTATTTCCCCGATTCGAGCTGAACCAAGATTTGCTGTATGGTGTTGAGAAAATACTTGGGGAAATTGTCGAGCAATTGCTGGTACCTCAGTCATATCGTAAGTTGGTAATGGACCTAGTGCATGCGCATGTACTGGGGGGACATCTGGGCCAAAAGAAAACCCTAGACCGAATTCTACAACGGTTTTACTGGCTAGGGTCTATGAAGAAGTTAAACGGTATTGTAACTCTTGTCCCGTGTGCCAGGTAACCAGTCTGCAGCCTCATTTTCGGAGTCCCTTGGTGCCATTGCCAATTATAGAGGTCCCGTTTGAGAGAATAGCCATGGATCTGTTGGGGCCTGTTAATAAATCAGCGAGGGGTCACCAACACATCCTCGTAGTTCTAGATTACGCTACTAGGTATCCTGAGGCCATTCCCCACACCTCCGCCAAACTTATCGCAAAAGAACTCATGGGTATGTTATCCCGGGTGGGAATCCCTCAAGAAATCTTAACAGACCAGGGGACCCCCTTTATGTCCAAAATCATGAAAGAACTCTGCCACTTGTTAAGTGTTAAATAGTTGCGTACATCGGTCTATCATCCCCAAACAGATGGTTTGGTAGAAAGGTTCAATAAGACCCTGAAGAATATGTTGAAAAAAGCAGTCTCTAAAGATGGTAAGGACTGGGATCTCTTGTTGCCATACCTGATGTTTGCAGTGCGGGAGGTGTCCCAGGTATCTATGGGGTTCTCGCCCTTCGAACTATTATATGGCAGACATCCCCGTAGCTTACTCGATATAGCTAAAGAGGCCTGGGAGAACCAACCAACTCCCCACAAAAGTGTGATAGAACATGTGGCCAAAATGTAAGAGAGAATGGAGACAGTCTTACCATTAGTTCGAGAACATATGGAAGCAGCACAAAGGTCGCAGAGGCAGGTCTATAACCGGGAGGCATGGGTAAGGTCCTTTAACCCTGGGGATCGGGTGTTGGTACTTGTGCCTACAGTGGACAGTAAGTTCCTTGCAAGGTGGCAGGGACCGTAAGAGATTATGGAGAAGGTGGGTCCAGTAAACTATAAAGTACACCAACCAGAACGGAGAAAGCCTGAACAGATATACCATGTAAATTTGCTCAAACCCTGGAAAAATAGAGACCACCTGGGTGAGGATTGCCCCCGGCCTGCATTTCCAGTAGAGAAGGCTCCCTTGCCTCAGGAGGAGGCAAGAGAAGTCCTCTCCGCTGTCAAAATAGCAGACACTCTGTCTCCTAGACAAGTTCAGGAGGTACGGGAGTTTGTTAGCCGAAATACCAATGTTTTTTCAGAACTACCTGGTCGTACCTCCCTCATCCAACATGACATTGTTACGGAGCCGCAGGCCAAAGTCCGACTAAAGCCCTATCGGGTACCTGAGGCCCGGCGACAAGCCATCTTGGAAGAGGTAAAAAAAGATGCTGCAGTTAGGGGTCATTGAAGAGTCCCAGAGTGAGTGGGCCAGCCCAATAGTACTAATACCAAAGCCGGATGGGACACTAAGGTTCTGTAATGACTTTAGAAAGTAGAATGAAATTTCTAAGTTCGACGCCTACCCCATGCCCCTGGTTGATGAGTTAATAGAACGGTTTGGGCAGGCCCGGTATTTTTCAGTAATTGACCTCACCAAGGGGTATTGGCAGGAGCCCCTAACAAAAGCGGCGAGAGAGAAAACAGCTTTTGTAACACCCGAGGGGCTATTCCAGTATATAGTCCTACCCTTCGGGTTGCATGGCACTCCAGCGACATTCCAGAGGTTAATGGACATTGTTCTTCGTCCTCATCGCCGATATGCCGCGGCCTATCTGGACGATATTGTGGTGTACAGTACTGACTGGGAAAGTCACTTGGCAAAGGTACAGGCGGTGATTGATTCTCTGCGACAAGCAGGGCTAACTGCCCACCCAAAGAAGTGTTCCATAGGGCTGGAGGAAGCTCGGTACCTGGGTATGTAATTGGGAGGGGAGTTCTCAAACCCCAAATAGACAAAGTGGAGGCAATCCGAAACTGGCCCCGTCCCCTCACTACAAAACAAGTGAAAGGGTTTTTGGGGTTAGTGGGATATTACCGGCGGTTTATTCCCAATTTTGCAACCTTGTCGGCACCATTAACTGACTGCCTAAAGGGAAGGAAGTCAGTAATGGTGCGATGGAATGATCAGATTGAAGAAGCATTTGTAAAGCTAAAAGGGGCACTGTGTGGGTCACCAGTTCTGATCACACCCGACTTCAAAAGAGAATTCATTGTCCAGACTGATGCGTCAGAGGTAGGTCTGGGTGCCGTGTTGTCTCAGGAGGTTAACGGGGAGGAGCATCCCATTAGTTTTCTGAGTCGAAAACATACTCCAGCTGAAACCAGATACAGCATTGTGGAGAGAGAGTGCCCAGCCATCAAATGGGCACTGGAGTCATTGCGCTACTATTTGCTGGGAGAACGTTTCGGTTGGTGACTGATCATTCTCCTCTGACCTCGATGAGTCAAGCAAAAGAGAGGAATGCACGAGTTACCAGGTGGTTTCTGTCCCTGCAAAATTTTAAATTTTCAGTGGAACATCGGGCAGTTAAACTACAGGGGAATGCAGATGCACTGTCCAGAGTTCACTGTATGTCATGTGTCCACCCTCCTAAGGTTGAACAAAGGGGGGAGGTATGTGGTACACCAAAGGGGGTCTTGCTGGATGGGAGATATATTTCTCCCAGCAGACTTAAGTTTGGTCAGGATTTTCCCTGACCACAAGGACCTGTGATGAGGTCATAATCATGTGAGCAGATCAGCTGACGTGTACCTCACCGGTGGGTGGCGACTAGGCCTACTTAACAAGGAGCTGTTGTAGTAGGTGGGTGTGGAAGGAAGGAGTTTGGCTGGAGTCAGCCTGGAAGAGTGATTTTTCTGTTACAGTGTGTCAGTGTGCACTAAGAAGCAAGTTCCAGACCACCCGGAATGGCACCTGGCGGTCTCTGCTGGCCTGCAGCCGCTTAGTTAAGCCTGTCTCAAACAAGGGTGAGTCCGGGACCAGTGGTACTCCAAACTGGAGTGGTTTATGTTCTGTTTTGATGGTGTTAACTGGACTTTTTTTGAACCCGTCATTAAAACCACTGAACTTTGAACTGACAGCCTGTGTGTTTGCCTCATTACTGCGGCCCGGCCCCTGCCTACCAGAGCGGATCCCTACACTAGCTTAAAGACTCTCTTCACCCCTGCCCTTTTATCATTGTTTTCCTACTTACATTGTAGGGTTTAATAGTGCAGTGAGGGCTAGCTTACGCTGAGTTGGGGCGCCAAGTCGGATCTCTAGTGGTGCCAACCTCCAGGTAGGAACAATGAGGACTAGCGTAGGACACTCAATAGGCTAGATTTTTTGGTTTATGAGGCATATCTAGTGTATGCTTATTTTTGCACTGGGTTGGTGTTTTTTTTAAAAACAAATTAAATTAAAATTGTATTTTAAGAGGAAATTTATGTTTCACAATTTGATCTCATTTCCATATATATTTATACTTGTTCGACGTCCAAGAAACTTAGAAAGGAAAACAGAGATTTTGTTCAATTTGTTAGGAAAATGTCTGCAAAGAACATTCTTCCGAAAAAATAACTTGTCAAAATTGTTTGGAAGACTAATATAATGGAAAAGAAACATAATAGAAATGTAGCTGCAGCTAGTTTGGTATAGATTTCTATGCATTTTTGTGCATTTTTTCATATGTTTGTGTGAACTTTTGAAAAAAAAAAAGTTTTTGGTGTTTTTTTGGTGAAAAATTATAATTAAAATTTTGTTTACTAATCATATTTTATCTAGCAGGTTTAAAATAAACTTGTAAAAGTTATATAAGTGTGTTTTTCCATATGATTTACATGGGAATATGTTGATATGAAGATTTCTAATGTCATGCATACTAGGGTTAAACATCAAAATACATTTGTGAAAGATGTTTAATCCCTTAAATGACATCTTTTTAAGGGTGGTCATTGACAGACTAAATTCTATAGTGCAGCAGTGTAGAATAAGATTGTGATGCTTAGAGCTAAAACCTGGACCACTACTAGGACAACCCCTTCTTGATCAAAATGTTTGGCCCTGATAAAATAATAAAGCCTATACTCCCGTGTCGGCTCCGTTCCCGCGGTGTCAGCACTCGCTCTCCCAGGAGCTCTCGTGCGGTGTTGTGACTCGTGATGCCAGCGCCCAATCGGTGCTGGCATCACTGTTTCCGCTTTCGGACAAATCGAATATGAAGAGGAAGCCAGAGACCAGCTGCACGGGACGGAGGGTGAGTATAGGCTTTATTATCCTATCGGGGCCAAGCGAGGAGTATGAGAAGAAGTTGTCCAAGTAGTGGACGACTTCTTTACAAATGTGCTGCAAATACTGGTGTGTTGCAGCATAAAATACATGCGTTTTTGACTTGTTTCCTCCCACTGGTTAGTATGGGTGAAATATGCAGCATACCAATTCTTTCAGCGTTTTTGCTGCAGATTTCACCAATACTAATGAGTGGGGAAAACATTTAAATCTGCTGTAAATCTTCGAGGAAAAAATAAGTAAATGGGCGAGATTTCAAGAATCTCATTCACTTTGCTGATACTACTAAATCCTTCAGGTTTTGTGACAAATCTGCACAGAAAAAACGTGACACATTGAGTTTGATCAGAGTGTGAGCAATGTGTGACCTGACTTTTTCACTAGGAGAAGATGAAAAAAAATGTTACCATTCTATCTGTCTGTAGAAATTGTATTGCACTCAGATGTCATCCAAATGCAGTGTGGTGGTTTCCACGGACTCTTTGACTTGCATGACCGAGTGCTATCTGATAATCGGATACAACTGGTGCGATTATTTACTCGGACCTGCTCAGATCGACGAAAGAATTGGACGTGTGCATGTCCTCATTGAATACCACTGGTCCGAGTGTAATCCAATGTTTTGTCAGATCGCACTCAGACAGTAAATATGGTCATGTGGATGAGCCCCAATGTGTTCATATGTAACCTGCAAAAGAAACTCTCATATTAAAAAAAAATCTTCCTCTTTCTAACCTGAATTATAAGCCTCACAAGCTGACCTCTGTCTGTTGAGCTCTGCTCTTACATAAAAAAAAGTTATATTTGGTATATTATAGTTATGGGGGGAGGTTATTAACAGTTTAAATAATAGTTGAATTTTAATCATGGTTTTCTTGAATAAATCTAATCTTTGATAACTCCCCTAAAGAAATAGTCTATGTGGGTCAGATCTGGTGAGTGGTGACTATCCAGACCTCATCTACCTATCCACTGATAATTATGGAAAAATAATATGAAGAATCACTATATGACTACATATGCACCCCTGTATAATAATGTTATGGCGTTTGCCTACAATGTAGAGCGAGCTTATGCTATTATGTACTCCGATTCAGAAAGCGACACATAAATCATTCAGAGGCGCAAATCTTATGGAGTAACATTGCTATGGCTACTTCTGAAACTATGGAGGAAGCCGTAGTTGCTGAAGTTGGAGGACAATACATGAAAAGCAGCCATTGTGTAGTACTGCCAAATACTGAACTATTTGTACATTGCCCTACACAGTAATGCCAGGTCTCTTCCAATCCTTGCAAAATTTATTTCCTTCTTCAATTTAAAATGCATGAATTTATTTGAGGCCATATATTGGTCTTAAAAAACACCATACACTAGAATATTTGGTATCCATTTAATCAGTACAGATAATAGAATACATTGTAGAGGCAGATGAAAAATTTTATTTTTTCAAAAAGTTACAAATAAAATTTAAGAAAGCTTCATTTTACCCTGATTGATCTCTGTGTTTTCCCTACCTGGCACCTGATATGACATATACAGTGAGCTATTAATCAAGCTAATCAATACTCAGGCATAAAGCAACTGATAGAAGATGGAAAAGTGTTGATATATTTACTTTTCAAATACCTAAATGCTCATATATGCTGTTTGGTGAATGCAGGGTAAAGGGGTTAAATTACATTACAGACCACATAAAGTGTTCCTCATAATCTGTTGTGTTTGCGCTTCTACAGTGGGGAAAATAAGTATTTGATACACTGCCGATTTTGCGAGTTTTCCCACCTATAAAGAATGGAGAGGTCTGTAATTTTTATCGTAGGTACACTTCAACTGTGAGAGACAGAATCTTAAAGGGAACCTGCACCAGTTTTGACCAAGTTTGCACATAATGCAGCAGGGATTTTGGCCCACTCCTACATATAGATCTTCTCCAGATATTTCAGGTTTTGGGGTTCTCGCTGGGCAACATTGAGTTTCATCTCCCTCTAAAGATTTTCTATTGGGTTCTGGTCTGAAGAATTGCTAGGTGTAACAGGCTGGGTGGTGGAACCACTATGCTATGATCTGAGGAGAGCCTGGAGGGTCGTGACTAGGTGGCTCGCCAAGTACGACCTCGGTACAAGGCAGCAGATGATACGGTGATCTGAGGAGGGACAAGGGAAGCAGGACCAAATGCTACATCAGGATTGACTTCATGTGGATAGCAGATGACTCCCAAGGACAGGAGGCAGGAATGACCTGGAATGGTAGACAGGCAAGCAGGCACAGCTGACAGACAGGCAGGCGGGAAAGGCTGATTGGCAGGCAGGTGGGCATGGCTACTAATCAGGCAGGTGTATATGGCTGATAGGCATGCGGCATGACTGATTGGCAGGCAGGTGGGCATGACTGATTGGAAGACAGGCAGGTATGGCTAATACTAGGCTGGTATACTGGAATACGAGCACTGGGACCTGGGAACTAGCAAACATGTTAGACACAGTGCACAACGTTGCACAGGCACCTCCCACCAGGTGGAGGTGCATTAAATAATAAGTGTCTCCCAGTCATTGGCTGGGGACACTTTAGGATGGCGCATGCTGTTCCTTTAAAAAGACAGGACAACATAAGCACCCTATGCACGTGTGTAGCCCTGGTGTTAGGCACACGCAGTACCCTGGAGAATGTGTGGAGAGATAGCAGTTTAATGCTCAATACCCATTCACTCAACATACACTAGACACACCCTTAGGGTAGTGTAGTCACTTGTGAGGGAGTGGTCGGTGTGTATTGGTTGAGTGATTAGAGTAGTCAGTTTCCTGTCTTCGGACAGAGCAGACGTGTGGAGTCTAGCTGGGACTTGGAGGGAGGAAGCAGTCCAGCCTGGTTCTGCAGCAGTTCAGCAAGTGGAGGCCAGTAAGGGCGAGATATAGATCACCTCAGCCTGGTCAGAGCTGTACCTCACTTGAAGACACTGATAAAGAAAGAAGAGCTTAGTGCAGATATACTTCAGTCACCTGTCCTAAGGACAGTGAAAGGTTCAGAGACGTGCTCCTGCCTAGTGGATAACTGAGAGTCTGTCAACTAACTCTGAAGGAAGAGAAGAAGGGAGTGATTATATGACTTTTTGCAAGTGTGAGTGTTTATGCTACCAGCGAGGACAAAGCGAAAGGCACAGTGGAAAGATTATTTGAAAAGTGCTTTTGGATTGAAGAAGTCCTGCACATTGTAACCGGTCACTGGGGACCGAAGGATCACTATTAGCTTCAAGCATAGTGGTAAGAAAACCAGAGATTTACCGGACCTTAGGTCGCGGCAAACAGCCCCAAATAGTCAGTACGTAACTGGGGTCAGGGGAGTGAGGACCTTGAGTCTCTGCAGGACAAGATAGGAATTCAGCTCTCTCACAGGAAGGCTCCTACCACAAAACTGACTGGGCGGTACAGCTATGGAATAGCTGGAGTTATAGAGGGAACTACGCTTCAGGCTGGTTGTACTCATCGTGTTGAAAGTAAAGGAGGCCCCTAACTTGTCCAGCTGCTATCTCAAAATACATTCTCCTTGGATCAGCCTCCCTGGGACCTGCCTGAACATCTTACAAGTAAAGGTATGGAAAGACGCTGACCGTGTGAGACTGAGTTATTTACTTGCATGCCTGCACAACCCTGCCTTAACCATCGACCTGAGGGAAGAGTCCTACCTGTAGGGGACCCGTCATCTAGCTGCCTCACCATCCCCTCAGAGCTCTACAGCAGCGCTGGTATAAATTACCAGAAGACTACAGGTGGCGTCACGAACTGTAAATATATCTATCCCCTGTAAATATTCCCCCAACATACGCCAGACCGCCAGGGCCACAGACCGAGTCACCGCTACCTGTGACAATCCCCATAGACTTCCATGGGCTCGGCTCTGAGTACCCCATTGCCCTGGTAACCCACAATTGTGGTGGCGGGTCGACACACACGTAGGAGGATGAGGGAGAAGCGCAGGACCTCGGTGGTGACAGTGTTAGTGTTTTTGCTGGGGGAGAAAGGCAGAGTGCAGAGACGCCGGCACCATAGCAGGAACAGCAGGAGAAGGAGGAGAAGGTGCGGGACCACAGCGGTGAGAGAGTCTGCGTCTCTGCTGATGAAGGGAGTGCAGAGACTCTGGCATTACACTTGGCCACTCCTGGAACTTCTTATGGAGCCAGTCCTTAGTTGCCCTGGCTGTGTGTTTTGGGTCATTGTCATGCTGGAAGACCCAGTCATGACCTATCTCTTATGCTCATACTGAGGGATGGAGGTTTTTGGCCAAAATCTCGTGATACATGACCCCATCCATTCTCCCTTCAAGACAGTGGTCCTGTCCTCTTTGCAGAAAAGCAACCCCAAAGTAGGATGTGTCCCCCACCATGCTTCATGAGTGGGACAATGTTTTTGGGGTTGTACTCATCCTTTTCTTTCCCCAAACATGGTGAATGGAGTTGATATCAAAAAGTTCTATTTTGGTCTCATCTGACCACATGACCTTCTCCCATGCCTCCTCTGGATCATCCAGATGGTCATTGGCGAACTTCAAACGGGCCTGGACATGTGCTGGTGTGAGCAGGGGAACCTTGCGTGTCCTGCAGGATTTTAATCCATGATGGCTTAGTGTGTTACTAATGGTAATGTTTGAGACTATGGACTCAGCTCTCTTCAGGTCATTGACCAGGTCCTCCATGTAGTTCTGTGTACAAAAGAAGTTGCACTCTTGTAGACATGGAATATATGAAATATGAATAGCAATATTGCTCTGAATAATAAAAACTTGAGACGCCTAGTACATAATTTGCCCAATTCATGCATGCCCAGCAACCAACGACAAGGGTCTCACGCTGCTGGGACCCTATGTATCTAGTGTGAATACCTCTATAAGGCTGAAGTCTGAATTCTACTCGCATGTACTTCTGGGCTGATTCCTGATCTTTCTCAGAATCATCCTTATCCCACAAGGCGTGATCATGCATTGAGCCCCAGACCGAGAAAGATTGACAGTCATCTTGTGTTTCTTCCATTTTCTAATAATTGTGCCAACAGTTGCTGCCTTCTCACCAAGATGCTTGCCTATTGTCCTTTAGTCCATCCCATGTCTATATCATCAGACAGCTCTTTGGTCTTGGCCATGGTGGAGAGGTTGGAGTGTGATTGATTGATTGAGTGTGTGCACAGGTAAAGAGTTCAAGCAGGTGCAATTGATACAGGTAATGAATGCAGAGTAAGAGGCTTCTTAAAGAAAAACTAACAGGTCTGTAAGAGCCAGAATTCTTGCTGGTTGGTAGGTGATCAAATAATTATTTCATGCAATAAAATGCAATTTAATTACCGTATATACTCGCATATAAGCTGAGATTTTCAGCCCATTTTTAAGGTTGAAAGTCCCCTCTCGGCTTATACGCGAGTCATATACGCCAGGGGCTCGGCGAGGGAGGGGGAGCAGGGTGTCAGATCATGCTCACCCCCCCGCCGCATCTCTGCAGCCCCCCTGCTTCTCCCACAATCTCAGGCTCCTTCCTTCAGCGGTCACGTGGTACCGCTCATTAAAGTCATGAATATGTGCATATTCATGACTTAAATGAGGGGTACCACGTGACTGCTGAAGGAAGGAATAGCTGCCGAAGACCGCGGGAGAAGCAGGGGGGCTGCAGAGACGCTCCAGGAGGGGGTAAGTATATGCGATATTCACCTGTCCCCGGTCCACCGCTGCGCGCCGCTGTGTCCTCTGCATCCTCTTACTGTGACGTTCAGGTCAGAGGACGCGATGACGTAGTTAGTGCTCGTCGCACCCTCTGACTGAGCAGTGAGCACTCACTGACAGAGGACTTGGAAGACAGCGGCTCCCAGCGGTGGACCGGGGACAGGTGAATATCTCAGGTGCCGGAGCCCTGAGCCAGGGCAAGAGGTGAGTATGTCATTTTTTTTTTAATTTGCAGCAGCAGTGGCAGCATATGGGTCCTATACTATGGAGCATTTTATGGGAGCATAATCCTTGGAGCATCTTATGGGGGCATAATCTATGGAGCATTTTATGGGGCATAATCTATGGAGCATCATATGGGGGCATAATCTATGGAGCATAATATGGAGCATAAAATATATGAAGCATCTTATGGGGGCATAATCTATGGAGCATCATATGGGGGCATAATCTATGGAGCATCATATGGGGGCCTAATCTATGGAGCATCATATGGAGCATAAAATATATGGAGCATCTTATGGGGAATAATCTATGGAGCATTTTATGAGGCCATAACTTTTATGGAGCAGCATATGGGGCATAATCTATGGAGCATCTTATAGGGCCATTATTAACCTTTATGCAGCGTTATATGGGGAGTATTTTGTATGTAGCATCTTATGGGCCACCATGAACTGTATGGAGCATTATATGGGGCTCCTGATTTAATATGGATATTTAAAAATCTTAAGCCTACTGATGTCTCAATTAATTTTAATTTTATTGGTATCTATTTTTATTTTTGAAAATTTACCAGTAGCTGCTGCATTTTCCACCCTAGGCTTATACGCGAGTCAATAAGTTTTCCCAGTTTTTTGTGGCAAAATTAGGGGGGTCGGCATATACACGGGTCGGCTTATACATGAGTATATACAGTATTTAAAAATCATAGAATGTGATTTTCTGTTTTTTTTATATTTAGTTTCTGTCTTTCACAGTTAAAGTGTACCTACGATAAAAATTACAGACCTCTCCATTCTTTGTATGTGGGAAAACTTGCAAAATCGGCAGTGCATCAAATACTTATTTTCCCCTCTGTATATAATTCCACAAGTCACAGAAGAAGAAGTAATCAGGCTCCTTGCATCTTCTCGCCCTACTACTTGCATCAGTGACCCCATTCCGTCACATCTCCTCCAGTACCTTTCCTCTGCTGTCACCTCTCACCTAACAAAAATATTCAACCTCTCTCTCTCTTCCGGTATCTTTCCCTCCTCATTTAAACATGCCATCATACATCCATTACTTAAAAAATCATCCCTCAACCAAAACTGTGCCGCTAACTATAGACCTGTCTCTAATCTTACCTTCATCTCTAAACTCCTGTAACGCCTGGTCCACACCCGTCTTATTTGCTATCTTTCAGATAACTCTCTTCTCGACCCTCTTCAATCTGGTTTCCGCTCTTTACACTCTACTGAAACTGCCCTCACTAAAGTTTCTAATGATCTAATGGTCTAATGGTCACTACTCCATACTAATTCTCTTGGATCTCTCCGCAGCATTCGACACTGTGGACCATCAGCTCCTCCTCACTATGCTCCGCTCCATCGGCCTCAAGGACACCGTTTCTCTTCTGGTTCTCCTTCTATCTCTCTGACCGTTCCTTCACTGTATCTTTTGCTGGTTCCTCCTCCTCTCATCTTCCCCTTACTGTTGGGGTTCCTCAAGGATCAGTCCTAGGCCCCCTCCTCTTCTCTTTGTATACTGCCCCTATTGGACAAACAATCAGTAGATTCGGTTTCCAGTACCATCTCTATGCTGATGACACCCAATTATACACTTCTTCACCCGTTATCACGCCTGCCTTTCTAGAAAACACCAGTGATTGTCTTACCGCTGTCTCTAACATCATGTCCTCCCTCTATCTGAAACTGAACCTGTCAAAAACTGAACTCCTCGTGTTTCCTCCCTCTGCTAACCTACCTTTGCCTGACATTGCCATCTCCGTGTATGGTTCCACCATTACTCCCCAGCAACATGCCCGCTGTCTTGGGGTCATACTTGATTCCAAGCTTTCATTCACCCGCCACATCCGATCACTGGCTCGCTCTTGTTATCTCCACCTCAAAAACATCTCTAGAATTCAACCTTTTCTTACTTTCGACTCTGCAAAAACTCTTTCTGTTTCTCTTATTCATTCTCGTCTGGACTATTGTAACTCTCTACTAATCGGTCTCCCTCTTACCAAACTCTCCCCTCTCCAATCTGTCTGGAATGCTGCAGCCAGGATCATATTCCTCACCAATCGTTATACCGATGCCTCTACCTTGTGCCAGTCATTACACTGGTTACCCATCCACTACAGAATTCAGTACAAACTTATTACCCTCACTCACAAAGCACTCCATGGCTCAGCACCACCCTACATCTCCTCCCTTGTGTCAGCCTACCATCCTACCTGTGTCCTCCGTTCTGCTAATGACCTGAGGTTAGCATCCTCAATAATCAGAACCTCCCACTCCCGTCTCCAAGACTTTTCACGTGCTGCGCCAATTGTTTGGAATGCACTACCCAGGTTTATACGATTAATTCCCAATCCCCACAGTTTTAAGCGTGCCCTAAAAATGCATTTGTTCAGACTGGCATGCCGCCTCAACGCATTAACCTAACTATCCCTGTTGTTAAAACAACAACTTTTATGGGAAGTTTATTATGGGGCAAATCTAGAGTTTACACTGCTTCTTTTGGTGGGGTAATCATAAATGAAGGTAAATGAAGGTAAAAAACCTTCCCCCAATCTGAATAAGAAACAATGGCTCTATAAGGCTGGACGAAAATACAACAGATGAGGTGAGATCGTTCCAATATAGAAAGTTTTGATGATTGGTATTTCAAAGCGATTCACTTCTCTAACTATATTGTATTAAGACACCAAGAAGGGGTTATTGGTGATACATTTATTGATCCTATACCGGGGCTTTAATGAATATATGCCCATTTTTCATTGCTGATTAGAAGGAATTGGCATAGTACCAATTGTGTTTTTGTGTGTTTTTTATTATATGTCGCTTTTGGGTATCTTTATTTGATTTTAATAGAAGCATTAATAAAAGTTGTTGTTTTAAGAATAGATCCTACCCTGCTTTTTCACTATTATTGGATTGGTAGTCACTGCTTATCTATAACTATCCCTGTTGGCCCATTCAAAAAAAATTCTCTACCATAATCAGGTACCTCTTATTATGTTCTCACCCGCTTTATGCATTTAATAGCCCTTTGTGTCTGTACTGTTACATACATTGGCTGTTAACTGGTTCATGCAGAATTACATGAACACCCGATTCTTACACTATGGCTGGTCCGAACAATGAAAGCAATTGTTACCATCCACCTTTCATTTCTCCCCTTTTTCCTCATAGATTGTAAGCTTGTGAGCAGGGCCCTCATTCCTCTTGGTATCTACTTTGATCTGTGTTTATTGTTATGCTGTAATGTCTATTGTCTGTACAAGTCCCCTCTATAATGTAAAGTGCTGCGGAATATGTTGGCGCTATAGAAATAAAATTATTATTATTATTATTATTATAATTCCTTTGATATATGATAAAACAAGCAGGAATTGTAAAGCAAAAATTCTCTCTATGAGCCCATTATATATACACCATTGTTTTCAACCTTCCTTTGTTCCTCGACAGCTAACAGCCATGCTGCTTACTGCTGTGATATGTGAGCAAGCCACGTCACTAAATTGCCCCTTTAAGAATATCCTTTTTCTGCATGGCATAAGGTGGAGCTAAGGTTTTTGCTTCTGGGAAATTAAGTTTTTCAAGCAGTGTTCTTCATTCTCTGGTAATACAACAGAGCTACAATTCCCAGATCTTAGAACATTGTATATGCCCTTCAAAACCAGTTTCTACCTCTTGCAAATGTCTGCTTTCCAGGAGCAATATTATACCATTGTAATTGTAGGTGAAATGCAGACATATTTACTACTTGTCATTTACTACTACTGCTGAGCATTTATATTCGTGTTCTACCTAGAAGAATCTTTCCTACACACGTGATCAAAATTGTTGGTACCCCTCATTTAATGACAGAAAAACCCACAATGGTCACAGAAATAACTTGAATCTGACAAAAGTAATAATAAATCAAAAATCTATGAAAATGAACAAATGAATGTCAGACATTGCTTTTCAACCATGCTTCCACAGATTTAAAAAAAAACAAAAAACTCATGAAATAGGCCTGGACAGAAACAATGGTACTGCAATCAAACGATTCCTGTAACTGTCAATGAGACTTCTGCACCTCTTGACAGGTATTTTGGCCCACTCCTCAAGAGCAAACTGCTCCAGTTGTCTCGTGTTTGAACGTTGTCTTTTCCAGATGACATGTTTCAGCTCTTTCCAAAGATGCTCAATAGGATTTAGGTCAGGGCTCATAGAAGGCCACTTCAGAATAGTCCAATGTTTTCCTCTTAGCCATTCTTGGGTGTTTTTAGCTGCGTGTTTTAGGTCATTATCCTGTTGCAAGACCCATGACCTGCTTTCTGACACTGGGCAGCACATTTCTCTCTAGAATCCCTTGATAGTCTTGAGAATTCATTGTACCCTGCACAGATTCTAGACACCCTGTGCCAGATGCAGCAAAGCAGCCACAGAACATAACAGAGCCTTCTCCATGTAGGAACAGTGTTCTTTTCTTGATAGCCTTCATTTTTCCGACTGTGAACATAGAGCTAATGTGCCTTGCCAAAAAGTTCCATTTTTGTCTCATCTGTCCATAGGACATTCTCCCAGAAGCTTTGTGGCTTGTCAACATGTAGTTTGTCAAATTCCAGTCTTGCTTTTTTATGTTTTTTTTCAACAATGGTGTCCTCCTTGGTCGTCTCCCATGAAGTCCACTTTGGCTCATACAAGGACGGATGGTGCGATCTGACAATGATCTTCCTTGAGCATGAAGTTCACCTTTAATCTGTTTAGAAGCTTTTCTAGGCTCTTTTGTTACCATTCGTATTATCCGTCTCTTTGATTTGTCATCAATTTTCCTCCTGCAGCCACGTCCAGTGAGGTTGGCTACAGTCCCATGGAGCTTAAATTTCTGAATAATATGATCAACTGTAGTCACAGGAACATCAAGCTGCTTAAAGATGTTTTCTAACTTTTCCCTTTAACATGTTTGTCTATAATTTTCTTTCTAATCTCCTGAGACAACGCTTTCTTTCGCTTCCTCTGATCCATGTTGAGTGTGATACACACTGTGTCACCAAACAGCACAGTGAGTATCTGTAGCCCTCTATACAGGCCCACTCACTGATTCCAAGATTGTAGACACCTGTGATGCTAATTAGTGGACACACCTTGATTTAACATGTCCCTTTTGTCACATTATTTTCAGAGGTACCATCATTTCTGTCCAGGCCTATTTCATGAGTTTTATTTTTTTTTAAATTCTGTGGAAGCATGGTTGAAAGGCAATGTGTGACTTTCATTTGTTCATTTTCATTGATTTTGATTTATTATTACTTTTATCAGATTCAATTTATTTCTGTGACCATTGTGGGTATTTCTGTCATTAAACGAGAGGTATCAACAATTTTGACCATGTGTGTATCTTAAGAGACAAGCAGCACAGCAATGACTATCATTAATTGTAAGGGGAGCACACCACCTACCACTAACCCAGCAGTCCCACCCAATATGTTCTGGTAAACCCTGATGACAGGCTAATCCTCCTAGGAACACAACACTAGGATATTCCACTATTACCAGCAAAATTCTGTTATCTGCTGTCACAAAGGATGTATGAGCTGATATTGTGATGCCATCTTAAAGAAGACAAGTTACCGGGTCAAAAGTACCCAATTTTTGCTCTTATTTTTTACCTCTTACTTCCCTGAATATGACATTTGTTTTTGTGTTTTTTTTTTTAAATCCACCACATAGTTCCAGAGATACAAAACTTTTTATTTAGTGTTGTTGTGGTCTTTAAGAAGGAGGCGGGGCTCACAGTATGATTATGCAAAGCATCTTAAAGACACGCCTCTAGAGAATCCTGTGAGCCACACCTCTTGGAAAAGACCATAAAATTCAGCCCTAAATAAAAAGGTCCATATCTCTGAAATAGTATGATATTTAAAATATAAAGAAATACTCAAAATACTCATGGGAGCGGCGGTAGTAAAATAAGAGAAATAACTGGACCACTTTTGACCTGGTGAAAGGTCCCCTTTAAATGCTAACTTCCTTAAACACGAGCCTACTGGGTGCTAATGGGTGCCAAATCATTAATTCATGTAAAGTGCACCAGACAGAATTACAGATACTCTGGTTATAAAGTATATCTAGAAACAATACTCCAACATAGTTATGTTCCACCACTCCTACCATACCTGCATCAATCATTAAATGAGAGTTTAATCCTTCACTGACTTCAAAAGCCAAATTACCACTTAATACTATTTCTTATTACATCATTAGATGTAATAAGAAATGCTTTGAATGCATTTATATAAACCAAGCTTAATTAATCTTCTATTTTTTCTTTACCCCAGTGTCTGCCATAGGCCCCAAAAAACATGAATGTTGGCTGCCAATATGAGCAGGTTCTGAAAACTTTTTTCTCATTTATTGATAACATTCACTTATGGGTACAATATAAAGCACAAATCAAACAATTAACCCAGTGGGGTATTTTACCCTATACCAGGTTTGTCAATCTCTTTTTTAAAGACACTCACTGAAATATCTACCTGGGCCTTTAGGACAGGACGCAGCATTTTTTCTTTTATTTTTTACCTAGTCACATTTTTAGAGCTTTAAAGAGAAGCTGTCAGCGACAAAATGGTATTTATCTGCAGCCATAGTGGTAATGTGTAGGTAAATACCATTTAAAATGTGCAGGTGTCTAATCGTATGAGCGGCTACAGGGAGAAAAAGATTTTTCTCCCAGCAGCCACTTGCTTCCAGTCATTAAAACTGAAGAACCTGCACTTTACCACTATGACAGTAAGTAAATACTGTTTTTATATTGGCAGATTCCCATTAACCTTTTGTTGTTTTCACAATATATACTTGTGCGAGAAATTTTTTTTTCCAGGTTGGCATAATTTTCGAGTACATGTAACTTATTTTTCAAAGGGGTTGGTTGCCAGGACTAACATATTGAAAAGTGACCACTACTAGACAATGGTAGGAGATGGATAGGTCATCAAGTATGGTCATTCTGGACAACACCTTTAACTCATCAATCTTCCATGAGAGGATGTCAGCTATCATGACATATTGAAGGCTGCAGCTGATAAATGGCTGCTCATTTTTCACTGAAAAATGATGATTCAGGCAGAAAGACAACTTAGTTTAGGAGCAATATGTCCTATCTTTGTAACAATGCCTGATTAAAATAAACTTCTAGAAATTTGCTTTTTAATTGAAGTAAAGTAGTGCTTTACAGAAGAAACTGACTAAATTGCTGAATATACAAATTGCAGCAAACACTATCATTAAAAATGAATATCATAGAAAAAATGAATATCATGAAAAAAAGAAAACATCCATTACCATCCTTGGATTTTGTATCGTCAGTTCTTGCTAAAGTGTTAATTGTAGTCTACCCCTCTACATATCTATAGTAAGGGCTCATGCACACGACTGGTTATCTCAGACAAGTGCTATCCATGGATTTCCCCCATTTGTACCCATGGTATTCTATTGGGCTGTGCACATATCCATTTTTTTTCCCTTGTACCAAGTGGTCAGATGAAATAATTGGAGACATGTTCGATTTTGATCCGAGTGTCAAATCAAAATCGATAACGCAAGTTTATGGGTCCGTGAAAACAATTGGACTGCATTCGATGACATCTGAGTGCAGTCCGATTTTTCATGGACTGACAGGATGGAGAAGGTTGAGACATTTTGTTTTTCTCCACCACCGAGAAGAACTGATGGCACTCTGATCAGCATCATCAAACCTTTTTGTGTTGGATGGAGAGAAAACGGTCATGGGAAACTACACTTACCAAAATGTTCTTGACGTCTAGAAAAGAATGAAGGGGTGCTCCTATTTTGCAAAGTTGTAGAATATGCCATCACTTTACAACCATTGAAACCACACTGATTTTGAGAACGCAACCTGAAATTTAAAAACGTCAGCAAGCTTTTGCAAAAAAGGCAAAACTCCATTACAAACAGTGGGTTCTTAATTCACTAAAAACATATGGAAAGGTAAAGTTACCACCAGGGTGAGGTGCCCTGTACTGCGACACCTGCTTTTTAAAGGTTGTCTAAGAACAGGTGTTGTCGGAGTACTATCTGTGGGGCACAGGCTCTAATTACTAAAGCAACGTGGCAGTGGGGCAAGGAAAGTGCGGTGACAATTCAGGAGCATTTCCATAGATAAATAATCGTGACGGAGCGTAAATGCTAGTTTCATGATTATCTTGCCATGTAAACAGGTTGCTGAACGCCTGATGAATGAGCAAATCACTCGTTCGTCAGGTGAAATAATCTTTTGTGTGGCGCAACAAAACAGGACATTGCCAAGAATGATGGCAGCATGCGCACTGAGCAATGTAGTATAGATTGGTGTGCCATTCAAACGACCGTATCGTAGCAGTCAGTCCACGTAAACTGATCTTATGTCTTCTGCCGTCTTGCTGCACATGCATGCAGCCGTCCATAAAATGACTTTTTGTATGGAGCCAGCTGGAGTTTGCACTGAGTGAACCCTTTGAATAATTGATAATTTTTGCACATTTGTTGGAGAACTTATTAGATTGTACATTAATAATGAAATGGAGCTTGTCAATATGTGAGAACCTTCAGCTATGTATATCAGAATTCATTACACAGAGATATGCTCCACAATTACTGATGGCAGGTCATTGTCAGCACTGAGAGACAGGAAGGGCCGGCCGCTACTGCACACCAGATAACAAGAGCTAAGCACTTCTGTAACATCACATGCCAGTGATTCATGTGACTTCTCGGAGAAAAGTCAAATATTGTACTTAGCCCAATTGCTGATTTATTTTCAATCTTTTGGATAGCTGCCTGTGCTATCAGTATAACTTTATTAAAAAAGACCTGTCATGTAGAGTAGCCTTGCAGCGCTGGAGTCCTAGGTTCAAGTCCCACACTCCAAAGACATACTGATGGGGAATGTAGATTGTGAGCCCCAATGGTGACAATGATGATCCGGTCTTTAAAGTGCTGCAGAATATGATGGTACCATATAAGCAAAGCCTAATAAATAAATACAAGTCTTAATATAAAAATGATATCTAATTTGTAGCAATCCGATATGCCAGCGTAGGAAAATCAAGCTTTGAAGACACATGCAAATTAGTTTGGAAGTGCAATGGGGGAGTGTCAATAGACACTGAGTACATTAGCCCACCCCCAGTGCACTTCAAAGATTTTCATTTGGCTTGATTTCTAACGCTGGCACATCGGATTCACTACAAAATAGACATTATTTGTCCTGACAGTTTCCCTTTTAGGTCATTTGTTAAAATGAAAAGTGGAAATGGAGTGAATGACTTTTTACCCTTATTTACATGGCCTGATATAGGAATATGTTTAATCTCTAGATTATGCCCAACTGCTAGAAGGAATGTCCTTGGCGTTAGAAATGCAGAACACTGGCACACATTGTCCTCTTTGGTTTAATGTGTTTGGTGCCGACATAGACAAAAGGCAAATGTGAGAATTAAAAGCAAAACCAGCTTCGGCGCATAGAGTTTAGGTTTTCTGTGCACCTGAATAAACCTCACCAGGCTTTTCTGTCTGAGCAGGGCTCGGTGACATCCTAGTTCTTTGAACGAGAGTAACCTCAGAGAGGAGGGACAAGACTGTGCAGAAAACAATGATTCTGTTCCTACGCTTGCAGAACCCGATGAGTAATTTAGAAGTCTGCAGCGGTTGACGATTAGATGCACTTGTACAGTTGGATTGAATTAGGATTACGTAATTAAAAGAAACATTCCAGCTTTATTGTAAACTATTGTCTTCATAAACTACTGAAACATTGCACCAGCGCTTCGACCCTATGTTTTGTATTGCTGTGACTGATCTGAATTCCTCAAGGGGCCCCATATGTAGACCCGGCTATCCACTTGTTAGTTTGGGCACAGATGTGTGATACAGTTTCCATTTGTTTGTTTTTTCTCATACACAAGCAAAGATGAGAGTGTAATATCCCATGGCCAGCACTATTGTAATCGTGAAGCCCAATGATAAGCTGCCGACGCTATATTACAGATCCATTTGCTACACACTTTCACATAGCACTGTATATTAAAGAGAGAAGAATATTACATTATTTTTTACCTAAAAAAAATCTGTCATTAGATTTATTCCCTCTAGTCCTGTCAACCATGGAGTCTTCATATTCATTAGCTGTGAGATTTGAGCACCCTATTTAAAGTGGTTGTCTACTACTTTTATACTAATGAAATATCCAGAGAATAGGTCATCGATTTCAGATCGGTCGGCTTCCAACACCTGACACCCCACGCTCATCAGTTGTTTTCATCACCCATGGCAGATCGATATAAACAGCCTGAATAACACGACTCTGTACACTTTGTAGTGGTCACTCCAGGGTACTTCAGCTAAGCCCTTATGGAAATGAATGGGAGCTGCAGTACCCATGAATGGATGTAGGGTGTCAAACCCCCACAGATCTGATATTGATGTCCAATCCTGAGGATAGGTCATCAATATCAATGTAGTCGATAACTTCTTTATGTGTAGAGCTTGCTGAACCCAGGGCCCTTTAGCGTCCTGATCTGGCTGTTTCTTGACTACTCTTCTGGATTCAGCCCTGGATGACCATTCTCATAGTTGATTGTTTGACCCTTTTTTGCCTGAGCATTCTGCCTGACTTTCCTGGACTCTGACTCTGACCCAATGTTTGTATGGTTCTCACCCAAGCTTGTTTCCTTTATTTCTTCAGCTCGCTTCCACAGTCAGCAACTACCCTGTGGACACAATCTGTGAGCCTCAGCAGGGTAGACAAGACTTCCACAAAGGAGTTAAAGGGTGAAAAACCTAAAGAGCTCCTTAGACTCTGTTAACAGAGTGGCCACGTAAGGACTGTGGAATTTTACTTTGAGCTGTTGGTTTCTTTACATGACATAGTTCTGATGCTCAAATGCCCATTGTAGATGATTCTCGTGGACAGGAGTCAGCATGGGCTCTATGACTTGTCTGGGGCAACACAGCTTCACATGCTGCAAGTTGCAAAGTACTGTATATTTTCACAACTTTCTTTGATAACAAGCTATTACTTTTTTTCAGCAATTTATTCTACAATAGCTCTTATATTAGGGTGAGGTCAGAGGCCAGACTCACAGATTGAGAAGCACTGTTCTAGCCATTATTCTTCAAGCCTTGCTTGTATACTTATTCATTTTTCTTTACTTCCAATATAATACCTTCAAGAATTGACTGTTCACTTGCTGGCTTATATGTTTCATTCTTTGACATATACCACTGTAACATAATAATCACCTGTTAATCAAAAAGTTGAATGTTATGAATGACAATAATCAATTTATATTATAAAACCGTGTAGAGCTGATGTTTTCACTATAACACATGCAATGTATAGGCCCCACAGAAAAATACCTGTACATGGTGGTGTTGAACAAAGAAAGCATTCTTTGTTTCAGTAAACAGCGATTATCTAAAACAGGGGTGGGAAACCTTCGACCCACGGGCCGCACGCAGCCACGATAACTTTTCATGCTGCCCGCAGGAAGGTCCCCGGAGTCCGCAGTGCTCGGGCGGCATCCGAATCCTGCCAGCTGCCGGCCCTTTAACCCCCAAGTGCACGCAGCGTTCATTACAGAACGATGCCTGAACATAAATGATGATGTCATCGGGGTGGGCGGGGTTAGCGCCTAATGCGCTCCCATCCTCCTGTCCCAGAAGATGAGCTGCTGCCAGAGAGTCCAAAGCGATCTCTGTTCCGGCAGCTCTGTGCCTGTCTGCTGGTGATCTGTGCCCCTCAGCTAAGTGCCCCCCTGTGATCTCTGTGCCCCCAGCTATGTGCCCCAATATGATCTCTGTGCCCCCATGTGATCTCTGAGACCCCCAACTATATTCCCCCTGTGTTCTCTGTGCCTCCCAGCTATGTGCCCCCATGTGATCTCTGTGCCCCCCCATGATCTCTGTGGTACCAGCTATGTGCCCCCCTGCGATCTCTGTGCCCCATAGCTATATGCCCCCCTGTAATCCCTGTGCCCCCCAGCTATGTGCCCCCTGTGATTTCTGTGCCCCCAAGCTATGTGCCCCCTGTGATCTCTGTGCCCCAGCTATGTGCCCTAATATGATCTCTGTGCCCCATGTGATATCTGAGCCCCCTCAACTATATGCCCCCTTTGATCTCTGTGCCTGTTAGGGTTCGAGTTCCCGCTCCTGCACAAGGGAGTCTCGAACCAGTGCCGCTGCGGTCTCCCATTCATCTCCGGCCGCAGTGGAGCCTGCTCAGCAGAGACGTCGTTCCAAGCGTCTTGCCCACTCCACTACTGGGCAGTGACTTGTTGCTGCCTTTCCTGGATCTGCTATTATAGCCAGTTCTGGAGCAGACGTCTTTGGGATAAAGTCCTGCATTTTCCCTTCTGAGCGTGCCCAGAGTGAGATCTCTCATTGGAGATCAGGGGTCACATGCTCAGGTACTGCAGCAGCTCCTATTGGCCCGCCAGGAAGGCCCTGTTACTACTAGTCTTCTGAACAGGTTCTCATTGGTCCTTGTTCCTGGAAGGTCCTGTAGCTGTTGCTATAAAAGGGTAGCATGGCTGGGCCGCCATGCGCTAATATCAACCATTGTATGCTATGCGCCAGTGTGGTCATGCGTGTGTGTGGTTAGGGACCCGGCTGAAATAAGCCACTAGAATACCGACTTAATCGGTGAGGAGTTTAGTGTGCTAGCTGGTCAGGGTCGGTGTCCTAGATGCCCTAGATTACCGGCATAACCGGTGAGGAGTTTGATTGCCGTATTCAGGGTCTGGCGTTCAGACGCCATAGATTGCGGGTGACTCCCGCGAGGACATTAGCGCATGACCACGTATTATGCTCGCTTAGCAATTAACCGTGTGCCTGAGAGCCTGACAGGACACGGTGTTTGTTCTCAGCGGCTCTGTGACGTAACAGGGTTCGCTCTCGACGCTAGACAGCGCCCTAGCGTTTTACTTTGCGGCTCACTGAAGCTAAGTGAGTTCGCACATATCGCCATATAGCACTGTGGCATCCCGTTAGCGGCTCTGTGAATTAACAGAGTCTGCACTTACTGCCACAACGCGCTACGGCGTTTATTTTAGCGACTCTGCGGGATAACAGAGTTCGCTACTTTCGTCATCTTACTAGCAGCAGGCTTTGCTTGCACGGTGGACCCCGGGCTGCGAACGCACCTCTCCACTTTATATCTTTGGTGCGTTCCGCAGACCCTAACATAATATTAGCGCCAGGGTCTGGCTAGTAAAATGGCGGACGAACAGCGTCTATTGCAGTACATCCAGCAGCTGAAGGGTAGGTTGGAGGCTCTTGAGAGCACAACCTCAGCTGTGGATGTTACCGCAGTCGCTGTTCAGGCTGCTAGCGTGGCTGCAGCCATTTTTGTCCTCTGCCACCTCTGCCCCTACATTATCCCACCTCCCGCTTCCTGACAAGTTTGCCGGTGATAGCAAGCAATGTCGGGGATTCGTGAGTCAGTGCTCTATACATCTCGAGCTTCTGGCTGCACGTTTTCCCACGGATCGGCACAAGTGGGTTTTGTACTTTCTCTACTCTCGGGCAGAGCGTTGGAGTGGGCAACGCCGCTGTGGGAGCGCGATGATCGTGTGGTACAGAGTGCTCCTCGTTTCTTGGAGGCTCTTAAAAAGGTCTTTTTAGGACCCCAGGTCACCCACGATACGGCGCTACAACTGCTGGCATTGACACAGGGTTCGTCTTTGGTCAGTCAGTTTTCCGTCCAGTTTCGGACTCTGGCTGCTGAGCTAGATTGGTCTGATAAAGTTCTTATTCCTATCTACTGGCGGGGACTGGCTGACCATGTTAAAGACGCTTTGGCTACCAGGGAGATTCCCGCCACACTGGAGAAGCTTATCTCCATATCTACCCGCATTGACCTCCGTTTTCACGAGCGGAGGTTGGAGCGGGCCCAGTGTAGGCAGAGGTTTCGGTTGGCTCCTACCTTTGCCAAACCTCTCGAATTCCCCGATCTGGCGTCCGAACCTCAAAAGGCCACAGAAGTTCCTCATGCAGGACCTAAGTCTCGGTCCGTCCGAGTATCCGTGGTTTGTAACCATTGTCAGCAGACAGGACACTATGCCAACAGATGTCCACAGCGATCGGGGAAGCGATCGCGTCTAGTGGCCCTGGGAGAGGTTCACTAGAGACAGCGGCATTTTCCTCCAAGATAACATTTAAAGGGACAATCACTGTTGGTACTTCCATTCTCACCGCCGACCTTTGCGTGGACTCAGGAGCAGAGGGGAATTTCATGTCCTCTAGCTTTGCTCGCCGTCATGCAATACCTCTGGTGGCGCTTGACAAATCAGTGACTGTTCGGGTAGTGAATGGGTCGTCATTGCCCTCACAAATTACACACCAGACTGTCCCACTTGCATTGTCTGTATCTCCTTCCCATCAGGAATTTATTTCCCTACTCGTCCTTCCCGAGGGAATAGACGAGTCCTACTAGGTATACCTTGGCTCCGTTTCCACTCCCCACATATAGAGTGGACTTCGGGTAGGATACTGGGTTGGAGTGATGCATGTACAGGCAGATGTGTCAGAAGTTGCGTTCAGGTTACCACTACTGAGTTACCCGCAGATCTTACTCCACTTCCCAA
>JARQOD010000001.1:613880152-613968512 GCA_033576555.1 Oophaga sylvatica
CCACGGCCTGGACAGCCTTTGAAAGTTTCCTCCCGTGCCGAGGCCAGGCTTGTCCGAAGAGTCAAGGCTAACCCAAGGACAACAAGGAAGAAGCTCCGGGAAGATCTCATGGCAGTGGGGACATTAGTTTCAGTTAATACCATAAGTAACGTACTCCACCGCAATGGTCTCCGTTCCAGACAAGCCCGTAAGGTACCTTTACTTTCAAAGCGTCATGTCAAGGCTCGTCTACAGTTTGCTCATGATCACTTGGAGGACTCTGAGACAGACTGGTTCAAGGTTCTATGGTCTGATGAGACCAAGATCGAGATCTTTGGTGCCAACCACACACGTGACGTTTGGAGACTGGATGGCACTGCATACGACCCCAAGAATACCATCCCTACAGTCAAGCATGGTGGTGGCAGCATCATGCTGTGGGGCTGTTTCTCAGCCAAGGGGCCTGGCCATCTGGTCCGCATCCATGGGAGGATGGATAGCACGGCCTACCTGTAGATTTTGGCCAAGAACCTCCGCTCCTCCATCAAGGATCTTAAGATGGGTCGTAATTTCATCTTCCAACAAGACAACGACCCAAAGCACACAGCCAAGAGAACCAAGGCCTGGTTCAAGAGGGAAAAAGTCAAGGTGTTGGAGTGGCCTAGTCAGTCTCCTGACCTTAACCCAATTGAAAACTTGTGGAAGGAGCTCAAGATTAAAGTCCACATGAGACACCCAAAGAACCTAGATAACTTGGAGAAGATCTGCATGGAGGAGTGGGCCAAGATAACTCCACAGACCTGTGCCGGCCTGATCAGGTCTTATAAAAGACGATTATTAGCTGTAATTGCAAACAAGGGTTATTCCATGAAATATTAAACATAGGGGTTGTATAATAATTGACCCACACTTTTATGTTTAAAATGTATTAAAATTCAACTGAGCAACATAACTTTTTGTTTTGTAAGATTTATGCTTTTGTTAATAAATCCTACTCTCGTTTGCAGTTTGAAGGCTCTAACTTATTTGCATCTTATCAAACCAGCTAAATCTGCAGGGGGTTGAATACTACTTGTAGGCACTGTATGTGTCATCAGGGGAAGGAGGTACAAAATCCTTTGAAACCCAGGCATGGTTCATTTTAATGAAGGTGAGATCACCAACATTTTGGGTCGACAGCCGAGTCCTTCTTTCTGTCAGGATTCATCCAGCAGCACTGAAGACGCTTTCTGATAGCACACTACCAGCAGGGCAAGCGAGCTCCTGTAAGGCATATTGTGCCAATTCAGGCTAGGTGTCCAGTTTACAGGCCCAGTAGTCAAAGGGGAATGAACTGTGAGGGAGAACATCGATAGGGGAGGAGAGGTAATTTTGAACCATAGTTGACAACTGCTGTCTCCTGTCTGTTGCAATCGATTCAGAATTAACAGTCGTGTGAGCGGTACTCGAGAAATCAGTCCACAACATGGTCATGAAACCCCTGTCTCCAATGCCACTTTGGCTGTGTGCACCATGAACACCTCTTCCATGTTGCACAGTTTGGCTCGTGGTAGAACCTGCACCGCTGCTGTGTGCTCGGAATGCCTCTAACAAACGGTTTACCAGAGTTGCTTGTTTGTTCACCAATATTAGCTCTAGGTTCTCCTGTGGTATGATGTTCTGTAATTTGCCTTTATAGCGTGGATCGAGGATGCTGGCCAACCAGTAGTCATCATCCTTCATAATTTTGGCAATGCGGGGGTTCCTTTTTAGGATCCGCAAGACATAATCACATGTGGGCCAATGTTCCAGGTGTCAAAGATGCACTGCCAGTGGTGGGTGGAGGAGCACTTTCTGCCAAATCCACATCCCTCCAGTCACACACAAACCCTGTACCTGACCTTGACAAGCCAACATTTTCTCTTGCCCCCTGAGAAGCATCCTCCTTCCAAAATAATCATCCCCTCATCCTCCTCCTCTTCCTCTTCTTCCACAACCTCGTCCAGGACAGTTCCCTGAGCAGACAATGCCTGACTGTCATCAAGGCTTCCCTCCTCCTCCTCCTCAGCTGCAGATGCCTGATCCTTAATGAGCGTCAAAGTTTGCATGAGCAGACGCATAAGTGGGATGCTCATGCTTATGATGGCGTCGTCTGTGCTTACCAGCCATGTGCATTCCCCAAAACATTGAAGGACTTTACAGAGGTCTTTCAGCTTTGACCACTGCACACCCGACAACTCTATGTCTGCCCTCAAACTGCCTGTGCGTGTATCCTCCCACAAATGCACTACAGCCTGCCTCTGTTCGCACAGCCTCTCAACCATGTGCATGGTGGAGTTCCACCTTGTTGCAACGTCTATGATTAGGCGGTGCTTGGGGAGGTGGAGCGATCGCTGCAGCCTCTGCATACGACTGGAGTCTACGGCGAGCGACATATGTGCGAACGCAGTCTTCACACCTTATGGAGCAGGGCTGGTAACTCCGGATAATTATTTATGAAGCACTGCACCTCCAGGTTCAAGGTGTGAGCCAGGCAAGGTATGTGTCTGAGTTTTGACAGGGCTATGGCCGCCACAAAATTACTGCCGTTATCACTGACTACCTTGCCTGGCTCAAGATGTAGACTGCCCAACCATGACTCAGTTTCTCACTGCAAGTAGTCGGCCAGTACCTCCGCGGTGTGTCTGTTGTCACCCAAAGACATCATCTTTAAAACAGCCTGCTGACACTTACCACTAGCTGTTCGATAGTGGGACACCTCGTGTGTATCAATGGCAGCTGCAGATGGAGTGCTTGTGCGACTGCGCTCTGTCGATGAGCTGTCGCTTCTGGAGGAGGAGGAGGAGGGTCGAACGCCTACACCCAACTGTTGCCTATACCGTGGGCTAGGCAGCACTGTCCCACCACCGCTGTCCCCTGTGGAGCCTGCATCCACCACATTAAACCAGTGCACAATGATGGACACGTAACGGCCCTGGCCATGCCTACTGGCCCATGCATCTGTTGTGAGATGCACCTTTCCACTCACTGATTGTTTGAGTGCATGGACAATGCGGTCTTTCACATGCAGATGGAGGGCAGGGATGGCTTTTCTAGCAGAGAAGTGCCGACTGGGTAGGTCATAGCATGGGACAGCGTAGGCCATGAGCTCTCGGAACGCTGCGCTTTCAACCAAACGGAAGGGCATCATCTCTAATGAGATCAGTTTGGCAATGTAGGTGTTCAAAGCCAGTGTACGTGGATGAGAGGATGAGTACTTTCTTGTCCTACTCAGAGTGTCTGCTAGGGTGAGCTGGACTTGAGAGCTGCATATGGGGGAACTATCGGTGGACATGGACGAAAGGGGGTTGATGATGGTGGTGGTGGTGGTGGTGATGGCCTAGATTCAGTCTTTTGTTGGAAAAACATTGGGATTCCCTGACTGCTTAGGCCTTGTGATGACACCTCAACATTTCTTGCTGGTGGTGTGCTAACCGGTGGGCTTACAGTGGGGGAAGCGATGTAGCGTTGCTGGCTACCTTCAGTTGGAGCAGGTGCACGTGTGTTACCTGAGGTTTTGTAGTACATCCACGCTTGCAAGTGCATGGTGTTTAAATGTTTAAGCATGCAACTGGTATTCAAATTTCGGAGATTTTTTCCCTCGGCTAAAGGTCCTTCCGCACTTCTTACAGATAACCATTGCCTCATCAATAGGATTTTGGTCAAAAAAGTGCCACACTGCACTCTTCCTACTATGGGATAAATAAATTTTCTGGGCTTGCACGCTGTGCTAATTTGACCGTCTGGCCTAGCTGTCCTGCAACTCTTATTGTTTTTTAACACGTTTTTGGACTGCTACGGGCCTGCCAGATAACGATAACAGCTGCGATGTCGATGCCTGCTGCGGATCCTCCTCCTCTTCTGAGCTATTGCCAGCGGAACCCTCTTCCCCCAATGGATGCCAATCCGCGTCAACAACTGGGTCATCCATCACCTCCTCTTCAATTTCATCTGCACCTTCCTCTGTGTCACCGTGTAAGGTGGTATAGTATGCGGGAAGGCGCACCTGAGTTTCATCAGGGTCAGAATCTGGCTCAGTAGACTGCGAGTGCAATGCAGTGCTCTGGGTGAAAGTACCAGCAGAATCATGTAGCAGTGGCTGTGCATCAGTGAACTCCATGTCATATTCATCTTGGACTGGGGAATTTAGGATTTGACTTGATAACCCAGGCATGGTATGTGAAAAGAGCTCCAGGGAGTAATCTGAAGTGTGGCCTGCCACATCCTTCACTTTTGGTGGGGGTGAAGGACACAAGGAAAGGTGTAGTTCCTGACCAGGAGCCTGCACTGACGACTCAGTGCTTGCATTTTTTGAAACTTCAGAAGAGGAGGCGATAGAGCTGGAGGCTGTTTCGGCAATGTAAACCAAAACCTGTTCCTGATGCTCCGGCTTTAAAAGCCGTTTACCTACTCCCAGAAAAGGGAGCCTTCCAGGCCTTCTGGAGCCAGACGATGACGCAAGTTCAAAAAAAATCTGTATATGGTGTAGGGAAAAATTTAAATCTCCGTATATATTTCCAGAGTCACACACAGACGCTCTCTCAGTATGGATTTCACCGTAATACAAAGAGCAGATATACGGTACTGTATCAGAAGCGGACAGCTGTATACGGTGTAGGGAAAATTTAAATCTCCGTATATATTTCCGGAGTCACACACAGATAGTCAGCATGTATTTGTCCGTGATACCAGCCGGTACACGGTTGTGTGTGAGGAGCTTACTATATGGTGAGGGAAAAAAAGAACGCTCAGTAACTGTGCAGAAAAAAAGAATAAAAGTATTAGTACTGTGTAAAAAGCAGTCTGCACAGCAGTGTACACCCAGCAATACAGCTATCAGGCAGCCTAATAATCAGTGCTGCTGCATACAAGAAAATCCTCCCCTGTCACTGCACACTAACTATACAGCACAATTGCTATCAGCACAAGCACATAAGAACTTCTCTTTCCAGCCCTAACTCTCTCCTACTGATAAACAATGTCAGCAACCTCTCCCTACTGTTAAGATCGGCAGAAGTAAAATGGAAGTCGGCACTCAGGGCTTTTATAGACACTATGACGCCCCCCAAAGCAAGCCAATCACTGCAATGCCTTTCTCTAAGATGGTGGTGGACGCTACACATGTCATCTCGTTGCCCACAGTGTACGTCCTTGCTCATAGGCTGAAAAAAGGCGCCTGAAAGCATTCTGGGAAAACCGACTTTGGCGCTCGTTTTGCTGACTGCATGGCTGACTGCACGCTATGGTCGTGTTTCAGTCAACGAAACCCGACTTTGGCGAAAGTCGTCGACTTATGAATCTGACCGACCTGTTTCGCTCAACTCTAGTGGTGACAGATTCCCTTTAAAAATGGTGTTTGTCATGCAGTAGTGATGGCTTAGAGAGCTTTCTGTGTGTGATGAGCAGTCAGAGAGAGAAGGGCAGCATCTGAGTAAAAAGAAGCTGCCGGTCCTGGAGAAGGAGTCGGTGCAGAGCCTGCAGATTGCTGTTATGGTGCAAGCTGTTATATGAGTTTGCCAGACAGGGTGCAAGGTGTCACATTGGATTGTCTGGTTTGGCAGAAACTACCAAAGTGGTAGGTAAAGACAACACAACCCGAGACTCGGAATACTCTTGTTAACTTGACTGTCAGACTCCTTTTAAGGGAACCTGTCACGTTCAAAGATACACTATTAACCTGCAGATATGGGTTTAATAGTGTTCTAAAGCTGCCTGGCCACTGCACTGACTGACAGCCAGTTCTGCAGTGTATCAGTGCTGAGCAGGCTGTTAGCCAGTGCTGGGGCGTGGTTACAGCTGAGGCTCGCTATGTACCGAGAGGTGACTGAAGCTGCTGCCGCCGCACCTCTGTTACTGGGTGCTGGAGGCTGCCAGGAGGAGTTAAGTTTATTTAATCCCAGTAACCAGGCCTTCAGTGAGGGGGTGGGCAGCTTTACAACACTATTACCATGCAGATTTACCCTGTATGTTCAGGTTAATATTACTATTTTTGACATGACAGGTTCACTTTAACAGCAGTAAGGAGTTGCTGGGAGTTGTTGTTACCAGCCTTCATCAGACTGTGGACAATACAGGAACCACAATACTGATGAGACTCAAGCAGCAGCATCATTAAATATTTAAAGAATAACTTAACTTTTGAGCGATATCTTATATGTTTTTGTTCGATTAACCCCTTTACCCCAAAGCCTGTTTTCACCTTCCTGACCAGGCCAATTTTTACAATTCTGACCACTGTCAATTTATGAGGTCATAACTCTAGAACGCTTTAATGGATCCTGGTGATTCTGAGTTTATTTTCTCGTGATATATTGTACTTTTTAATAGTGGTACATTTTATTTTATATGACTTGCGTTTATTTGTTAAAAAAATGGAAATTTGGAGAAAATTTAGAAAATTTAGCAATTTTCAAACTTTTAATTTTTATGCCCTTAAATCAGAGAGTCATATCACACAAAATAGTTAATAAATAACATTTCCCACATGTCTACTTTACATCAGCACAATTTTGGAAACAGAATTTTTTTTGTTAGGAAGTTATAAGGGTTAAAAGTTGACCATCGATTTCTCATTTTTACAGCAAAATTTGCATTTTTTTTTAGGGACCACCTCGCATTTGAAGTGACTTTGACGGGACTATATGACAGAAAATACCCAAAAATGACACCATTCTAAAAACTGCACCCCTCAAGGTACTCAAAACCACATTCAAAAAGTTTATTAACCCTTCAAGTGCTTCACAGGAATTTTTGGAATGTGGAAGAAACAAATAAACATTTACTTTTCTTTCTCAAAACTTTTCCTTTATATCCATTTTTTTACTTTTGCAAGGGTAACAGGAGAAAATGGACTATATGTATTTGTAGTGCAATTTCTCCTGAGTACACCGATACTTCATATGTGGGGGAATACTACTGTTTGGGCACACAGCAGGGTTCAGAAGGGAAGGAGCGCCATTTCACTTTTTGAATGTAGAATTTGCTGGCATAATTAGTGGATGCCATATAGCGTTTGGAGAGCCCCTGATGTGCCTAAATAGTGGAAACCCCCCACAAGTGACA
Organism: Oophaga sylvatica; assembly: GCA_033576555.1. NCBI lineage: Eukaryota > Metazoa > Chordata > Amphibia > Anura > Dendrobatidae > Oophaga > Oophaga sylvatica. The sequence continues at coordinate 613,887,212 of JARQOD010000001.1, forward strand.
CCATTTTGGAAACTATACCCCTTATGAAACTTATCTAGGTGTGTATTGAGCACCTTAAACCCACAGGTGCTTCAAAGAAGTTTATAACATTAAGTCATGAAAATTTAAAAAAATCACATTTTCCCCCAAAATATTTTTTAGCTCCAAATTTTGTATTTTCACAAGGGTAACAGAAGAAAATGGACCCCAAAGTTTGTTGTGCAATTTCTCCTGAGTTCACCGATGCCTAGTATGTGGTCAAAAACTACTTTTGAGGTACAGTGCAAAGCTCAGAAGGGAAGTAGTGCCATATTACAGTCATGGCCAAAAGTTTTGAGAATGACACAAATATTATATTTTCACATGATCTGCTGCCCTCTGGTTTTTATGTGTGTTTGACAGATGTTTTATCACAGACAGAAATATAATAATTGCAAACCTATGAGTAACAAAAGCTTATATTGACAGTTAGAATGAGTTAATGCAGCAAGTCAATATTTGCAGTGTTGACCCTTCTTCTTCAGGACCTCTGCAATTCTCCCTGGCATGCTCTCAATCAACTTCTGGACCAAATCCTGACTGATAGCAGTCCATTCTTGCACAATCAATGCTTTCATTTTGTCAGAATTTTTAGGTTTTTGTTTGTCCACCCGTCTCTTGATGATTGACCACAAGTTCTCAATGGGATTAAGATCTGGGGAGTTTCCAGGCCATGGACCCAAAATCTCTATGTTTTGTTCCCTGAGCCATTTAGTTATCACCTTTGCTTTATGGCAAGGTGCTCCATCATGCTGGAAAAGGCATTGTTGATCGCCAAACTGCTCTTGGAGGGTTGGGAGAAGTTGCTCTTGGAGGACATTCTGGTACCATTCTTTATTCATGGCTGTGTTTTTAGGCAAGACTGTGAGAGAGCCGATTCTCTTGGCTGAGAAGCAACCCCACACATGAACGGTTTCAGGATGCTTAACAGTTGGCATGAGACAAGACCGGTGGTAGCGCTCACCTAGTCTTCTCCGAATGAGGCGTTTTCCTGATGTCCCAAACAATCGAAAAGGGGATTCATCAGAGAAAATAACTTTGCCCCAGTCCTCAGCAGTCCACTGTCTGTACCTTTTGCAGAATATCAGTCTGTCCATGATGTTTTTTCTGGAGAGAAGTGGCTTCTTTGCTGCCCTCCTTGAGACCAGGCCTTGCTCCAAGAGTCTCCACCTCACAGTGCGTGCAGATGCACTCACACCTGCCTGCTGCCATTCCTGAGCAAGCTCTGCACTGCTGGTAGCCCGATCCCGCAGCTGAAACACTTTTAAGAGACGGTCCTGGCGCTTGCTGGTCTTTCTTGGGCGCCCTGAAGCCTTTTTGGCAACAATGGAACCTCTCTCCTTGAAGTTCTTGATGATGCGATAGATTGTTGACTGAGGTGCAATCTTTCTAGCTGCGATACTCTTCCCTGTTAGGCCATTTTTGTGCATTGCAATGATGACTGCACGTGTTTCTTTAGAGATAACCATGGTTAACAGAAGAGAAACAATGATGCCAAGCACCAGCCTCCTTTTAAATTGTCCAGTGGTGTCATTCTTACTTAATCATGACAGATTGATCTCCAGCCATGTCCTCATCAACACCCACACCTGTGTTAATGGAGCAATCACTGAAAAGAGGTTAGCTGGTCCTTTTAAGGCAGGGCTGCAATGATGTTGAAATGTGTTTTGGGGGATAAAGTTCATTTTCTAGCCAAATATTGACTTTGCAAGTAATTGCTGTTAAGCTGATCACTCTTTATAACATTCTGGAGTATATGCAAATTGCCATTAGAAAAAGTGAAGCAGTAGACTTTGTAAAAATTAATATTTGTGTCATTCTCAAAACTTTTGGCCATGACTGTACAGTGCAGATTTTGCTACACTTGTTTGAGGGTGCCATGTTACATTGGCAGAGCCCCTGAGGTGCCAGAACAGTAGAACCCCCATAAGTAACTCAATTTCACCAATTAAACCTCTCAATGAATTCATCTAGGGGTGCAGTGATTATATTGACACCACAGATGTGTCACAGACTTTTTTGCCATTGGGCAGTGAAGAAAAAATAATTTACATTTTTACCACTAAGATTGTGTGTCAGCCCCTAGTTTTACATTTTCACACTGGGAAATGGGTAAAAATGGCACCACAATTTGTCCCACAATTTCTGTTGAATGTAGAAATACTTCATATGTGACTGTACAGTACTACTTTGCCATACAGACAGACTCGGGAGGGACAGAGCGCTATTTGCCTCCTGGAGCTCAGATTTTCCTAGACTAGTTTGCGGATTCCATATAAAGAGCCTCTAAGTGCTAGAAAAGCAGAATCCCCCTTCAAGTGACCACATTTTGGAAATTATATCCCTTTGAGAATTTATGTACAGATGTAGTGATGATTTTGACTCCATGGGTGTTTTCAAGAAACAGGCAGCAGTGGATGTTGCTGTGTGAAAATTGCAAACTGACATTGTAGTGACCAGGACGTTGTGCCTTTGTGCTACCAGAATTGTGGAAGCCCCCTATATTTCCATTAACAGATGAACGACCTGAGTGGGGACTTGCTTTTTTTGTGGATTGAGTGGAAGCTTTTATTAGGAACATTTTACATAATGTTTGGGATCACATTTATCCCCTGCTCTATGCTGAGCACTGACTTTGGGGTTTTCCACCTAAATCTCCGAGTGACGTGACAGATGAAACCCCCGAGGGATTCATTCACTATAATGAGGCAGCAGATTTACTTTGGACTCAGTCTTGCCTCTGTTCAGCGGTGTCCTTTTCAGAAGTGCACAAAACTGTGGCCGACCGCACTTTTATGCAATCGTAAAAAGATGGACACCACCGGATCACAGGTCAGACAGCATCCACAGTGTCTCCATCTGCCTTATTATAGTGAATCTTCAGCCAGAGGTTCTGTCTGAATCACGTATTTCAGAGATTTACACAGAAACCCCGGTGTAAGTGTTCAGCGCAGAGCACAGGATAAATGTGCACCGAGCCATACTGCGATCTTTGGGAGACAGAATGAAAAAATCTAATTTATTTCAGATTATTTCAGATTGCACTCATCCGAGTTATATGCCAGATTGAGCGAACCCTAGGGCACATAGAAGTAACCTGAGCGAAGCATAAAATAGGCCAGAGGGTCTCCCATAAAGTTGGTAGTCCATTTGGTAGTCAGTGTGTGACCTTTGCAGACATACAGAACACTTCATTGCTGCTGATCTCTTTTTACATGTTGAATTATTTCCATATGGTAATGCCCTCTATATGGGGGCACCCAATGTCAACAAGAGCATTCGCTGCATGTATGTGAGCATTGATTTCTTATGGCACTATGTGTCGACTCATAGCACTATGGCTTTCTACAAGCACTCTGTGGGTAGTATAATGTACTTGAGATTTCTTGAGTTCCTCCAACACAAAAGACTTTCTCTGTTTAGTGTGGTGGCACTCTCTTTCCATGCCACCGTCTACTTGTGCACTTTTTCACAATAGCACGCTACATAGAAAGCTTCTGTGCCTATTGCACTGCACATGTTGGTCTCTGGTCGGGCATTCTGTATGGGGGCACTCTGTGCTAGGCCACTGCTTATAAAGGTAAAATGCTCTATTCAAGGGGATACATTAAAGATGTATATCTTAGTACCGTGTTAGCCAGTAGATAGAAAAATCTTCAGATTTTGTATTAGTCTTTGCCTGATTGTTGTGAATAGGCTGGAAATGAGTTCTGAGCAGAAGCTCCCTCTGGTGGTTACAAATGGTACTGGACTGTCCAGTGAAGATTGTGAGGATTGGGAATCAGGTGTTACTGACTGGTCTTATATAAGGGAGTCGCCTTCCCATCAGGGTTGCCGGTGATCAATTGTTCTGGTCTCAGTCCTTGATTCCTGTTTCCTTGGTAGCCTGCTGTGTCGTGTCTGAATCTCCTGCTAACAGATAAGACATTTTCTTCTTTTTGTTTTTGTGCTTTATTTTTGCATTTTGTCCTGCACTTCTGTGGGGGCCTTCAGGGTCCCCTCTGGGGGCTTTTGCCCTCTCAGTTCAGTTCAGCCACTGATGTTTGTACATTTGCTTTTTCCAGTTTTTTCAGTGGCTGCTGTTTTGTTTTTGGTTACACCAGAGAACTAATTTAGGTGGTAGAGGTCGTGTGATCTCAGGTGTTTTTGAAATTAGTAGAGTTGGTGCTTTTCAGGGTTTTTTGGGATTGCAGTAAGTGCCCTTCCTATCCTTTTCTATTTAGTAAGTTTGGGCCCCAACGTTTGCTCATACTATTTTCTGTCTGTGTCAGTATTTCTTCTTGTCTAACCGCCATTACATGTTTGGGGGCTTTCTATGTTCTTTGGGGATCTGCTCCGGGGCAGATAGCTTTCCTCTTTCTATCTTTAGGTGTAGTTAGTTTCTCAGGCTGTGACGAGGCGTCTAGGACCAACGTAGGAACGCTCCACGGCTGCCTCTAGTTGTGGTGGTTAGTCAGGGTACTGCAATCTCATAGTTTCCAACTGCTCTGGTGTATTTCCTTTTTGCCTGCACTCCTCAGCTACCAAATCATAACAGTATCACCGGCCAGAACTGAAAATTATATGGTACTCACAGAAGGGAAAAATATTGTGGAAAGAAAAAAAAGTTGTCAGAGTTGTCAGAGACTTTTTTTTTTTTTTTCTGTTTGTTGCATTTTTTTTTTTTCCCTCTGTATCTCTGGGTGCTGAGGAGGATTTTTTTTTTCTCTCTCAATGGAGTTTGCACAGTTGTCTGGCCATGTGGATCAGCTTGCCACTGAAGTTCGGAGTATTGCTACCTATCTTGCTAGGTTGCCTGTTGTGGAACCTAGGATTCCCATGCCAGATTTGTTTTTAGGGGATCGAGCTAAATTTCTGAATTTCAAAAATAACTGTAAATTGTTTTTTGCCTTAAAATCTAAGTCCTCAGGGAACGCAGCGCAGCAGGTTCAAATTGTCATCTCTCTCCTGCGCGGCGACCCTCAGGATTGGGTTTTTCCCTGACACCTGGGGATCCTGTTTTGAGTGATGTTGATGCGTTTTTTCAGGCTTTGGGGTTATTGTACGATGAGCCTAATGTCACTGATCAAGCTGAAAAAACTTTGTTGGCATTAAGTCAGGGGCTTGAGGACGCTGAGTTATACTGTCAGAGATTCCGTAGGTGGGCAGTCCTGACCAAATGGAATGACGACGCTTTGGCAGCTCTTTTTCGGAAGGGACTGTCAGATAATGTAAAGGATGTTATGGTGGGATTCCCTGTTCCCTCTGGTCTCAATGATTCTATGTCATTAGCGATTCAAATTGACAGACGTTTGCGTGAGCGGAAAGGTATGCGTGGAATAATGTTGCCTTGTGAACCTGCTTCTGAATCCATGCAGTGTGATAGAGTGGTTTCTGGGGCACAGCGTCATGAATTTCGAAAGCGCAATGGGTTATGTTTCTACTGTGGTGATGCCTCTCATGCTATTTCAGTCTGCCCTAAGCGGGGAAGACGTTTTGCACGCTCAGTTGTCTTGGGTAGTGTTCAGACTAAGTTTTTATTAACTGTGACCCTGATATGCTCTCTGTCCTCATTTTCTGCTCAGGCTTTTGTTGATTCTGGAGCAGCTATTAACCTGATGGATTTTGATTTTGCTAAACGTTGTGGGTTTCCCTTGATACCCCTACGGAAGTCTATTCCCCTACTGGGGATCAATTCTACCCCTTTGACTGAGAATAAACCTCAGTTGTCTACTCAGGTGATAATGAGGGTAGAACCTGATCATCAGGAGAGTTGCAAATTTTTGGTTCTGTATAATCTGCATGACATTATCGTACTGGGTTTCCCTTGGTTACAGTCTCATAATCCTGTTTTGGATTGGAAATCTGTGTCTGTTACCAGTTGGGGCTGCCAATGTGTTAATACCAACACTCCTGTTTTTTCTGCCTACCCCCAGGCTCAGGATGTTCCTGACTTTTTGATTGATTTTTCTGATGTGTTTAGCGAAAGTAAATCTGCATCCTTACCTCCCATAGGAGCTATGACTGCGCTATTGAATTAGTGCCTGGTAGTAAATTCCCTAAAGGTCGCCTTTTTAACTTGTCTGTACCTGAACATGACGCTATGCGGTCTTATATCAAGGAGTCATTGGAGAAGGGTCATATCAGACCATCCTCTTCACCCTTAGGTGCCGGTTTTTTCTTTGTGGCCAAAAAGGATGGTTCATTAAGGCCGTGTATTGATTATCGTCTCTTGAACAATATTACTGTGAAATATCAATGTCCTTTACCCTTGATCTCTGATCTGTTTTCCAGGGTGAAAAACGCTACTTGGTTTACCAAGCTTGACCTCAGGGGGGCATATAACCTTATTCGCATTAAGCACGGGGATGAATGGAAGACGGCATTTAATACCCCTGAAGGGCATTTTGAGTACCTTGTGATGCCCTTTGGGCTCACTAATGCTCCTTCTGTCTTCCAGTCCTTCATGAATGACATTTTCAGGGATTTTGTGGATACATTTCTGATTGTTTATTTGGATGATATCTTGATTTTTTCCAATGACTGGGACTCTCATGTAAAACATGTTCGGACTGTGTTCCAGATTTTGAGAGAATGCTCTGTATGTGAAGGGATCAAAGTGTCTTTTTGGCGTTCAGAGGATCTCATTTCTGGGATTCATTTTGTCCCCATCTGTTATTGAAATGGACCCGGTCAAGGTTCAGGCCATCTGTGATTGGGTCCAGCGTACTTCATTAAAGGCTCTTCAAAGATTCTTGGGTTTTGCCAATTTTTATCGTAAATTTATTGGTAATTTCTCTGTTATTGTTAAACCATTAACTGATTTGACCAAGAAGGGTTCTGATGTGGGGAATTGGCCTCCTGAGGCAGTCTCTGCATTTCAGGAACTTAAGCAGAGATTCACTTCTGCTCCTGTTCTACGGCAGCCTGATGTTTCTCTACCATTTCAGGTGGAGGTTGATGCCTCTGAAATTGGGGCAGGTGCCGTTTTGTCCCAAAGAGATGCAGAGACCTCTAAAAGTAACCCTTGTGCCTTTTTTTCTCAAAAATTTTCTCCCACTGAACGTAATTATGACGTGGGTAATCGGGAGTTATTAGCCATGAAGTGGGCTTTTGAAGAGTGGAGACATTGGCTGGAGGGAGCCAAACATCAGGTGGTGGTCCTTACGGACCATAAGAATCTAGTTTATCTGGAATCTGCCAAGCGACTTAATCCTAGACAGGCCAGGTGGGCCTTGTTTTTCAAACGTTTTAATTTTGTGGTTTCATTTCTTCCTGGCACTAAAAATGTTAAGGCGGATGCCCTCTCGAGGGGTTTCCTGGCGGACTCTCCTGAGTTATCTGATCCTTCTGTTATTTTGAAAGAGGGTGTAGTTCTTTCCGCCATCTTGCCCAATTTGAGACTGGCTCTGGAGGGGTGTCAGGAGGATAAGCCCGAGCGCTGCCCTGTTGGGAAATTGTTTGTCCCGGACCAGTGGAAAAAGAGTGTAATGTCTGAGATTCATTGTTCCACGTTGGCCGGTCATCCCGGAATTTTTGGTACCAGAGACTTGGTTAGTCGGTCCTTTTGGTGGTCTACCTTGTCTCGTGATGTCAGGGAATTTGTGCAGTCCTGCGGGACTTGCTCTGCTCCAAGCCTTGCTCTCGTTCTAGTGGTTTGTTGATGCCATTACCTGTGCCCAAGAGACCATGGACCCATATCTCTATGGATTTCATTTCCGACCTCCCTGTTTCTCAGAGAATGACCGTCATCTGGGTGATTTGCGATAGGTTTTCCAAGATGATACATCTTGTGCCATTACCTAAGTTGCCTTCCTCCTCTGAATTGGTGCCTTTGTTCCTTCAGCACGTGGTTCGTTTACACGGCATTCCTGAGAACATTGTGTCTGACAGAGGAGTCCAGTTTGTTTCCAGATTTTGGAGGACCTTTTGTTCTAAAATTGGTGTTCAATTGTCTTTCTCCTCGCGTTTCATCCTCAGACCAATGGTCAAACTGAGAGAACAAACCAGACGTTGGAGACTTATCTAAGATGCTTTGTGTCTGCTGATCAGGATGACTGGGTCTCTTTTTTGCCTTTGGCTGAGTTTGCTCTTAATAATAGGGCTAGCTCTGCCACTTTGATGTCTCCATTTTTTTGTATTTCTGGGTTTCATCCTCGATTTTCTTCAGGACAGACGGAGGCTTCTGTCTGTCCAGGTGTTGACTCTCTTGTGGAGCGTATGCAACTGATTTGGGACCAGGTAGTGGAGAGGTTGTCCCTCTCTCAGGAGAGGGCCCAGCGGTTTGCTAACCGGCATAGGACTGATGGTCCTCGGTTTAAAGTGGGGGACTTGGTCTGGTTGTCCTCAAGAAATATTCCTATGAGAGTGGCATCTCCTAAATTTAAGCCTAGGTTCATTGGACCTTATAAGACCATGGAGATTCTTAATCCTGTTTCTTTTCGTTTGCTTCTTCCAGGGACATTTAAGATCCATAACGTGTTCCACAAGTCCTTGTTGAAGAGGTTTGTTGAGCCAGTGGTTCCTACTACTGTGCCTCCTGACCCTGTTTTGGTTGAGGGCAATCTGGAGTATGTGGTTGAGAAAATATTGAATTCTCGTTTTTCTAGACGGAAACTCCAGTATTTGGTTAAGTGGAGAGGTTATGGTCAGGAAGACAATTCTTGGGTGTTTGCTTCGGACATCCATGCTAGGAGACTCATCCGTGCATATCATAGAGCTCATCCTGACCGACCTGGTTGCTCAAATGAGGGTTCGGTGACCCCTCCTCAAGGGGGGTACTGTTGTGAATAGGCTGGAATTGAGTTCTGAGCAGAAGCTCCCTCTGGTGGTTACAAACGGTACTGGACTGTCCAGTGAAGATTGTGAGGATTGGGAATCAGGTGTTACTGACTGGTCTTATATAAGGGAGTCGCCTTCCCATCAGCGTTGCCGGTGATCAATTGTTCTGGTCTCAATCCTTGATTCCTGTTTCCTTGGTAGCCTGCTGTGTCGTGTCTGAATCTCCTGCTAACAGATAAGACATTTTCTTCTTTTTGTTTTTGTGCTTTATTTTTGCATTTTGTCCTGCACTTCTGTGGGGACCTTCAGGGTCCCCTCTGGGGGCTTTTGCCCTCTCAGTTCAGTTCAGCCACTGATGTTTGTACATTTGCTTTTTCCAGTTTTTTCAGTGGCTGCTGTTTTGTTTTTGGTTACACCAGAGAACTAATTTAGGTGGTAGAGGTCGTGTGATCTCAGGTGTTTTTGAAATTAGTAGAGTTGGTGCTTTTCAGGGTTTTTTGGGATTGCAGTAAGTGCCCTTCCTATCCTTTTCTATTTAGTAAGTTTGGGCCCCAATGTTTGCTCATACTATTTTCTGTCTGTGTCAGTATTTCTTCTTGTCTAACCGCCATTACATGTTTGGGGGCTTTCTATGTTCTTTGGGGATCTGCTCCGGGGCAGATAGCTTTCCTCTTTCTATCTTTAGGTGTAGTTAGTTTCTCAGGCTGTGACGAGGCTCTAGGACCAACGTAGGAACGCTCCACGGCTGCCTCTAGTTGTGGTGGTTAGTCAGGGTACTGCAATCTCATAGTTTCCAACTGCTCTGGTGTATTTCCTTTTTGCCTGCACTCCTCAGCTACCAAATCATAACACCTGATGAAGAGAACTGAGTAGTCTGGAAAGCTTGCAATTTGTTACCATCTTTTCAGTTAGCCATTAAAAGGTATCAACCACTGAGGACTCTCAAGTCTAAATATTTTTCTATTCAAGGGGATGCTCTTTAGGGGGGACTCTGGAACTGTCAGCTTGGAATGTCTATTTGCGAATATAATTTTTAGGACAGGGTGTTATGAAGCAAGTTCAGATCCATTGTGAAGAAATAAAACATTGTTTAATTTAAAGTTTATCAAAGGACGCTTCCTGTTTCAGCATTTCAGCCATACAAGGACAAGTTCACCAAGGTCTAATCGTGCATATGACAAATCATTTAGCATGTCTCCGCAATAGAAAATACGTTTCAGTGTGGCAATGTGTCAGTTCCTTGTGATTCCTATTTCACAACTGGAGTCGGACAAAAAGAGAGGGGTTACAAGAGTTCCTTGACATTTACAGTGGATTGTAATCTAGATTACTGCAATATTTCATTAAACACATCAGAAAGGGGACAATTTCGTTAAACATATCAGAAAGGGTACTAATGCCCAAAAACAAAATCAGCGTTTTTCACTGTTTTTGACATAGACATACATGTTTGGGATTGATAATGTCCATGGTATAAAAAATTACCAATGTTTTATGCTTTCACTTAACATTCACTTTGTTATCACTATGATTTGATGATATCTGATATTTTTACAAAGATGTAATTCAGCTATTATAACTGTTGCTTGTTGTTTACACTTATAATTAATGGGAATGATAAATTCTAGTTTGTGATTAGCACAACTAAAAATAGTATAATTTGGGCAAGTTCATACTTAACCAGAAATCTAGTAACCTACAAGCCCTGGTGCAGAGGACATCTGTCAACTGAGAGGTTTGCACTAGGACTTTGAATTCACACTTTGCATTTTGATGCTGTTTTTATATTCCTTGTATATAATTTTAAATTCTCTTTTAAGATAAAATTAGCAGTAGTGATGGTCGAGCACTAAAATGCTCGGGTGCTCGTTGCAAATTGGTCGAGCAAATTGGAATACTCGGGTAGTCGGACAGAACAACGAGCCCAATGTCAGTCTATGGGAGACCCTCGCATTTTTACCGCGATCCCCCACAGGGGTCCTTTTAAGGTCTAAAAACGTTTGAAAATGATGGAAACACTGCTCAAATGACACGGGGACATCATGGAGATCCCCCCTGGAAGCATTCCTGACTCCTAGTTCACAGCTTTAAACAATGTTGTCAGAGTTTCATACCATTATTACCGATGCACCAAAAAACATACCAAAACGAAACCAAAACTTATTTTGCTGGGAAATATGTTAAGGTACATACTTTCCAGGTTAATGACTTGTATGTAAGGCAAAATAAATAACCCCAGATCAAAATGTTCCTCCACCACTTGGGCTACGTTCAGACGCAGCGTTTTTGAAGCTTTTTTCAACTTTAACATTGCTTTATGGGGCGCGTAGTGGCTGAGGTGCGATCAAGTGATGTGGCGCACGCGCCAATGATGCACTCCCATTGAGTCACTAGAATATGTGTTCTATCAAGCGGCCCATTACCCAGGAGATAAAATGTTCTGGCACACATCACAGGTAACATTCCCTTGAAAAAGCGTCATGTAAGCACGCAAAACGTGTGTCGGGACTGCTACTATCCATTTATTGTGACAGCCTGGTCTCTCTGCTCCACCTTGGCATGATGCACTTTTTCCAGCCACTTATCCGCTATGCTCACTTAGCTGGAAAACACAAGTACTTAGGCTGTGCCTTTCTTACCTTTTATCATATGCCATGTATTTTGCATGAGCTTGAAAAGCATATACTGAGGCTGGTATTGTGCTGCTTTTATATTTGACACATGCCATGTATTTTGTACTGAAATATTGGTGTTTTTGATTTTTCCTGGCTGACATACAGCTATCTGTCTCTTTTTGTAGACTCTGCGTTTATTGTTCACTTTTTTGTATACTGTCTATTAAAATTACTATTTATACTTTTATACTCTGTTTTCTCATGTTGTTTTAGACTGGGTTTCCTGTTTGTGACCCACTGCACCAAACTGTGGTGCAGTGTCTCACATCCTTATGCAATTGCCTCTGCCAGTTTTTAAATTAAAAGGTTTGTCCATTCACAAGAAATTGATGACCTACCGATAGAATAGGTGACCATTATCTGATCGGTGTGGGTCTGACAACCGGCACACTCAGTATGATTTACTGCTGTGGCCTCCAGTTGAAAACACTTTGAATGGAGCTGCAAAGTGCAGCTCCATTCAATGTGTAGCAGTCACTGCTAGGTACTGCAGAATAGAACTGTTGTTTTGAGTAGGAGTTTTCTACAGTACCTGGCAGCGACTGCTACACAATGAATGGAGCTGCACTCTGCAGCTCAGTTAAAATAGTTTACGTGAAATATCCACCACAGCTATTTACAGCTGAACATTTGGGGATGTTGGATGTTGACTGATTTGATATTGATGACCAAATCTGTCAAAAGGTCATCATTTGTTTACTATGTGCTGGACAACCCTTTAAATGAACTTGACTTTTCATTTTTGTGTGACTACACTTTTTCAAAGTAAAAGCGATAGGTGTCTTCTGACTGGCTATGTTGGACCAGCTGGTAAATATTAGATCAGCTTAAGCAGAATATGGATGTACGGTAGTGTTGAGCGATACTGCTTGGTATCGGAAAATATCGGATCGGAATGCAGTCGCCGATATCACTAAATATCGCCGATATCCGATTCCGATAGCGGAAGTCCAATGTAAGTCTATGGGAACAAAATATCGACATTAAAAAAAACCATTCTTGCCTTGTTGGTTAATTGTACATGAAGGAAAACAACAAAGAGTAATGTAGAATGTATTGGGGGAGGTTGAGGAGACAATAAAGGCATACATGTTTAACCCAATGCATTGGAATAGCATTAATATATTTTTTTTTTAAATACGTTTGCATTGACTAACAAATTGACAATGTTGTTAACCTTTTTTCTATTTTGGCAAATATGTATGTTTCACAACTTCCATGCTCTTCACCTTTTTAACTTTTGCCAGTGCCACACTTTCTCCTTCATAATCTTCATCAGCATCATCATCTTTCTCATCAAATTATTCTTCATCTTCACCTTCTTAATCTTCTTCTTAAACTTCTTGCTATTCATGTTTTTGTTTACATTACTCATATTGTTATTATTAAACTAATTAATCTTCTTCATATTCAAATTATTCATCTTCTTCCTCTTCATCTTCTTCATCATATTAGAATTTCTTATTTGTGACAGAGATTCCTGTACTTGTAATCTGTAAAAGTATGAATTGTTCATCCTTCCGTTCTTGCTGTCACAAAAGATTTAAATTACAACAGTATTTGTCCGTGTTCAGTTTAGCCTGCAGCAGCAGGCATTTTCCAGGGGCACCACGAGGAGGAACGGACTCACCCCCATACACTGCTTAGTCTTCTTCTGCTTAGAATTTAGAGCATATATTTTGCTCTTCATTTTGGTCTTATACTTCATGTTCTTCTGCTTTTTGATCTTCTGCTTATTGTTCTTCTGTCTCTTGTTCTGTATCTTGTAGTTTGTCTTAACCTTCTTTGTCCTGTTGGTGATCTTCTTCTGGGTAATCTTTTATTTTTTCTTTGTGATGGTGTTCAGGCTGGTTGGCTTCCTGATTGTCGTCCTTGTTGTCATCATCTTCTTCTGGGTGGTCTTTAAGGTCGTCTAATTTCCGAGAACCAGCTGACGTTACTGGAACCCTGACGGGTATGACATGGAGCAAGAGACAATGGAAGTAACGAGGACCAGCTGACTGTGCTGGAACCCGGACGGGTAGCAGAAGGAAAAGAGGCAATGTCACAACCGAGTACCAGCTGACGTTACTGTGACATGGTTACTAAGCAGGAGGTACCTGTGCTCCAAAGCACTACCAAGGACCAGCAGACGTTGCTGGAACTCGGATACGGAGATGGAGGCACCTAGGCCAAAGGCACTGGGGAGAACCAGTTGACGGTTCTGGACCCCGGACGGGTAGCAGAAGGAAAAGAGGCAATGTCACAACCGAGTACCAGCTGACGTTACTGTGACACGGTTACTAAGCAGGAGGTACCTGTGCTCCAAAGCACTACCAAGGACCAGCAGACGTTGCTGGAACTCGGATACGGAGATGGAGGCACCTAGGCCAAAGGCACTGGGGAGAACCAGTTGACGGTTCTGGACCCCGGACGGGTAGCAGAAGGAAAAGAGGCAATGTCACAACCGAGTACCAGCTGACGTTACTGTGACACGGTTACTAAGCAGGAGGTACCTGTGCTCCAAAGCACTACCAAGGACCAGCAGACGTTGCTGGAACTCGGATACGGAGATGGAGGCACCTAGGCCAAAGGCACTGGGGAGAACCAGTTGACGGTACTGGACCCCGGACGGGTAGCAGAACGCACCCATGAAAATGTAAGTTGACAGGACGCAAGCCGTCCGCAGTTACCGAATCACACAGTCCTACAGTGGGTGCTTGTCCTATTGTCACAATGGAAACAGCCTTTATTTACATATCCCACAACACACATAGGAATCACGTAAACTGCAGGCACCATAGAGTCGGCTAACCCGAATGCAACACGACAGCACAACTTATTGGAGGATAATTGACGTTCACACTGCCAGGAAACAGCTGTCGTGCTGTAACCAGGCTGGCCAGGAGTCAGTACCCCTGCCAATTACTTCCGAGCAACAAATGGCGGTGTTGTAGCCCAGGGAGTAGAGTTCAGGTGGTAGAAAGATGAACATAACAGGAGACATGGAAAACGTTGCCAAACAGTTATTTAATCTGAAAACGGACAGGCAAATTCAGGTGAGATCCATGCCTTGTTCATTTTCAGAAAAGTAAGCCGGTCTACATTCTCTGAGGATAGTCGCATGCGACGGTCTGTTACTACACCACCTGCAGCACTAAAGACGCGCTCAGATAATACACTGGCAGCAGGGCAAGCCAGCACCTCCAATGGGCCCCTTACACTCTATGCCATGTAGTTGGTTAAGTGAAACATTCCCAGCCAAAAATAGAACCTGGCTGTTCCTTAAAGTTCACAGGTTACAAAGAACCACATGTCAGGAAAGCTTGTACTACAGACTAAGCTGCAGAAAATCCAATAGCGCTAACAGTCATTGTCCTGCAGATATCTTCTTCCCGTTCGATCACATTGACCAAATTGTGCTGTCCAATTGTCAATATGAAGTGGCTTGGAAACTGGTGCACAAATCGGTTTGTCATACTTAGGCTTTGTGCCATAGTTAGAATAAAGTTGTAAATCTTACATATTTGTGTAATTTTTTTATCTGCTATTTTTATTTCCTCAGTCACTATCATCTAAAACTGTAATATTTTGCTAAATAACCAATTATTTCAAACGCAAATGAAATGGAGATGAAACAGTGTCTTGTATATATTGTAACCCCCCACATGTCTGGAGACAGAAGTTACAGGCCTAGTTGCTGTGTACTGTGGAAATAATGTTTGCCTTTATCTGTGCTCTGTTTTCCCTACTGAATGTACAGGAACAGAGGTCACTAGTTCAATAAGCGCAAAACACTCAGAATTTCCTGTTTACATCTATATAAAAAATGTTTTTTGTTTTTTTCTAATCTAATCCATTCCACAATAATAATAGCTATAATGATTGTAGGTGTACATAGTATAAAGGATAACCAAATTTTCTGTTTTTTTTTTGCTAATTAAATTAATTGAATCCCACATTAAAAGATATTTAACTTTGCAAATGACGATATAAATATAGGCTTGAGTCCTGTAAAAAACCCTGCATCTTGCATTAGTGCTTACTTTTTTAAATCTACTAGTCTGGCTTTTCTGTACTCAATTACTATGCACTGGGAGTATGAAATCTGGCAGTGGATGAGGAGGCACCCTAGGAGTGTACTTTCTCCTATGCAAGGTATCCAGTGCCGGTATTCTCTTTTAGGCGCTCAGAAGGATTGAGCTGTGTGTCCTGCATAAGCACTGCAACATCATGTGTTCCCGCACTGTGCCATCAGCTGTAACGCCCCTAGCACCGTTGTACCTGGGCTGGTGAGATTAGGTTTTACCAGCTTTTGAAACCCATAGCGCCGTCACTGAAGAGTAGCCTAATCTCAGTAGTGCTGGGAACAACCATGCTGGAGGCGCTAGTGCTGACAGCACAATGCAGGAGACACATGATTTGGTAGTGCTTATGTAGGACACACAATCCTGCTGATTGCTAAGAGGAGGATGCCTTCCATTGCAGGCAAGAGTCTGACACTCGTAAAGTGACTCCCTATCCACTGCCAAAGTACATACTCCCAGTACAAAGTAAGGTCTCATTCAGATTTCCGTGTTGCAGGTATGTGTTGTATCCGTTATTTTCACGGCTACAACACATACTCATTTTAATCTATGGTGCTATTCACATGCCCGAGTTCTTCATGGACAGTGTGTACATGCAAAACACATGGAGACATGTCCATTTTATTCCACCAGCACGGATGACAAGGGTCAATATAAGTCTATGGGTTCATGAAAAACATGTACAGCACACGAATTACACATTGATGGTAAAACAGACTCACTGATGACGCCAGTAGCATTTTTACTCTTACGTGTTTCAACATGGACTTGTAACTAAGGCCAAGTGGAGTAGAGAAAAGCCAGCTAAGAAGACAAAGGAGTAAGCAATGGTTTGGAGGCCACTTACTGTAGATGTAAGTTTTTTTGATAGGACTGAAGCCAAATTGTTTGATAAAGTGATTTGCAAAGTTAAATAACTTTCAATGCTGGATTACAACTATAAAAAAAAATTCAAAGTTTAGTTACTCTTTAAGGTGGCTTTGAACTGTAAAGGCTTTTTTAAGAAATGCAGGAACTGTATTATTTGATATTAATTGTGTTTCTTTTTTAAGTTTTAGGACCGTTATCTTCTGTATTATAGAAAGTGCTGAATCACCGTGGCAAAACTAAAAGGAACATGTCAATTTTATAGCTTCACTATCTTTATCCTAATAAAACTGACAGTTTAAAAAATGGGTGACTTCTACAAAGATATTTATGAGCCATGCAGCATCCTGCACATAGTTTAGTAATCACATTTTTGTTGCATAGTTCCCTTTAAAATCTTTCAATGATGATTTGCACTGCAGTCTTAGAAAGAAAAATGCAAAAAAATAAATAAAGAAATAAAAACACCAAGAAAATATCAGTATACCTAATTAACACACCCAATTGATATGCACATACGTGGATAGTGTGCTTTTGGCTATGTTCAATAGGTTTTCATCTGCTTACCAAAGCTGAACTTCGCCTTAAAAAAAATACAGAACATATTCTTCAAAATATATAACACAAAAAGAAAGGACCACAGACCACAGTTTGAGGATGAAAAAAAAGTCCCCCCTACCTCTCATCTCAACTGAAGACTTTGCCTCATTCTTCAAGCAAAAGATTGATAGCATCAGACAAAGCTTTGGCCTAAAGTCCCCACAACTCCTCCTAATAGCGACTCAGCTCTCCACCAAAACCAGCTTCTTCACCATTATGGAAGATCATTCCCTCTTACTATAGATTCTCTCATATGTTGGCATCACAGACTTGGCTCTATCTTGGATCTCTTCATACCTAATAGACCGGTCATTCAGAGTCTCCCACTCACACACTACCTCCCCCTTTTGCCCCATATATGTTGGTGTCCCCCAAGGTTTAGTTCTAGGACCCCTGCTCTTCTCCATCTAAACCTTCAGCCTGGAACAACTCAGAATCCCACGGCTTTCAGTATCATCTCTATGCTGATGACACACAGATCTAAATCTCTTAAACTGATATCACCTCCTTACTAACCAGAATCCAGGAATGTCTGGTCGCTATTCCATCTCTCTTCTCCACTAGATTTCTAAAAGTTAATATGGATAAAATACAATTTATCATCATTCCCCCAACTCACTCAACCTCCCCAACAGACCTATCCATCAAAGTCAATAACTGCTCACTCTCCCCAGTCTTGCAAGCTCACTGCCTTGGGTAGCCCTTGACTTTGATCTCTTCTTCAAACCACAAATCCAAACCCTTTTAATTTCCTACCATCTTAAACTCAAAAATATTACCTAGATCGCATATTCCTTAAGCAAGAATCTGCAAAAACACTAGTGCATGCCCTCATCTTCTCCCACCTCAACTACTGTAAACTCCTGCTTTGTGGCTTCCCCTGTAACACTCTCACACCCTCTGTCAATCACTTCACTGGTTTCTCATTGCCCAGAGACTCCAGTTCAAAACCCTAACCATGACATACAACATCATCCACAACCTGTCTCCTCCATACATCTGTGATCTAGCCTCCCGGTACTTACTTGCAACCTTCAATCCTCACAAAATCTCTTTCTCTGCTCCCATCTTATCTCCAATTCCCACAATCATATACAAGATTTATCCCGCACATCCCCCTACTCTGGAACTCTGTACCCCAGCATATCAGACTCTCGCCTACCGTGGAAACCTTCAAAAGGAACCTGAAGACCCAAGAATACAACTTGCAGTAACCCTCGTTTCACCATACGAGTGCACAACCAGTCTCCCCTGACCTACTGTATCCTCATCCATTCCTTGTAGACTGTGAGCCCCCAAGTGCAAGGTCCTGTCTCTTCTTGTACCAGATTGTGACTTGTATTGTTCATGATTATTGTACTTGTTTTTTATTATGTATACCCCTTTTCACGTGAAGTGCCATGGAATAAATGACTCTATAATAACAAATAATAATAGCTAGAAGAGATATCCTCCAAACACAAAAAAGTAAATAATAAAGGCAGGACTCCAGTAATTCCAAGTTAAAAAGGCTCATTGTTTCTAAGCCAAAATGTTGCATTGAGGAGAATAAACAAATTTTTGCACTTGCTGCCTCTATTTTTTATTTTTTTTTAATTTTTTTTAAATATTAATTTATTGTATATTAACCCTTCTTAACAAAGCAATAATTTTTGGCTTTGAGTATTCTTTTTGGAAGAATTTCTGTCTACAGCCACATTTTGGTTTACATCTAATGCATTAAAAAAATCATAATTTATTTTTAGGAAATGGAAAGATAGTAATTCTCGAATTGCCTTAGGTTTTTTATGCTGTTTTTAAAATATAATATCTAGAATAAAACCCAAGTTTATATACCCTGCAGTAAGTAAATACCATATATACTTGAGTATAAGCCGAGTTTTTCAGCACATTTTTTATGCTGAAAATGCCCCTCTCAGTTTATACTCGAGTGAGGGTCCCTGAAGATGGAGAGGGAGCAGCAGCGGTGGAGCAGTGGATAACAGGGGCCAGGAGCCATCTACTGCGGCTAAAGCTTATGCCTGCTGCTAAAGATAAATGAATATTCACTGTGCTGGCAGTGAATATTCTTTTCACTGTAATAGTAGGCACAAGTAGTCGCAGCCGCCGGCTTCCTGCTGCCCTTACTTAAGAGAAATTAATATTCACTTCTCTCCAAGTGCTGCAGGAAGCCGGAGGCTGTGGCTGACACTGTGTGCGCTACTAAATAGAAATGAATGCTCACTGCCCTCCATGCACATAGTCCAGGCATGGGGAGCAGTGAGTATTCTGGCAGCTGTCCTCTGCTTGTAAGCAGTGCATGATGTCACTGCCATGCTCTGCTTACAAGCATAAATCAGCTGCTGGCCCCAAAATAAGATGCTGTGAGGGAGCACAGGGATGGTAAGTAGGAAAGGTTTTTTTAATGTTTTTTGATAAAACACCAAGCACTATCTCACACACACACACACACACACCACACTCAAACAGTTAAATAAAGTACTGACACAATCACCATATTCATAAAAAAAATGTCGTCCTACCCGTCCCATTCATCCCAACAATGCTATTCAGAGGAGGAGGTATATGCTTTCCTTGCATCCGACACTGATAGCGAGGCAGAGGATCTCACATTTCTTTATTTTTCAGATTCACCCTCCTTGTCCTCTTCCTCATCTTCCTCCTCAGGTCCTGCTGAACTGCCACGCAGACATCCCAGGACAGAAGATGAACCAGCGCACCCCCATTCCTGACCCCGTACGGACCTCGCCCCATGAAAATTATGGGCCACGGATTCCTGATTTTGTAGCAGAGTATAATCGTGAATATTTGGTACTCGGCGAGTAATGAAGTACTCGCGGTACTTGGAACAAAGCGAGTACTTCACTATTCACAGTATTCGGATCTCAAGCCCAGCATTTGCCAATCACAGTAATGTCGAAGCCTTCTTGGTTGTGGCATTACTATGATTGGCTGGCCGCCTAGCGTTATATATGAGTCACAGACTATGACTCATAGCCTATGACTCATAGGGCCCCGTCTCACATAGCGAGATCGCTAGCGAGATCGCTGCTGAGTCACAAGTTTTGTGACGCAACAGCGATCTCAGCAGCGATCTCGCTATGTCTGACACGTACCAGCGATCAGGCCCCTGCTGTGAATCGCTGGTCGTGTCAGAAATGCCTGGACTTTTTTTTGATCGCTGGTCTCCCGCTGGCCAGCACGCATCGCTGCGTGTGGCAGGCAGGAGACCAGCGATCAGCTGGTAACCAAGGTACACATTGGGTTTCCAGGCACCGCGCAGCGCCTGGAAACCTGATGTGTACCTTGGTTACCAGCTCCCTGCATCAGCGGGCTGGTATCCAACGTACACTGCGGGTTACTAAGCAACGTTACCCGCAGTGTCGCTGTCCTGATTGCTGCCTCAGGGAATTTTTTGTGCCGTTGCGGTGCTGTTTGTAAAACACAAAGCAGTACTAGGCTGTAGTGCTACCTTCCACAAAGCACTAACTGCTCCTTGTTCCCCTATATCCGCATCTGAACATTTGCAACTATGGCAGAAAAATCCAAAATTCCAAAAAGGCTGTTGTGAAGGGACAGGGACATGGACGTGGGGTTGTCATTGGTGCCCAAAAAGGCACAGAGCCTGGGAGACCAAGAAGGTTGATGTATCTAGATTCCTGGCGAAATTTCCCAGTGTGAAACGTAAACGGGTCTGGAAGCCAGAAGAACAAGAGCAGATACTGTCTTGGATGGCTGATAAGGCCTCAACAAAATTTTCTAGCAGCACCCAATCGTCCATGACAAAATAGTCTCCTGTTCATACAGAGAACGCTGGGTCATCCTATTCTTAACCTGTTCCTAGTTCATCATCCTGTCAGAAGTCACAGGAAACCTTTGACCCCAACCTTGGCCACTGAGGATCTGTTAGTCCATTTCCTTTCATTGCCTATGGCCTCTCACCGCGCGACATTGAAGAGGAATGTGAGGAGGTATCGTCTGTTGATGATGGCCAAATATTTGAAACCCCACCGCCAGAAGAAAGCCACTTTCATCTGCGTCATATACTGGGTGAAGAGGTGGAGGCTGATGGTGATGACACACAGTTGCTATCTGGAGAGTCGACAATGTCAAAACGGAAGGTGGATGACATGGACGACAAGGTGGTAGATGATGAGACCACCGATCCGAACTGGACCGTTGGCACGCATAGCCAGCACAGCAGTACCGAGGAAGAAGTTGGATACATAACACCAACAAAGGCACCAAGGGCTACTGGTTTGAGCAGAGTGAAAAGTGTGTCAACTGTTGCTAAGAGCAATCCCTCTGTACCCCAAGCCAAGGCAAGGGTGCGTTCAGCCGCTGTCTGGAAATTTTTTTCAGATAGTCCTTCTGAACCAAATGTTGTCATCTGTAGCATCTGCCATACGAAGCTGAGCAGAGGCCAGGGCAAAGGCAACCAAAGCACCACCAGTATGCGGAAACACATGGCAGCCAAGCACCCTAGTCAGTGGGCGGAAAAACAGGGTACCAAATCGGTGTCTACGGGTCAAACCACTGCCATGTCACCTGTGATCCGTCCTTCCCAATCTGCTGGGCAGGAAGCAGGTCATCATCATACCTCTTGCTCACAAGCTGCGGTAGCACAGACACAGGACACAACAAACTCATCCACTTGTTTGTCCCAGCCAAGCGTGCAGTTGTCTGTGCCCCAGATGTATGAAAGGAGGCGTAAATACCAAACCACGCACCCACAAGCAGAAATACTGAACGCGCACATTGCCAAGTTGCTAGCCGTGTAGATGTTGATGTTTAGGCTGGGGAGGAACCCAGTCTTTCCATGATCTGTTGGCTGTGGCTGCCCCACGATATCCAGTTCCCAGCCGGCACTTTCCTGGTGTGCTGTCTCCACGTTACACCAGCATGTCTTAAACAATCTAAAGCATGCTTTCACCAACGCTGTCACCGGGAAGGTCCACCTTACAACAGACACATGGACAAGTACTTGTGGCCAGGACGATACATCTGTCACGGCACACTGGCTCAACCTGGTGGAGGGTGGGACAAAGTCTGAAACTGGACCATCACATATCCTACCCACACCATGAATAGAGGGTCCAACCTCAATCAGGGTTTCCGTCTCATCATATACGTCCTGTCTCCACTCTTCTTCCTTCTCCTCTGCCTCGTCATCCTATGCTGAATTACCCTCCACATCACGCCCAAGTTGGGAGCTGTACAGCAGCGCATTGGCAAAGCGGCAACACGCTGTGCTTGCTGAAGCTGATCTGCTTAGGTAAAACACCAAGCACTGCAGCAGAGCTGTGGCAAGGAATAAAACAACAGACAAATCAGTGGCTCTCCCCACTGCAACTCCAATCCGGTCTGGTTGTCTGCGATAATGGCGTAATTTATAAAAACATACCCTGACTTGCCGTACCTACTTTTCGAAGGTGCGCCATATTTGCACCCATTTCCGTCATTCCTCAACCGCTGTTGCCGGTCTTGCAGTGTTTCAAAAGCATTTTTAATTTGCTAAACCACCGACTCATTTGCGACCTGCCAACACGGTGGAACTCATCATATCATATGGATAAGTGAGCAGCAGAGGGCACTTGCTGAATACCAGCTTAAACATGCCCGTCACACTGAGACTCAGCCAAGGCACATAACAACTGTCGAGTGGGTGCGGATCGCTGATATTTGTGAGGTGCTTGATAACTTTGAGTACTGCACCAAGCTTGTGAGCAGTGATCAGGCTATTATCAGTGTAATCATCCCTATGCTATGTCTGCTGAAAAAAATCGCTGCATAATCTAAAAATGGACTCTTTGAGTGCCCAGCAGCTGAGTATGGAGCAAGATATCACAATGGGTGATCCTACCAAGCCCAGCCAACATCATCAGGCAAGATTGGGGGATGAACATGAGGACGAAGACGAGGGGGTGAGAGGACTTCTTTTTCAGTGGTACCGAGGGGACACCTCATGCTACAGAGGGGACTCCCAATCCCAGCTTCATGTCTGTGCAACATGGGTGGGCTGGAGAGGAGGAGGTGGAGGAGGAGAGTCAGTGTGAGGAGAGGATGGGTATTAATCCTCCTTTTGGGGTCACAGAAGATTTGCCTCTTTGTAGTTTGGCACACATGGCACACTTCATATCTGACTGTCTGTGCCAAGACCCTGGCGTAATCCACATTTTCAATAGCAACTGTAAGCTTTTCAGGGGATATAGCTCTGGGATCGCCGTCCGGGTAGACAGAGTGGCACGGAAACAGTTCATTCACAGCAGTACTGGTGCAACTGGCCGCAACCAGTTTTATTTAAAGTCAAAAGCAAACAAGACATAAAACAAATCATAAACAGAAGACCTGGGCTTGTCTAGCCACTTAGTACACTTAGATAGATTTCCCTATCTATCCGGGACCAGACTCTACCAGCCTGGGCCAAAACAACACATATGTTCAGCATTTACCAGCATGGAGTTTCACAGAGTCTCCTCCTTGTGTCTGAAGGCACCTTCAACGTCCAGACTTGAGAGAGCTCCCCTCCTATTCAGCAGCTATCCGCATGGATTCTCACAGAGACTACTCCTGTGTCCGGGGTACATCGAGCACCCAGACTGAGATAGCTCAAACTCCTGGAGACTGCTTCTTGTGCCTGGACTCCTTGTCCAGACTAAGCGAGCTCCCCTCCTATTCAGCAGCTATCCGCATGGATTCTCACAGAGACTACTCCTGTGTCCGGGTACATCGAGCACCCAGACTGAGATAGCTCAAACTCCTGGAGACACCTTCTGTGCCTGGACCCCTCCTGTGTCCAGACTAAGCAAGCTCCCTGTCTGTGTTCGCAGACACCTACTTCTGGTCTCTTAATCAACACCTGAGTGGCCTCAGGCCTGAGCTGCAAGTGTGTACTGAATGTGAGGTGTAGTGACCTTTCCCTACCACTAGGTTTACAAAGCCACACATTTCCCTTATACCATACAGCACAGTACCTAGGTGAAATGTACACCCCATTCAACACATATGCTTTCACTGTCTCACATATCCCCTCCCTCTTCTCCAGACCGGAGGGCTGGTCATCCAGACCGGAGGGCTGGTCAACAATCCAAAAGAGACAGTGAACTCCGGACCAGTCATGGCCATCATCAACTTTATCTTCACTACCGTCCATTTACCTTCCAAGGCCACTAGCATCCACACAGGATCCAGTCTCTGACCTTTCAGGCAGTCAGGCTTCACTCGGCCTCACATAAACGGTGTCCCCCCACACCTGGGGAACAGGAAACAGGCCTGACGCCTATCACTGACACACCTGTCTCCAATTAAGCAGGGTTTATATACCCTTACACACACCCACACACGGGACCTGAGCTGATGTCATAGTCATGTGTTCAGACTTGTGTGTGTGTGTAAAAGGACCTGTGTGATGTCACAGTCATGTGACTAGTCAGCTGGGGAAGGAACATGGACAGTCAAAACACACACACTGAGCCATTACAGGAACGCCAGCCCAGGGCTGCATTACCTATTCCCCCCCCTTCCAAACTTGTAGGTTTGAACACAAAAATACATCCAATCACCTCAACCCACAGTTCACACAGAGACCATGTACTTGTCCATTGCTCTGTTCAGCCCCCCGGAATATTAGTCAATGACATTCGTTCCTTCCTTAGGGACCTACTGTCTGTCATTGTCACAGACTTCGTCCAGTCACATTTCCGGGTCGTAACCTTGTCAGGTCTCCCCTCCGTTCCCAGCGGTCAATCGTAACCTTGTCAGGTCTTGCCTGGGTATCTAAGGTCCGGTTAGACTTCGTACTGTCCCGTACTCTATCGGGTCGTCTGTATGGGCCTCTCAAACCTGAGTTACTGGAGGTCTCACTACCTCTAAACCCACGCCCACTACCCTCAGTAGACGGCTGCCATCTTCTGCTGCTCAGATGATGCTGTCTATCTACTCGCTGTCTAGCGAGATTCAATTGTTCTACCTCTCGCAGGTAGGTCACACGGTACGCCACCAGCATGCGCACATATTCCAGACTTTCTTCCGTTCCTATAGCGTAGAATGACACCATGCCGTCTTCATCTGGTATCCAGTCCCGACAATCACGTGGACTGCTTACTTTCACCACACCAGACCTCTTCACCATCATCTGCATGGCTCGGCCATTTCTCCCAATTAGCTTTCTCACCAGAACATGAGGCACCCGGATGACCTTTTCCCGCAGACTGTGAGCACTTCTCATAAGCTTCAGTTGTCTAACGGCTTGTTCTGTCTTCAACCGGAGAAACCGCTTTGTGCGAATACATCGCCAGTGCATGTCACTTAGGATTGCCACCCTCTTCACTGTAACTTCGGTCGTGGACAAGACCACCAGCTGTTTAGCTCCTGAGGTCGAGTACACCTTACAGGCTCCCACGGCCTTCCTAAACGCTTCATGCACAGACTCACGGGTGCATTCTTCTCTTAAGTCCTCGGGTACATCTACGAGGCACTTGTACCGACACGTTTCGGTCTCACCAGTGGTTTCCAGACGATCAACCAGCTCAGGGTTCAGGGACAACTGACTTTCAGCTTCTTCCCCCTTTACGCTTCTTCTGAGCTGACTCACAGCTACAAATTCGTGAATTTCCGTCCTGACCACTTCCATTTCACATTTATCTTCCGTTACCACACTCTTAGCTCTCCTCAGGTCTATCTTCTCCTGGCCAAAGGGAGCGAGTGCAACGTGTTTGCCCTTTTCTTTCTCCAAGGAGGCCTTGTTCACCGAGTGACACTGTATCAGGCGACTTTTCAGCCCGAGAACTTCTTCCTCTAGTTCCGCCATTCGCCTCTCAGCTGCCCGTCTCTGAAGCTTCTCTTGCGTCCACTGGGCTTGTAACCACTCCTTGAGCTCCTTGATCTCAGCTCCGACATCCACCGAATCATCCGAACTCACATCACTCGAGGAAGTATCTGCTTTACACCTCCCATCTCCAGTGGCCAACTCCTGGCCCTGGTCTGTAGCTTCTCTGATGGACTCCTCCATCTTTTCCCGCTCAGCTTCCATTTGGCTGAGCTTTTCCTTAAGGCACATCTCCGCCTTCTGGAGAGTATCACAGGACATCTGTAGCTCCTTCACCTGAGCTTCTAGACCTAGGGTCTTTCTGCGCAGATCACCATTTTCATCACGGGTGTCCTGCAGAGTGGTCTCAACCACCTGGCGCATTTGCTCTGCATCCATCTTATCCTCTTCTAGTTTTTCTTTGACCCTGAGGAGATCCACATAATCTCTCTTCATCTGTTGCAGTTCCCTACTGCGTTCACCACACTCCTTCTTGGAGTCACACAGCTCCTGGTTGAGCTGTTCGCGCAGTCGTTCTAGGATTTGTTCACTTCCAGAAACTCCATCCTGCAGCGCCTCCTTCTCATGCTTCAACTGCAAAACCTCTTCCTTGATTTTGCGGCGGTCCTCTTTAATGGCAAAGAACATATTCTGCCACAGGATAACTTCCTCGTTGCTTCCTTCTAGGACTCGCTGGTCTGAGGATCCGTCCTCCAGGTTTTCACATAATTGCAGCATGTCACTCTGATACTGCAGCCGAATAGGTTCCAGCTCTTGGCCATGACTGGCCCCCTCCTCTTCTACCTCTAAAGGAGAATCCACACTTGAAGCATAGGCAGACAGTACTACATTCTCTTCATTTTCATTTTCAGCGAGTACTACCGGAACAACCTTTTTGTGGCCCTTGCGCCGTCGACGACGAGAGGAGGACTCTCTTCCCTCGTCTAGCCTCTCCTGACTGAACTCACTTTTTACTTTCATAGTGTCCCAGTCAGCTACGGGGTCTGTGTCACTCCCCATGGTGTTGTGGACTAACAGGTCACCTCCCACTTTGACGTCACCCCCTTCTACTGGAGCTACCCCGTTATCAACGGTCACATTGTCATTTTTAGGAGGTACCAACCCACCACCAGTAACAATTTTCAGTTTTCCACACTCTACACTCTTGTGAAAATCCGCCCCTTTTTTAGACTCCGCCCCCTGTTTAACAACCACACCGGCAGGGTAATTTTTACACAAAAAATCAGCAGTAGTCTTAGGACTCAGTTCACAACATCTCTTACCACCTCCCCGGGCACTCTGTGACAACACTGGCACCCCCGGAGAGTCCATAGAATGGTCCACTGCCGCCATTCTATACGGTGCCCACAGCTCCCGCACCATGTCCAGCTGCATGTCCAGTAGACATTTCTCAAATATGCGGTCCGACTCGTCAGACCCATTCGTTGCTCCGTTCACAGCCATCGCGGAGCACTGTTCACACCAGAACTTCACCGCTTTCCCTTGAAAAAAATCTTCGTGGCCCCGCCGAGCCACAGCAAAACTGGATTTGAGTGCGACGACAATCTTCGTAACCCCCACCGAGTCACAGCAAGATGCCTTCGTGACCCCCACCGAGTCACAGCAAGATGCCTTCGTGATCCCACTGAGTCACAGCAAGATGCTTGTATCCACACTCGTCTTCCATGCTGTCAGACTTCTCTGTCTTAACAACGGCAGTCTTCACTCAAGACATACACACTCCACAGTCTTTTCCACAGAAAAATTCAGCTTTGCTGTGCAGACACTTTTTTTTTTTCTTTGCAAAGTCTATTAGGGCTACTGTCTCTTTAAGACTGCTCCAACAGACGTTTCTTTTGCTGACACACACTTTTTTTTTTTTCTCTGCTGCTGCTTCAACAGACTTCACCTTTATTGCTGTCTCTAAGCCACTGTGCTGCACGCACATTCCAGCACCAATTGTATCAGCCACTGTGCTGCCCCAGCATTCTCCGCCAATTGTAAGCTTTTCAGGGGATATAGCTCTGGGATCGCCGTCCGGGTAGACAGAGTGGCATGGAAACAGTTCATTCACAGCAGTACTGGTGCAACTGGCCGCAACCAGTTTTATTTAAAGTCAAAAGCAAACAAGACATAAAACAAATCATAAACAGAAGACCTGGGCTTGTCTAGCCACTTACTACACTTAGATAGATTTCCCTATCTACCCGGGACCAGACTCTACCAGCCTGGGCCAAAACAACACATATGTTCAGCATTTACCAGCATGGAGTTTCACAGAGTCTCCTCCTTGTGTCTGAAGGCACCTTCAACGTCCAGACTTGAGAGAGCTCCCCTCCTATTCAGCAGCTATCCGCATGGATTCTCACAGAGACTACTCCTGTGTCCGGGGTACATCGAGCACCCAGACTGAGATAGCTCAAACTCCTGGAGACTGCTTCTTGTGCCTGGACTCCTTGTCCAGACTAAGCGAGCTCCCCTCCTATTCAGCAGCTATCCGCATGGATTCTCACAGAGACTACTCCTGTGTCCGGGGTACATCGAGCACCCAGACTGAGATAACTCAAACTCCTGGAGACACCTTCTGTGCCTGGACCCCTCCTGTGTCCAGACTAAGCGAGCTCCCTGTCTGTGTTCGCAGACACCTACTTCTGGTCTCTTAATCAACACCTGAGTGGCCTCAGGCCTGAGCTGCAAGTGTGTACTGAATGTGAGGTGTAGTGACCTTTCTCTACCACTAGGTTTACAAAGCCACACATTTCCCTTATACCATACAGCACAGTACCTAGGTGAAATGTACACCCCATTCAACACATATGCTTTCACTGTCTCACACAACCTATACTGGTTGGCCACCTTTCTAGACCCACTGTACAAGGAGAAATTTCCTTCGCTACTGTTGCAGTCACCAAGGGGTTTCACAATTCAGTCCTTCAAGAGGGCTGTTGTCGATCATTTGATGGCAACAGCACCCTCAGACACCGCTGCTAGCAGAAGTACCAGCTCCATGCAACAGCATGCATTAATGGGGAGAGACATGCCAAGCAGATCTAAAAGAGGTGGTGGTAAAATGTTCACAAACTGGGCCATCTTCAATAAACCGGTTCGTCAGCAAGGACTAGCTAGACCAGTAACAATGTCAAGGAGGGAGAAGTTGAGCAAGATGGTCAACGACTATCTAAGTGACCATACCTGCGTCCTTACTGAAGCTTCTGTTTCATTTAATTACTGAGTATCCAAGCTGCATAGTTGGCCAGACCTCTCCCTATATGCCTTGGAGGTGCTGGCCTGCCCTGCAGCTAGTGTGATGTTAGAGAGTGTTTTCAGTGCCGCTGGGGCAATCATCACAGATACACGAACACGGTTGACTACAGAGAATGCTGACAGGCAGACTCTGATAAAATTTAACAAGGACTGGATTTCGCAACAGTGTTTAAGCCCTCCAGATGACAGAATCCCAACCTAAAGTCACCCAAAACGTTATTTAATGCGACTGGTGATCACATCCATCCCTTCCCATACAAACCCCTTTTCTTCTTCTTACATATGTTTTCAATTGCTGCTTTAGCCACATGTACCTGCCCTGCTTCATTCATCAACCATGATACAGCCCCTTGGGCTAATTTTTGGAGACACTATGGCTATGTCTGGACACTGGCCACTGCAACTACTGAGCTAGTAGTCTACTTTCATAATTGTCTGGCTCTTGAGGCCTCCTTCCTGCGTCAACCATGATACAGCCCCTAGTGCTAATGTTTTGAAGACACTATGTCTATCCCTGCACATTGGGCACTGGAACTACCGTGCTAGTAGTCTACTTTCATAATTGTCTGACTCTTGAGGCATCCTTCCTGCGTCAACCATGATACAGCCAATAGGGCTAATGTTTTGAAGACACTATGTCTATGCCTACACATTGGGCACTGCAACTACTGAGCTAGTAGTCTACTTTCATAATTGTCTGGCTCTTGAGGCCTCCTTCCTGCATCAACCATGATACAGCCCCTAGGGCTAATGTTTTGAAGACACTATGTCTATCCCTGCACATTGGGCACTGGAACTACCGTGCTAGTAGTCTACTTTCATAATTGTCTGGCTCTTGAGGCATCCTTCCTGCGTCAACCATGATACAGCCAATAGGGCTAATGTTTTGAAGACACTATGTCTATGCCTACACATTGCACACTGGAACTACCATGCTAGTAGTCTACTTTCATAATTGTCTGGCTCTTGAGGCCTCCTTCCTGCATCAACCATGATACAGCCCCTAGGGTTAATGTTTTGAAGACACTATGTCTATGCTTGCACATTGATCACTGGAACTACCATGCTAGTAGTCTAATTTCATAATTGTCTGGCTCTTGACGCATCCTTCCTGCGTCAACCATGATACAGCCCCTAGGGCTAATGTTTTGAAGACACTATGTCTATCCCTGCACATTGGGCACTGGAACTACCATGCTAGTAGTCTACTTTCATAATTGTCTGGCTCTTGAGGCCTCCTTCCTGAGTCAACCATGATATAGCCCCTAGGGTTAATGTTTTGAAGACACTATGTCTATGCTTGCACATTGGGCACTGGAACTACCATGCTAGTAGTCTAATTTCATAATTGTCTAGCTCTTGAGGCCTCCTTCCTGTGTCAACCATGATACAGCCCCTAGGGACAATGTTTTGAAGACACTATGTCTATGCCTACACATTGGGCAGTAGCAGTGGAACAACAAGGACATTAGTCCAAGCTTTATAATCGTGAATCCCTTGTGATGATGATAATGGCTGGCTTCTTCCTGCATTAACCATCACACAGCCCCATCACTCTCCTTACACCACTTACACACTTAGCTATCAGAAGATCGCCTCCATCTTACGGCACTTCTGATATATCACTGGCACTGCGTAAGTGGCGTACGAGTCCCACTTTGCCGGCAAAAAATGACAGGACTTCAAATAGAGTTTGTACATTCTAGTGAAGCAGTGGTGTAAAACCTCTCATGCAGCCCCTGACCAGGCGCCCCCATGTTATATACATTTGTTTACAGCATACATTACTCGGATTTTCCATTGACTAACATAGGACTCCCTACTCGTACCGAATACCCGAGTATTACGATATACTCGGTACGAATATAGCGAGTCCGAACACTTCACTACTCTCATGCCTGGTAAAAATTTAAAAAAAACTGGCCACAAATTGAAGAGTGTGATATCTCCGTCAGACACCTCATCTATCTGTGTGCTACAAATTGTAGCATTTCAGGGCTCCATTCCACTGTTTTTGCTGTCTTACCCTAGTTCAATACACTATTTTGGGGTAAAAAATACTGGCCACATATTGAAGAGTGTGATATCTCCGTCAGACACCTCATCTATCTGTGTGCTACAAATTGTAGCATTTAAGGCCTCCATTCCACTGTTTTTGCTGTCTGTTACCCTAGTTCAATACACTATTTTGGGGTAAAAATTAAAACAATACTGGCCACATATTGAAGAGTGTGATATCTCCGTCCATCACCTCATCTATCTTTTTGCTACAAATTGTAGCATTTAAGGCCTCCATTCCACTGTTTTTACTGTCTATTACCCAAGTTCAATGCACTATTTTGGGGTAAAAATTAAAAAATACTGGCCACATATTGAAGAGTGTGGAATCTCCGTCAAATGCCTCATCTATCTGTGGGCTACAAATTGTAGCATTTCAGGCCTCCATTACACTGTTTTTGCTATCTGTTACCCTAGTTCAATACAGTATTTTAGGGTAAAAATTAAAAAAATACTGGCCACTAGACTTGAGCGAAACAGGTTGGTCAGATTCATAAGTCGCCGACTTTCGCCAAAGCGAAACTCGACCATAGCGTGAAGTCGGCCATGCGGTCGTCAACCCCAAAGTCGGTTTTCCCATAATGCTTGCAGGCGCCTTTTTTCAGCCAATGAGCAAGGACGTACACTGTGGGCCACGAGATGACATGGGCAGCGTCCACCACCATCTTAGAGAAGGGCATTGCAGTGATTGGCTTGCTTTGGGGGCGTCATAGTGTCTATAAAAGCCCTGACCGCCGACCTCCATTTTACTTCTGCCGATCTTAACAGTAGGGAGAGGTTGCTGACGCTGTTTATCAGTAGGGAGAGAGTTAGGGCTGGAAAGAGAAGTTCTTCTGTGCTTGTGCTGATAGCAATTGTGCTGTACAGTTAGTGTGCAGTAACAGGGGAAGATTTTCTTGTGTGCAGCAGCGCTGATTATTAGGCTGCCTGCCAGTGACAGGGGAGATTTTTTTGTGTGCAGCAGCGCTGGTTATTAGGCTGCCTGCTAGCTTTATTGCTGTGTGTACACTGCTTTGCAGACTGCTTTTTACACAGCACTAATACTTTTATTCTTTTTTTCTGCACAGTTACCGAGCATTCATTTTTTCCCACACCGTATAGAGCTGTACGCTCCTCACACACTACCGTGTACCGGCTGGTATCACAGACAAATACATGCTGACTATCTGTGTGTGACTTTGGAAATATATACGGAGATTTAAATTTTCCCCTACACTATATACAACTGGTATCTTCTGATACAGTATCTTTTTTCTGCTTTTTGTATTCTGGTCAAATCCATACTGAGTGAGCATCTGTGTGTGACTCCGGAAATATATACGGAAATTTAAATTTTCTCCTATGCTATAAACACCTGGTATCTTCTGATACAGTACCTTTTTTCTGCCTTTTGTATTACGGTCAAATCCATACTGAGTAAGCGTCTGTGTGTGACTCCGGAAATATATACGGAGATTTAAATTTCCCCCTATACTATATACACCTGGTATCTTCTGATACAGTACCTTTTATGTTATGTTATGGTAGCTGAAGAGGCAGGAGCTGATAACTGCATAGGGAGCCAAACACCAGAGAGGTTGGAAACTAATAGGTTGCAGACCCCTAAACTAACCGCACAACTAGAAGCAGCCGTGGGACGTTCCTACGGTGCTCTAGATGCCTCATCCCAGCCGGAGAGATTAGCTATCCCTGAAGATGGAAAGAGGAAAGCTAACTGCCCCGGAGGAGAGCCCCAAAAGAATAAGAAGCCACCAAATATATAATGGCGGTTAGACAAGATGAAAACACGAACACAGACAGAAAATAGATTGAGCAAACGCTGGGGCCCAAAACTGTCTAGATAGGACAGCACAGGAGAGAATACTGTCTGCAACCCAGAAAAACCCTAGGAAAAACTCCAACACTTCTGAATCCAAAAATACTGAGCCCACACGGTCTCGACCACCTATATCAGATCTCTGGTGTGGATACGTAGCTACCCAGCACAAAAATATCACAAGAACTGAGCAAATGAACAAATACAAAAAACGAACGGAGACCAGCCAAAGCCCCCCAAAGGGGACCCGGCTGAAGACAAAAAGCAATGCAGCAAAAAAGCAAGGAAAATCAAACCACAGTAAAAAAAAAACCTGAAAGTGACTTATCTGAATGCAAGCAGGAGACAGCAGAAAAGCAAGCTGAATTCCAACCTAGACCAGGAAGAACAATTGATCACCGGCAAGGACTATGGGAGGTCAGCTCACTTATATCAGGCCAATCCGTACCACCTGATAAACAATCCTCAGTTGCAGGTGGTGGATTTTTGCTGTTCAACCTAGGTTCAATACACTCAGCAACCACAAGAGGGAGCTTCAGCTCCGAAGTTGTCTCCAACATGTTCACAACAGTACCCCCCCTTGAGGAGGGGTCACCGAACCCTCACGTGTGGCACCAGGCCGATCAGGATGAGCTCGGTGATAGGCACGGACCAGTCTCTCAGCATGAATGTCAGAAGCAAACACCCAAGAATTGTCCTCCTGACCATAGCCTTTCCACTTCACCAGGTACTGGAGTCTGCTTCCTAGCCAAACGAGAATCCAAAATTTTCTCAACCACATACTCCAAAATGCCCTCATCCAAAACAGGATCAGGAGGCGCAGCCATAGGAACCACTGGCTCTACAAACCTCTTCAACAAGGACTTGTGGAACACGTTATGGATCTTAAATGTCCCTGGAAGAAGCAAACGAAAAGAAACAGGATTAATAATCTCCATGATCTTATAAGGTCCAATGAACCTAGGCTTAAATTTAGGAGATGCCACTCTCATAGGAATATTCTTTGAGGACAACCAGACCAAGTCCCCCACTTTAAACCGAGACAAAGTGGGACACCAAAAGGACCGACTCACCAAATCTCTGGTACCAAAAATACCAGGATGGCCAGCCAATGTGGAGCAATGAATCTCAGACATCACATTCTTCCTCCACTGGTCTGGGACAAACAATTTCCCAAAAGGGCAGCGTTCAGGTTTATCCTCCAGGGACAGTCTCAAATCGGGCGAGATAGCGGAAAGAACCACACCCTCCTTCAGAATAACAGCAGGCTCAGTTACCTCAGGAGAATCTGCAAAGAAACTCCTCGAGAGGGCATCCGCCTTAACATTTTTAGTGCCCGGGAGAAAAGAGACCACAAAATTAAAACGTGTGAAAAACAAGGCCCACCTGACCTGTCTAGGATTAAGTCGCTTGGCTGATTCAAGATAAAGTAGGTTCTTGTGATCAGTGAGGACCACCACCTGATGTTTGGCTCCTTCCAGCCAATGTCTCCACTCTTCAAAGGCCCACTTCATAGCCAATAACTCGTGATTTCCCACATCATAATTACGTTCCACTGGGGAAAATTTTCGGGGGAAAAAGGCACAAGGGTTACTCTTAGAAGTCTCCGGATCCCTTTGGGACAAAACGGCTCCTGCACCAATCTCAGAAGCATCATCCTCCACCTGAAAACGGTAGAGAAACATCAGGCTGCCATAGAACACGAGCAGATGTGAATCTCCGCTTAAGCTCCTGAAACACAGAAACTGCCTCAGGAGACCAATTTACTACATCAGAACCCTTTTTGGTCAAATCAGTCAGTGGTTTCACAATAGTAGAGAAGTTACCTATAAATTGACGATAAAAATTAGCAAAACCCAAAAATCTCTGAAGAGCCTTTAATGTAGTGGGCTGAACCCAATCACAAATAGTCTGAACTTTGACCGGGTCCATTTCAATAACAGACGGAGACAAAATGAATCCCAGAAATGAAACTTTCTGTACGCCAAAAAGACACTTTGATCCCTTCACATACAATGCATTTTCTCTCAAAATTCGGAATACAGTCCGAACATGTTCCACATGAGAATCCCAGTCATTGGAAAAAATCAAGATATCGTCCAAATAAACGATCAGGAATTTATCCACAAAATCCCGGAAAATATCATTCATAAAGGATTGGAAGACGGAAGGGGCATTAGTGAGCCCAAAAGGCATCACTAGGTACTCAAAATGCCCCTCTGGGGTATTAAACGCCGTCTTCCACTCATCACCGTGCTTGATGCGAATAAGATTAGACGCCCCCCTGAGGTCAAGCTTGGTAAACCAACTAGCATCTTTCACTCTGGAAAATAGGTCAGAAATCAAAGGTAACGGATACTGATATTTAACAGTGATCTTATTCAGGAGACGATAGTCAATACACGGCCTCAATGAGCCATCCTTCTTGACCACAAAGAAAAAGCCGGCGCCCAAGGGTGAAGAGGATGGTCTGATATGACCCTTCTCTAAAGACTCTTTGATATAAGATCGCATAGCATCATGCTCAGGTACAGATAAATTAAAGAGCCGACCCTTGGGAAATTTACAACCGCGTACTAAGTCAATAGCGCAATCACAACTCCTGTGCGGAGGCAAGGATGCAGATATAAGGGCCTTTTACATTTAGCGATGCACCAGCGATCCCGACCACGATACGACCCAGTCAGGATCACTGGTGCATCGCTAAATGGTCGCTAGTGAGCTGCCACACAGGCACATCTCACAGTGACTTAGTGACGCAGCAGCGGTCGTTACTTACGTTTCAGATGCGGCGATCCTGACGTCCTACCACCCGCTACCACGCGTCGCTTGTCAGCGCCAGCAGGAAGCCCAGCAGGAAGTGCCCGACGAGAAATGGAGCTGCACATTCTCGCGCGATCAGCGACAGACAGCGGGGGAGCCGGTCGGAGGTAAGTATCACACATAGCGATATCGCTAGCAATATCGCTGCTGCGTCACCAAATCGGTGATGCTTTAGCAATATTGCTGGCAATATCACCGTGTGTAAAGGCCCCTTTACTCTCACTTAACACATCAGAAAAATCAGTGAAATAGTCAGGGACATCTTGAGACTGGGGAGACACAGATTTCCAATCCAAAACAGGATTATGAGTCTGCAACCTAGGAAAACCCAGTACAACAATGTCATGTAAATTATGCAACACCAAAAATTTGCAATTCTCTTGGTGGTCCGGGGCTACCCGCATTATCACCTGGGTCCAAAACTGGGGTTTATTCTCCGCCAAAGGGGTAGAATCAATGCCCAGCAAAGGAATAGACTTTCGCAGGGGTATCATAGGAAAACTACAACGTTTGGCAAAATCAAAATCCATCAGGTTTATAGCTGCTCCTGAATCAACAAAAGCCTGAGCTGAAAATGTGGACATGGAGCAAATCAAGGTAACAGTCAACAGAAATTTAGACTGAACACTACCCAAAACAACTGAGCGCGCAAAACGTCTTCCCCGCTTGGAAATAGCATGAGAAGCATCTCCACAATAGTAGCACAACTTATTACGCTTACGAAATTCATGACGCTGTGCCCCAGAAGTCACTCCATCACACTGCATGGGCTCAGGGGCTGGCCCCCAAGGTATCACAATCTCACTCATATTTCTACGCTCGTGCAGACGTCTGTCAACTTGAATAGCTAATGACATAGAGTCATTGAGACCAGAGGGGACAGGGAATCCCACCATAAAATCCTTTACAGTCTCTGCCAGACCATTCAGAAAAAAAAATGCCAGAGCATCATCATTCCATTTAGTAAGGACTGCCCACTTTCTGAATTTCTGACAATACAGCTCTGCGGCTTCTTGACCCTGATTCAATGCCAACAAGGTTTTCTCAGTTTGATCGATAACATTAGGTTCATCATACAACAACCCCAGAGCCTGAAAAAACACATCAACATCATTCAAAACAGGATCCCCAGGTGTCAGGGAAAAGACCCAATCCTGAGGGTTGCCGCGCAACAGGGAGATGACAATTTGAACCTGCCGCGCTGTGTTCCCTGAGGACTTAGGCTTCAAAGCAAAAAACAACTTACAGTTATTTTTCAAATTCAAAAATTTAGACCGATCCCCCAAAAATAAATCCGGCAGAGGGATCCTAGGTTCCACAGCAGACAACCCAGCAAGATAGATAGCAATACTCCGAACTTCAGCAGCAAGCTGCTCCACACGATCGGACAAATGCTTGACCTCCATTGGGGAAAAAATTCCTCCTCAGCCCCCAGAGAAAAAAGAGGAAAAAAATGTAACAAAAAAATTTTTTCGGACAACTCTGACAACTTTTTTTTTTCTTTTTTTACAATTTTTTCCCTTCTGTTGAGTACCATAGAATTTCAGTATGGCCAGTGATTCTGTTATGTTACGGTAGCTGAGGAGGCAGGAGCAGATAACTGCAAAGGCAGCCAAACACCAGAGAGGTTGGAAACTAATAGGTTGCAGACTCCCAAACTAACCACACTATAAGCAGCCGTGGGACGTTCCTATGGTGCCCTAGACGCCTCGTCACAGCCGGAGAGATTAGCTATCCCTGAAGATGGAAAGAGGAAAGCTAACTGCCCCGGAGGAGAGCCCCAAAAGAATAAGAAGCCCCCAAACATATAATGGCAGTTAGACAAGATGAAAACACGAACACAGACTGAAAATAGATTGAGCAAACGTTGGGGCCCAAAACTGTCTAGATAGGACAGCACAGGAGAGAATACTGTCTGCAACCCAGAAAAACCCTAGGAAAAACTCCAACACTTCTGAATCCAAAAATACTGAGACCACACGGTCTCGACCACCTATATCAAATCTCTGGTGTGGAAACGTAGCTACCAAGCAGAAAAATATCACAAGAACTGAGCAAATGAACAAATACAAAAAACGAAAGGAGACCAGTCAAAGCCCCCCAAAGGGGACCCGGCTGAAGACAAAAAGCAATGCAGCAAAAAAGCAAGGAAAATCAAACACAGTAAAAAAAATGAAAGTGACTTATCTGAATGCAAGCAGGAGACAGCAGAAAAGCAAGCTTAAATTCCAACCTAGTCCAGGAAGAACAATTGATCACCGGCAAGGACTATGGGAGGTCAGCTCACTTATATCAGGCCAATCCGTACCACCTGATAACCAATCCTCAGTTGCGGGTGGTGGATTTTTGCTGTTCAACCTAGGTTCAATACCCTCAGCAACCACCAGAGGGAGCTTCAGCTCCGAAGTTGTCTCCAACATGTTCACAACACTTTTTACTGCCTTTTGTATTACGGTCAAATCCATATTGAGAGAGCGTCTGTGTGTGACTCTGGAAATATATACGGAGATTTAAATTTTCCCCTACACTATAAACACCTGGTATCTTCTGATGCAGTACCTTTTTTCTGCTTTTTGTATTCTGTTCAAATCCATATTGAGTGAGCGTCTGTGTGTGACTCCGGAAATATATAAATTTTCTATTCTACTATATACACCTGGTATCTTCTGATACAGTACCTTTTTTCTGCCTTTTGTATTACGGTCAAATCCATACTGAGAGAGCGTCTGTGTGTGACTCTGGAAATATATATATTGAGATTTAAATTTTCCACCTATACTGTATACACCTGGTATCTTCTGATATAGTACCTTTTTTCTGCCTTTTGTATTACAGTCAAATCCATACTGAGAGACCGTCTGTGTGTGACTCGGAAATATATACAGAGATTTAAATTTTCCCCTACACCTTATACACCTGTTATATTCTGATACAGTACCTTTTTTCTGCCTTTTGTATTGCGGTCAAATCCATACTGAGAGAGCGTCTGTGTGTGACTCTGGAAATATATACGGAGATTTAAATTTTCCCCTATACTATATACACCTGGTATCTTCTGAGACAGTACCTTTTTTCTGCCTTTTGTATTACGGTCAAATCCATACTGAGAGAGCGTCTGTGTGTGACTCCGGAAATATATATGGAGATTTAAACTTTCCCCTACACTATATACACCTGGTATCTTCTGATACAGTACCTTTTTTCTGCCTTTTATATTACGGTCAAATCCAAACTGAGAGAGCGTCTGTGTGTGACTCCGGAAATATATACAGAGATTTAAATTTTCCCCTGCACTGTATACAGCTGTAAGCTTCTGATACAGTACCATATATCTGCTGGTATTTTTGGTACATTTTCCAAAACATGAGGAAGTATGGTGGAAGAGGCCATGGACGTGGGCGGGGGGGCCAGCTGGTACTGATGGTGGTGGTGGTGCATCTGCTGGTAGTGCCAAAAGCACAATAGCACCTAAGGCAGGAGGTGTTGAGCCTGCGTCATTGTCTGGCTCCAGAAGGCCTGAAAGGCTACCTTTTCTGGGAGTAGGTAAACCGCTTTTAAAGCCGGAGCATCAGTACCAGGTTTTGGCTTACATTGCCGAAACAGCATCCAGCTCTATCGCCTCCTCTTCTGAAGTTTGAAAAACTGCAAGCACTGAGTCGTCAGTGCAGGCTCCTGGTCCGGAACAACACCTTTCCTAGTGTCCTTCACCCCCAACAAAAGTGAAGGATGTGGCAGGACACACTTCAGATTACTCACTGGAGCTCTTTTCACATACCATGCCTGGGTTATCAAGTCAAATCCTGAATTCCCCAGTCCAAGATGAATAAGACATGGAGTGCACTGATGCACAGCCACTGCTATATGATTCTGCTGGTACATTCACCCAGAGCACTGCATTGCCCTCGCAGTCTACTGAGCCAGATTCTGACCCTGATGAAACTCAGGTGCCCCTTCCCGCATACTCTACCACCTTACACGGTGACACAGAGGAAGGTGCAGATGAAATTGAAGAGGAGGTGATGGATGACCCAGTTGTTGACCCGGATTGGCATCCATTGGGGGAAGAGGGTGCCGCTGGCAATAGCTCAGAAGAGGAGGAGGATCCGCAGCAGACATCGACATCGCAGCTGCGGTTATCTGACAGCCCCGTAGCAGTCCAAAAACGTGTTAAAAAAACAAAAAGAATTGCAGGACAGCTTAGCCAGATGGTCAAATTAGCACAGTGTGCAAGCCCTGAAAATGTATCCCATAGTAGGAAGAGTGCAGTCTGGCACTTTTTTGACCAAAATCCTATTGATGAGGCAAAGGTTATCTGTAAGAAGTGCGGAAGGACCTTTAGCCGAGGGGAAAAATCTCCGAAATTTGAATACCAGTTGCATGCTTAGACATTTAAAAACCATGCACTTGCAAGCGTGGACGAACTACAAAACCTCAGGTACCACATGTGCACCTGCTCCGACTGAAGGTAGCCAGCAATGCTACATCGCTTCCCCCACTGTAAGCCCACCGGTTAGCACACCACCAGCAAGAAATGTTGAGGTGTCATCGCAAGGCCAAAGCAGTCAGGGAATCACAATGTTTTTCCAACAAAAGACTAAATCTAGGCCATCACCACCACCATCACCATCACAACCCACTCTCAGTCCACCAT
Source organism: Oophaga sylvatica (assembly GCA_033576555.1). Classification (NCBI taxonomy): domain Eukaryota; kingdom Metazoa; phylum Chordata; class Amphibia; order Anura; family Dendrobatidae; genus Oophaga; species Oophaga sylvatica. The sequence goes on from JARQOD010000001.1 coordinate 613,927,617, forward strand.
GTCCACCGCTAGTTCCCCCATATGCAGCTCTCAAGTCCAGCTCACGCTAGCAGACACTCTGAGTAGGACAAGAAAGTACTCATCCTCTCATCCGCGTACACTGGCTTTTAATGCCTACATTGCCAAACTGATCTCATTAGAGATGATGCCATTCCGTTTGGTTGAAAGCTCAGCGTTCCGAGAGCTCATGGCCTACGCTGTCCCACGCTATGACCGACCTACCCAGTCGGCACTTCTTTTCTAGAAAAGCCATCCCTGCCCTCCACTTGCATGTGAAAGACCGCATTGTCCATGCACTCAAGCGAGTGTAAAGGTGCACTTCACAACAGATGCATGGGCCAGTAGGCATGGCCAGGGTCGTTACATGTCCATCACTGTGCACTGGGTTAATGTGGTGCATGCAGGGTCCACAGGGGACAGCGGTGGTGGGAAGTGCTGCCTAGCCCACGGTATAGGCAACAGTTGGCTGTAGGCATTCGACTCTCCTCCTCCTCCAGAAGTGAAAGCTCATCGACAGAGCGCAGTCGCACGAGCACTCCATCCGCAGCTGCCAGTGTTGCACACGAGGTGTTCCACTATCGAACAGCTAGTGGTAGGCGTCAGCAGGCTGTTTTAAATATGATGTCTTTGGGCGACAACAGACACACTGCGGAGGTACTGGCCGACTACTTGCAGCGAGAAACTGAGTCATGGCTGGGCAGTCTACATCTTGAACCTGGCAAGGTTGTCAGTGATAACGGCCGTAATTTTGTGGCGGCCATAGCCCTGGCAAAACTCGGACACATACCTTGCCTGGCTCACACCTTGAACCTGGTGGTGCAGTGCTTCATAAATAATAATCCGGAGTTACCAGCCCTGCTCCATCAGGTGCGAAGACTGTGCTCACACATCCGTCGCTCGCCCGTAGACTCCATTCGTATGCAGAGGCTGCAGCGATCGCTCCACCTCCCCAAGCACCGCCTAATCATAGACGTTGCAACAAGGTGGAACTCCACCATGCATATGGTTGAGAGGCTGTGCGAACAGAGGCAGGCTGCAATGCATTTGTGCGAGTATGCACGGGCAGGCAGTTTGAGTGCAGACATCGAGTTGTCGGGTGTGCAGTGGTCAAAACTGAAAGACCTCTGTAAAGTCGTTCAGTGTTTTGAGGCATGCACATGGCTGGTAAGCGCAGACGACGACATCATAAGCATGAGCATCTGTGGAGCCCAGCTGCGTCTAGATTCATATCTCCCAGAAGGGTGCGCAGAAGGAATTCACCACTAGAGGTCTCAATATACATTCACACACCTTCACCCATCCCTAAGACCACCAGAGGGAGCTCCGATAGTCATATAAAAGGAGGGTGAAGACAGGAAAGAGAGCTCAGCTCAGTTCAGTCAGATTTGAGAGACTGCAGTTCAGCACAGAGCTCAGATTAGAGAGACTGCAGAGCAGTTCAGTTCAGCAAAGTGGAGGCTAGTAGAGTGGAACTGAATCCATTCCAGTCTAGTCAGAGCTGAAACAAGCGAGTAGTAGTCTGCAGACAGAGCAGACGAGTGGAGTTTGCAGCAAGGGACTCCAGAGCTCAAGTTGAGAGCCAGGAGCGTGCCGACGCTCAGAGAGCGGCGAAGAGGCGGCCCACCAACTGCCAGTGTGTGTAATCGTGTGAGGGCCCGGGTAGGCAGAAGGCAAGTGGAAAGAGAAGTGAACAGAGGCAGAGGAGCCTTCATAGCTCACCTCAACAAGTATTTACCGGACGCCGGGGTCCGAGCCTATAGGGATCTCCACGACCCATTAGGAGAAAACCGGAGTTCCTGGAGGACTACAAGTCCCAGGAGTACCACAGAGCTGATACATAGCAGGATCAGGAGGACGGAGTCCGGCGGGATCCAGCCATCAGGGTCCCTGTCCTTTCAGAGGAGGTCTAATCACAAGGTCAGCCAGGTGCATGACGGAGACTAAGTTGGGCCCAGCTACATGCAGGCTAGGACTTCATTGCAGAAAGGCAAGGAACAGGAGGCCACACACCTACTCAGTGGGAGACTCTGAATGTGCACCCTTCACCCTACAGCGCTCCGGAATGTGCCTGCAACATCTTCAGTAAAGGTACCAAAGTGACTTGTGTGTGTGTCCTATTACTGACCCCTAACTGCCGGGTTCCCTTCTGTCCTGCATTGCTCCTATCTATCTGCCCTGAAGGACTCAGCCTCACCTGTGGAGGCTTAACACCTATAACTGCACAACACCAACCCTTCAGTGGATCTGCACTGCAGCGCTGGTCACCCTGATCAGGTACCACATGTGGCATCACGAATCCCCATACCAATATTCAACTCCCCTGTAAATATCCCACATTAACGGGTGAGTGCCAGAGCCACGGACTGAGCTGTGTTGCCGTGACATCCCCCATAGAAGTCTATAGGCTCAGATCCGAGTTCCCATTGCTCTGGAGGGCGACTCATCTCTAACTTGGCGTCACGAACAGGATTGTGTGCCCCGCAGCAACGGAGTAATTTTTGCCGTTGCCACCGGGCACTGTGTGCCTTAATGAAAGACTGTGTTTTGTATTGTGGTGAAGATTTCCCGCCATTGCCCGCCATTGCCCGCCATTTACAGCGCTACCGCGCGAAAAGCTAGTGGGAGTACCTGCAAAAGCACGCTGAGTCCTGGACACACCCCCAGCGCTGACGCGGCAGGTTCTGCGGAGAGCTTCCGTGAACGCTCTGACGTCAGAGCGCCGGCGATGCAGGTCCTTCTAACAACTGTGCCCTTCAGAGCTGCGGCCTACAGGAGGAGGTAGGCCACGTTTAACTAGGGGGGAGCAGAGATGTCGCAGCAGCAGGCCGACGGCGCAGCCCAGGCTGACAGCCCCAATGACTTACCCACGGGCGCTGCCGCGCAGGCTGGAATCGCTGGCCCCACACCTGGGCCTGTGGCTCCGATAGTACCGCTGACACTGCCATACATGCCCGGAGCAAAGTGGCTTCCCCAGTACAGCGGCAAGCCAGACATTCTGTCAGGGTTCAAGCGAAAAACATGCAGTATAATGGACATGTACCCTATGTCAGAAAGGCAGAGAGCTGCAGTGGTAGTGGGACAATTGACTGGTGCTTCAGAGAGAGAAGTAGAGACTAGGTCAGCTGCAGACCAGGAATCAGTGCTTGCAATTTTCTTAAAGTTACAGACTATCTTTGAGGATCACACTGAGACAGACCTCCGAATGAGGTTCTACCAATGTTCTCAAAAACCAGATGACAGCATTCGGGACTACGCCTGCCGACTGCAAGGAGCCCTGCGAGCACTCAAACAGGTTAACCCTATGAGTGTCGCCAAAGAGAATAAAATGTTAAAAGAACAATTTGTACGGGGACTGAGGTCCCAAGCTGAAAGCAGGACTGTGCATTGGTGGTCCTTGGATCATCCTGACGCTACCTTTGATGCCCTTAAGGATATGGCTATAAAAGGTCTGCGACCCCTGGAAACACCCGAGATGGCAACCCAGCGTCACCCGGGTGAGACCACTCTAATGCCCGCAGCATCACCTTGTCCCCGCTGGTTGCTGAAGCCAAAACGCAGGTGGCGCCCTCTACTGAGCTGGACTGTCTACGCTCGGAAGTGCGTCAGCTAACCAAAAACCTGGCCACTGTAATGCGTGCCCTGCAACTGCCGACGGAGGAAGAAGGAAAGATCCTGCTAGTTGACAGCCCAGAGGATGTCCCCTGGATGAACCGGAGGAGAAGGAGGACGTCACCGCCCCACCGGAGGAGGACAACGCCACCCCCAGGAAGGACCCGTGACCAGCATCATCCTCGCCGAGAGATCGTCTGCTACCGCTGCCACAGAGAAGGTCACCCAGCACGTCGATGTCCTTTAAACGAGCAAATCCTGGGTCCGAGGGCCAACACCCAGGAATAGACTCATCAGGCCCCTCAGACTGGAACCGCAGGTTTGTGGGAGGAAGACCGTACCTGTCCATCATACTGGACGGGATCGCAATCCCTGCCCTGCTGGACACCGGATCTCAGGTAACCATCATACCTGATGTTCTTTACAATAGATACTGGTCCATGGACGGTCTCCAATCCCCAAACCCTGACTTTGCAGTATACGCCTCTAACGGCCTCCCTCTTGACTTACTGGGGGCTAAAAAAGTAGACATAAAAGTGGGGAGAGTGGAGCTAAAGGATCAGGGACTTCTTGTAGCGAAGACTGTTAATGAGGAAAATGGGTTGAATGTGGTTTTAGGCACTAACATTATTAGTAACTGTTTGGAGGAGGTTGTGTTTATACTCCAACAGCTCGCCGATGTTGCCAGACCAAAGCAAAAGGGAGCGATCCAGAAGGAGATCCGGGCCCTGATGTGCCAGCAGCAAGTGAAACTGACCGGTGGTGAGATTGGTAATGTACGGGTGACAGACTCGAACTCCATTGTGATACCCCCAATGAGTGAAATGCTTATTTGGTGTAGAGCAGCAATAGGTCTGAGAGGACAGAACTACCAAGCAGTAGTAGAGCCGCATTGTTCAGAACCCAGACCTACACTCCTGACTGCCAGAGGGGTAGTGGAGGTACATAATGTAAGGGTGCCAGTGCATCTTCTCAACTGGGGAGAGGATGAAGTCAAATTACCACGTTATGCCACTGTTGCCAAGTTACATGCTGTGGATAATAACTCCATTCACCCGACGGAGCCCTTAACCTCCCCACAACCAGTGGAGGATAACGACCCGACCACCAAGGTGGAGGATTGGTGTCAACAGCTCCATGTCGGGACGGACACCACTCCAGCCCACCAGAAACAGGGAGTACATCGAGTAGTTCAGGAGTGCGCACAGGTATTCAGCAAACACCCACTTGACTTTGGGAAGATAAAAGGGGTCCAACATCACATCCCCACAGGCAACCATCCCCCCATTAAAGAACGGTACAGGCCTATACCACCAGCACACTACCAGAAAGCCAAGGAGATGTTGCGTGACATGAAGGAAGCAGGGGTAATAAGGGATAGTTGTAGTCCCTGGGCAGCACCTCTAGTCCTAGTTAGGAAAAAGGATGAAAGCATGAGAATGTGTGTAGATTACAGACAAGTAAATCGCATTACACATAAAGATGCATACCCTTTACCACGCATTGAGGAATCCTTAGCTGCCTTAAAGACTGCTAATTACTTTTCCACCCTTGACCTCACTAGTGGGTACTGGCAAGTAGCTGTGGCTGAGGAGGATCTTGAGAAGACAGCTTTCACCACCCCAATGGGACTCTGTGAGTTCGACAGAATGCCGTTTGGACTCAGCAGTGCCCCTGGCACATTCCAGAGAGTGATGGAGAGCTGCCTGGGACATCTCAACTTCAAAACTGTGTTACTGTACCTGGATGAAGTAACTGTGTACTCCAAGACGTATGAAGATCACTTGAAGCACCTGGCGGAGGTATTCGAGTCACTGTCCAAGTATGGGATGAAACTGAAGCCTTCAAAGTGCCATCTGCTCAAACAAAAGGTACAGTATCTGGGACATATTGTCAGCTCAGAAGGAGTAGCACCAGACCCCAAGAAGGTCACCGCCATCCAAAAATGGCCGGAGCCGAAGAACCTCAAAGAGGTGCGACAGTTTCTATGTTATGTTTGGTAGCTGAGGAGTGCAGGTAAAAAAGGCAATACACCAGAGCAGTTGGAATCTATGAGATTGCAGTACCCTGACTAACCACCACAACTAGAGGCAGCCGTGGAGCGTTCCTACGTTGGTCCTAGACGCCTCGTCACAGCCTGAGAAACTAACTACACCTAAAGATAGAAATAGGAAAGCTATCTGCCCCGGAGCAGAACCCCAAAGATAATAGAAAGCCCCCAAACAAGTAATGGCGGTTAGACAAGATGAAATACTGACACAGAAAGAAAATAGTATGAGCAAACGCTGGGGCCCAAACTAACTAAATAGAAAAGGATAGGAAGGGTACTTACTGCAATCCCAGAAAACCCTGAAAAGCACCAACTCTACTAATTTCAAAAACACCTGAGATCACACGACCTCTTCCACCTAAATTAGTTCTCTGGTGTAACAAAATCAAAACAGCAGCCACTGAAAAAACTGGAAAAAGCAAAAGTACAAACATCAGTGGCTGAACTAAACTGAGAGGGCAAAAGCCCCCGGAGGGGACCCTGAAGGCTCCCACAGAAGTGCAGGACAAAATGCAAAAATATAGCACAAAAACAAAAAGAAGAAAATGTCTTATCTGTTAGCAGGAGATGCAGACACGACACAGCAGGCTACAAGGGAAACAGGAATGAAGGATTCAGACCAGAACAATTGATCACCGGCAACCCTGATGGGAAGGTGACTCCCTTATATAAGACCAGCCAGTAACACCTGATTCCCAGTCCTCACAATCTTCACTGGACAGACCAGCACCGCTAGTAACCACCAGAGGAAGCCTCTGCTCAGAACTCATCTCAAACCCATTCACAACAGTACCCCCCCTTGAGGAGGGGTCACCGAACCCTCATTTGAGCAACCAGGTCGGTCAGGATGAGTTCTATGATACGCATGGATAAGTCTCCTAGCATGGATGTCCGAAGCAAACACCCAAGAATTGTCTTCCTGACCATAACCTCTCCATTTAACCAAATACTGGAGTTTCCGTCTAGAAAAACGAGAATCTAATATTTTCTCAACCACATACTCCAGATTGCCCTCAACCAAAACAGGGTCAGGAGGCACAGCAGCAGGAACCACTGGCTCAACAAACCTCTTCAACAAGGACTTGTGGAACACGTTATGGATCTTAAATGTCCCTGGAAGAAGCAAACGAAAAGAAACAGGATTAATAATCTCCATGATCTTATAAGGTCCAATGAACCTAGGCTTAAATTTAGGAGATGCTACTCTCATAGGAATATTCTTTGAGGACAACCAGACCAAGTCCCCCACTTTAAACCGAGGACCATCAGTCCTATGCCGGTTAGCAAACCGCTGGGCCTTCTCCTGAGAGAGGGACAACCTCTCCACTACCTGGTCCCAAATCTGTTGCATACGCTCCACAACAGAGTCAACACCTGGACAGACAGAAGCCTCCGTCTGTCCTGAAGAAAATCGAGGGTGAAACCCAGAATTACAGAAAAACGGAGACATCAAAGTGGCAGAGCTAGCCCTATTATTAAGAGCAAACTCAGCCAAAGGCAAAAAAGAGACCCAGTCATCCTGATCAGCAGACGCAAAGCATCTTAGATAAGTCTCCAATGTCTGGTTTGTTCTCTCAGTTTGACCATTGGTCTGAGGATGAAATGCCGAGGAGAAAGACAATTGAACACCCAGTTTAGAACAAAAAGTCCTCCAAAATCTGGAAACAAACTGGACTCCTCTGTCAGACACAATGTTCTCAGGAATGCCGTGTAAACGAACCACTGCTAAAGGAACAACGGCACCAATTCAGAGGAGGAAGGCAACTTAGGTAATGGCACAAGATGTATCATTTTGGAAAACCTATCACAAATTACCCAGATGGTGGTCATTCTCTGAGAAACAGGAAGGTCGGAAATGAAATCCATAGAGATATGGGTCCATGGTCTCTTGGGCACAGGCAATGGCATCAACAAACCACTAGAGCGAGAGCAAGGCTTGGAGCGAGAGCAAGTCCCGCAGGACTGCACAAATTCCCTGACATCACGAGACAAGGTAGGCCACCAAAAGGACCGACTAACCAAGTCTCTGGTACCAAAAATTCCGGGATGCCCAGCCAATGCGGAACAATGAATCTCAGACATCACACTCTTTTTCCACTGGTCCGGGACAAACAATTTTCCAACAGGGCAGCACTCGGGCCTATCCTCCTGACATCCCTCCAGAGCAAGTCTCAAATTGGGCGAGATGGCGGAAAGAACTACACCCTCTTTCAAAATAACAGAAGGATCAGATAACTCAGGAGAGTCCGCAAGGAAACTCCTCGAGAGGGCATCCGCCTTAACATTCTTAGTGCCAGGAAGAAAGGAAACCACAAAATTAAAATGTGTGAAAAACAAGGCCCACCTGGCCTGTCTAGGATTGAGTCGCTTTGCAGATTCCAGATAGACCAGATTTTTATGGTCCGTAAGGACCACCACCTGATGTTTGGCTCCCTCCAGCCAATGTCTCCACTCTTCAAAAGCCCACTTCATGGCCAATAACTCCCAATTACCCACGTCATAATTACGTTCAGTAGGAGAAAATTTTTGAGAGAAAAAGGCACAAGGGTTACTTTTAGAGGTCTCTGGATCTTTTTGGGACAAAACGGCACCTGCCCCAATTTCAGAGGCATCAACCTCCACCTAAAATGGCAGAGAAACATCAGGCTGCCGTAGAACAGGAGCAGAAGTGAATCTCTGCTTAAGTTCCTGAAATGCAGAGACTGCCTCAGGAGGCCAATTCACCACATCAGAACCCTTTCTGGTCAAATCAGTTAATGGTTTAACAATAACCGAGAAATTACCAATAAATTTACGATAAAAATTGGCAAAACCCAAAAATCTCTGAAGAGCCTTTAATGAAGTAGGTTGGACCCAATCACAGATGGCCTGAACCTTGACCGGGTCCATTTCAATAACAGATGGGGACAAAATGAATCCCAGAAATGAGATCCTCTGTACGCCAAAAAGACACTTTGATCCCTTCACATACAGAGCATTCTCTCTCAAAATCTGGAATACAGTTCGAACATGTTTCACATGAGAGTCCCAGTCATTAGAAAAAATCAAGATATCATCCAAATAAACAATCAGAAATTTGTCCACAAAATCCCTGAAAATGTCATTCATGAAGGACTGGAAGACGGAAGGAGCATTAGTGAGCCCAAAGGGCATCACTAGGTACTCAAAATGCCCTTCAGGGGTATTGAATGCCGTCTTCCATTCATCCCCGTGCTTAATGCGAATAAGGTTATACGCCCCCCTGAGGTCAAGCTTGGTAAACCAAGTAGCGTATTTTACCCTGGAAAACAGGTCAGAAATCAAGGGTAACGGGTATTGATATTTCACAGTAATATTGTTCAAGAGACGATAATCAATACACGGCCTTAATGAACCATCCTTTTTGGCCACAAAGAAAAAAACGGCACCTAAGGGTGAAGAGTATGGTCTGATATGACCCTTCTCCAATGATTCCTCGATATAAGACCGCATAGCGTCATGTTCAGGTACAGACAAGTTAAAAAGGCGACCTTTAGGGAATTTACTACCCGGCACTAATTCAATAGCGCAGTCATAGCTCCTATGGGGAGGCAAGGATGCAGATTTACTTTCGCTAAACACATCAGAAAAATCAATCAAAAAGTCAGGAACATCCTGAGCCTGGGGGAGGCAGAAAAAACAGGAGTGTTGGTATTAACACATTGGCAGCCCCAACTGGTTACAGACACAGATTTCCAATCCAAAACAGGATTATGAGACTGTAACCAAGGGAAACCCAGCACGATAATGTCATGCAGATTATACAGAACCAAAAATTTGCAGCACTCCTGGTGATCAGGTTCAACCCTCATTATCACCTGAGTAGAAAACTGGGGTTTATTCTCAGCCAAAGGGGTAGAATCGATCCCCAGTAGGGGAATAGACTTCTGTAGGGGTATCAAGGGAAACCCACAACGTTTAGCAAAATCATAATCCATCAGGTTAATAGCTGCTCCAGAATCAACGAAAGCCTGAGCAGAAAATGAGGACAGAGAGCATATCAGAGTGACAGTTAATAACAACTTAGTCTGAACACTACCCAAGACAACTGAGCGTGCAAAACGTCTTCCCCGCTTAGGGCAGACTGAAATAGCATGAGAGGCATCACCACAGTAGAAACATAACCCATTGCGCTTTCTAAACTCATGACGCTGTGCCCCAGACACCACTCTATCACACTGCATGGATTCAGAAGCAGGTTCACAAGGCAACACTATTCCACACATACTTCTCCGCTCACGCAAACGTCTGTCAATTTGAATCGCTAATGACATAGAATCATTGAGACCAGAGGGGACAGGGAATCCCACCATAACATCCTTTACATTATCTGACAGACCCTTCCGGAAAAGGGCTGCCAAAGCGTCGTTATTCCACTTGGTCAGGACTGCCCACCTTCGGAATCTCTGACAGTATAACTCAGCGTCATCAAGCCCCTGATTTAATGCCAACAAGGCTTTTTCAGCTTGATCAGTGACATTAGGCTCATCGTACAATAACCCCAAAGCCTGTAAAAATGCATCAACATCACTCAAAACAGGATCCCCAGGTGTCAGGGAAAAAGCCCAATCCTGAGGATCGCCGCGCAGGAGAGAGATGATAATTTGAACCTGCTGCGCTGCGTTCCCTGAGGACTTAGATTTTAAGGCAAAAAACAATTTACAATTATTTTTGAAATTCTGAAACTTAGCTCGATCCCCTAAAAACAAATCTGGCATGGGAATCCTAGGTTCCACAACAGGCAACCTAGCAAGATAGGTAGCAATACTCCGAACCTCAGCGGCAAGCTGATCCACACGGCCAGACAACTGTGCAAACTCCATTGAGAGAAAAGATCCTCCCCAGCACCCAGAGATACAGAGGGAAAAAAAAGCAACAAACAGAAAAATATCTCTGACAACTCTGACAACCTTTTTTCTTTCACAATATTTTTTCCCTTCTGTGAGTACCATACAATTTTCAATTTTTGGGCCGGTGATACTGTTATGTTTCGGTAGCTGAGGAGTGCAGGTAAAAAAGGCAATACACCAGAGCAGTTGGAATCTATGAGATTGCAGTACCCTGACTAACCACCACAACTAGAGGCAGCCGTGGAGCGTTCCTACGTTGGTCCTAGACGCCTCGTCACAGCCTGAGAAACTAACTACACCTAAAGATAGAAATAGGAAAGCTATCTGCCCCAGAGCAGAACCCCAAAGATAATAGAAAGCCCCCAAACAAGTAATGGCGGTTAGACAAGATGAAATACTGACACAGAAAGAAAATAGTATGAGCAAACGCTGGGGCCCAAACTAACTAAATAGAAAAGGATAGGAAGGGTACTTACTGCAATCCCAGAAAACCCTGAAAAGCACCAACTCTACTAATTTCAAAAACACCTAAGATCACATGACCTCTTCCACCTAAATTAGTTCTCTGGTGTAACAAAATCAAAACAGCAGCCACTGAAAAAACTGGAAAAAGCAAAAGTACAAACATCAGTGGCTGAACTAAACTGAGAGGGCAAAAGCCCCCGGAGGGGACCCTGAAGGCCCCCACAGAAGTGCAGGACAAAATGCAAAAATATAGCACAAAAACAAAAAGAAGAAAATGTCTTATCTGTTAGCAGGAGATGCAGACACGACACAGCAGGCTACAAGGGAAACAGGAATGAAGGATTCAGACCAGAACAATTGATCACCGGCAACCCTAATGGGAAGGTGACTCCCTTATATAAGACCAGTCAGTAACACCTGATTCCCAGTCCTCACAATCTTCACTGGACAGACCAGCACCGCTAGTAACCACCAGAGGAAGCCTCTGCTCAGAACTCATCTCAAACCCATTCACAACATTCTAGGACTGACAGGATACTACCGGAGGTTTGTAAAGGACTACACTAAGAAAGCAGCGCCTCTGCAAGACCTCCTGGTGGGACAGTCCCTCAAGAGCAGAAATTCTCCGTTCCACTGGGGTAAGGAACAGGAGGAGGCATTCAAGGAAATGAAGGAGATCCTGACAGGTGACGAGATCTTAGCCTACCCTGACTACAGCCAACCGTTCCTGCTGTATACTGATGCCAGCAATGAAGGATTGGGAGCTGTCCTCAGTCAGAAGCAAAATGGCCTGGAGAAAGTCATCACCTATGCAAGCAGGAAGCTCCGCCCGACCGAGAGGAACCCGAGAACTATAGCAGCTTCAAGTTGGAGTTCCTGGCACTGGTCTGGGCCATCACGGAGAGGTTTAAGCATTACCTAGCCTCCAGCAAGTTCACTGCCTACACTGATAATAACCCCTTGACTCATCTTGAAACAGCTAAGCTGGGAGCCATGGAACAACGCTGGGTGGCTCGGCTGTCAAACTACCAATTCACAATCAAGTACAGGGTGGGCTGCAAGAACGCCAATGCTGATGCCCTGTCCAGAATGCCTCATGAGTCGGACACAGAAGAGGAAGTGGATGACCTAGAGGAGAATGAACTACCTACCTTTCACAAGAATAGGATGATCCACGAGCAACGAGCCTGCAAAAGGCAGCGTGGTAAGACGTTAAATCCTTTACCTCACCACAGCTGGAAGGAGACTCAGGACAGCGAAGCAGTTGTCAGCCGTATCAAGGAGCTGATAACTCAAGAAGGTTCCTCCTTGGAGAAGGATGCGTCTCTACAGGCAAGGCAGCTGTGGAATGAAAGAAGCCGGCTGTTTATCTACCGTGAGAAGCTGTGCCGGAGGTACGTCGATCCAAAGACCCATGAGATGGTATGGCAGATAGTAGTCCCCAGAGCAGACATCCAGATGGTATTGGAAGCCTACCACGATCAAGCGGGGCACTTTGACTGGAAGAAGCTGGAGACCCTGTTGAAGTGTCGTTTCTACTGGGTGGGAATGCACAGCTCCATTGAGAGGTGGTGCCAAAACTGTCGACCCTGTGGCCTCAGAAGAAAAGACTACAGCAGCCAGAAAGTGTCCCTGCAACCCATCAAGACGACTCGAACCTTGGAGTTCGTGGCCCTGGACCATGTCAAGTTGTCACCCAGCCGGTCAGGATACTCCTATGGCCTGACCATGGTGAATCACTACTCCAGGTTCCTGGTGGTCGCCCCTGTCAAAGATCTGATGGCAGAGACAGCTGCAAAGATGTTCCAAGCGTATTTCTGCAGACCACATGGATATCCTGAACAGGTGCTGACTGATCAAGGCCCAGCTTTTGAGGCCGAATTGTTCAAAGAGTTCTGCCATCTGTACGGATGTAAGAAGATAAGAACCACACCGTACCACCCCCAAACCAATAGTCTCTGTGAAAAGATGAATCACATCGTCATTGACCTGCTGAAGACTGTACCACTTGAAGAGAGGAATCGGTGGCCAGACCTACTACCTGATCTGGTAGATCTGTACAATCACATACCTGTGAGTTCCACCAATCGCACACCCACTTACCTCTTGCGGGCAAGACCAGGAAAGCTGCCCATGGATCTGGAGCTTGGTGTTGTAGAACCGGAAGCAGATGTGACTACTGAGGACTGGGACACAAACAGACAGGAACAGTACAGAAAAGTACAGGCCTGCGTTGAAGATAGTCCCAATCGAGTAAGGGACAAACAAGAGGATCACTACAACAAAAGTGCGCCAGCCGAACCTTTCGCACCTGGTGAAGTCATGCTGAAAAGAAAGAGGAGGAAGCACAAACTCGACGATTAATAGAAAAGAGAGCCCTACGTTGTACAGAATTCAAGGTTTGACAACAAGAAAACGTGTATAATTAGTAAAGATGGAGGAACAACGACTACAACTGTATCCAGAGATCACCTAAAGTTGTGTCCGGATCCGTTAAAGCTTCAAGAGGAAGAACCTATTGTCAATAAGGAAGAGCGTGATGAAACAGTCATACATACAGACTTAGGAGATTTCCCGCGGATTGGCCCCGTATTGGAGAAGCTGTAATCATTCCCGTACTCCAATTCTACCAACAACAAGGAGAACCTCTACATCCAGTTGAGCCGGTTGTTGCAGTAGAATCAGTTCCAGAGGAACCTGTTCCAACAGAATCTCAGGAAGCCGAATCACAGGAAGAAGAGTTCCCTGCTGAGACAGAACCGGATCACCCAGTTCACAGTGTACTTGCCAGCCCAGTGGAGAGGTTAAGGCAATTCTACAATTCATTTGCAAGTAGAACAGACAGCTTAACTGACACCTCACCTATCACCGCACCACGTAGGTCAGTACGCCTAACAAGGGGACAATTACCTGTTAGGTACAAAGAGTAAGACTTAATAAATGTAGAGGATTGCTTATAGCATTGTACATAAATGTAGATATTGTTGCTTACATTATGTCTTAGCCGTTATTTATTAATTTGTTTTTCTTTTTGGTTACCAAAACAAGTAAATGGACATTATTTTTCTTGTTCCCATTACCCTTTGAGCAGCCTTTTTCCAAAAGAGACTAGGACTTTTTCGGTTGCTCATTTCCTCATCGCTTTTACCTATGTATATAGTTATATATGTTACCTGTTATGCAACAGTTCAAGATCCTTACCTCCCGTAAAGGGAAGATATAGTTGTACAATGTTTATTGTTATATGTTTTGTATTTTAGCCCGGAAGTGCTGCGTTCTACTAGGGGGGAATGTGGAGCCCAGCTGCGTCTGAATACATATCTCCCAGAAGGGTGCGCAGAAGGAATTCACCACTAGAGGTCTCAATATACATTCACACACCTTCACCCATCCCTAAGACCACCAGAGGGAGCTCCGATAGTCATATAAAAGGAGAGTGAAGACAGGAAAGAGAGCTCAGCTCAGTTCAGTCAGATTTGAGAGACTGCAGTTCAGCACAGAGCTCAGATTAGAGAGACTGCAGAGCAGTTCAGTTCAGCAAAGTGGAGGCTAGTAGAGTGGAACTGAATCCATTCCAGTCTAGTCAGAGCTGAAACAAGCGAGTAGTAGTCTGCAGACAGAGCAGACGAGTGGAGTTTGCAGCAAGGGACTCCAGAGCTCAAGTTGAGAGCCAGGAGTGTGCCGACGCTCAGAGAGTGACGAAGAGGCGGCCCACCAACTGCCAGTGTGTGTAATCGTGTGAGGGCCCGGGTAGGCCGAAGGCGAGTGGAAAGAGAAGTGAAAAGAGGCAGAGGAGCCTTCATAGCTCACCTCAACAAGTATTTACCGGACGCCGGGGTCCGAACCAATAGAGATCTCCACGACCCATTAGGAGAACACCGGAGTTCCTGGAGGACTACAAGTCCCAGGAGTACCACAGAGCTGATACGTAGCAGGATCAGGAGGACAGAGTCCGGCGGGATCCAGCCATCAGGGTCCCTGTCCTTTCAGAGAAGGTCCAATCACAAGGTCAGCCAGGTGCAAGACGGAGACTAAGTTGGGCTCAGCTACATGAAGGCCAGGACGTCATTGCAGAAAGGCAAGGAACAGGAGGCCACACACCTACTCAGTGGGAGACTCTGAATGTGCACCCTTCACCCTACAGCGCTCCGGAATGTGCCTGCAACATCTTCAGTAAAGGTACCAAAGTGACATGTGTGTGTGTCCTATTACTGACCCCTAACTGCCGGGTTCCCTTCTGTCCTGCAATCCTCCTATCTATCTGCCCTGAAGGACCCAGCCTCACCTGTGTGAGGCTTAACACCTATAGCTGCACAACACCAACCCTTCAGTGGATCTGCACTGCAGCGCTGGTCACCCTGACCAGGTACCACAGGTGGCGTCACAAATCCCCATACCAATATTCAACTCCCCTGTAAATATCCCACATTAACGGTGAGCGCAAGAGCCACGGACTGAGCTGTGTTGCCGTGACATCCCCCATAGAAGTCTATAGGCTCAGATCCGAGTTCCCATTGCTCTAGAGGGCGACTCACATCCCACTTATGCGTCTGCTCATGTAAACTTTGACGCACATTAAGGATCAGGCGTCTGCAGCGGAGGAGGAGGAGGAGGAGGAGGAGGGAAGCCTTGATGACAGTCAGCCATTGTCTGCTCAGGGAACTGGTTGGCCAGTATCCTCGAACCACGCTATAAAGGCAAATTATAGAACATCATGCCACAGGAGAACCTAGAGCTAATATAGGTGAACAAACAAGCAACTCTGGTAAACCGTTTGTTAGAGGCATTCCCAGCACACAGCAGCGGTGCAGGTTCTACCATGAGCCGTACTGGGCAACATGGAAGAGGTGTTTGTGGTGCACACAGCCGAAGTGGCGTTGGAGACAGGGGTTTCATGACCATGTTGTGGACTGATTTCTCGAGTACCGCTCACACGACTGTTAATACTGAATCGATTGCAACAGACAGGAGACAGCAGTTGTCAACTATGGTTCAAAATTACCTCTCCTCCCCTATCGATGTTCTCCCTCACAGTTCATTCCCCTTTGACTACTGGGCCTGTAAACTGGACACCTGGCTTGAATTGGCACAATATGCCTTACAGGAGCTCGCTTGCCCTGCTGGTAGTGTGCTATCAGAAAGAGTCTTCAGTGCTGCTGGATCAATCCTGACAAAAAGAAGGACCGGGCTGTCGACCCAAAATGTTGGTGATCTTACCTTCATTAAATTGAACCAAGCCTGGGTTTCAAAGGATTTTGTACCACCTTCCCCTCATGACACATAGGTTGCCAGCAAAATGGTTTGCTTTGTCCTCCTCTTCTCCAATTCCTCCATTTGCAGCTGCTGCTCGTCCAGCCTACACCTCAACATATGCCAGGTTTTCTACCTCCCTAACTGGGCTGTTCCCCCCCCAGGGCCAGCGTCAGCACCTGGCGCACCCGGGCAAGTGCCGGGGCCCTGAGCAGGTGGGGGGGGCCCACTCGCCGTCAGAGACCCCGGCGTACTATGAGGGGCCCTGTGTCAGTGCCGGAGCCCACAAGTGGGCCCCCCCTGCTTGCTCAGGGCCCCAGCACTTGCAATACTTACCTCTCCCTGCTCCACCGCTGTGACGTCTTCCGTGTTTCCTGACAGTGACTTTCAGGTCAGAGAGCGCGATGATGTCACGTCTGTGCGCCCTCTGCCTGAACAGTCACAGTGCAGAGAGCTGGAACATGGCGACGCTGAGGAGTCCAGAGTAGAGCAATGCCCAGCTAGAAGAGGTATTTCATTTTTTTAATGTTTGGAGCAATATATGGGGAACATTATACACTGGAGAATTATATATGGGGCCCATCAAAAACTTGAGCATCATAGATAGGGCCCATTATACACTGGAGCATTATATATGGGGCCCATTATACACTGGAGCATCATATGGTGCCCATTATATATGGAGCATTAGATAGGCTCATCATACACTGGAGCATCATCCATGGGGCCCATCATATACTGGAGCAAAACAAACTTATTACCCTCACCCACAAAGGACTCCATGGGTCAGCACCACCCTACATCTCTTCCCTCACCTCAGCCTACCACCCTACCCGTGCCCTCCGTTCTACTAATGACCTGAGGTTAGCATCCTCAATAATCAGAACCTCCCACTCCCGTCTCCAAGACTTTTCACGTGCTGCTCCAATTCTTTGGAATACACTACCCAGGTTAATACGATTAATCCCCAATCCCCACAGTTTTAAGCGTGCCGTAAAAACACATTTGTTCAGATTGGCCTACCGCCTCAACTCATTAACCTAACTATCCCTCTTTTTTTACCATAATCAGGTACCTCGTATTATGTTCTCACCCGCTTTATGCATTTAATAGTCCTCTGTGTCTGTACTGTTACATACTTTAGCTGTTAACTGGTTCATGCAGAATTACATGAACACCCAATTCTTACACTATAGCTGGTCCGAACAATGAAAGCAATATATATATATGGGGTACATCATACACTGGAGCATTATAAATGGGGCCCTTCATACGCTGGAGCATCATATAAGGGGCCCATTATACACTGGAGCATCATATGGGGCCCATTATATATGGAGCATTATATAGGCCCATCCTACACTGGAGCATCATCCATGGGGCTCATCATATACTGGAGCATCATATGGGGCCCATTATATATGGAGCATTATATAGGCCCATCATACACTGGAGCATCATCCATGGGGCCCATCATATACTGGAGCATCATATGGGGCCCATTATATATGGAGCATTATATGGGCCCATCATACACTGGAGCATCATCCATTGGGCACATCATATACTAGAGCATCATATAGGGTTCATTATTTATGGGGCATCATATAGAGTATGGAGCATCATATGGAGCACATATTGGGCCTATTCTGTATGGAGCATTATATGGAGCCCATTCTGTATGGAGCAATATATGGGGCCCATCATATACTGTATGGAGCTTTATATGCGACTCATTATACTGTATGGAGCAATATGTGGGGCTCATTATACTCTATGGGGACCGTCCTATACTATATGGAACATTATATGGGACCAATTATGTATGGAGCAATATATGGGGCTCATTATTCTGTATGGCGCACTATGTGGTGGCCATAATACTGTATGGAGGAATATACTGTCCGGTTTTTGAGCTATTGTAGAATTTAAAATAGATATCACTCATGTAATGTAAGAAGTAAAGTATTTGGCATTGTACTATACCTATATTTCTCTGCCGTATCAGAGCATCATGAATTGTGGTATGCGTTAAAGGGGCCCACTGAGACTCTTTGGCCCGGGGCCCACGAAAACCTGGAGCCAGCCCTGCCCCCCCACAACTTTAGCCAAATAACCCCCAGTTTTCAATGAGTTACTATTATTATAAAGTAAATTAAGGTTGACAAGCTTAAGTAATAAGAATTGATGTCGTTGGCATTGAAATGGGCACTGTAGGTGTGTTTACTGTCCTCCACTCCCTGCCCCATTGACTTGCATTGGGTTTCGGTCGAGTTTCAGTTGGACCTTCGACTTTTTCCGATAGTCGGACGATTTAGTTCGACTCGACTTTTGAGAAAGTCGGTGTTAGGGGTCGAGTTCCCGCTCCTGCACAAGGGGAATCTCGAGCTATCCCCGCTGTGGTCTCCCATCCGTCTCATTGGAACCTGCTCAGCAGAGACATTGGTCCCAGCATCTCGCTCAGTCTAGTGCTGTGCAGAGGGTGACTGCTGCCACTCCAGGTCCTGCCATTGTAACTAGTGCAGGTCAGCGGCAAGCAGACTCAGTTGGGACTAAGTCCTGTGCTTTCCTTTCTGAGCATGCCCAGGGTAAGATCTCTCATAGGAGATCAGGGGTCACATGCTCAGCTACTTCAGCGACTCCTATTGGTTCTCCTGGAAGGTCCTGAACCTGCTTGAGTTCTGGTGCAGGCTTCCATTTGTTCTTCCAGGAAGGTCTTGCAGTTGCTGCTGTTATAAAAGGGTTGCACAGCCGCACGGCCAGTGTCAATTGCATTATGTGCTTTGCGCCAGAGTGATCATGCATGCATGTGGTTAGGGCTCGGCTGAAATAAGCCCCTAGAATACCGGCACCTCCGGTGAGGAGATTTGTGTGCACGTGTTTAGGGCTTCGCTGAAATAAGCCCCTAGAATACCGGCTTCTCCGGTGAGGAGATTGCTTGATTGCGTTGCTGACTGCATGACCGCGGACTGCTATCCGCACAGCAGTTATCTGTGTGTCCCTGTGGAGTTAACAGGACACAGTACCTACCTCTGCGACTCTGTGGTGTAACGGAGTTTGCTTATACCGCCATATAGTGCCACAGTATTTATATTTGCGACTCTGTGAAGTAACAGAGTTCACCTATACCACCATCTTGCTAGCAGCAGGCTCTGTCTGCACGGTGGACCCCGGGCTGCAAACGCACCCACTATTTATATTTATCTGGTGCGTTCCGCAGACCCTAACAGTACACTAGCGGCAGGGTCTGGCTAGTAAAATGGCGGACGATCAGCGTCTACGGCAGTTCATCCAGCAGCTGGAGGGTAGGTTGGCGGCTCTCAAGCGCACAACCTCAGCTGTGGATGTGACCGCAGTCGTTGTTCAGGCTGCTAGCGCAGCGGCAGCCAGTTTGTCCTCCGACACCTCTGTTCCGACCTTGTCCCATCTCCCGCTTCCAGACAAGTTTTCTGGTGAAAGCAAACATTGTCGGGGATTCGTGAGTCAGTGCTCTATACAGCTCGAGCTTCTGGCTGCACGTTTTCCCACAGAGTGGGCACAAGTGGGTTTCATAGTGTCACTTCTGTCGGGCAGAGCTTTGGAATGGGCAACGCCGCTGTGGGAGCGCGACGATCGCGTGGTGCAGAGTGCTCCGTGGTTTCTGGAGGCTCTTAAAAAGGTCTTTTTAGGCCCTCAGGTCACCAACGATTCGGCTCTCCAACTGCTGGCAATGTCACAGGGTTCCAGCTTGGTCAGTCAGTTTTCAGTCCAATTTCGGACTCTGGACTCCGAGTTAAAGTGGCCGGATAAGGTCCTTATACCGGTATACTGGAGAGGTCTGGCTGACCATGTAAAGGACGCCTTGGCCACCAGGGAGATTCCTGCCTCACTGGAGAAGCTTATCTCCATATCTACCCACATCGACCTTCATTTTCACGAGCGGAGATTGGAGCGGGCCCAGTGTAGACGGTGGTTTCGGCTGGCTCCCACCTTTGCCAGACCTCTAGAATCTCCCATTCAGGCGCCCGACTCCCCGGAGGCCATGGAGGTTGTTCGAGCAGGACCTAAGTCTCGGCCCGCTCGAGTCTCCGTGATTTGTAACAATTGTCAGCAGTTAGGACATTATGCCAATAGATGTCCCCAGCGATCGGGAACACGATCGCGTCTAGTGACCATGGGAGGAGGTTCACTAGAGTCAGCGGCATTTGACTCCAAGCTGTCCTTTAAAGGGACAATCTCTTTTGGTCCATCCACTCTAACAGTTGAGCTTTGGGTGGATTCTGGAGCAGAGGGGAACTTTATGTCCTCTGCTTTTGCTCTCCGCCACACAGTACCTCAGGTGATGCTCGCCAAACCGGTGACTGTTCGAGTGGTGAATGGATCCATACTGCTCTCACAGATCACACATCAGACAATCCCTCTTGCTATGTCTCCTTCCCATCAGGAGATTATCTCTTTCCTTATCCTTCCCGAGGGTATAGATGAGGCTCTGCTGGGAGTACCCTGGCTTCGTCTTCACTCCCCACATATTGAGTGGTCCTCTGGGAAGATACGGGGTTGGAGTGAGTCTTGTAGAGGTAGATGTGTGAGGGAGAGTGTTCAGGTTGCTACTACAGGGATACCCGCAGATCTCACTTCCCTACCCAAGTGTTATTGGTCCTATGTATGTCATGGTTTGCTGAGTTTGTGAGAAAAGGTAGGTTAAGGGTTAATTTGGATGGCCTCACTCTGGGATTCTGGGAGGCTTCTTATAGCCTCATTGTGGGGCCATTCCTTGTCGCTTATACTTTGACCCTTGGCCGAGTGTGTGTGACCCTGTGTTTTGTGCTTGTGATTCTTTATGCTTGCTTGGTTTTGATTTGGTTCTGTTACCGTTACGAGTTCTGCCTGCCCCTCTTGTACTGCGTTGCTATCTCGTGTATGACCTCTTGCCTTTGTCCTGACAATTCTCTGCTTATCCCTCCTGTACTGCGTTGCTATCTTGTGTATGACTCCTGGCTTATGTTCTGACTATTCTCTGCTCGCCCCTTCTGTACTGCGCCGTCCTCTCCGTGTATGACCCTCGTTTGTCTGACCTGAGTTTCCCTATTCACTAATCCAGGGTCCCTGTAAAGTCCTGCACTCACCTCCAGTAGCAGAACGCTAGGCCCCGCCCCTGTGGTCACATGATCGCAGGTCCTTTTGCTTACTGCTACTCTCACCACGCTGCTCTGGTCCCGTCTGCCGGAGCCCCCCCTGCGGCATCTGACCCCGGGCCCTTCCACAGTGTGGGTGAGTCACCCTGCTCAGCCGTGGCAGTTCGCTGGCGCTGACAGGGTCATTACATTATAAGCGACCTTATATTATTCTGTGTTGGGGAAGCTAAGTATCTTTCCTAAAGAAAAAAAAAAAAAGAGTGTCTAGTATCATGGATCCCATGCAAGCTTTGGCAGATCAGGTTAAAAACCTGACACTAATGTTCCAGAAACTTAATGTGGAACAGCGCACAATGGCTCAGACCCAACAACAGTTGGTGGACACTGTGCAGGGGGCTATTGCTGCAGGGTCTCCTAGCTCGGGTTGGTAGAGATGTTTCGCTGGTGTCCCCGAGTCCCCGGTCAAACTGCCAGACTTCTTCTCTGGGGACAAAAAGGAGTTCATGGCCTTTAAGGAGGGGTGCAAGCTTTTTTTTTCTCTGAGACCTCGTTCCTCCGGGGATGAATTCCAGAAAGTGGGGGTAGTTATTTCTCTACTTTGGGGTGCACCGCAAGCGTGGGCTTTTTCTCTGTCTCCCTCTGCCCCTGAAAGGATGACTGTCAATGCCTTTTTTGAAGCCCTGGGTCGTATATATGATGAACCCGACAGGTTTCGCATGGCTGAAGACATGGTGATGAATGTGCGCCAGGGTAAACGCTCGGCTGAGTGGTTTTGTGCAGAGTTCCGGCGCTGGGCAGCAGAAATTTCATGGGATGATGCAGCACTTCGGGGCTTATTCCGCAGAGGCTTATCTGAACGCCTCCAAGATGCCCTGGCCCTTCACCCTCCACCTGACACCTTGGAGGACGCCATTACCCAGGCCGTACTTATGGACCGCAGGCTACGGGCTAGGGTGTCATGCAGTCCGAGGCATCCCTATTCTCCGGTAGCAAAGAGACTGGTGTCGCCCCCGAACCCATGGAGATTGGCGCTACTTTGGTCAAAGAAAAGGAGAGGAAACGCCGCCGTGAGAAACGGCTCTGCTTTTATTGTGGAGAGTCCGGTCATTGGATAAAAGATTGTCCCTCGTGTCCGTCATCCTCCAAGGCGGCGGGAAACGACTAGGTCTGGGTAGTAATCGAGGAGGCTGCCCAGACCTTCAGGTACTCTCTTCCTCATGCCCTAAGGTTTTGCTAAAGGTTGAACTGTTGGTAGACAAGTATCATTTTTTCTCCACAGCACTGGTGGACAGTGGTTCATCACTCAACTTGGTCAGCTCTGATGTCATTTCCCAGCACCAGATAGGGACAGTCAGGCTTCATACCCCACTAAAAGTCGTGGCCATTGACTCTTCTCCTCTGACCCGAACGGGGATTCTTTCAGTTTCTGAAAAATTTATGTTGAAAGTTGGTTCTTCCCACATGGAAGAGATTGAGTGTTTTTTATGGACAAGTTGCCCACTGGGTTGGTTTTGGGCATGCCATGGCTTCTACGCCACAATCCAGTTATTGACTGGGAATTGGGGGAGATTATCAAGTGGGGGTCCAAATGTGTCGACTGTTACCATAAAGATGTTTTTTGTGTGAAAATTGCAAAACCTGTTTCTGTGTCTTCTATCAGTCTGGAAGGTATTCCGGAGTACCTCAAAGACTTTGAGGACGTTTTTTCAGAAAGTGAGGCTGAGGCGTTACCCCCTCATAGGCCATTTGACTGTGCCATCAACCTAATTCCTGGAGCCAAATTGCCCAAAGCTCGTTTGTTTAACCTATCAGGTCCCGAGCGCCTGGCTATGAAACAATATATTGCTGAGAGTCTCCGCAAGGGGCACATAAGACCTTCAGTTTCCCCGGTAGCAGCGGGGTTTTTCTTTGTTAAGAAAAAAGATGGCGGCCTACGCCCCTGCCTCGACTTTCGAGAACTAAATAAAATCACGGTCAGGAATACATATCCACTGCCGTTGATTCCGGTTCTCTGTAATCAGCTTTCTGGGGCCATGTGGTTTTCAAAACTTGACCTTAGGGGGGCTTATAATTTAATCAGGATTCGGAGGGGGATGAATGGAAGACGGCTTTCCTCACCTCTGAAGGGTTATTTGAGAACTTGGTAATGCCATTTGGTCTCACCAACGCACCTGCAGTTTTTCAAAATTTTATTAATGTTGTGTTCTCGGACCTCATCGGCTGCTTTGTAGTTGTGTACCTAGATGATATTCTCATATATTCTGCTGACAAACATTCTCATTTGTTACATGTTAAGACTGTACTCCAAAGGCTCAGAGAAAATCGATTGTTCGTCAAACTCGAAAAATGTTCATTTTTTGTTCAAGAGTTGTCGTTTTTAGGGCTGATAATCTCACCTCAGGGGTTTCGCATGGATCCCAAGAAGGTGCAGACTGTTGTGGAATGGGTCCAACCTCGAGACCTTAAGGGACTTCAGCGCTTCTTGGGATTTGCGAATTATTACCGCAAGTTTATTAAAGGTTTCTCACAGGTAACTAAACCCCTTACTGATCTCACTCATAAAGGGGCAGATGTCAAGAACTGGTCCCCGTTAGCCAAACAGTCTTTTCTAACGCTAAAAAACTGTTTTACATCTGCTCCTATCCTGGTTCAACCTGACCCTTCCAAACCGTTTGTGGTCGAGGTTGATGCTTCTGAGGTGGGGGTGGGAGCAGTGTTATCTCAGGGGCCAGCTTCCCTGACAAATCTCAGGCCTTGTGCCTACTTTTCTAAAAAATTTTCTCCCGCTGAAAAAAATTATGACGTAGGCAATAGGGAGCTATTGGCTATCAAATTGGCGTTCGAAGAATGGAGACATTTTTTGGAGGGGGCGGCCCACCCTATTATGGTTATCACGGACCATAAAAATCTAGAATATATTAAAACTGCTAAAAGACTGACCCCCAGGCAAGCCCGTTGGTCACTTTTTTTTTCCAGATTTCAGTTTTCTATTACTTTTCGACCAGGATCTAAAAACGTCAAGGCTGACGCTCTGTCACGTAGTTTTGAGCCATTATCCGCCCCCGATCCACCGTCCCCATTCTTCAACCCAGTGTTGTTATTGCCGAAGTGTCGTCGGAATTGGAGCGAGAGATTGTGGAGGCACAATCTTTAGCGCCAAGGTCCAAACCTGAAAATAAGTTGTTCGTGCCTCAGCATTTGCGCACTAAACTCCTGTGGGAGTTCCATGATTCGAAATTGAGTGCCCACCCTGGTATAGCGGCCACGCGAGAAGCAGTGGCAAGACTTTTTTGGTGGCCTTTAATGACTTCGGATATTAAGATGCATGTTGCTGCATGTGGGATATGTGCCCGTTCTAAGAGCTCTCATTGCCGGCCGGCCGGGGAATTGGCGCCTTTACCAATTCCGGGAAGACCGTGGACTCATTTGTCCATGGACTTCATTACCAATCTGCCATCCTCCCGTGGAAATACTGTAATCTGGGTAATTGTGGACAGATTTTCTAAACTAGCACATTTTGTACCCATGGCAAGTTTACCGTCAGCAGAGACTCTCTCCAGACATTTCCTTTCTCAGGTGGTACGTTTACACGGGGTGCCTACTAATATTGTGTCAGATAGAGGGACGCAATTTGTGTCTAAGTTTTGGCTGGCTTTTTGCAAAAAGTTGGGGATATCGTTGTCTTTTTCCTCAGCGTACCACCCAGAGACCAACGGGCAAACTGAACGCACCAACCAGTCGCTTGAACAAATTCTTCGGTGCCTGACTTCTTCTCTGCAAAGCGACTGGTCTGAGGCCTTACCATTAGCAGAGTTCGCCTTCAACAACCGGGTAAACCCGTCTACCGGTAGGTCACCATTTTTTATTAATTATGGGATAAATCCTCATTTTGGCGAGTTCTCGCGTATTGATTCTGGTTGCCCGGGGGCTGAGGACGGGATTAGTCGTCTCAGGAATCTCTGGTCAAAAGTTCGCCAAAATATTTCCAGGGCTCAGGAAAAGTATAAACATTTTGCGGATAAAAAAAGGGACTCTGTTCAGATTTTGCGATGTGGAGATAAGGTTTGGCTTTCTACACGGAACATAAGTCTCCGAATACCTTCCGCTAAACTAGGGCCTAAATTTATTGGCCCTTAGAAGTCATCGAGGTGGTTAACCCGGTAGCCTATCGCCTTCGTCTCCCTCCCTCTTTGAAACTCCATAATGTATTTCATAGGTCCTTACTTAAACCCCTAGGGTCAGTGAGGGAAGATACAGACGCCGTTCCTTTGCCCGTTATGGTTGATGGGCATATGGAGTTCGAAGTACAACACATTGTGGACTCCAGGCGGGTTCAGGGATCTTTGCAGTATCTGGTACATTGGAAGGGGTATGGTCCGGAGGATCGGTCTTGGGTGCCAGCCAAATCGGTTCACGCTAATCGTTT
This sequence comes from Oophaga sylvatica, assembly GCA_033576555.1. Lineage (NCBI taxonomy): Eukaryota > Metazoa > Chordata > Amphibia > Anura > Dendrobatidae > Oophaga > Oophaga sylvatica. Next base: position 613,953,399 of record JARQOD010000001.1, read on the forward strand.
GGTTCGTGCATTCCATGCCCGTCATCCTGATAAGCCTGGGGGTCCGGAGGCCCCCCGTTGAAAGGGGGGTACTGTCATGGTTTGCTGAGTTTGTGGGAAAAGGTAGGTTAAGGGTTAATTTGGATGGCCTCACTCTGGGATTCTGGGAGGCTTCTTATAGCCTCATTGTGGGGCCATTCCTTGTCGCTTATACTTTGACCCTTGGCCGAGTGTGTGTGACCCTGTGTTTTGTGCTTGTGATTCTTTATGCTTGCTTGGTTTTGATTTGGTTCTGTTCCCGTTACGAGTTCTGCCTGCCCCTCTTGTACTGCGTTGCTATCTCGTGTATGACCTCTTGCCTTTGTCCTGACAATTCTCTGCTTATCCCTCCTGTACTGCGTTGCTATCTTGTGTATGACTCCTGGCTTATGTTCTGACTATTCTCTGCTCGCCCCTTCTGTACTGCGCCGTCCTCTCCGTGTATGACCCCCGTTTGTCTGACCTGAGTTTCCCTATTCACTAATCCAGGGTCCCTGTAAAGTCCTGCACTCACCTCCAGTAGCAGAACGCTAGGCCCCGCCCCCTGTGGTCACATGATCGCAGGTCCTTTTGCTTACTGCTACGCTCACCACGCTGCTCTGGTCCCGTCTGCCGGAGCCCCCCCTGCGGCATCTGACCCCGGGCCCTTCCACAGTGTGGGTGAGTCACCCTGCTCAGCCGTGGCAGTTCGCTGGCGCTGACAGGGTCATTACATGTAGACGTGTTCTCCAAAAAGGCTGCGGAGACGCTTCCGCCTCACCGGCCCTATGACTGTCCTATTGACCTCTTGCCTGGAGCAGAACCTCCCTGGGGAAGGGTCTATCCTCTCTCTCTCCCGGAGACGGAGGCTATGTCCCAAAACATTCAGGAGAATCTGGAAAGAGGGTTCATTAGGAAGTCAGTGTCACCTGCTGGGGCAGGGTTCTTCTTTGTGCAGAAGAAGAACGGAGAATTACGTCCCTGCATAGATTACAGGGGTCTTAACGCCATCACCGTTAAGAATAAATACCCGCTGCCTCTGAATTCTGAGCTCTTTGATAGGCTCCGGGGAGCAAGGGTATTTACCAAATTAGACCTGTGGGGTGCTTATAACCTGATTCGCATCCCTGAGGGGGACGAATGGAAGACGGCTTTTAATACTAGGGATGGGCACTATGAATATCTGGTGATGCCCTTCGGGCTCTGTAATGCCCCAGCCGTTTTCCAAGACTTTGTTAATGACATCTTCCAGGATATGCTTTCCACCTCAGTCATAGACTATCTGGATGATATTCTCATCTTCTCTCCAGATATTGACTCCCACCGGAGAGATGTCTGCAGAGTAGTGTTGAGCGATACTGCTCGATATCTAAAAATATTGGATCGGAATGGTATCGCCGATATCACTAAATATCGTCGATATCCGATTCCGATACCGGAAGTCCCATGTAAGTCTATGGGAACAAAATATCGCAACTAAAAAAAACCTTTATTTCCTTGTAAACACTAAATATACACACATAGAATACATATATATATATATATACATGTCATTGTGACATATATATATACATATATGTATAGTTTATACACTTCTACATAGTAAAATATCCTCTGATTCAATTGCCGGGTAAAGCCGGCTTCTGTGAAAAGACAGAAGCACCCGACATGAAATGACACTTGGTGTACATAGGGTTAACCATGTCTTTTCATGTCCTTTGCTATCTGATTTGCACAAACAATTACATCAGTCTATGTGTGCAAAATTTCACACCTGTAGGGGTTAATTAAAGGTGTAAATTCGTTGTAAAAAAAACGGACTTTTTTGCTACGAATTTACACCTTTAATTAACCCCTACAGGTGTGAAATTTTGCACACATAGACTGATGTAATTGTTTGTGCAAATCAGATAGCAAAGGACATGAAAAGACATGGTTAACCCTATGTACACCAAGTGTCATTTCATGTCGGGTTCTGCATTTTCACAAAAGCCTGCAATTAAATTAGCGGCTATTATACTATGTAGAAGTGTATGAACTATAAATATAAATATATATATATGTGTCACAAATTCAATGACATGTATATATATATATATATGAGGTGTAAAATTGTTTAAAAAAAATGCGTGGGCTCCCGCCCTATTTTCGAAACCAGACAGACAAAGCCAGCGAATGGGGCAGATAATAATAGCCCAGAGAGGGACCATTATTTTTGGCCCCCCCTGGCTACTAACATCTGCCCCCAGACACCCACAGAAAAGACAAATCTATAATTAGATTCGCCCTTTCTGGCACTTTGCCCGTCTATTCCCATTGCCCTGTAGCGGTGGTGAATGGGTTAATATGGGGTTAAAGCCACATTGCAATTGAAAGGTGACCTTAAGCCAGGTTAATAATTGAGAGCTGTCAATTAGACAACTATCAATTATTAATCCTATTGCATGAAATAAAAATAAAACACACACACTTTAATTAAAAATCATTTTAATGAAATAAAGACACATGTTTTTGACCATCTTTTATTTGACTGCAAAAACCATTTCCTGTAATAAAAATAAAATAAAAAAGCAAAATTATTCTTACCTATCCCATGCACAGTCAGGTCCCACGGTGTAATCCTTCAGAAAGGGTTAATGTTTACTGCAGGGACCGCAGCTAATGCTGCAGCCTCACAGTAAACCCCCAAATGAATAAGTTCCTCTCCTGGCTGACAGGAGAGGAAGTGGAAAGCTTAATTGATTGCTTTCCACTTTCACTTCAGGTCAGCCAGGGACACAATCAGTGACGTCAGAGGGAACTGATTAACAAAAATAGGGGTTCCCTTAGAATAAAAAATGGCATGGGGTCCCCCCTATTTTTGTTAACCAGCCAGATGAAGCAGACCGCTGAGGCCTGGATTTTCAGGCTGTTAAGGAGCCAAGATCCATGGACCTTGCCAGCCTGATAATACCAGGCCACAGCAGTCTGCATATCTTGGCTGATTAACAAAAATAGGGGATCCCCTCGAAAAAAATTGGCGTGGGGTCCCCCCTATTTTTGTTAACCAGCCAGATGAAGCAGACCGCTGAGGCCTGGTTTTTCAGGCTGGTAAGGATCCAATATCCATGGACCTTGCAAGCCTGATAATACCAGGCCGCAGCAGTCTGCTTAGCTTGGCTGGTTAACAAAAATAGGGGATCCCCTCGAAAAAAAAACGGCGTAGGGGTCCCCCTATTTTTGTTAACCAGCCAAGTAAAATGCAGACTGCTGCGGCCTGGTATTAAAAGACTGTCAAGGCCCATGGATTTTGGCCCTCAACAGCCTGATAATACCAGGCTACAGCAGCCCCACATTTGGCGCATCAAAAGATGTGCCAATTGTGGCACTTTACCCGGCTCTTCCCACTTGCCCTGTAGCGGTGGCAAGCGGGGTAATAAGGGGTTAATGTCACCGTTGATTGCACGGTGACAATAAGCCCGGTTAATAATGGAGAGGCGTCAATAAGACACCGATCCATTATTAATCCCAAAGTTATTAAATGCATAAAAAAAAGACAAAGCAAGAAAAAAGTATTTTAATGAAATAAAAGAGACAACACAGTTTTCATTTCTTTTATTGTACTCTCATTCCTGCGACGCCATCGATCTCCTGTAAAAAAAGAAAAAAAAAAAACAACAGTATACCACCTGTCCGACGCAGTCCATAGTAACGACTGTCCCACGACGATCCAGCTCTGCTACATCGCAATGACAGGCAGAGCCTGTCATCGCGACGCAGCACAGCTGATTACCTGCTTCCCCGGCGGTGACGTCATCGGACTGACTGCTTTACGGCCGGGATTACCCAGCAGTCACTGCAGTTATCACGAGAAACTGCATGTGACCGCCGGGGAAAGATGATGGCGGCCATGAAGCAGTCCAGGCCGTGACCGCCGGAGATCTTCTGCCAGGTAAGTGCCGCTGACTCCTGACAGACCCGACCGACGGACACTGACAGTGACAGACCCGACCGACGGACACAGACAGTGACAGTGACAATCCCGATTCCGGTATCCGATATGACGAAAATATCGGTACTCGGAATCGAAAGCCCGATACAGCTAATATCGGCCGATACCCGATATTTGCAGTATCGTATCGCTCAACACTACTGCAGAGTCTTCGACCTCTTGCGGTCAAATTCCCTTTATGCAAAGTTGGAGAAATGTGTGTTTGAGCAGGAGTCTTTACCATTCCTGGGCTATATCATCTCCGCCCAGGGATTGGCTATGGATCCTGCCAAACTACAGGCTGTGATGGACTGGCAAGAACCCCATTCTCTTAAAGCGGTGCAGCGCTTTATGGGGTTCATTAATTACTATGCGAGTTCATTCCCCATTTCTCAACTTTGTTAGCTCCCTTGGTAACCCTCACCAAGAAGGGAGCAAATCCCAAATTGTGGTCCGAAGAAGTCTCCAAGGCTTTCACCTTCATTAAGTCTCATTTTGCTAGCGCTCCCATCTTAAGCCGCCCTGATGTTGATAAGCCATTCATATTGGAGGTGGATGCCTCATCCATTGGTGCTGGAGCAGTCTTCTTTCAAAAGGATACTCAAGGTCGGAAGCAACCTTGCTTCTTCTTCTCCAAGACCTTTTTTAACAGCGGAGAGGAATTATTCCATCGGGGACAGGGAGTTGCTAGCAATGAAGTTGGTTTTCTCTGAGTGCAGACATCTGTTGGAGGGGGCTCGCTTTCCCTTCCAAGTCTTTACGGATCACAAGAATTTGGTATACTTACAAACAGCCCAGCGGCTAAATTCTCGTCAGGCCAGATGGTCCTTGTTTTTCTCCCGATTTCACTTTACCCTCCATTATCTCTCGGAGAGAGAAGAACATTCGGGCTGACGCTCTCTCTCGATCCGTGGTGTCCTCTGAGGAGGAGGAGGGGGAGCCTCGGCTTATTGTCCCTTCTGAGAGCCTGAGAACAGTAGTCTCCGGTTTCGCTAGAGTCTGTACCCCCGGGCAAGACTTTTGTACCACTCAATTTGCGACCGGAGGTTCTCTCTTGGGCTCATTCGTCCAGGGTGGGTGGACATTTTGAAACCAAAAGGACATCTGAGCTGCTGGCGAGGATGTACTGGTGGCCGCATATGGTCCATGATGTTGGGGATTATGTTCGGGCGTGCGTCTCCTGCGCCAAGAATAAGTCTCCTCGACAACTGCAAGCTGGGTTACTTTACCCTTTGCCTGTGGCAGACAGACCCTGGGAGATGGTCGGAATGGACTTTGTGGTGGGCTTACCCAAGTCTCGGGGTTGCACCATCATTTGGGTGATCACTGACCATTTTTCCAAAATGGTGCACCTGGTGCCATTACCACGGTTACCTTCTGCACGGGCCCTGGCTGCATTGTTCATAAGACATATATTTCCTCTACACGGACAAAATCGTTAGTGACCGAGGTCCCCAGTTTGCGTCTTGGTTCTGGAGAGAACTTTGTCGTCTACTCAGTATTGAGTTAAATCTCTCTTCGGCATATCATCCCGAGACGAATGGGTTGGTAGAGAGGGCCAACCAGACCTTGGTCACATATCTGCGACACTTTGTCTCTGCCAGGCAGGATGACTGGACATCTTTGTTACCGTGGGCAGAGTTTGCGTTCAACAACGCCATGGCAGACTCCACTGGACAGACACCATTCCTCCTTAATTACGGTTAGCATCCACGGGTTCCTCTGCCTATGCCCGTGTCTTCCACCGACTCCAGGGTGGCAGACTGGGCTGTGGAGGCACGGGACATTTGGGACCATACTCAGGATGCCATTCAGGCCTCCAAGGAGAGGATGAGGTCCTCCGCCGACGCACATTGGCGCCCCGCTCCGACATTTGCTCCCAGTGACTTGGTGTGGCTCTGCGCCCGTAACATCAGGCTGCGAGTAGAGTCCACCAAGTTGGCACCCCGTTACCTGGGTCCCTTCAAAGTCCTCAAGCAGGTTAAACCTGTGGTATACAGTTTGGCCCTTCCACCACGTCTGGGTATCTCCGACACCTTTCATGTGTCCCTCTTGAAACCCATGGTCATGTCCCGGTTCTCTGAGTCATCTGCCGGGACATCGGGTTCGTCTACGGATGATCACAAGGTGAACGCTATTGTGGGGTGCAAGGAGGCACGGGGCAAAAAGTTTTATCTGGTGGATTGGAGGGGTTATGGGCCTGAGGATAGGTCCTGGGAGCCTGTTGAGCGCATTCACGCTCCGCAGCTCATTGCTGCCTTTGAACGTAGTGAGGCACAAAGGAGGGGGGCCCTAGGGAGGGGGGTAATGTTAGGGGTCGAGTTCCCACTCCTGCACAAGGAGAATCTCGAGCTATCCCCGCTGCGGTCTTCCATTCATCTCCGGCCGCAGTGGAACCTGCTCAGCAGAGACATCGGTCCCATCGTCCCGCTCAGTCTAGTGCTGTGCAGAGGATGACTGCTGCCACAACCAGGTCCTGCCATTGTAACTAGTGCAGGTCAGCGGCAAGCAGACTCAGTTGGGACTAAGTCCTGTGCTTTCCTTTCTGAGCATGCCCAGGGTAAGATCTCTCATAGGAGATCAGGGGTCACATGCTCAGCTACTTCAGCGACTCCCATTGGTTCTCCTGGAAGGTCCTGAACATGCTTGAGTTCTGGTGCAGGCTTCCATTGATTCTTCCAGGAAGGTCTTGCAGTTGCTGCTGCTATAAAAGGGTTGCACAGACGCACGGCCATGCGCTAGTGTCAAATGCATTAGGTGCTTTGCGCCAGAGTGATCATGCATGCATGTGGTTAGGGCTCGGCTGAAATAAGCCCCTAGAATACCGGCACCTCCGGTGAGGAAATTTGTGTGCACGTGTTTAGGGCTTCGCTGAAATAAGCCCCTAGAATACCGGCTTCTCCGGTGAGGAGATTGCTTGATTGCGTTGCTGACTGCATGACCGCGGACTGCTATCCGCACAGCAGTTATCTGTGTATCCCTGTGGAGTTAACAGGACACAGTACCTACCTCTGCGACTCTGTGGTGTAACGGAGTTCGCTTATACCGCCATATAGTTGACACAGTATTTATATTTGCGACTCTGTGAAGTAACAGAGTTCGCCTATACCGCCATCTTGCTAGCAGCAGGCTCTGCCTGCACGGTGGACCCCGGGCTGCAAACGCACCCACTATTTATATTTATCTGGTGCGTTCCGCAGACCCTAACAGTCGGTTGGTCCGAAACCCGACTCGACCCTACCGGAGACAAAGTCACTCATCTCTACTGGCCACATATTGAAGAGTGTGGTATCCATGTCAGACACCTCATCTATCAGTGGGCAACAAATTGTAGCATTTCAGGCCTCCATTCCACTGTTTTTACTGTCTATTACCCTAGTTCAATACACTATTTTGTGGTAAAAATTAAAAAAATACTGGCCACATATTGAAGAGTGTAGTATCTCCGTCAGATGCCTCATCTATCTGTGGGCTACAAATTGTAACATTTCAGGCCTCCGTTCCACTGTTTTTGCTGTCTGCTACCTTAGTTCAATACAGTATTTTGGGGTCAAAATTAAAAAAATACTGGCCACATATTGAAGAGTGTGGTATTTCTGTCAGACGCCTCATTATCTGTGGGCTACAAATTGTAGCATTTCAGGCCTCCATTCCACTGTTTTTGCTGTGTCTTGTTATTGACACCAGTTTACTTAAAAAAAAAAAAAAGTAAAGTCCAGATATTTTAAAGTGCATTTTTCCCGCACAAGGACCACATCTAAGTTTACTCCCAATTCAGCCCTTTGTAGTGTACGTGGAAAATGTTGTACTCCATTTAAAATGGGCAAGGTGCGTGACAAGGGACGAGGATGTGGACGTGATGGTGATGGTGCATGCAGAGGCTGAGTATAAGGATTCCGGACTTTCCGAGCTGAAATTGTGGCACAACAGACACCCATATCTTCTCTCATGAGCTTCCTGTCCGAATTCCTAGGGGAACAGTACTATTGAAACCAAAGCAGTGTCAAAAAGTTGTTGGTTGGATAGCGGACAATGCTCCAGTCACTTTGCTACCACCACCAGCACCCGGTCTTCCACACGGTCAAGTCTGAGTAGCTGTGAGTCTGTACCACATATTCCCCACCCTGATCCTCCTTCTTCCCTCCATGCTAAGTGCCCGGAGACAAGTAATCCCACACTTAGACACTCCAAAGAGCTGCTCACTTTTCCATTTATAGATTCATGTAGCGATGACCAAATATTTGAGGAGCCACATTCACACGAAGGCAACAGTGGGATCGTGTCACAACAGATGGACGATGATGAGACACAATTGCCAGAAAGTCAGGAGGAGGACCAGGGTGCAGAAGTGAAAGAGGAGGTGGTGGATGATATAGTAACTTACCCAAACTGGCAAGAGGACATGCAGAGTGAGGACAGCAGCACACAGGGGGAGGGAGGCATAGCACCACAACAGGCAGGAAGAGGCACTGTGGTGGCCGCAGACAAAAGGCGGGCAATTGTTCCTCATAACAACAACACGACGCAAGTTGACAGTACAACTGTTAGGTCTTCCCGAGTCTGGTTGTTTTTTTAAAGACTCTGCCAATAACCCCAAACAGGCCATTTGCACCACCTGACATGCCCGCATCAGCAGGGGTGGCAAAACTACCAACCTGACCAGCACCAGCATGATCAGGCACATGACCGCAAAGCACCCGACTTTGAGGGCCGAACCCCTGGGTCCAGGAACACTGTCTATGGGTGACACCACTGCTTCTTCCGCTGTTGTGTGTGGAAGCCAATCCCCTATCCATGTTGCCTGTGAAGATGCCTCCTGCTCTTCACCTGTCATTGCACACACTCAACTACCACCATCCTCAAGCACGTTCACATCTTGTCCCAGCACAGCCTTCAGTTGTCCATACCCCAGTAATTGGAACGCAAGCAGAAATACGCAGCCAAAGCCCCACAGGTCACAGTACTACATTCACGCATTTCTCATGTGCTTGCGCTCGAAATGTTGCCTTTTAGGCTCGTGGAGACGGAAGCTTACCGCAACCTGATGGTGGCAGCCGTCCCAAGGTATTCTGTCCCCAGCCACCACTATTTCTTCCTGTGTGCCGTCCCGGCATTACACAACCACGTGTCCCAAAACATTACCTGTGCCCTCAACAATGCAATTACTGGGAAAGTCCACCTAACCACTGACACGTGAACAAGTTCTTGTGGGCAGGGACGGTACATCTCGCTGACGGCACACTGGGTTAACAAAGTGGAAGCCGGGACCCAGTCAGACATTGGAATGGAACACATTCTCCTGACGCTGAGGATTGCGGGCCCTAGGTCAATCAGGGTTGCCCCCACAGTCTACAGATCCTGCACCTCAGCCTCCTCCTCCTCTTCAGCCTCCATCTCCGAAATGACCACATCTGTCACAAGCTGGAAGCACTGCCTCAGCCAAGTGGCAACAGGCTGTGCTGAAGCTAATATGCTTAGGTGACAAACCGCACAATGCTGAACAGTTGTGGACAGCTCTGAAAGAGCAGCCAGATCTGTGGTTGACTCCGCTGACCCAACAGCCAGGCATGGTATTGTGTGACAATGGCCGGAATCTGGTGGCGGCTCTGAGGAGAGGAGAGCTCACACACATACCATGTCTGGCTCATGTGCTTAACCTCATGGCTCAGCGGTTTCTCAAAACCTACCCAGAGCTGCCGGATCTTGCTTGTCAAAGTATGCTGCCTGTGTGCCCATTTTAGAAAGTCCGCTACAGCTTCAGCCACCCTTGCTGTGCTTCAGCAGCATTTGCAGCTTCCTGCTCGCTGACTGATGTGTGATGTCCTCACACATCAGAACTCGCATTATCAAAATTTTAGCTGACACTCATTACTGGTTGGTAACACTTCTAGATCCACGCTACAAGGAGAGCTTTCAATCTCTTCTTCCAGAGGCAGATAGGTGTACTAAAATGTTGCAGTACCAGAGGGCCACTGTTGCAGAATTATTAAAAAAATTTCCATCTGAAAACGCTGGTGGCAGAGGTCACAGTTCATTGGACAACCAAGGAGTAAAGGCGAGAGAGACACAACTGCAATCCAGCAGAGGCAGGGTAACACTGGCATAGTTCTGGGACAGTTTTCTCAGACCCTCCCTTCGCCCTGGCAGAGAGGCGCGGGGTACTCTCACAAGGAGTGGAAAGTTTGTGAAGATGCTGAGTGAGTACCTTGCTGACCATACCAATGTCCTCCATGATTCCTCTGTGCCTTTTAATTATTGGGTATCTAAGCTGGACAAGTGGCATTAACTGGCTCTTTACGCCTTGGAGGTCCTGGCCTGCCCTGCCGCTAGCGTTTTGTCAGAGCGGGTTTTTAGTGCCATTGGTGGAATTATAACTGATAAGCACATCTTCCTGTCAACTGATAATGCTGACAGGCTGACACTTATAAAAATGAACAAGGACTGGATAGTGGCAGACTTCTCTCACCACCGAATGATAACAGTGAAACATAAACTCCAATACAGTGTCTTTTTTTTGGGAGGTGTATTCCCATGCACCTCTTCACACCCACACATGGGTATACGCTTCCTGAGTTTGGCTATTTGGTGTGTTATCCTCCTTCTCCTCATCCTCATCATCCACCACCACTAGATCACCATGGTGACCGTGGTCCGTGATGCAACAGCCAATTTATTGTATAAAAGAGTGTTTTTGATGCCCTTTAAAAAAAATGTTTACACAGTATGTTGATGTGTACCCCCTAGGGGGAAATGTTTGTCAGCCCATACACTTAGTGTATGGGCATTCCAAGTATTGAAGACCTGCTCCTTTTAACTGGGAAGACATTTTTCGTAGGCCATCCTCCACGTCTCTTCAGACACCACCACTAGAACACAAGGGTGAACCTGTTCCGTGATGCATCAGCCACTATATTGTTTTGCAAGGGTGTTTATTATGTCCGTAACAAAAATATTTACACAGTAGGTTGATGTGTACCCCCCCAGGGGAAAATGTTTTTCTGCCCATACACTCAGTGCATGGGCATTCCAAGTATAGGAGACCCGCTCCTTTAAACTGGGAAGACATTTTTCTTAGGCCATCCTCCACGTCTCTTCAGACACCACCACTAGAACATGAGGGTGAACCTGTTCCATGATGCAACAGCCACTATATTGTTTTGCAAGGTTGTATATGATGTGACATAACAAAAATGTTGACAAAGTATGTTGATGTGTACCCCCAGGGGGAATTGTTTGTCAGCCAATAGACTTACTGTATGGGAGACCCGCTCCTTTGTAGTGGGAACAGACTTATAGGAGGCATTCCTCCTTGTCTCTTCCAAGTGGTATTGGGGTGTGTCCAAATTTGGGGCAGGCCTTGCATTCACTGCATAGGCAAACAGTATGGGAGACCCACTTCCTAATAATGTGAACTTTGTTGGTTGTTCATCTTCAACAATGCAATTCTCCACTGCCAGTTCTTCAGCCTCAACACTGCAATGCTACAATGCAGGGTCTTCAGCCTCACCACTGCAATTCACCAATGCAGGTTCTTCTGCCTCAACATTGCAATTCTCCACTCCTGTTTCTTCAGGCTCAACACTGAAATGCTCCACTGCTTCCTCTACACTGCAATGCTACAATGCAAGTTCTTCGGGCTCAACATTGCAATGCTCTACTGCTGTGTGTTCATCCTCAACACTGCAATGCTACAAAAGGTTCTTCAGCCCCAACACTGCAATGCTCCACTTCTTGGTCTTTAGCCTCAACACTGCAATTATCCACTGCAGGTTCTTCAGGCTTACCACTGCAATTCACAAATGCAGGTTCTTCAGCCTCAACAATGCAATTCTCCACTGTTGGTCCTTCAGCCTCAACACTGAAATTCTCCTCGGCTAGTCCTTCAGCCTCAACACTGACATTCAACAATGCAGGTTCTTCAGCCTCAACAATGAAATGCTCCACTGCCAGGTGTTCTTTAGCCTCAACACTGCAATTCTCCATTGCAGGTTTTCCAGACTCAACGCTGACATTCTCCACTGCTGGGTCTTCATCCTCAACACTGACATTCTCCAATGCACGTTCTTCATGCTCAACAATTCACTGCGTAGCAAAACAATATGGGAGTACAAAATTACTAGGAACAATGCTTTCAGGTGGCCATCAAGTACGTTGTTTCAAAGGGTTATTGGGGTGCAGGTAACATTGGGGCAGGGCAGGCCTTGCATTCAATGCCTAGGCAAACAGTATGACAATACCAAATAAAGCTTAATGGAAATTTTGGTTTAATGTGGCCATCCAGTATGTTGCTTCAAAGCGTTATTGGGGTGCGTGTAATGTTGGGAAAGGGCAGGCCTTGCATTCAGTGCATAGACAAACAGTATGCCAGTACCAAATAAATAAGAATGGGAACTTTGTTTTCATGTGGCCATCCAGTACATAGCTTCAAATTGTTAATGGGTGCGTGTAACGTTTGGGCAGGGCAGGCCTTGCATTCAATGCCTAGGCAAACAGTATGGCAGTACCAAATAAAGTTTAATAGAAACTTTGGTTTAATGTGGCCATTCATTACGTGGGCTCAAAGGCTTATTGGGGTGCGTGTAACTTTGGGACAGGGTAGGCCTTGCATTCAATGCATAGCCAAAAAGTATGGGACTACCAAATGAATACTTGGAAAACACCAAGGTGCATAGAAAATGGATGTGGGAGTAATAAAATGCCAAATGACACCAATAGGACAGAAGCCGCAAGACAATAAAGCGTAATAATGTATAATCTTTTATTCAGAAAAAAAAAAAAAATATATATGTATATATATATATATACAATTATGCACAGAAATATGAATATTTTTAATTAAAAAAGAGAGGGGAACCAGACATGAAAATAGCCAATAAAACGGGACCAATTCTAATATTCAGGTAATTTAATATAAACATAAAAACTCCCTTATTCAAACAAAATATGTATTAATAGCGCACGGCATAAATAAATCACATAAAATCGTGACCAGGATAGTATATTAACTCAAATTGAATCAAGAAAAATAATGGTGAAAAAAAATGTAAAAAATAAATAAGTAAAGTGCACACAACTGAAAAATCACAAATAAAACCTCAGTGTAAAAATTAATATATAAAGCAATTCTGACACATTGTGCCAGACATATATACTATATAGTGCTAAACCAAGGTGCATTACTGTGAAAATGAATCAAATAGATGACTGGAAACAGCCAGTGCATTAATTGGTGTGCAAAAATCAATCGCCTAAAATGATGATAAGGTGCTCTGTGAATGAGATCGTAAGTGCGCTATAGATGTGGCCTTAAGTGCGCTATGGATGTGGCCTAAAGTGCGCTATAAATATGGCCTTAAATGTGCTAAAGATAGCATATAAAGGGAAAAATACCTGAAGGCCCAATGGCTCACCGGTAAACCACCTCAAACGCGCCCCAATGAATGAATACTTGGAACTTTGGTTGCATGTGGTCATCCATGAAGTTTGTTCAAAGGGTTGTTGGGGTGCAACAAAGGGTGTTTGGGGCAGCCCTGCTCACTGCATACGCAATAACAGTATAAAGGACCCACTGTTTAATAATGGGAACAACAAAGCATAGCCGGCTGATGACTGTCTAAGAAAAGTGAGAGCTGCTGGCCTGGCACTATAAAAATAGACTTTGTGACTTTCAGAGTCCCTCCTTCATAAATGAAACAGGATATGTCTGATGATGTGTCACATGCCACATGGCCAAATAAGTTTGTAACATGTTAAAATGACATTTTCCAGTAAGTGCATTTTTCTTAGTTGAAAGCAATGGTAAAGTTGAAAAACGCATCAAAAGCGCTACGTGTGAACATAGCCCACGTGTTGGAGGAACATTTTTCTTTTGGGTTATTTATTTTGCTTTACATACAAATCATTACCCTAGAAAGGATGTTCCATGACATATTTCCCATGAAAATCCATTTTGGTATAGTTTTTGTATGTTTTATTGTGCGCCTGTAAAATGGCATAACACTCTGACAACATTGTTCACAGCTGTGACCTGGGTGTCAGAAATGCTTCCAGGGGTATTCCCCATGATATTCCCATGTCATTTGAGCACTGTTTCCATCAATTTCAGACGTTTTTAGACCCTAAAAGGACCCCTGGGGAGAGTCGGGGCAAAAATACTCGGTTTTCCCATAGACTTACTTACATTGAGCTTGTTGCTCGGGTTGAGTACCAGAGTATTCCAATTTGCTCAACCCGAGCAATGAGCACCCGAGTATTTTAGTACTCGCCTATCACTACTCATGACACTTCCACAACAGATCATATCATGGGAGATAAATGTTGAGCAAAGGTAAAAAGGTGTAGTCAGCTCACCTATTCCTAGACTTCTCCAGTCCAATAGGAAAAAAACAAAAAGAACTGAAGCGGGAAACAAATTTCTTCCATTAAAATTCCATATTTTTATTGATCTATAGATAAAAAGGTAGGGTAATCCAGTAAATCACTATAGCACTCTACAGCATCATGCACATAGAGTAGCGTTTAGCCAACGCGTTTCGACATCCGTCTTAATCATGGCATGTTTGGGTAGAAACTGAATCGTTCTTCTAGTTCCTCTTGCTCATTTCACAGCTGATTTGAATAGTATCAATGATTTGAAGGAAACCATTCAGCTGGCTATAAGAATGTGCAAAAGAAATAATCATAAAAACACAAGAACAACATAATTAAATATCATTCTCCAAACACAACACAAAATAAAAAATGAAATAGACCAGAACCACCATGTAGGAAAAATATCAAAAAAGGGGGAATTATTATCCTAATATTGTAAAATGAGATCCTGTCTGTGGTTTAGACCATGTGGTACTCTCGTTTCGAGTGTGAAGATCCAAAAGGACTCTCTATTTGAGTTTTCTTCTGTGATCTCCACCTCTATATGGTCTATAAACCTTTTCTATACCACAGAATGTAAAGCTAGAAGTGTCACTTCTATGGACATTCCAAAAGTGTCTAGTTACTGCAGAAAAATATTTAGAATTGAGAGTCCTCAGTGGTTGATACGGTACAAAGATACACATCTTTCCTAGATACTGCAGAGGAAGAAAAAGCCGCAGGGTTAACCGCATCAGATAAATTACATCTAATTCTTGTTTTTAAGGGTCATGTTG
>JARQOD010000001.1:613968612-614001645 GCA_033576555.1 Oophaga sylvatica
TGGTGCCCAATGCTATTTAGTAGCCGAAAAAACCCAAAACAAACAAATCCATCACGATGCTCTTAGGGAATTCTTATTAATGTTTTTTTAACTGCAATGAACATATTAGTCTTTTTATTGAATGACCTTTTGTAAATACAATATGTGGGTTGTATGACACCCCCTTAAAACAAGAATTCACTATTTCCCAAAAATTTTTATAAAAATTGGTTTTTGGTATGGTTTTTTGTTTTTTTTTTTGTAAATGAAACCCTTGATGGTATTGTGTCTAAGGGGTTTTGGTAATAAAAAAACAATTTTAAATACCTGTGATAATTTGTTTTGGGATGTGACCCCCAAAAAAAGGAAAATGGATGTTCCCACTTTAAGCAGGCCCGGTTTTCAAAAAAAATGGGAAAGAAAAAGGATCTCTCGTGCGAAAAGTCAAATAGTGCAATGCCTTGGTAAGGGATGAAAAAATTAAATTTTTCCCAAAAAATTAAAAGGGGATTCGTCTGTTAAGAGATTTTGGTGTTTGGCACAGACGTGTTCGTGCTGTTTTAAAGGGAAAAAGGGAAAGGTTTTTGCCGGAAAATTCATCGGTTAAGGGAAAACAGCTGCTAAAAAGCCTTTAAAAAACGAAAAAAGTATTTGAAGTGTGGTGCCTCTGGAGCCCCCCGAACCAAAGGTGGGGATTTCAAAGGTTTGTGTGGTGCAAAACCCCACGTTCGGCCCCCCCAAAACAGTGCTCACAGCAGAAACGGTTTCAGGGGCCCCCGACATACTGAAGAAATTTTAAAAGTTTTTTATGATGAGTGTTGGAAACCCCGGAGGCCCGATGGATGGAGTAATGGATGGTTGGTGGATGACCACCATGCCCAAAAGGCTGAAAGTCGCAAGGAGGTGGAGGAGCCCCCTTTGGGCGGAACATAGGGAACAGTGGTAGGGCCTTTAAAGGGAAGAAGGGGGAAAATGCCCTGAAAATATGTAGAGTTTTGATGAAAACTTTTTTCCCCGGTTTAAAAGCAGAAAGGCCTTCAGGGCAAAATTCTTCATCATGAAATTCCCATCTGTGCAAAGAATCCCCCTGAGTTTGGTTTCTATGGTCAAAAAGGAGATAAATATGGTGGGCCCCCGCATTTCCCCCCGCCTCAACCCTAAAGCAACCTTTTGGGTTCTAAGCAAAAATTAGAGGGTGGGAGGGAGTTCACTTAAAAACGCAGTTTGGGGGTTCAGAAAAGAATACAAAAAGAAATCTGCAAAAACTACAAGTTTAAGGATGAGAAATTTTTGGGAAAGGGGAAACAAAAAAGGGTTTCCCTTTTTAATGAAAAATTTGGCGGGGTTGGATGTTTTGGGGTAGTTTTTTGTTCAGTAAAGTGCCCCCCCCTTTAAGCTGTAAATTCCCCAAAGGAGCATTTTCAGTTCTTTAAAACAGATCAATGCAAAAAATTTACTGTGCTAATAATTTTGGGAAAGTGAAAATTTTTATTTTTTTCTTTTTTGGGGTTTTTGTTTCTTTTTGGGGGGTTTTTTAAAAAAAAATTCGTGTTTTTCTAACGGGTGATTATTTTTTTAGATGCGTCTTTGACCGACCACTTAGGAAAATCAAAAGAAAAAAATCTTTGCATAAAATTTGGAAAATGTGAGACTTCATTTATTGATGGGTTTTAAACCCATGGGTTTTTCCCTTTCTGCAGTATTAGCAGTTTGAAAGTCCTTTTAAGACCGGGATCACACATGGGGAAAAACAGCCAGTTCGCATGTAATACCCGGCACGCCCCGGCCTGGGAGGAAGGTGTGCTCCATGTTTGAATGAGCTGCCGCTCCACTCCCAAGGGCGGTTTTAAACTGCAAGACTGGCCGAATTCCTCCTGTTGCCCCGGCCCCAAAAGGTGACCTTTTGTTTTTTTTATTGGTTAGAAAAGGTTTACAGCCTATAGAGGTGGAAACAGAAGAAACTCAAAATAGGGGCCTTTTTGGTCTTACACTCGAAACGAGGTACCACGGCAAACCAGAAAGATTTTTACAATATTGGGAAAAATTTTCCCCCCCTTTTTTGATTTTTTTCCAATGTGGTTGGGGCTTTTTTTTTTTTATTTTTGTTGTGTTTGGGAAGATTTTAATTATGGTTTTGTGTTTTTTATTTATTTTTTTGCATTTCATAGCCCCAAAAATGGTTTCTTAAAAATCATGATACTAGTCAGGGCCCAAAAATTTTTTTAAAAAAGCAAAAATTTATTTTTCACATGTTCCCCCCTTTGGTTTTTTGTGTGTTTGACAGAGTTTTTATCCAGAAAAAATATAATAATGCAAACTAATTAGCAAATTTTATATTGCAGTTAGAAGGTTAAAGCAAAAAGTCATTATTTGCTTTGGCCTTTTTTTGGGGACCTTGAATTCCCCGGGGCATGCTCTCATCAACTTTGGACCAAACTGATGATGCAGTCCATTCTTGCACAAAAAATGCTTTTTTGTGAATTTTTGGTTTTTTTGTTTGTCCCCCCGCTTTGAGGATTGACCACAAGTTTCAATGGGTTTAAATCTGGGGAGTTTGAGGCAGGCCCCCCCCCCAAAACCCCAAAATGTTTTGTTTCCGGCCCCATTTTTTTTCCCTTTGCTTTTTGGCAAGGTGCTCCATCAGCGGAAAAAAAAGGCATTTTGACCCCCAAATGTTTGGGGGGGGGGGGAAAGTTGCTTTGGGGACATTCTGGTCCATTCTTTTTTGGCTTTTTTTTTTGGCAAGATGGAGGAGCGTTCCCTTGGCAAAAGCAACCCACCAAAAATGGTTTCGGCTTAACAGTGTGAGACAACACGGGGGGACGTCCCTTGTTTTCCGAATGAGGGTTTTGTGCCCCAACGAAAAGGGGTTTTTCAGGAAAAAAAACTTTCCCCCCGCCCTCAGAATCCAGCCTGTCCCCTTTTGCGAATCAGTCTGCATGTGTTTTTTCTGAGAGAAGTGGCTTCTTTGTGCCTCCTTGGCCAGGCCTTGCTCCAGAGTCTTGCCTCACATGGTGCAGATGCCTCACACCTCCCCGCTGCCCCCCCGAGAAGCTTTGAAAATGTGGTAGCCCGATCCCGCAGCTGAAAACACTTTTAGGCGGCCCTGGCGTTGGGTTTTCATGGGCCCCCGGGGCCTTTTGGAAAAATGGAACCCTTTTCCTTAGTTTTTGTGCGATAGTTGTTGTGAGGTGCAATCTTTCTAGCTGCGTATTTTTCCCTTTTAAAAGCCTTTTTGGCATTGCAATGTGACAGCAGGTTTTTTTTAAAAAAACCGGTTAACAGAAGGAAAAAAATGATGCCAAGCCCCGCCCCCTTTTAAAGTGCCAGTTGTTCATTTTACTTAATCGGGCAGATTGATTCAGCCATGTCTCTCAAAAACCCCCCCTGTGTTAAAAAGGGCAACACTGAAAAGAGGTTAGTGGTCCTTTTAAGGCGGCCCGCAATGATGTTGAAATGTGTTTTGGGGGTAAAGTTCATTTTTGAAAATTGATTGCAAGTATTGCTGTTAAAAATGTCCCCCCTTTATAACATTTGGAGTATATGCAAATTGCCCCAAAGAAAAAAGAAAAAAGTAGACTTTTTTAAAAAAAAAATTTTTTGTCATTTTCAAAACTTTTGGCCCCGACTGTATTTTAAAAAGGGCAAGGCAAGAGGAAAAAATAAGAACGATTCAGTTTTTCCCGACATGCCTTATTAAGAGGATGTCGAAACGCGTTGGTAACGTACGCTTGTGCAGAATGCTGTAAAGTGAAAGTGGTTTATGGATACCCTACCTTTTTTTTCTTGGATCAATAAAAAAAATTTTACTTTTAAGGAAAAATTTGTTTCTTATTGAGACTTTTTGTTTTTTTCTAAAGTTGAGCGTACCCCAGCGCAATGGAACGCACCTTTATTAGGGTTGATCAACTCTGTTTTGAAAACACTGAAAATTTGTTAGGGTCTGCGGAAGCACCCATAGAATTGTGAGAGGTGGTTCGCCCCCGGGGGCCACGTGAGGCGAAACCCGGTAGTAAGTGGCGAAGGTAGCGAACTCTGTTATCCCGCAGGTCGCAAAAATTAAACGCCGAGCGCGTGGGGGCATTTTGTGCGACTTGTTAATCCCAGAACTGTTTTGGGAAGCCACCGGTATATGGCGTTTAATTTCGAACTCACTTAACTTCAGTGAGCCAAAAGTAAACGCTAGGGCGCTGAACCAGCGTTATAAAGCGAACCTGTTCGCACAGAGCGCGAGAAAAGTTGTGTTGTTAGACTACGGGGGTACACAGTAAATGCTGTGGGTTGCAGTCCGTGATCATGCAGACAGGGGACGCAATCACAATTCCCTCCCCGGAGAACCCGGTATATAGGGGCTTATTTCGCAAGCCTAACCACGTGCACCCAAATCTCCTCACCGAGAACCGGGGTATTCTAGGGGCTTTTTCAGCGAAGCCTAACCACTGCGTGATGTCACACTGGGCATAGCACATAATGAAATTGATACAGCGCATGGGGGCCCCGCCATGCCACCCTTTTTGTAACAGCTACAGGACCGCCAGAAAAGGCCAATGAGAAACTGTTCCAAAAAACTGTAGTTTCAGGACTTCCGGCAGACAATAGGAGTTGCATACCTGAACAGTGACCCCGATTCCAATTGGGGATCTTACCCTGGGCTGTCAGAAGGGGAAAGCAGGACTTTGTCCCAAAGACGCCTGTCCAGTAGGCTTTTAATGAAGATCCAGGAGTGGCCGCGGCAAGTCTTGATAGTATTGGAAATGGGAAGACATGGGACCACGTCTCTTGCGAGCGGCTCCACTGGGGAAAGGAGATGGATAGGGGACCGCAGCGGGACTGGTTCGGACTCCCTTGTGCGAGGGGGAAAACCGAACCCTAAACCACTTGCCTTGGATAAATGTTACGTGTATGAGAGAGCCTGGGGGTTAGGGGCAGCCGAATGATTTGCTCGACAGCTATGGGGGCCTTTAGCGTAAAATTTAAATTTGACTGAAAAAAATATGCTATAAATGTCATTGTCTTGCTTGCTGCAAAAAGTCAACTATATGGAGGAAAAAACTGTAGACTGTAATGCCTAACATATTCCATAAAAACTATGAGCAAACAGACTGCCATTTTACAAAATTGGGGAAGCTTTACATGAGAGAGTCCTAAAGGGCATGTTCTCAAGATGTTAGTCTGCGCACATAAACAATGTTTTTTGGTTTTTCTTAAATACGTACCTTTAATTTTATACAATCCACTGTTGTGGCACAGTGAGGTATCTTTTTTTCCATTTTTAAAACATAATATGAGTAAAAACCTGTATTATTGTATAAACCATTACAGCAGGGTGTGTGTGTTTTTGGACCTGAATGTATAGGAGTCAAGTGATGAGAACTAGATTTTTTTTTAACAGAATTATTACAGCCCCTTCCCCAAGGCCCGGGGATTTGGCAGGGATGAGCAAACAGGCTTTTTGTGTACATTATATTACTCCCCTATTGACTACGCCTCAGCGTAAAATGTGCTGTCTTTAAATTCCCACCATGAGACAAGTGTCCCTCCGTCTTACTGGATCCGCCTCTTGTTTCAGGCAGTGTAAAAACAAAAATTTTTTAAATATAAATTTTATGGATAATAAAACAAAAAAAAAGGAAAAAAAAAAAAGAGTTTTAATAAAATAATAATAATTTTAGAGTAAAATATGTATATTTCAATTTTTAGTTTTGCATTCCCTTTTAAATGCTAATGCTATCCTTGTACTAGCCTCAATATTTAAAGGGCTTATTCAGTGCTTAGTATTGATAGCTTTTCTTTGGTAGGCCTTTAATATTAGGTAAAGTGGGGGTCCAACATCCAACAAATCCCTTAAAATATTTCATTCCTTTCTTATTCAGTTTTATTAATGTATTTCCAAATTTTTGAATTCCTATTTCTGAGCTAATGGAGACATAACAGTTTTCCTGATTTTTTTTACACACTGTAGGCCGGGGGTCTTGCATTCTGCCTTCTTTCCTCGACCGAGAGCCCTGCAGTCCTGACTTCCTCCTTCTCTCCTGTGTTGATGTCATCCCTGACAAAGTTTTAGTTGTTATAGAAAACTTGGCACTCAACTTAAAAGAATGAATATATCCGTTTTATTGCGTCAAGGTACAGGTAAGTACAGGATGGAGACGTTTCGGTCCAAATGGACCTTCTCAATCTGCGGCAATAAAGGGCAATAAAAAAAAAAGGCAAAAAAAAAATAAAACAAAATTATTGCAAAATAAAAAAACATAAGCATGAAAATTGTTTGCCAAATACACAAAATAATTACAGGTAGAGGGCCCTATAGGGAATAATTTCCATTATTAGCTGAAAAAAGGTTTGAGGGGAGAAATATAAGGTGGAAGAAGTTCAGATTTCCCCCCCGGGTGCTTATGAGAGAATTTTAGTTTGAACATTCAGGCAATATGCCTAAAGAGGGAAAATTGGATAAGTATTAAAAAGGGCCTGGTACTCTGGCCAAAAGTTTGAGAATGCCCAAAAATTTTATTTTCAATGATCTGCTGCCCTTGGGTTTTTATGGTGTTTGAAAAGATGTTTTTATCCGACGAAATATAATAATTGCCCAAAAATATGAGTAACAAAAGCTTTATTGGGCGTTAGAATGAGTTATGCGCAAGTCATATTTTCATGTTGACCTTCTTCTAGAACCTTGCATTTCTCCCTGGCATGCTTCAATCAACTTCTGGACCAAATCCTGATGATGCAGTCCTTCTTGCACAATAATGCTTTTATTTTGTCAAATTTTTAGGTTTTGTTTGTCCACCCCATCTCTTGATGATTGCCACAAAATTTCAATGGGATTAAAATCTGGGGAGTTTCCAGGCCATGGCCCAAAATTCTTGTTTTGTTCCCTGAGCCATTTTTTCACCTTTGCTTTTAGGCAAGGTGCTCCATCATGCTGGAAAAGGCATTTTGATAGCCAAATACTCTTGGGAGGGTTGGGGGAAGTTGCTTTGGGAAATTTGGACCTTTCTTTATTATGGTCATTTTTAGGGCAAGACTGGAGGGGAGCGATTCCCTTGGCTGAGAAGCAACCCCACACATGAATGGTTTCAGGTGCTTAAAAAGTTGGCTGGACAAGATGGTGGTAGCGCCCCTTGTTTCTCCGAATGAGGGTTTTCCTGATGTCCCAAACAATCGAAAAAGGGGTTTATCAGAGAAAATAACTTTACCCCAGCCTCAGCAGTCCCGCCTGCCTTTTGCGATTTAGTTGTCTTTATGTTTTTTCTGGAGGAAGTGGGCTTTTTTGCTGCCTCCTTGAGACCAGGCCTTGCTCCAAGAGTCTCCGCTCACAGTGCGTGCGATGCACTACACCTGCCTGCGCCATCCTGGCAAGCTCTGCACTGCTGGTAGCCGACCCGCAGCTGAAACCTTTTAAAAGACGGTCCTGGCGTTGTGGTCTTTCTTGGGCGCCCTGAAGCCTTTTTGGCAACAATGGAACCTCTCCCTTGAAGTTCTTGATGATGCGATAGTTGTTGATGAGGGTGCAACTTTAGTGCGATATCTTCCCTGTTAGGCCATTTTTGGCATGCCTTTATGACTGACGTGTTTCTTTAGAGATAACCTGGTTAACGAAGAGAAAAAATGATGCCAAAGCACCAGCCCCCTTTTTAAAAGTGTCCAGTGGTGTATTCTTTTAATAGCGATTGATCTCCGCCTGTCCTCATCAACACCCACACCGGTTAAGGAGCAAACATGAAAAGGGTTAGTGGTCCTTTTAAGGCAGGGCTGCAATTAGTTGAAATGTTTTTTGGGGGGGTTTAAAGTTAATTTTTCAAAGCCAAATATTGATTTGCAAGTAATTGCTGTTAAGCTGATCACTCTTTATAACATTCTGGAGTATATGCAAATTGCCATTAGAAAAGTGAAGCAGTAGACTTTGTAAAAATAAAATTATTTGTGCATTCTCAAAAACTTTTGGCCATGACTGTATATGAGTGGTGAGTTTATTTGGGTTTAAAGACATGAAGGTGTGTTGCCTTGAGGAGAGGAAGACCATGTGGATTTACCTTCTCATGCGGCAAAAACAGAAAAAAACGGATCCTGGAGTGAAAAATACAATTGTATCCATAGGATAAGGAAGGTGAACAGTACCTACATAAGAGGTTTTATAGGTACCTGGATCCAAGATGCAAAAGTTGTGGTCCCAACAAGGCTCCTAATATGTTTTAATAGTACCTAAGGATATATGTAGTTAAGGTAAACTTAGTAGGTCCTTATGTATAATGGTCAGATAAAATTAACCCCAAATTATACAAACTGGTCTTGTGTATAGAATTAATCTGATGGCATATAAGTTCCAGGTAATAATAAGTCCTTATGTGTAAAGGACAG
This sequence comes from Oophaga sylvatica, assembly GCA_033576555.1. NCBI lineage: Eukaryota > Metazoa > Chordata > Amphibia > Anura > Dendrobatidae > Oophaga > Oophaga sylvatica. Next base: position 613,976,950 of record JARQOD010000001.1, read on the forward strand.
AGATGTCCATTACGTAAATGATGTTAAGATGTGATCCCCCATACATATCATAGTGCCAACCACTTTACACAGATATTGTCTGCCGGCGTTATCAGCGATAAATGAGTACATAGGTGGCAGTGGGTCGGCACGTAGTGAGGGGTTACTTACTGAAGGTAGCGCTGGTCTCTCAACCCTGACGCGGTATCCGCCGCTTGTCGTTGGAGAGAGGCTCCTCCATGCTTTAAGAAAGGAAGGGGCGGGATCTAGTGATGTGTGGGGTGGAAGTACGTCACCGCAAGTGACGTATGCGGTTCACCGTCATAACCGCTTGCGTTCCCACACTGTGAAGAGTGTGGCGCGTAAGGATATCAATGTGAGCGTCCTGAATGTTAGATTGTGTTGAGCTGGTGTTAAGTCAAAAGGGAGGACAGTATACGTAGTGGATAGTACTTTTAACTAGTAATATGAACGTTTTGCAACAACATAAAGATATAGGAATTAGTAAAGATGTTGTATATAAAAAGGTGAGTGGTAATTATAAGACCAAGGGTAGGGAAGAAGGTGAAAAAGGAAGAACATTATAACAGGTTAGTTGTCACCAAATAAGTTTATTGTTTTACATGTCTATAATAAAAGTGCAACCCATAGCAGAGAAAAATAACTACGTATTTTTCGGACTATAGGATGCACGGACTATAAGACGCACCCCAAATTTTCAGAAGGAGGAATTTGGTAAAAAAAAATTAAGGTGTCAAATGGGGGTCCGTCTTACAAGTCCGAATTTAGCTTACCAGCGAACGGATCAGCAACAGGTTAGAGGAGTGCTCATGGGGTCGTTTGGTGGTCCAGGCTGGTGCGGGTAGTGGTGCTTGTGGGGTGGTTTGTTCTGTGGGGTGGCTGTGTTATGTGGGGTGGCTGTGTTCTGTGGGGTGGTTGGTGTTATGTTTCGGCCCGTGAGGAGTGAGGAAAAAAAGGCAATAACCAGAGCAGTTGGAATCTATGAGATTGCGTACCCTGACTAACCCCACAAATAAGGGGAGCGTTTGGGGCGTTCCTAGTTGGTCCTAGAGCCTCGTCAAGCCTGGAAACTAAACTACACCCAAAGATAGAATAGGAAAGCTTTTCTGCCCCGGGGCAGAACCCAAAGATAAGAAAGCCCCAAACTGTAATGGGGGTTAGGCAAGAGAAATACAGACACAGAAAGAAAAAATAGTATGCCAACGTGGGGGCCCAAACTAACTAAATAGAAGGTTTGGAGGGTAAATTACTGCAATCCAGAAAACCCTGAAAAGCACCCCAACTTACTAATTTCAAAAAACACCCGAGATCCACGACCTCTTCCACCTAAATTTGTTCTCTGGTTTTTAACAAATTCAAAACAGCAGCCAAATGAAAAAACTGGAAAGCAAAAGTACAAACATCAGTGGCTGAAAATAACTGGAGGGCAAAAAGCCCCGGAGGGGACCCCGAAGGGGGCCCCCCCAGAAGTTTCGGGACAAAATGCAAAAATATTTGCACAAAAACAAAAAGAAGAAAATGTCTTATCGTTAGCAGGAGATGCAGACACGACACCCGCAGGCTACAAGGGAAACAGGAATGAAGGATTCAAACCAGAAAAATTGGCTCCGGCAACCCTGAAGGAAGGTGACTCCCTTATTTTAAGGCCGTCAGTAACACCTGATTCCCAGTCCTCACAATTTTTCACTGGACAGACCGAGCACGCTTGTAAACACCCGGGGAGCCTCTGCTCGAACTCATCTCAAACCATTCACAACAGTAAACCCCTTGAGGAGGGGTCACCCAACCCTCATTGGAACAGGTCGGGTCAAGGATGAGTTCTATGATTCGCACGGATAAGTCTCCTAGCTTTTGGGTTGTTCGAAAGCAAAACCCAAGATTGTCTTCCTACCTTTAAACCCCTCCATTTAACAAAATACTGGAGTTTCCGTTCTAGAAAAACGAGAAAACCATTTTTTTTTCAAACCACATACTCCAGATTCCCCAACCAAACCGGGTAGGGGCCCCAGCGCAGGAACCACTGGCTCAACAACCTTTTTCAACAAGGATTGTGGAACAGTTATGGATCTTAAATGTCCCTGGAAAAAAGCAAACGAAAAAAACGGATTAATAATCTCCATGATTTTTAAAAAGGCCCAATAACTGGGGCTTAAATTTGGAGATGTCTTAATAGATATTCTTTGGGACAACCTGACAAGTCCCCATTTAACCGAGGCCCATCAGTCCTATCCCGGTTAGAAAACCGCTGGGCCTTCTCTGAGAGAGGGACAACTCTCCACCCTGCCCAATTGTTTTTACGCTCCACAAAGAGCAACACATGGACGAAAAAGCCTCGTCTGCTGAAGAAAATCGAGGGTGAACCCAGAATTACAGAAAAACGGAGACATCAAAGTGGCAGAGCTAGCTCTATTATTAAGAGCAAACCAGCCAAAGGCAAAAAAAAAAGGCCCATTTCATCCTGATCAGAGACAAAAAGATCTTAGTTTAGTCTCAATGTTGGTTTGTTCTTCAGTTTGACCTTTGGTCTGAGGAGGGAAATTTGCCGGGGAAAAACAATTAAAACCCAGTTTAGAACAAAAAGTCCTCCAATTCTGGAAACAAACTGGATCCTCTGTCAGACACATGTTCTCAGGATTCCCGTGTAAACGAACAGGTGTGAAGGAACAACGGCACCAATCAGAGGAGGAAGGAAAACTTAGGTAATGCACAAGATTTTTTTTGGGAAAAACCCTATCACAAATTACCCAGATGGTGGTCATTTTAGAAACAGAAGTGGAAATGAATCCTAGAGATATGGGCCATGGTCTCTTGGGCACAGGCAATGGCATAAACCCAAACCACTAGAGGGGAGGCAAGGCGGGAAAGCGAGAGCAAGTCCCGCGGGAAAAGCAAAAATTCCCTGAATCACGAGGAGGTAGGCCACCCAAAGGAACCCAAAACCAAAGGGGGCTGTACAAAAAATACGGGGAAAAGCCCAGCCAATGCGGAACAATGAAACTCAGAATCACAATTTTTTTTCCACTGGTCCCGGGGCAAACAATTTTCCAACAGGGCAGCATTTGGGCCTTTCTCCTGCCCCCTCCAAGCAAGTTCAAATTGGGCGAGATGGGGGGAAAAGACACACCTCTTTCAAAAAAACAGAAGGATCAGATAACTAGGAGGGGTCCGAGGGAAACTCCCCGGGGAGCTTCTACAGCAACCTGATGTTTCTCTCCCATTTCAGGTGGAGATAGATGCTTCTGAGATTGGTGCAGGAGCTGTTTTGTCCCAAAGGGATCCTGTAACCTCTAATATTAACCCTTGTGCCTTCTTCTCTCGAAAATTTTCCCCAGCTGAACGTAATTATGATGTGGGGAATCGGGAATTATTGGCTATGAAGTGGGCGTTTGAAGAGTGGAGACATTGGTTGGAGAGATCTAAACATCAAGTTGTGGTCCTCACTGACCACAAGAACTTGATCTATCTCAAATCAGTCAAGCGATTAAATCCTAGACAGGCTAGGTGGGCCTTGTTTTTCATGCGTTTTAATCTTGTGGTCTCCTTTCTTCCAGGCACTAAGAATGTTAAGGCGGATGCCCTCTCTAGGAGTTTCTTTGCGGATTCTCTTGATGTGACTGAGCCTACTACCATTCTAAATGAGGGTGTGGTTCTTTCCGCTATCTCAGTCGATTTGAAACTTGCCCTGGAGGAATTTCAGGGGTTTAAACCGGAACGATGCCCTATGGGGAAATTGTATGTCCCCGACCAATGGAGGAGGAAAGTAATGTCTGAAATTCATTGCTCCGTGTTGGCTGGTCATCCCAGTATTTTTGGTACAAGAGATTTGGTGAGTCTGTATTTTTGGTGGCCTGCTTTATCTCGTGATGTCAGGAATTTTGTGCAGTCCTGTGGGACTTGTTCTCGGTCCAAACCCTGTTCTCGCTCTAGTGGATTGTTAATGCCACTGCCTGTGCCCAAGAGGCCATGGACCCATATCTCAATGGATTTTATTTCCGACCTCCCTGTCTCTCAGAGAATGACTGTTATCTGGGTGATCTGTGAAATTTTCCAAGATGGCCCATCTGGTAAAACTGCCAAAATTGCCATTCTCTTCCGAGTTGGTGCCTTTGTTTTTTCAGCAGGTGGTTCGTTTGCACGGCATTCCGGAGAACATTGCGTCTGACAGAGGAGTCCAATTTGTTTCCAGATTTTGGAGTCTTTTGTGCTAAACTGGGAATTCAGTTGTCTTTCTCCTCTGCGTTTCACCCTCAGACCAATGGGCAAACCAGACTTTGGAAACTTATTTGAGATGTTTTGTGTCTGCTGATCAAGATGACTGGGTCTCTTTTTTGCCCTTGGCTGAATTCGCTCTAAATAATAGGGCTAGTTCTGCCACTTTGATGTCCCTTTTTTCTGCAACTTCGGGTTTCATCCTCAGTTTTCTTCAGGGCAGGTGGAGGCTTCTGCCTTCCCAGGCATTGATTCTATGGTAGAGAGAATGCAGCAGATTTGGAATCAAGTAGTGGATAAGTTGTCTCACTCTCAGGAGAGAGCCCAACGGTTTGCCAACTGGCATAGGACTGAGGGTCCATGGTTTAAAGTAGGTGACATGGTTTGGTTGTCCTCTAAAAAATTCCTATGAAGGTTGCATCTCCAAAATTTAAGCCAAGGTTCATTAGACCTTATAAGATTTTGGAAATCCTTAATCCCATTTCTTTCCGCTTGGCTCTTCCAGGAACATTCAAGATTCAAAACGTTTTTCATAAATCTTTGTTGAAAAGGTTTGTTGAGCCAGTAGTTCCTATGGCTGCGCCCCCTGATCCTGCATTGGTTAAGGGCAATCTGGAGTATGAAGTAGAAAAGGTATTGGATTCTCGTCTGGCTAGACGGAGACTCCAGTACTTGGTCAAGTGGAAAGGTTATGGTCAGGAGGATAATTCTTGGGTGTTTGCCTCTGACATTCATGCCGAGAGATTGGTTTGCGCCTTTTACTGGGCCCATCCTGATCGGCCTGGTGGCTTGGGTGAGGGTTCGGTGACCCCTCCTCAAGGGGGGGTACTGTTGTTAACACCTTTAATCTGGCTTCTGAGTTTGGGCTCCGTCAGGTGTTACTGACTGGGGAGATTTAAGTGAGCAGCCTTCCCATGATTCTTGCCGGTGATTGTTTTCTTCCTGAGCCTTTTGGAAGTCTACCTGCTCCCTGCTGTTTCCTGCATCTTTCAGATAAGTTATTTGGCTGTTTATTTCTGTGGCATTTGTTTACCTTTTGCTTTTCTCAGTTTTCTGCCTTGCTGGAGTTAGTTCAGCCAGGTTCCCTGCGGGGGCCTGTGCTGAACTCTGTCTCATTTGCCACAGCTTATTTATTTCTAGTCCCTGTTATTTCAGTATCTGCTGATTTGAGTCCAGTTCACACCAGAGTTCTGATTTAGCGGGGGAGAGGTCGTGGTTCCTACTCTGCCACATCAGCATGGGTAAGCTGAGCCTGCCAATCACATTGCAATAGTACTGCTCCGTTATTTTTGTGCTCATAAGTCCGGATACTGGGCACATATATTGCACTAGCACCTTAAATGTATGTTATGGAGGTACATGATCATTTACTATGCAGGAATGGATATGAATTGACTCCTTATCTGAGTATATTTTATGGGATAATCTTGTTCCATTGCTTCCCAGCTTTTATGTCAGGGTAGGCTTGTTAATATCTTGCAGTAGACACAGGTCTACCATGATCGCTAGCTTTGCATGTCTTTTTCATTATGATTGGATAATGTTGTTGTACTAAACTGTTTTCATGATACTACCTCTAAGTAATAAATTTATATTCAGTAAAAAATCTTTCCCTCAAGTTAGCCTTCATGGTGGCATTGACATCGGCACGAAGAGTGCGTGACATCCAGGCATTGTTTAGGCTTCCTCCTTACACTCAAATCCAGGACGATAGAATAATACTTAGGCCCTATCCAGCATACTTGCCTAAAGTATCTTCCAGTTTCCACAGGACACAGGAGATAGTTCTTCCGTCCTTCATCCCTAATCCTGCCAATCAAAAGGAAATGAAACTCCACACCCTAAACGTTAGAAGGTGTCTCTTAGAATACCTAGCAATTACTGACCCCTGGAAAGGGGACAATGCCTTGTTTGTCTCCTTTCAGGGCATCAGGAAGGGCTGTAGAGTAACAAAAAGCACACTGGCTAGGTGGATTAGGGAAGCTATTTCGCTGGCATATATCTTGAAGGGCAGGCCGGCACCTGAGAAACTGAGGGCCCATTCCACCCGAGCCATTGCAACCTCGTGGGCGGAGAGGTCGGAAGTCTCCATTGACCAGATATGTAAGGCGGCCACTTGGTCCTCTCCGAGCACGTTTTACAATCATTATAGATTAGACTTGGGTGCTTCCTCAGACCTCTCCTTTGGGGTAAGGGCGCTGCAGGCTGTAGTCCCCCTAAGTAGTTATTACTCTCTGTAATTCTCTTGGTGGTGCTGTCATGGACGTTCAAATAAAGTCTTAGTTACTTACCGTTAACGGTATTTTTCGAAGTCCATGACAGCACCCTTCGTCTTTTTGGCACAAGGTTAGAGGAGGCTGGGTTTTTATATAGCTGTGAATTTGCATCACCTGGCCTTTTCTAATGATCATAGTGAACAAGCCATAACTCTATCAGGCTAATTAAGGTCTGAAACCTTGGTCAAAGTTATCTGAGCACACAAATCTCCAAGGGTGCCCAAACTTTAGCATATAGAGTGCCCTCAGTGGGAGAAGCAAAATAGGAATCTTGTGGGTATGATACCTTTTAATGGCTAAAGTCCAGTTGTGCCAGTTTCTTCAGACGGTCTTTCAGTTCCATAGATGTACGGTACATTCTGGTATCCTCCATTTAGATCAGGGGTGGGGAACCTCAGGCCCCAGGGCCATTTACGGCCCTCGATGACCTTTTATCTGGCCCCCGGGCAGATTCTCAGGGACTGCTATGCTTTGGCATGTAGCTGTATTTTGATAACCACCAGCTCATTAATTTCTTCTTGCTCTGTAAGTACACATGTAGTGTTCACTACTGAACACTGAAGCACATGCAATGAAAGATTACGTCCTGATACCAGTGCCAGAGTCAGGATGTACTTTGTGGGTGGAGTTTGTATGGCCCCTGAAGGATGGTATAAATATCCAAATGGCCCTTGGCAGAAAAAATATTCCCCACCCCTGATTTAGATAAACGAAAAAAAATTGGTTTGGTACCGTGTTAGCCAGTAGAAAAAAACATATAGAGTGCGTTTTTTTCTACTGGCTAACACGGTACCAAACCAATTTTTTTTTTTCGTTTATCCAAACTTTAGCATTGCTACATTTTCCTTTTTTGTAATTTTCAAAATGTAAAAAATTACAAAATATTTTTGTTTTGCCTAAAATACAAAGGAAATATGTATTCTTTAACACTTTTAGAGATCATTAAATTTTCAACTTGCTTAGCTGTTTACAATAACAGTATTTTTGACCAGGGGTGCCCAAACCTTTGCATGCCACTGTATAGTTTGAGTATTTGTGAGCCCTGTCATTTACCCAGCCAAAAGGTTAGACTCATGTAAAGTGTTTCATAAAACAGATAAAGGAATTATCTATCTAAAGAGAAAAGTATGGCATTTCAAATAAATAAATTTTTCTGACCGTTGGCCCAAAACAATGAAGGAGACATGTACAATTTGTAGATCAAAATCTCCCATTTAAGTCATTGGGTCCATGAAAATAAACAGACAGTTCACAGGTGTCATCTGTGTGTCATCCTAATGCTGTCAATTTTCACCGTCTAATGGGTAGCAGAAGCTTCTAAACTTCCTTTTAGCATATGAGAACAAGAGATGCCACACTGATGCTAAATAAGGGAAACAGATAAAAAACAGAGTTAATGAGACACTAGCGCTAGACATGATGAAAAACTACACAGCTGCCTGATTTGGTGCACAACTACCAGGGCCGGCTCCAGGTTTTTATGGGCCCCGGGCGAAAGAGTCTCAGTGGGCCCCTTTAACACAGACCATGATTCATGATGCACAGATACGGCAGAGAAATATGGGTATAGTACAATGCCAAATACTTCACTTCTTACATTACATGAGTGATATCTATTGTAAATTCTACAATAGCTCAGAAACCGCCAAATCCTCACAGCGAACAGTACAGACCGGACAGTACAATCCTCCATACAATATTATGGGCACCACATAGTCTCCCCTTCATCACCCATATAATACCCCATGCAGGATGTCACTCCCCCATCCCCTATATTAATGCTCCATACAGAATACTGGACCCAATATAATGCTCCATACAGAATACTGGACCCCAAATAATGCTCCATACAGGATACTGGTCCCCATATAATGCTCCATACAAAATATGGAGCTCTCCTCTGCACTGTGCTGCTTTCTGCACTGTTACGGCTCAGGAAAGGGCACTGTGGAAAGACTCCCCATTATCATCATCATTGCCTGCCCATTATCATCATCATTGTTTCCCCATCATCATCATCATTGCCTCCCCAACATCATCATCATTGCCTCCCCATCATCATCATCATTGCCTGCCCATCATCATCATCATTGCCTGCCCATTATCATCATCATTGCCTCCCCATCATCATCATCATCGCCACCCCATCATCATCAACATCATTGCCTCCCCATCATCATCATCATTGCCTCCCCATCATCATCATCGCCTCCCCATCAACATCATCATCATTGCTTCCTCATCATCATCATCATTGCCTCCTCACCACCATCACTGCCTCTCCCCACCACCATCACACATACAGCACCACACACAGACAGCACAGCGGAATGTCATTGGAGTCAATGGGAGTAGGAATGACAGAATATGTTCGGAACCGATCATCAAACATAAATTCGTCACGAATAGGGTAACAATATGGAGCAAATATGGCAAATACAGATTCGGCGACCGATTCCGAACATATTCGCTCAACTCTAGTCATAAGTAATTGCTCATTGGATTGGCATAGCAGATGTTATTCATGCATAATGTATGTAAATATGTGTGACAAGATAATCTTGGGAAACTAAGGTTTTTTACCTGCTGTTAAGTGACTGCTTAGAAGATCCGTGAAGTTCGCTGTTTTTGGTCCTTGGGAGTGGTGAGAAAAAGTGCCGTGATACACTAGTCCTACTACTGTGTCACTCTGAGGGAGATGCGTGTGATCCGCTATCTCTGATCCTGAGAGCAATGGGAGAAGGTGCCATGGTGCACAGATCCTGTTGTTGGTGTCACGGGGTTACCACAACAGAGAGGTCCAGAGGACCACAGCGTCTGATTGCTCCTACTCCTGCACTGAAAAGAAGCACTTCATCTTCTTTTAAAATGGTGTTAATTTCTTTTGGCAGTACAGGGATTAATTGACCATGTTGGGAGCTCTGGGTGTCTGAGCTCTCAGCTGAGCTTGGTTAGCAGCTCCTATTGCTTATATAATCTGGGCCCTGACTGAAACACATCAAAGAAAGCTTATGCTGCATGGTTACATTGATAGCTGTTTGGTGGTTATATGAGAACAAGTTTGGTGGATTTATCTGTGACTGTTGCCTGGGTTTGTACGTGTGATAATTAATTTTCCTTCTCCTACTTTGGTTTTTCCCCATCCTCCACTCCCCAGTGCATTCCTCTGTAACATGTGAGTGAATATTTGTATGCCTGGTATTTTCAGTTGCCCTTGTTCGTGTTGCCTTGTTCGTCTGGTTGGTGCACAGCTACTCTCCTGTTCCCTGGGTGGGGTAAAGGAACAGACAAGGGCAGATTCAGGAGATAAGGCAAGGTACGTGGCCTCGGCATCTTCACCTTCAGAAGTAACCTGAGGAACAGGGTGAGCTAGGGTGCCACCTAGCATTAGGGACAGGGAAGGAGCTCCTGGTCCCAGGTCACCTGACAACCGAGTCATGACAGTTGAATACCGAGGGATCGCAGGGTATCAAGCTGGTTCAGGAGGTGAGTTCTCACTGTCCAGAGTAGGTAAGACGATCAAAGTGCAGCAGCACAGCACCAGCCATCACACATATTTACATATATTATGCATGAATGACACCTGTTATACCAATCTACTGAGCAATTTCTTATGCGACTATCTACTAGGGACGTCATCTGAACACCAGTCTCACCTTATACTATATGTGCACACCTTATTCTGCCCAAAGAGCTGTTTAGATCAAAAAACGAATAAAACTTTAATAAAGGATTGATCTGTTTTTCGAAAAATGCAAACGAAAACCTATGCATATGGCTTTCTGGTCATTTATGTTTGGTAAAATATGCCAGAAATAGGCAACATCCAAAAATGGTCAAGTAATCTTTCATACCTCTATAAAATAAAAGCACACATGGGTAAGGAAGGGTTTATCTCTGGCAGTACCCCAAGTTTTAAGACTGTTTGAGAGGATGATCATATTACTCTAGCACATACACTTGTTTGACTAGACAGGGTCAAGTATTTTGGACAAGGAGGCAGAGGGTATTATACACTTCTCAAAATAGCTCTTTATAGAAGCTGTGTGTCACAATAAATATATCAGATTTTCAACTACGTTAACCCTTAACGACCGCCGATATGCCTTTTAATGGCGGCAGTTAAGGGTACTTATTCCTCAGCGCCACTTTTTAACGGCGCTGAGAAATAAGTGTATAGCGCCCACCTGCGTCTGAAAATCTCCGGGGTCTCATCTACCAGGAGTAGCTGAGAACCCGGAAACAAGATTCAGGTTAGTTTTTACCGTACCCTGTCACACAAAAAAAAGTCAGATTTTCCATTCATTTCTCTCTCCTCTGATATGATCTAGCATACCAGAGGAGATAGAAACAGGGTCCCCCTAACTTCCCATACCATCACCATCCTCGGATCCTCCTGCTCCTTCCCCCGGCCCTCCACGTCATCTTCCTGGAAAAAAATGGCGGGTGCATGGCAGTGCGCCTGCCGAGATCTGTCGGCAGGTACTCGGCACCTATAGACCCTATCATAGTCATCAAAATAAAAAATAATAGGAAATCAAACCCCTCTTTATCACCCCCTTAATTGTTTTAATTTTTTCCATTCTTTGCAGTAAGGGTTAGGGTAGGTGTTAGAGCTGGAGTTAGATCTGAGGTTGGGGTTGTGTTGGGTTATGGTAGTGTTGGGGTTAGGGATTAGGGTTGGAGTTAGGGTTGTGGTTAGGGTTGTGGTTTGGGTTAGGGTTGAGATTAGTGTTAGGGGTGTGCTGGGGTTAGGGATTGGTTTAGGGCTATGTTAGGGTAGGAGTTAGAATTGGGGAGTTTCCACTGTTTAGGCACACCATGGGGTCTCCAAATGTGACATGGTGCCACCATTGATTCCAGCCAAATTTGCATTCAAAAAGTCAAACTGTGCTCCCTCCCTGCCATATGCCTAAACAGTGGATTTCCCCCACATATAGGGTAACGGTGTACTCAGGAGAAATTGCACAACAAATTTTGTGGTCCATTTTCTCCTGATACCCTTGTGAAAATAAAAAGTTTGGGTCTAAAGTAAACTATTTTGTGAAAAAAGTTAAATCTTAATTTTTTCCTTCCACATTGCTTTAGTTCTCGTAAAGCACCTGAAGGGTTAATAAACTTCTGGAATGTGGTGATTTTGAGCACCTTGAGGAGGGGTGATGTTTTTAGAACAGTATCACTTTGGGGTATTTTCTGTCATATTGACCCCTCAAAGTCACTTCAAATGTGATGTGATCCCTTAAAAAATGGTTTTGTAAATTTTGCTGGAAAAATGAGAAATCGCTGGTCAATTTTTAACCCTTATAACTTCCTAAATAAAAAAAAAACTTATGTTTATAAAATTGTGCTGATGTAAAGTAGATATGTGGGAAATGTAAAGGGCACAAAATTAAAAGTTTGAAAATTGCTAAATTTTCCAAATTTTTGCCAAGTATCAATTTTTTTCATAACGCAAGAAATTTTACCACTAACATGAAGTTCAATATGTCACAAAAAAAACAAAGAATCAGTGGGATATGTTGAAGCGTTCCAGAGCTATAACTAGAGATGAGCGAATATGTTCGGAAAACAATCGCCAAACATAAATTCGGCACAAATGGCACATTTGGATTTGTGATCAGTAGCAAGCATTTTTCTTAAAATCAGAAAAAGTCGGTAAAATTCAGTAAAAGTGGGGGAAATAATTGCATTGCCACTAACATATTTTAAAGTAGATGATAGATAGATATTAGATAGATAGATAGATAGATAGATAGATAGATAGATAGATAGATAGATAGATAGATAGATAGATAGATACAGGAAAAAAATGAAGGCAGCGCTCCTTTTTTTTTTTTTTTTTTAAATGTGTGGTTTATTTCAAACCCACATGGTGTGGCAACGTTTTGGCTCACACTGAGCCTTTCTCAAGCAGTGATCTACACACACAGGTGAGTATACGAGGGGCGATCCAAAAGTAATGATAATCGGTTATTTCTATTGCACACAGAAATTAAAATAAAATGGTTTCTTCTCTCTTAGGTACCCGCTAGTCCAGGAAAAAAAAATCACTTAAATAGGCCACGATTCCCGGGAGCTACATTCATTTGAATAGGAACTGCCGAGGAGTGAACATCAAAATGGAAAAAAACGAGCTGTCATCAAATACCTCTGCTTGAAAAAGATGACTACCAAAGACAAACACAGCGACTTGGTGGAAACATTGGGGGACTCTTCTCCTCCATATTCCACAGTTGCACGCTGGGCCAAGGAATTTAAGCTGGGAAGAACATCGACGGAAGATGAACATCATGAAGGACGCCCATTCACGTCCCTCAATGAAGAAAACGTGAAAAAAGTTGAAGAAGTTGTATTGGCCGATCGAAGAGTGACTATCAGGCATGTAGCTGAGGTCACAGGGATCTCATATGGCAGTATTCAAAGAATCCTTGCAAAAGAATTGCATATGAGAAAGGTCTCGGCGCGTTGGGTGCCAAAAATGTTAACCGACGAGCAAAAGAAGAAACAAGTTGACATTTCAATAGCAAATCTCGAAAAGTTCCAAGCAGACAAGGAGAATTTTTTGTCACGTTTTTTGACCATGGACGAGACCTGGATCCACCACTTTGATCCCGAAACGAAACAACAATCGATGACATGGAAACGAGCCAACGAACCGACGCCGAAGAAATTCAAAGTGTCAAGCTCAGCAGGGAAGGTTATGGCGTCCGTTTTTTGGGACGCTGAAGGAATTATTATGGTGGACTATTTGGAGAGAGCCACTATTACGGGCTCCTACTACGCAGAGCAAATAAGAAGATTGCGGGAGGCTATCAAGGAGAAAAGGCGAGGCAAACTGTGGGCTGGAGTGCTGTTTCATCAAGATAACGCGCCGGCTCACAAAGCTGCAGTTGCCATGGCTACCATTCAAGAAGCGGGCTTTGAACTGGTGGAACACCCCCTCTATTCGCCAGATCTAGCCCCCAGTGACTTCTTTCTCTTTCCTCGGCTCAAGGAACACCTCCGGGGCAAGAAATTTGACGACAAATAGCGACGTGATAACCGCTGTTGGGGATTTTTTTGAGGGTCAAGATCAAGAATTTCTTTCTAAGGGAATTCTACGTTTAGAAAAGAGATGGACTAAATGTATAGACTTGTTAGGAGACTATGTAGAAAAATATTTTTTTTTTGTTACTATATTCATTGTGTTTAGTATTGATTATCATTACTTTTGGATCGCCCCTCGTATATACATGATTCTTAACGATCCTTATTTAACATTATTACATGAAAGTGTATAAAATGTCATATTCCAAATCACTAATCTCAATGTGCAATGATATCATTTCAAAATGCTTCATATAAAGTGCACTGTGCAATAAAGTGACCCACATATTACACTCAATTGCCAAAATTGCTTAATTAACAATAATTATACAGTGTATTCATCTGTGCGAATTATAATTGTCTGTCACCCGGTCAGGATTTTATCAGCACATCGAGGACGCTAGAAAATGCCATAACCAGCGTTTTTATATGTTAACTGCGAATGTTCCAGCACATCTCCACCTCATCATAGACTGCTGGCCAATCCCCATACTTGTGTGGCATATTCTGAATTCGCGCATGCGCATTACTTCTTTTTGGACATACCAGTGCCATCTTGGATGTGGCACTGAATAATTTCTATCTAATGCGGATCCCCCCACTTTATTTACATTGCGCTTTTCAGTTATACACCATAATTATGTAAATCGCCTCATTGTATTTATAATGCACTCTCTTACTAAAGCCAGTCTACTAGTCATGTGTGAAATCTCACACTCCAATGTGTCACTGCACCAACTACTACTATTTTGGAGGTTTGAACATCACCTTAACAGGTTTTACTGCACCCAGCTTCTTTTGGTAGTGCTGCCAAATTTTCTTAATTATTTAGATAGATAGATAGAAAGTCGGCAATTCATCTGCCACGTATAGTAAAATAAGAAACTGCCTTGACGTGGCGGGATGGCTTGTACATTCTTTTGATCAAAATTACTATTTAAAATTACTAAATACCCTTATTATTATTACTACCTTCATGCATTTTTTGCAATTTATTTTTTTATTTTATTTTAGGACATTTGTTTTTTGTGTCTTGTTTTTTGTTTTCTCTGTGTAATGGTCATGTGTTAATATGCATTTACATTTTGCATACACATTAACTTATTTTTTCAGCTCAGACCTAGCTTCTTATTCAGTTCAAAGTGCATCCTGTGCATATAAGGGTGTGACCGCCCTGTTTCTGAGCTGGGAAATGCATCCTGTCTGGCCTATGCTTTTACTGGTGGGTTCAGTCCCTCGGTCCTTGTTCACATTTACGTCACTTGACAAGTGGAAAGGTTTTAGTACAAGAATTAGGACTGTCCCACAAGGGTTGCCTTGATGTGGCGGGATGGCTTGTACATTCTTTTTATCAAAATTATGTTTACTAAATACCGTTATTATTATTATTACTACCTTCATGCATTTTTTGCAATTAATTTTTTTATTTTCTTTTAAGATATTTGTTTTTTGTGTCTTATTTTTGGTTTTCTCATAGTAAAATTATAGTATGACAGTTTATAATAGATATATACAGGTGCTTCTCACTAAATTAGAATATCATCAAAAAGTTAATTTATTTCAGTTCTTCAATAAAAAAAGTGAAACTCATATATTATATAGAGTCATTACAAACAGAGTGATCTATTTCAAGTGTTTATTTCTGTTAATGTTGGTGATTATGGCTTACAGCCAGTGAAAACCCAAAAGTCATTATCTCAGTAAATTCTAACACCAGCTTAAAAAATTATTTTAAAATCCGAAATGTTGGCCTACTGAAATGTATGTTCAGTAAATGTACTCAATATTTGTTAGGGACTCCTTTTGCATCAATTACTGCATCAATGCAGGGTGTCATGGAGGTGATCAGCCTGTGGCACTGCTGAGGTGTTAAGGAAGTCCAGGTTGCTTTGATAGCAGCCTTCAGCTCATCTGCATTGTTGGGTCTGGTGTCTCTCATCTTCCTCTTGACAATACTGCATAGATTCTCTATGGGGTTAAGGTCAGGCGAGTTTGCTGGCCAATCAAGCATAGTGATACTGTTGTTTTTAAACCAGGTATTGGTACTTTTGACAGTGTGGACAGGTGCCATGTCCTGCTGGAGAATGAAATTTTCATTTTCAAAAAGCTTGTCGACAGAGGGAAGCATGAAGTGCTCTAAAATTTCCTGGTAGACAGCTGCGCTGATTTGGTCTTGATAAAACACAGTTGACCTAGACCAGCAGATGACATGGCTCCCCAAACCAACACTGATTGTGAAAACTTCACACTAGCTTGGATTGTGTGCCTCTCCACTCTTCCTCCAGACTCTGGAACCTTGATTTCTAAATCAAATGCAAAATTTACTTTCACCTGAAAACAACACCTTGGACCACTGAGCAATAGTCCAATTCGTTTTCTCCTTGGCCCAGTTAAGACTCTTCTGGTGTGGTCTATTGGTCATGAGTGGCTTGACACAATGAATGCGACACTTGTAGCCCATGTCCTGAATATGTCTGTGTGTGGTGGCTCTTGAAGCAATGACTCCAGCAGCAGTCCACTCCTTGTGAATCTCCCCCAAATTTTTGAATGGCCTTTTCTTAACAATCCTTTCAAGGCTGCAGTTACCCCGGTTGCTTGCGCACCTTTTTTCTACCACACTTTTTCCTTCTACTCAACTTTCCATTAATATGCTTGGATACAGTACTTAGCTATGACCTTTTGTGGCTTGCCTTCCTTGTGGAGTGTGTCAATGACTGCCTTCTGGACATCTGTCAAGTCAGCAGTCTTCCCCATGATTGTGGAACCCACTGAAACAGAATATGGGACCTTTTTAAATGCTTAGGAAGCCTGACTTTTGACTTTTTAATGACTTTTGGGGTTTCATTGGCTTTAGGCCATAATCATCAACATTATCAGAAATAAACACTTGAAATAGATCACTCTGTTTGTAATGACTCTATATAATTTGAGTTTCACCTTTTGTATTGAAGAACTGAAATAGCTTTTTAATGATATTCTAATTTAGTGAGAAGCACTTGTAGCTGTCAGTGACAGACCTGAACCTCACTGAAAACCTCTGGAACATGATCAAGAGGATGATGGATAGTCACATGCCATCAAACAATGACCTGTTTAAATTTTTGCACCAGAAGCAGTGTGAAAGACTGGTGGCAAGCATGCCAAGGCGCATGAAAGCTGTTTTTAAAAATCAAGGTTATTCCTCAAAATACTGATTTCAAAACGGTTCCTGAGTTAAAAATAATAGTATTGTTGTTTCTAAATGATTATGAACTTGTTTTCTTTGCATTATTTGAGGTCTGAAAGCACTGGGTATTTTTTTTATTTTGACCATTTTTCTTTGTCAGAAAAAAATACAAAATGTATTGCTAGGAAATTCGGTGACATGTTGTCAGAAGTTTATAGACTAAAAGAACAATTTACTCAAAAATATACCTATAAAGAGAAAAATCAGACAAACTAAACATTTGAAAGTGGTCTCTTAATTTTTGCCAGAGCTATATATATATGTACAGTACAGACCAAAAGTTTGGACACACCTTCTCATTTAAAGATTTTTCTGTATTTTCATGACTATGAAAATTGTACATTCACACTGAAGGCATCAAAACTATGAATTAACACATGTGGAATAATATACTTAACAAAAAAGTGTGTAACAACTGAAATTATGTCTTATATTCTAGGTTCTTCAAAGTAGCCACCTTTTGCTTTGATAACTGCTTTGCACACTCTTGGCATTCTCTTGATGAGCTTCAAGAGGTAGTCACCGGAAATGGTCTTCCAACAGTCTTGAAGGAGTTCTCAGAGATGGTCAGCACTTGTTGGCCCTTTTGCCTTCACTCTGCGGTCCAGCTCACCCCAAACCATCTCGATTGAGTTCAGGTCTGGTGACTGTGGAGGCCAGGTCATCTGGCATAGCATCCCATCACTCTCCTTCTTGGTCAAATAGCCCTTACACAGCCTGGAGGTGTGTTTGGGGTCATTGTCCTGTTGAAAAATAAATGATGGTCCAACTAAACGCAAACCAGATGGAATAGCATGCCGCTGCAAGATGCTGTGGTAGCAATGCTGGTTCAGTATGCCTTCAATTTTGAATAAATCCCCAACAGTGTCACCAACAAAGCACCCCACACCATCACACCTCCTCCTCCATGCTTCATGGTGAGAGCCAGGCATGTAGAGTCCATCCGTTCACCTTTTCTACGTCGCACAAAGACACCGTGGTTGGAACCAAAGACCTCAAGTTTGGACTCATCAAACCAAAGCACAGATTTCCACTGGTCTGATGTCCATTCCTTGTGTTCTTTAGCCCAAACAAGTCTCCTGTTTGTTGCCTGTTCTTAGCAGTGGTTTCCTAGCAGCTATTTTACCATGAAGGCCTGCTGCACAAAGTCTCCTCTTAACAGTTGTTGTAGAGATGTGTCTGCTGCTAGAACTTTGTGCGGCATTGACCTGGTCTCTAATCTGAGCTGCTGTTAACCTGTGATTTCTGAGGCTGGTGACTCGGATAAACTTATCCTCAGAAGCAGAGGTGACTCTTGGTTTTCCTTTCCTGGAGCGGTCCTCATGTGAGCCAGTTTCTTTGTAGCGCTTGATGGTTTTTGCAACTGCACTTGGGGACACTTTCAAAGTTTTCCCAATTTTTCGGACTGACTGACCTTCATTTCTTAAAGTAATGATGGCCACTCGTTTTTCTTTACTTAGCTGCTTTTGGTCTGTACTGTATGTATGTGTATATATATATATATATATGTATATTGTAAGATGGCCTCCAGATGAGTCCTTGAGGGGGAGATATGTGTCATCATGTGTTGCGAATGTGTTAGAAATGAATTCTGAGCAGAAGCTCCCTCTGGTGGTTACAAACAGTACTGAACCATTCAATGAGGATTGGCAATCAGGAGTTACAGACTGGTCTTATATAAGGGAGGTTCCCTCCCATCATGGTTGCCGGTGATCAATTGTTCTTGTCTCAACTGTGGTTCCTGGTTCACTTGGAAGCTTGCTGAGTCTTGCCTCTTCTCCTGCTCTCAGATAAGATATTTTCTGTTTTTTGTTTTTGTGCTTACCATTTGCATATTTCTCTGCATTTCTGTGAGGTTAGCCAGGTCTCCCCCACCCCCCCCGGGGGGCTTGGGCTCCTCTCAGTTCTTCTGGAGCCGCTGTTGTTTGTTCATTTGCCTTTTCCAGTTTTTCTCAGTGGCTGCGGCTTGGTTTTGTTACACCAGAGAACTAATTTAGGTGGTAGAGGTCGTGTGATCTCAGGTGTTTTTGCAATTAGTAGAGTTGGTATTTTTTAGGGTTTTTTGGATTGCAGTAAGTGTCCTTCCTATCCTTTTCTGTCTAGGAAGATTGGGCCCCAACGTTTGCTCATACTATTTTCTGTCTGTGTCTGTATTTCCTCTTGTCTAACCGCCATTACATGTTTGGGAGCTTCCTATGTTCTTTGGGGATCTGCTCCGGGGCAGATAGCTTTCCTCTTTCTATCTTTAGGTGTAGTTAACCTCTCAGGCTGTGACGAGGCGTCTAGGACCAACGTAGGAACGCTCCACGGCTGCCTTTAGTTGTGGTGGTTAGTCGGGTACTGCAATCCAGTAAATTCCAACCTCTCTGGTGTATTGCCGTTTTTGCCTGCTCTCCTCAGCTACCAAATCATAACAGTATCACCTGCCAAACTGAAAATTATATGGTACTCAACAGAAGGAAAAATAGTAAAAGGAAAAAGAAAAGAGAAAGTTGTCAGAATTTTTTTTTTTTCTCTGTTTGTTGCATTTTTTCCCTCTTTTTCTCTGGGTGCTGAGGAGGATTTTTTTTTCTCTCAATGAGTTTGCACAGTTGTCTGCCCGTGTGGATCAGCTTGCCACTGAAGTTCAGAGTATTGCTACCTATCTTGCAGGGTTGCCGGTTGTGGAACCTAGGATCCCCATGCCAGATTTATTTTTGGGGGATCGAGCTAAATTTCTGAATTTCAAAAATAACTGTAAGTTGTTTTTTGCCTTAAAACCTAAGTCCTCAGGGAACGCTGCACAGCAGGTTCAAATTGTCATCTCTCTTCTGCGTGGCGATCCTCAGGATTGGGCTTTTTCCCTGACACCTGGGACCCTGTTTTGAGTAATGTTGATGCATTTTTTCTGGCTCTGGGTTATTGTACGTGAACCTAATGTCACTGATCAAGCTGAAAAAACCTTGTTGGTATTAAATCAGGGGCTTGAGGACGCTGAGTTGTACTGTCAGAAATTCCGAAAGTGGGCAGTCCTGACCAAATGGAATGATGATGCTTTGGCAGCCCTTTTTCGGAAGGGTCTGTCAGAGAAAGTAAAAGATGTTATGGTGGGTTTCCCTGCTCCATCTGGTCTCAATGATTCAATGTCATTAGCGATTCAAATTGACAGACGTTTGCGTGAGCGTAGAGGTATGCGTGGAATAGTGTTGCCTTGTGAACCAGCTTCCGAACCCATGCAGTGTGATAGAGTGGTGTCTGGGGCACAGCGTCATGAGTTTCGAAAACGCAATGGGTTATGTTTCTACTGTGGTGACGCCTCTCATGCTATTTCAGTCTGCCCTAAGCGGGGAAGACGTTTTGCACGCTCAGTTGTCTTGGGTAGTGTTCAGACTAAATTTCTGTTGACTGTTACCCTGATTTGCTCCCTGTCCACATTTTCTGCTCAGGCTTTTGTTGATTCAGGAGCAGCTATTAATCTGATGGATTTTGATTTTGCTAAACGTTGTGGGTTTCCCTTGATACCCCTACGGAAGTCTATTCCCCTACTGGGGATTGATTCTACCCCTTTGGCTGAGAATAAACCCCAGTTCTCTACTCAGGTGATAATGAGGGTTGAACCTGATCATCAGGAGAGTTGCAAATTTTTGGTGCTGTATAATCTGCATGACATTATTGTACTAGGTTTCCCTTGGTTACAGTCTCATAATCCTGTTTTGGATTGGAAATCTGTGTCTGTAACTAGTTGGGGCTGCCAATGTGTTAATGCCAACACTCCTGTTTTTTCTGCCTCTCCCCAGGTTCAGGATGTTCCTGACTTTTTGACTGATTTTTCTGATGTGTTTAGCAAAAGTAAATCTGCATCCTTGCCCCCCCATAGGAGCTATGACTGCGCTATTGAATTAGTGCCTGGTAGTAAATTCCCTAAAGGTCGCCTTTTTAACTTGTCTGTACCTGAACATGACGCTATGCGGTCTTATATCAAGGAGTCATTGGAGAAGGGTCATATCAGACCATCCTCTTTACCCTTGGGTGCCGGTTTTTTCTTTGTGGCCAAAAAGGATGGTTCATTAAGGCCGTGTATTGATTATCGTCTCTTGAACAATATCACTGTGAAATATCATTATCCGTTACCCTTGATTTCTGACCTGTTTTCCAGGGTGAAAAGTGCTAGTTGGTTTACCAAGCTTGACCTCAGGGGGGCGTATAACCTTATTCGCATTAAGCACGGAGATGAATGGAAGACGGCGTTTAATACCCCAGAGGGGCATTTTGAGTACCTAGTGATGCCCTTTGGGCTCACTAATGCTCCTTCCATCTTTCAATCCTTCATGAATGACATTTTCAGGGATTTTGTGGATAAATTTCTGATTGTTTATTTGGATGATATCTTGATTTTTTCCAATGACTGGGACTCTCATGTGAAACATGTTCGGACTGTGTTCCAGATTTTGAGAGAGAATGCTCTGTATGTGAAGGGATCAGTGTCTTTTTGGCGTACAGAGGATCTCATTTCTGGGATTCATTTTGTCCCCATCTGTTATTGAAATGGACCCGGTCAAGGTTCAGGCCATCTGTAATTGGGTCCAACCTACTTCATTAAAAGCTCTTCAGAGATTCTTGGGTTTTGCCAATTTTTATCGTAAATTTATTGGTAATTTCTCTGTTATTGTTAAACCATTGACTGATTTGACCAAAAAGGGTTCTGATGTGGTGAATTGGCCTCCTGAGGCAGTCTCTGCGTTTCAGGAACTTAAGCAGAGATTCACTTCTGCTCCTGTTCTACGGCAGCCTGATTTTCTCTGCCATTTCAGGTGGAGGTTGATGCCTCTGAAATTGGGGCAGGTGCCGTTTTGTCCCAAAGAGATCCAGAGACCTCTAAAAGTAACCCTTGTGCCTTTTTCTCTCGAAAATTTTCTCCAACTGAATGTAATTATGATGTGGGTAATCGGGAGTTATTGGCCATGAAGTGGGCTTTTGAAGAGTGGAGTCATTGGCTGGAGGGAGCCAAACATCAGGTGGTGGTCCTTACGGACCATAAGAATCTGGTTTATCTGGAATCTGCCAAGCGACTTAATCCTAGACAGGCCAGGTGGGCCTTGTTTTTCACACGTTTTAATTTTGTGGTTTCCTTTCTTCCTGGCACTAAGAATGTTAAGGCGGATGCCCTCTCGAGGAGTTTCCTTGCGGACTCTCCTGAGTTATCTGATCCTGCTGTTATTTTGAAAGAGGGTGTAGTTCTTTCCGCCATCTCGCCTAATTTGAGACTGGCTCTGGAAGGGTGTCAGGAGGATAAACCCAAGCGCTGCCCTATTGGGAAATTGTTTGTCCCAGACTGGTGGAAAAAGAGTGTGATGTCTGAGATTCATTGTTCCGCGTTGGCCGGTCATCCCAGAATTTTTGGTACCAGAGACTTGGTTAGTCGGTCCTTTTGATGGCCTACTTTGTCTCGTGACGTCAGGGAATTTGTGCAGTCCTGCGGGACTTGCTCTCGCTCCAAGCCTTGCTCTCGCTCTAGTGGTTTGTTGATGCCATTGCCTGTGCCCAAGAGACCATGGACCCATATCTCTATGGATTTCATTTCCGACCTCCCTGTTTCTCAGAGAATGACCGTTATCTGGGTGATTTGTGATAGGTTTTCCAAAATGATACATCTTGTGCCATTACCTAAGTTGCCTTCCTCCTCCGAATTGGTGCCTTTGTTCCTTCAGCATGTGGTTCGGTTACACGGCATTCCTGAGAACATTGTGTCTGACAGAGGAGTCCAGTTTGTTTCCAGATTTTGGAGGACTTTTTGTTCTAAACTTGGTGTTCAATTGTCTTTCTCCTCGGCTTTTCATCCTCAGACCAATGGACAAACTGAGAGAACAAACCAGACATTGGAGACTTATCTGAGATGCTTTGTGTCTGCTGATCAGGATGACTGGGTCTTTTTTGCCTTTGGCTGAGTTTGCTCTTAATAATAGGGCTATCTCTGCCACTTTGATGTCTCCATTTTTCTGCAATTTTGGGTTTCACCCTCGATTTTCTTCGGGATAGACGGAGGCTTCTGTCTGTCCTGGTGTTGACTCTGTTGTGGAGCGTATGCAGCAGATTTGGGACCAGGTAGTGGAGAGGTTGTCCCTCTCTCAGGAGAGGGCCCAGCGGTTTGCTAACCGGCATAGGACTGATGGTCCTCGGTTTGAAGTGGGGGACTTGGTCTGGTTGTCCTCAAGAAATATCCCTATGAGAGTTGCTTCTCCTAAGTTTAAGCCTAGGTTCATTGGACCTTATAAGATCATGGAGATTCTTAATCCGGTTTCCTTTTGTTTACTTCTTCCAGGGACATTTAAGATCCATAATGTGTTCCACAAGTCCTTATTGAAGAGGTTTGTCGAGCCAGTGGTTCCTATGGCTGCGCCTCCTGACCCTGTTTTGGTTGAGGGCAATCTGGAGTATGTGGTTGAGAAAATATTGGATTCTCGTTTTTCTAGATGGAAACTCCAGTATTTGGTTAAGTGGAGAGGTTATGGTCAGGAGGACAATTCTTGGGTGTTTGCTTCGGACATCCATGCTAGGAGACTGATCTGTGCGTATCACAGAGCTCATCCTGACCGACCTGGTTGCCCAAATGAGGGTTCGGTGACCACTCCTCAAGGGGGGTACTGTTGTGAATGTGTTAGAAATGAATTCTGAGCAGAAGCTCCCTCTGGTGGTTACAAACAGTACTGAACCATTCAATGATGATTGACAATCAGGAGTTACAGACTGGTCTTATATAAGGGAGGTTCCCTCCCATCATGGTTGCCGGTGATCATTGTTCTTGTCTCAACTGTGGTACCTGGTTCACTTGGAAGCTTGCTGAGTCTTGCCTCTTCTCCTGCTCTCAGATAAGATATTTTCTGTTTTTTGTTTTTGTGCTTACCATTTGCATATTTCTCTGCATTTCTGTGAGGTTAGCCAGGTCTCCCCCCCCCCCGGGGTGCTTGGGCTCCTCTCAGTTCTTCTGGAGCCGCTGTTGTTTGTTCATTTGCCTTTTCCTGTTTTTTTCAGTGGCTGCGGCTTGGTTTTGTTACACCAGAGAACTAATTTAGGTGGTAGAGATCGTGTGGTCTCAGGTGTTTTTGCAATTAGTAGAGTTGGTATTTTTTAGGGTTTTTTCGATTGCAGTAAGTGTCCTTCCTATCCTTTTCTGTCTAGGAAGATTGGGCCCCAACGTTTGCTCATACTATTTTCTGTCTGTGTCTGTATTTCCTCTTGTCTAACTGCCATTACATGTTTGGGGGCTTCCTATGTTCTCTGGGAATCTGCTCCGGGGCAGATAGCTTTCCTCTTTTTATCTTTAGGTGTAGTTAACCTCTCAGGCTGTGACGAGGCGTCTAGGACCAACGTAGGAACGCTCCACGGCTGCCTTTAGTTGTGGTGGTTAGTCAGGGTACTGCAATCCAGTAGATTCCAACCTCTCTGGTGTATTGCCGTTTTTGCCTGCTCTCCTCAGCTACCAAATCATAACAATCATGGCTATTAGCTATGGTGATGTGAGCTCGGAAGTATTCTCCAGCACGTAAAGTGTTAAGAGAAGTATTTGGGCCATTCCAGGGATGGGTTTTACTAGCGGTCATAAGAGATGGGTGGGAATGACAGCTCACATGTCCCAGGGCGTGGTTTGGCTAATAAAATGGAGGCCAAATGTCTCATTGAGTGTCTATGGCTGGAGTTCTGGTGACCTCTATTGTGCATGTGCTAAAGACACTGACCTGAGCGGGTGGACCCGCAGTACTATATGGACTGTTTATTTTTCTGTTTGCTTTTCGCTTTGTACCGGAAAAGGCTGTTCGTTTGTTTTGGCTATCCAGAGCAGTTTATTCAATTTTAATAAACTTTCTTGGACATTTCAACAATACCGCTTCCTGTGCCTACCTCAACCGCAGCTGGGTGAGTACA
>JARQOD010000001.1:614001745-614087586 GCA_033576555.1 Oophaga sylvatica
TTTTGCACGCTCAGTTGTCTTGGGTAGTGTTCAGACTAAGTTTTTATTAACTGTCACTCTGATATGCTCTCTGTCCTCATTTTCTGCTCAGGCTTTCGTTGATTCTGGAGCAGCTATTAACCTGATGGATTATGATTTTGCTAAACGTTGTGGATTTCCCTTGATACCCCTACAGAAGTCTATTCCCCTACTGGGGATCGATTCTACCCCTTTGGCTGAGAATAAACCCCAGTTTTCTACTCAGGTGATAATGAGGGTTGAACCTGATCACCAGGAGTGCTGCAAATTTTTGGTTCTATATAATCTGCATGACATTATCGTGCTGGGTTTCCCTTGGTTACAGTCTCATAATCCTGTTTTGGATTGGAAATCTGTGTCTGTAACCAGTTGGGGCTGCCAATGTGTTAATACCAACACTCCTGTTTTTTCTGCCTCCCCCCAGGCTGAGGATGTTCCTGACTTTTTGTTTGATTTTTCTGATGTGTTTAGCGAAAGTAAATCTGCATCCTTACCTCCCCATAGGAGCTATGACTGCGCTATTGAATTAGTGCCAGGTAGTAAATTCCCTAAGGGTCGCCTCTTTAACTTGTCTATACCTGAACATGACGCTATGCGGTCTTATATCAAGGAATCATTGGAGAAGGGTCATATCAGACCATCCTCTTCACCCTTAGGTGCCGGTTTTTTCTTTGTGGCCAAAAAAGATGGTTCATTAAGGCCGTGTATTGATTATCGTCTCTTGAACAATATTACTGTGAAATATCAATACCCGTTACCCTTGATTTCTGACCTGTTTTCCAGGGTGAAAAACGCTACTTGGTTTACCAAGCTTGACCTCAGGGGGGCGTATAACCTTATTCGCATTAAGCACGGGGATGAATGGAAGACGGCATTTAACACCCCTGAAGGGCATTTTGAGTACCTTGTGATGCCCTTTGGGCTCACTAATGCTCCTTCCGTCTTCCAGTCCTTCATGAATGACATTTTCAGGGATTTTGTGGACAAGTTTCTGATTGTTTATTTGGATGATATCTTGATTTTTTCTAATGACTGGGACTCTCATGTGAAACATGTTCGAACTGTATTCCAGATTTTGAGACAGAATGCTCTGTATGTGAAGGGATCAAAGTGTCTTTTTGGCGTACAGAAGATCTCATTTCTGGGATTCATTTTGTCCCCATCTGTTATTGAAATGGACCCGGTCAAGGTTCAGGCCATCTGTGATTGGGTCCAACCTACTTCATTAAAGGCTCTTCAGAGATTTTTGGGTTTTGCCAATTTTTATCGTAAATTTATTGGTAATTTCTCTGTTATTGTTAAACCATTAACTGATTTGACCAGAAAGGGTTCTGATGTGGTGAATTGGCCTCCTGAGGCAGTCTCTGCGTTTCAGGAACTTAAGCAGAGATTCACTTCTGCTCCTGTTCTACGGCAGCCTGATGTTTCTCTGCCATTTCAGGTGGAGGTTGATGCCTCTGAAATTGGGGCAGGTGCCGTTTTGTCCCAAAAAGATCCAGAGACCTCTAAAAGTAACCCTTGTGCCTTTTTCTCTCGAAAATTTTCTCCTACTGAACGTAATTATGACGTGGGTAATCGGGAGTTATTGGCCATGAAGTGGGCTTTTGAAGAGTGGAGACATTGGCTGGAGGGAGCCAAACATCAGGTGGTGGTCCTTACGGACCATAAGAATCTGGTCTATCTGGAATCTGCCAAGCGACTCAATCCTAGACAGGCCAGGTGGGCCTTGTTTTTCACACGTTTTAATTTTGTGGTTTCCTTTCTTCCTGGCACTAAGAATGTTAAGGCGGATGCCCTCTCGAGGAGTTTCCTTGCGGACTCTCCTGAGCTATCTGATCCCTCTGTTATTTTGAAGGAGGGTGTAGTTCTTTCCGCCATCTCGCCTAATTTGAGACTTGCTCTGGAGGGGTGTCAGGAGGATAGGCCCGAGCGCTGCCCTGTTGGAAAATTGTTTGTCCCGGACCAATGGAAAAAGAGTGTGATGTCTGAGATTCATTGTTCCGCATTGGCTGGGCATCCCGGAATTTTTGGTACCAGAGACTTGGTTAGTCGGTCCTTTTGGTGGCCTACCTTGTCTCGCGATGTCAGGGAATTTGTGCAGTCCTGCGGGACTTGCTCTCGCTCCAAGCCTTGCTCTCGCTCTAGTGGTTTGTTGATGCCATTGCCTGTGCCCAAGAGACCATGGACCCATATCTCTATGGATTTCATTTCCGATCTTCCTGTTTCTCAGAGAATGACCACCATCTGGGTAATTTGTGATAGGTTTTCCAAAATGATACATCTTGTGCCATTACCTAAGTTGCCTTCCTCCTCTGAATTGGTGCCGTTGTTCCTTCAGCACGTGGTTCGTTTACACGGCATTCCTGAGAACATTGTGTCTGACAGAGGAGTCCAGTTTGTTTCCAGATTTTGGAGGACTTTTTGTTCTAAACTGGGTGTTCAATTGTCTTTCTCCTCGGCATTTCATCCTCAGACCAATGGTCAAACTGAGAGAACAAACCAGACATTGGAGACTTATCTAAGATGCTTTGTGTCTGCTGATCAGGATGACTGGGTCTCTTTTTTGCCTTTGGCTGAGTTTGCTCTTAATAATAGGGCTAGCTCTGCCACTTTGATGTCTCCGTTTTTCTGTAATTCTGGGTTTCACCCTCGATTTTCTTCAGGACAGACGGAGGCTTCTGTCTGTCCAGGTGTTGACTCTGTTGTTGAGCGTATGCAGCAGATTTGGGACCAGGTAGTGGAGAGGTTGTCCCTCTCTCAGGAGAAGGCCCAGCGGTTTGCTAACCGGCATAGGACTGATGGTCCTCGGTTTAAAGTGGGGGACTTGGTCTGGTTGTCCTCAAAGAATATTCCTATGAGAGTAGCATCTCCTAAATTTAAGCCTAGGTTCATTGGACCTTATAAGATCATGGAGATTATTAATCCTGTTTCTTTTCGTTTGCTTCTTCCAGGGACATTTAAGATCCATAACGTGTTCCACAAGTCCTTGTTGAAGAGGTTTGTTGAGCCAGTGGTTCCTGCTGCTGTGCCTCCTGACCCTGTTTTGGTTGAGGGCAATCTGGAGTATGTGGTTGAGAAAATATTGGATTCTCGTTTTTCTAGACGAAGACTCCAGTATTTGGTTAAATGGAGAGGTTATGGTCAGGAAGATAATTCTTGGGTGTTTGCTTCGGACATCCATGCTAGGAGACTTATCCGTGCGTATCATAGAACTCATCCTGACCGACCTGGTTGCTCAAATGAGGGTTCGGTGACCCCTCCTCAAGGGGGGGGTACTGTTGTGAATGGGTTTGAGATGAGTTCTGAGCAGAGGCTCCCTCTGGTGGTTACAAGCGGTGCTAGTGAGGATTGGGAATCAGGTGTTACTGATTGGTCTTATTTAAGGGAATCATTTTCCCATCAGGGTTGCCGGTGATCAATTGTTCTGGTCTGAATCCTTCTTTCCAGTTTCCCTTGTAGCCTGCTGTGTCGTGTCTGCATCTCCTGCTATCAGATAAGACAATTTCTTATTTTGTGTTTTTGCTATATTTTTGCATTTTGTCCTGCACTTCTGTGGGGGCCTTCTGGGTCCCCTCCGGGGGCTTTTTGCCCTCTCAGTTTAGTCCAGCCACTGTGTTTTGTACTTTTGCTTTTTGCAGTTTTTTCAGTGGCTGCTGTTTTTGTTACACCAGAGAACTAATTTAGGTGGTAGAGGTCGTGTGATCTCAGGTGATTTTGAAATTAGTATGTTGGTGTTTTTCAGGGTTTTCTGGGATTGCAGTAAGTACCCTTCCTGTCCTTTTCTATTTAGATAGTTTGGGCCCCAGCGTTTGCTCATACTATTTTCTTTCTGTGTCAGTATTTCCTCTTGTCTAACCGCCATTATATGTTTGGGGGCTTTCTATTATCTTTGGGTTCTGCTCCGGGGCAGATAGCTTTCCTATTTCTATCTTTAGGTGTAGTTAGTTTCTCAGGCTGTGACGAGGCGTCTAGGACCATCGTAGGAACGCTCCACGGCTGCCTCTAGTTGTGGTGGTTAGTCAGGGTACTGCAATCTCATAGATTCCAACTGCTCTGGTGTATTGCCTTTTTTACCTGCACTCCTCAGCTACCGTAACATAACAATCAGCCCTCAGCCGTCGGCTTTCCCTCTGCTGGTTATTAAATTTATAAGAGTTAAATCAGCAGCACTCTGTATTTAATTGGTTTCTTGTTTTTGCAAGATTAAGGAGGTTTTCCACCCCTCCCTTGTGGGCCATGCACATAAAAGCCGTCCTCTGCAGCGTATCCACATAATCAGACATTACCTGTCTGAATCCTGCTTATATATGTACTATACACATAACCAGGTTTTTAAATACATCAGTTAGGGACTGCTCTGATACGGGTTACCTTGACGTTTGGTAGAGCGGCTTAGTATACATTTTTTGCAAAAAACGTATCAACCAAATACCCTGTTTTTTAGTATCTTTTTACTAGCACTTGCTGTTTACTGTTACTTCTTTACAACAGAGTATTTTTGTACGCTTATTTTACTGTACTTTTCCATGTTTCACCGTTATACATTTGCAAAAATATTTAATTTATGTAGATTTACACCACAATGAAGAAGCAAAAAAGTAGTTTGTGAAATGGCTTAAAGGATCAAGTAGCGTGATACACTACTTGATCCTTTTTGCCGTTTCACAAATTACTTTTTTGCTTCTTCATTGTGGTGTTAAATCTACATAAATTAAATATATTTGCAAATGTATGAGAGTGCGGCTGATTTAACTCTTATATGTTGAATCTTGGACACGTCCAGTTCAGCTAGCACCTCCTCCCCTTTACCAGTTGTGTATGCCTCCTTTCTTCTCTCAGTTATTAAAATAACGCAGGAGCCCACGCAATTTTTTTCCCATTTTTTTTCTTTAAAATTAACAGTTGCTGTTTGGTTACAGCCTATGTAGGTTCGTTCTGTTATCGCTCCTACATAGGCTGGTAACAATGTGTGTGTAGGTTTGTGTGTGTTTGTTTTTGTATGTGTTTGTGTATACTTATCGGCTTAGTAATGAGGGTGTCGGGCTGACACCTTTTCATTGCTAAACCTAGGGTTTGGTATCAATGACAGCTGCTGACACTGAGCCTTAAATCCTGATGCCATTGCATCAGCATGAAAAACGTGGTGTTGAACCAAGAAATTACATCAAAAAAATGTTTTTAAATATCTTAATTTAGCTCAAAAAAGCCTTCATTTCTGTACAAAAACGCATGCAAAAAACACCTACAAAAACGCACCAAAAACGTGGCAAAAACCTGCGTTTTTGGTGCAGCGTTTTTCCTGCCAATAGATACAGAAACCTTGCAGAAATTTCTGCAAGCAAATACTCAATGTGCACACATAGCCTTATGGATCATGGCCTATACAACGGCTGTCACCTGTCCAATGTTTCCCCTTATGATTTCTTTATCTCCATAATATGCTCCTATTTAACACTGACCTCTCTCCAGATCATACTGTGCAACCTCTTCTCACTATGCTCCGATACCCCCCTCGTTAAACTTCCACCACACAGTATGATTTTCACCACAAATCCCACACAGTATAGTGTCAACTACAGCCCCCTATACACAGTATGTTCTCCACAGCCTCTGCATAGTGTATTATGTCCATTACAGCCACCCATACAGAATGGTCACTACAGTCCTTCATACAGTATGATATCCACCATAACACTCATAAACAGTATGATGTCCTCCACAGTCCCCATACAGTATGGTCATCACAGATTCCCATACAGCATGATGTCCCCAACAGCCCCTTAGATACAGTATAATGTCCCCCACAGACTATCATACAGTGTGACATCCCACACAGCCCCCATACCGTATGACGCTTCCCACAGCCCTCCATACAATAAGATTTCCATCACAGCCTTCCATACAGTATGATGTCCCTCCACAGCCCTCCATACAGTGTAGTGTCTTCCACTCCACCAATACACAGAATAATATTTTCCATTGCCTCCCATACACCTTACAATGTTACCTACAGGCCAACATACAGTATGAA
Organism: Oophaga sylvatica; assembly: GCA_033576555.1. NCBI lineage: Eukaryota > Metazoa > Chordata > Amphibia > Anura > Dendrobatidae > Oophaga > Oophaga sylvatica. The sequence goes on from JARQOD010000001.1 coordinate 614,007,795, forward strand.
GTCCCCCTCAGCCCCATACAGTATGTCACCATACAGAATGATGTTCCCCACTGCTCCCATACAGTATAATGCCCTCCACCCCACCAATACACAGCATGATGTTCTACACAGCCTCCATATACTGTATTATGTCCATTACAGGCACCCACACAGAATAATCACAACAGTCCCTCATACAGTATGATATCCACCACAGCAATACAGTATGATGTCCATTACAGCCCCCATACAATATGATGAAAATAAAGTGGAACAGTGCTCCATCCAGGTGTATAATGTAGAAAAACTTTATTCAGCCGTTTTTTATGGCTGAATAAAGTTTTTCTACATTATACACCTGGATGGAGCGCTGTTCCACTTTATTTTTCACTATATGGATTCTCCAAGCTGGTTCCTTGGATTTGGTACGTGCGCCCCAATTCTGAGAGTGCTGTCAACTTGCTTCACTATTTCATGGGACCCATACAATATGATGTCTCCCACAAGCCACTATACAGTATGATGTCCCCCACTGCCACCCATACACTGCATAATATCCTATATTATGCAAACTTTAATTCTATATTTCACAAATTAAACTGCTGATTGATGACATCACAATAACTAAGCATTTAAATGATGTTGTATGTGAAATGAAACTTTATTCTATCCTCGGTGAGATAACTACCTTTAAAATATCAGTACAAATGTTAGGAGTAGTATTGTTTCACTGTATAATAAGTTTTATTAACTATTGAGATGTCATCAGACATTATATGGTTTTACAATGATGTCATCTATTTTACATAATCATAAAGTATGCTTATCTTTATGGAATAATAGACAAGAAGTCAGCTGGTCTACATGAGTTCATTCTGTGGATACTTTTGTGTTTACTGCTAGGAAGAATGATATATTCATATTGTTGTTTAGCACTGTACTATCAATTTTGTTGCTAAAACATTTAATAAAATAGTTATTTTGACTATTGTACTCGTATAATCGTCCGAGACTCACCAATGCAAGCCTATGGGTGCTAGAAAAATTCGGAAGCCACACGGACCATCCGTGTAGTGTGCGACAAATATGCACACATTTTCCAGCTGATAGGAAATTGTATCAGCCAAGAACAGGAAGCTTAGCATGCAAATTTTTCTGGCAGCATATAAAAAAGCCAGGAACACGCCTCCACGGATACCAGCAACATGGCCAGACATATAAATGTGTAAATGCTGATTGTTCTGGGGCAAGAGAAGCCTGAAATAAGGGACCAACGTGACTCCCATTATGCAGACCGCGATAGAAAGAATGCAGCTTGGAGATGCATATGCTGCCAGATGTTCCCCAATTATGAGGAAAGTACACGTGAGGTCCAGGAGGAAATTAGTAAGTAAAGTAGAAACTTAACAATAGTAATTAAGTAGAAAGGCCACAACAAAATAAGATAACATTATGCTACGTGATGTTCTTTGGAATATCCTACCTGTTTTTCCCTTTACACTTGACAAGTTGAATGCAACTTTACACTACAACCTATCTTTCTAAACGCAAACAAGGTGATCATACTTAGTAATAATTTATAATTTATTGTGTCACTTTGCAGTGTCTGATGTCACAAGATGGGGGCGCAGCTGCTGTGATCAGTACCGCCGTGAGCGCCAGCAGCGGGCTATTAGTGGTGCAGCAGCCACTAAAAAGCGCAAATAAATATATTATGTGTCTCGACCACGCACCACAATTGTGGGTTACCAGGGCAATGGGGTACTCAGAGCCGAGCCCGTAGAAGTCTATGGGATTGTCACAGGTAGCGGTGGCTCGGTCTGTGGCCCTGGCGGTCAGGCGTATGTTGGGGATATATTTACAGGGGATAGATTTATATACAGTTCGTGACGCCACCTGTAGTCTTCTGGTAATTTATACCAGCGCTGCTGTAGATCTCTGAGGGGATGGTGAGGCAGCTAGATGTCGGGTCCCCTACAGGTGGGACTCTTCCCTCAGGTCGATAGTTAAGGCAGGTTTGTGCAGGCATGCAAGTAAATAACACAGTCTCACACAGTCAGCGTCTTTCCATACCTTTACTTGTAAGATGGTAAGGCAGGTCCCAGGGAGGCTGATCCAAGGAGAATGTATTTCGAGATAGCAGCTGGACAAGTTAGGGGCCTCCTTTACTTTCACAACAATGAGTACAACCAGCATGAAGCGTAGTTCCCTCTATAACTCCAGCTATTCCATAGCTGTACCGCCCAGTCAGTTTTGTGGTCGGAGCCTTCCTGTGAGAGAGCTGAATTCCTGTCTTGTCGTGCACTGACTCAAGGTCCTCACTCCCCTGACCCCAGTTACGTACTGACTATTCGGGGCTGCTTGCCGCGACCTAAGGTCCGGTAAGTCTCTGGTTTTCTTACCACTAAGCGTGAAGCTTTAGTGATCCTTCGGTCCCCAGTGACCGGTAACAATGTGCAGGACTTCTTCAATCCAAAAGCACTTTTCAAATAATCTTTCCACTGTGCCTTTCGCCTTGTCCGCGCTTGTAGCATAAACACTCACACTTGCAAAAAGTCATATAATCACTCCCTTCTTCTCTTCCTTCAGAGTTAGTTAACAGACTCTCAGTTATCCACTAGGCAGGAGCACGTCTCTGAACCTTTCACTGTCCTTGGGACAGGAGACTGAAGTATTTCTGTACTAAGCTCTTCTTTCTTTATCAGTGTCTTCAAGTGAGGTACAGCTCTGACCAGGCTGAGGTGATCTATATCTCGCCCTTACTGGCCTCCACTTGCTGAACTGCTGACAGAACCAGGCTGGACTGCTTCCTCCCTCCAAGTCCCAGCTAGACTCCACACGTCTGCTCTGTCCGAAGACAGGAAACTGACTACTCTAATCACTCAACGAATACACCCTGACCACTCCCTCACAAGTGACTACACTACCCTAAGGGTGTGTCTAGTGTATGTTGAGTGAATGGGTATTGAGCATTGAACTGCTATCTCTCCACACATTCTCCAGGGTACTGCGTGTGCCTAACACTAGGGCTACACATTCCCCCATGGTAAAAGACAGCACTCCCGGGCTGTAAAATACAAAGAGACATTTTGTTTATGCATTAAACATCAACAATAAACATTAATTCGTCCCATCCGGGAGGTAAGGATGTCTTGAACGTTGCAAAACAAAACATTGAATATAGAAAAATACAAAAGTATTAAGGCATCAAAACATTCAATAAATACACAGTATTCTTGTGAAGGACCCGCACCAAACCTTCAACGTGGGTCCTGGGTGGGCTGCAGGACATCCGAATGCAGACCTCACTCAGTGCCACACCACACGGGTTTTGTATTCAGAGGTAGTTGTGCTGGTTTTATGTAAAACCAAGATAAAGCACCGAAGCGCAACTATATACAAATAAGTTCTGGGCTGGCACAGTCCTCAACCTCTAAGTCCATTGTAAGCAAAACGACATATATTATATCACATTATAATAATAATAAAGTGCAAAACTTTTTATCTGTTTACCCAGCCGGGCATTCTATTTTTGGCAATATATATATACGTTATATACACATTTAACTTGTGCAAAAATTGGCAAACTTCTTAAACTTTTTATAACATTACTTATGGTAGACCCCTATATGGATCTCACCGGTTCTCTTTACTATTCATTTATTTCAAATACATTTTCCACCCCGGGGGCTGGAACAATGCAATGGGCCCTAGATCCCAGGACTAACAAGTCGTGACCTGCTATTGGGGTTTGAGTTGCCACAGCCCTTCCGGAGCTGGAACTCAGTCACACACCCCTGCCGCCGCGGTTCCCTCAAGGTACCTTTCTCTCTCCGGACACTCTCCTTGTCCGCGATCAGCTCTGCATGTTGCCGCTGACGATTCCGCTGAGCTTCCCGCTCTTCCTCCTGCTGGCGTTTCTGCTTCTCCTCACGACGCTGCCACTCACATTCCCACTGGGCGGTATAGGCGACGTCATCCAGGCGCGCCATCTCGTCCCAGTCCACGTCTGGTAACGACGGACAGGACCCCTCCGGTGTCCCTACCGGGGTTCGATCATCTGCTGCGGCCTCCTGGCCGGGCGGGAGTTCCGGAACTGGCGGTACCTCCTCAACCTCCTTCGCCTCCACCGCTTCACCGGTGGGATCAGGATTGGTACTTTCGGGGCAGCCTCCGGTTGCTCCTTTGCCTTTGTCAGCAGAAGTTTTGGTAACTCCAGACGTAGGGGATCATCGAAGGGGGAGAACACCGCGTCCCACAGCCGCCGCTGCTCCAGGGTACGCCGGCGTCTCTCTATCTCTTCAAATCCAGGTTGTGGCGAAATCATCTTTCTTAGTCGTGCATTTTCCTCTTTAACCTCCAGCAATGCTTGCTGCAGGTGCAGGACCACGGATGACTCCGGTGCTGGTGGCAGCTTGGCTGGGGCACGGGGCCTGCCTTCCTCCGCTTCCCTGCTCGGCTGCACACGTCCTGCTTCCATGATGTTCCAGAAGATTCTTTCTTCCCCCTCCAGAGACGTCCGGTCTCTTCCGTGGAGGCGGGGTTTGCGTCTCCTCCTCCTCGCAGGGAAGGTGAAGAGGAGGCGGACCTCCTTTGCTGTAGGGCAGGATCGCATGTTGTAATAGCACTTTGAGAGGGCAGGCATTTTCTTCGCGCCACAGGGGGGTAGACGCCCACGAAGGTACGCCCACCTTCTTCTCCAGCGCCTGAGGGCGCGAATATGGCGACAAAGATGGCGATTTTGGCGCCAAAAGTGCAAACAGTCCTTTTTCACAAAAACAATTCCATAGGCACACAGGGCTCGCAATTTTGCGAGTTTCGCATCCTGTTCGTGACGCCAATTTGTCTCGACCACGCACCACAATTGTGGGTTACCAGGGCAATGGGGTACTCAGAGCCGAGCCCGTAGAAGTCTATGGGATTGTCACAGGTAGCGGTGGCTCGGTCTGTGGCCCTGGCGGTCAGGCGTATGTTGGGGATATATTTACAGGGGATAGATTTATATACAGTTCGTGACGCCACCTGTAGTCTCCTGGTAATTTATACCAGCGCTGCTGTAGATCTCTGAGGGGATGGTGAGGCAGCTAGATGTCGGGTCCCCTACAGGTGGGACTCTTCCCTCAGGTCGATAGTTAAGGCAGGTTTGTGCAGGCATGCAAGTAAATAACACAGTCTCACACAGTCAGCGTCTTTCCATACCTTTACTTGTAAGATGGTAAGGCAGGTCCCAGGGAGGCTGATCCAAGGAGAATGTATTTCGAGATAGCAGCTGGACAAGTTAGGGGCCTCCTTTACTTTCACAACAATGAGTACAACCAGCATGAAGCGTAGTTCCCTCTATAACTCCAGCTATTCCATAGCTGTACCGCCCAGTCAGTTTTGTGGTCGGAGCCTTCCTGTGAGAGAGCTGAATTCCTGTCTTGTCGTGCACTGACTCAAGGTCCTCACTCCCCCTGACCCCAGTTACGTACTGACTATTCGGGGCTGCTTGCCGCGACCTAAGGTCCGGTAAGTCTCTGGTTTTCTTACCACTAAGCGTGAAGCTTTAGTGATCCTTCGGTCCCCAGTGACCGGTAACAATGTGCAGGACTTCTTCAATCCAAAAGCACTTTTCAAATAATCTTTCCACTGTGCCTTTCGCCTTGTCCGCGCTTGTAGCATAAACACTCACACTTGCAAAAAGTCATATAATCACTCCCTTCTTCTCTTCCTTCAGAGTTAGTTAACAGACTCTCAGTTATCCACTAGGCAGGAGCACGTCTCTGAACCTTTCACTGTCCTTGGGACAGGAGACTGAAGTATTTCTGTACTAAGCTCTTCTTTCTTTATCAGTGTCTTCAAGTGAGGTACAGCTCTGACCAGGCTGAGGTGATCTATATCTCGCCCTTACTGGCCTCCACTTGCTGAACTGCTGACAGAACCAGGCTGGACTGCTTCCTCCCTCCAAGTCCCAGCTAGACTCCACACGTCTGCTCTGTCCGAAGACAGGAAACTGACTACTCTAATCACTCAACGAATACACCCTGACCACTCCCTCACAAGTGACTACACTACCCTAAGGGTGTGTCTAGTGTATGTTGAGTGAATGGGTATTGAGCATTGAACTGCTATCTCTCCACACATTCTCCAGGGTACTGCGTGTGCCTAACACCAGGGCTACACATTTGACCAATTGAATTTTATAGCTCCCATTCTGGATCTACGTTCGTAAGTGCATGCCTGACAGAAAATGTGATACTTAGCCTTAAAAAACATCAATTAATTTGTATTTTTAATCTTAATTTTGACAAAAAAATAACAGAACTGACTCCAACATTACTGAATAAGAAACAGCATCTGATTCCGAGGTCAACTTGGACCCTGTTGGCAAAGTTGAAGATGTGGCTGGACCTTCTTCTGCACCATCAGCAACAAACCAACCACCATCACCACGACCTTGCATGACAGGAGTTCAATTAAGAAGAAGATGAATGTGGACATAGCAGTAGTCCTGCGCTACCCCTGGATACTTCACCACAGGCTGCGGCCATCCCACGCCAGGGCTGGTGCAGGATGGAGCTTCCCACCATCAGTAACAGGCGCCAAGTAGACATTGGTGTTTTGTTCTATCTATCACGCACTGTTAATGATGATGGTGAGGAGGCATATGGACGAAGTCTTGCACGGTATATGCTAACAATTTCCCGCAAGGTGAGGCTGTGTGCCAGAGGTGCCATACAAATTGTGATAGATTTATGCATCGAACCTAACAATCCAAGTCTGGATTTCAACTTCCTTGAAAGATGACAGATGTCCACTGACAACCACCTACTCTTGCCTGGAAGCCAGGATGAGCAGCCAATAGCACTCGTAGAACCACTTCCACCACGGATCCCATCACCTCAGCCACATCAAACCCCATACTAACACCGCCAACAATATGCACACTTCTCAAATTCAGCTGCACCTGCTCAATATGGCCAATTGAACATACCCACTGTAGGAGAGTGGTCACAACATGGGTATGTTTGACATGGTCATTCTGAGGGGTTCACCCAAATGGCAAACACAAATCCATATGAGTATGGATATCATTACCCAAGTGGCTAAGTACCATGTACCACGACAGGGCCCTCCCTTGGTCTGGAATCCAGCCTCATCCATCTCTCAGGGGCCCAATCAGGTAGTACCTCTTAATCAACAAATCACTGTTGCTGGCCTCCCTCCATCACCTCCACCTACATACTAGAATTTGTAAAAAAGTGTCTTTTAATGGCTAAAGTTGTTGTTTTCAAGTTTCATAATATTTAACACATGTCTACTTTACATCAGCTCAATTTTGGAACTACAATTTTTTTTTTGTTAAGAAGTTATAAGGGTTAAAAGTTGACCAGCGATTTCTCATTTTTACAACACAATTTTTTTTAGGCACCACATCACATTTGAAGTCACTTTGAGGGATCTATGTCATAGAAAATACCCAAAGGTGACACCATTCTAAAAACTGCACCCCTGAAAGCGCTCAAAACAACATTTAAGAAGTTTATGAACCCTTCAGGTGCTTCACAGGAATTTTTGGAATGTTTAAAAAAATGAACATTTAACTTTTTTTCACAAAAAATTTACTTCAGATCCAATTTTTTTATTTTATCCAGGTTAATAGGAGAAATTGGACCCCAAACGTTGTTGTGCAATTTGTCCTGAGTACACTGATGCCTCATATGTGGGGGGAACCACTGTTTTGGCACATGGCAGAGCTCGAAAGGGAAGGAGCGCCGTTTGACATTTCAATGCAAAATTGGATGGAATTGAGATCGGACGTCATGCCGCGTTTGGAGAACCCCTGATGTACCTAAACAGTGGAAACCCCCCACAACTGACACCATTTTGTAAAGTAGACCCCCTAAGGAACTTATATAGATGTGTGGAGAGCACTTTGAGCCAACAAGTGCTTCACAGAAGTTAATAACGCAGAGCCGTAAAAATAAAAAATCATATTTTTTCCACAAAAATTATCTTTCTGCCCCAATTTATTATTTTCCCATGGGTAACAGGAGAAATTGGACCCCAAAAGTTGTTGTGCAATTTGTCCTTAGTGTGCTGATACAACATATGTGGGGGTAAACCACTGTTTGGGCGCATGGCAGAGCTCGGAAGAGAAGGAGCACCGTTTAACTTTTTCAACGCAGAATTGGCTGGAATTGAGATTAGGCGCCATGTCATGTTTGGAGAGCCCCAGATATGCCTAAAAAGTGAACTCTAGCTCCAACCCTAACCCTAAGTTTAGCCCCAACCCTAACTCTAACTTTAGCTCCAATCCTAACTTTAGCCACAACCCTAACTCTAAATTTAGCCCCAACCCTAACCCTAACTTTAGCCCCAACACTAACCCTAACGTTAGCCCCAACCCTAACCTAACATGGAAATAAATAATTTTTCTTTATTTTATTATTTTTCCCTAACTAAGTGGGTGATAAAGGGGGTTTAATTTACTATTTATAGCGGGTTTTTATAATGGGTTTTTATGTGTGGCAGCTGTCACACACTAAGAGATGCTTTTTATTGCAAAAAATAGTTTTTGCATCACCACATTTTGAGACCTATACTTTTTCCATAATTTGGCCCACAGAGTCATGTGAGGTCTTGTTTTTTGTGGGACGAGTTGGCGTTTTTAATGGTACCATTTTCGGGCACATGACATTTTTTGATCGCATTCTATTCTGATTTTTGGGAGACGAATGAGCAAAAACCAGCAGTTCATGAATTTCTTTTGGGGGGGCGTTTACACCGTTCCGCGTATGGTAAAATTGATAAGGCAGTTTTTATTCTTCGGGACAGTATGATTACAGCAATACCTCATTTATATTTTTTTATGTTTTGGCGCTTTTACATAATAAAAACTATTTTATAAACGTCATTGCACATATTGAGACTATACTTTTTATTTTTGTATGGCTTATGCAGCTATTTTTCACATGATGATGTTAGCGGTACTTATTATAGCAGTACAGACAATTTTGCACACTTATTTAAGATTTTTCTGTATTTTCTTGACTGAATTGTCGTTCACGCTGAGGCTCAAATTGATAAGGGTTTTTAGTTAACACTGAAATGTGTCTTAGGGCCAATAGCACTTTTGTTTGATTGCTTTGACCGCTTCTTATGACTCATATCACAAATGTTTTTAAGGTAAATTTCCGCCTCAACCCCCAACATCGTTGGTCACGGTACTTGAGCAAAGCAGCACCCATCCAATACTACACATTTCATGTCAATTGCACTTCACCGATATGCATTGCTGCAGATGCTGTGGCAGCCAGTTGTTCAGTTGCCTTCAATTTTTAAAATCCAACAGTGTCACCAGCAAGCACTCCACACATCACACCTCCTCCTCAATGCTTCACAGTGGAACAGACTTAGAGTCCATCCGTTTACCTTTTCTGCGTCGCACAAAGACACGGTGGTTGGAATCAATGATCTCAAATTTGGACTCATCAGACCAAAGCACAGATTTCCACTGGTCTAATGTCCATTCCTTGTGTTCTTTAGCCCAAACAAGTCTCTTCTGCTTGTTGCCTTTCCTTAGCAGTGGTTTTCTAGCAGCTATTTTACCATGAAGGCCTGCTGCACAAAGTCTCCTCTTAACAGTTGTTGTAGAGATGTGTCTGGTGCTAGAACTCTGTGTGGCTTTGACCTGGTCTCTAATCTGAGCTGCTGTAAACCTGCGATTTCTGAGGCTGATGACTCGGATAAACTTATCCTCAGAAGCAGAGGTGACTTTTGGTCTTCCTATCCTGGGGCGGTCCTCATGTGAGCCAGTTTCTTTGTAGCGCTTGATGGTTTTTGCAACTGCACTTGGGGACACTTTCAAAGTTTTCCCAATTTTTCGGACTGACTGACCTTCATTTCTTAAAGTAATGATGGCCCTCGTTTTTCTTTACTTAGCTGCTTTTTTCTTGCCATAATACAAATTCTAACAGTCTATTCAGTAGGACTATCAGCTGTGTATCCACCAGACTTCTGCACAACACAACTGATGGTCCCAACCCCATTTATAAGGCCAGAAATCCCACTTATTAAACCTGACAGGGTACACATGTGAAGTGAAAACCATTTCCGGTGACTACCTCTTGAAGCTCATCAAGAGAATGCCAAGAGTGAGCAAAGCAGTCATCAAAGCAAAAGGTGGCTACTTTGAAGAACCTAGAATATAAGACATAATTTCAGTTGTTACACACTTTTTTGTTAAGTATATAATTCCACATGTGTTAATTCATAGTTTTGATGCCTTCAGTGTGAATGTACAATTTTCATAGTCATGAAAATACGAAAAATGTTTAAATGGGAAGGTGTGTCCAAACTTTTGGTCTGTACTGTATGTCGTTTTGAGATTGTGTTATTCCACTTTTTGTTCGGCGGTATGATGATAAAGCATTGTTTTTTGCCTTGTTTTTTTATGGTGTTCACTATGGTGTTCACTAAGGGGTTAACTAGTGGGACAGTTCTATAGGTCGGGTCAAACATGTGTAGTTTTATTGTTTTGATTTTTTATATTCAAATATTTATTTAGTGATAGAATAAATATTGATTTTTATTATTATTTTTTTACAATTATTTACTTTTTTTTATTTAATTCTTACTTTTACACTTTGTCCCACTATGGGACACTCATTTTATGCAGGCTGATCGCTTCTATAGCATGCAGATGAAGCAGCATCTGCATGCTACAGAAGCTGTTAGCGCTGCATCTTCTGTGCACTAACCTGAGACTTCCTGACATGCACTGCGCATGACAGGAAGTTTCACAGCTCTGGAGACTCGGATGTTGTCATGACGACATCGGGTCTACATGGCAGCGATCGGGATCTCCAATCCAAAGGCAGAGGGGCTGTCAGCCCCTGTGCTGGCTCCAGAACGCTGCGATCATGTTTGATCGCAGTGTTCCGGGTGTTAAAGTGCCAGAAGCGGTCTATGACTGCTCCTGTCACTTAGTGCCAGGTGTCAGCTGTGAGAACCAACTGACACCCGGCCGCGATCGGCCGCGCTCCCCCTGTGAGCACAGCCGATCGCATGTGACGTACTATCCCTTCCATGGTCAAATTGGCCCGGGTCTCATGGATGGGATAGTAAGGTCAGAAAGGGGTTAATTAAAATAAAACAACAAAGCTATTATAGCATAGACACAGCATTGTCTTGCCATGGAGTATATTGTATCTGGTGATACAAAATAATTTGTTAATATGTACAACACTTTAAAGGGAACTTGGCACCCCCCGGCCGTTTTGAAGTAAAAGAGCCACCTTCAGCAGCACTAAGGCAGCAGTTTGTGAAGGTGGCTCTTTTCTTTTTGTACCCCTGCAACGCAGAAATATTCACTTTTAAAAATCGTGAATTCACTTTTTTGGGCTCAGTCATTACAGAATTATGAAGGCGGGCCCATATTTCTTTACAAGTAGAATGTACAATGCCTGAGACGGTCATTTTCCCAATCAAAAACTCCAGATGAAGTGCGGCATAGGAGAGACCGGTGGATAGAAATCTAAAATTAATAAGAAACAAACAGAAATTAAGAAATTGACATCTCCACGCATAATCTTAACAGTGTAGGCCATCATAAAAGTAAGCTACATAGCAAACTAAGCCCTGGCTCAACAAGAGACAACACTATTCAATGTTAAGGAACAGTTCATTATGACAAACATCAGGGAGTGAAAATGGCAAAATGTGATGAAGCAATTTAACTCCTTAACCCCCGCAGGTTTTTTTTTTTTTTTTTACGCTTTCGTTTCTTGCTCCCCTTCTTCCCAGAGCCATAACTTTTTAATTTTCCTTCAATATGGCCATGTGAGGGCTTGTTTTTTGCGGGATGAGTTGTACTTTTGAGTGACACCATTGGTTTTAACATGTCGTGTACTAGAAAACGGGAAAAAAATTCCAAGTGCGGTGAAATTGCAAAAAATGTGCAATCCCATATTGTTTTTTTGATTGGCTTTTTTACGAGGTTCATTAAATGCTAAAACTGACCTGCCAATATGATTCTCCAGGTCATTGCGAGTTCATAGACACCAAACATGTCTAGGTTCTTTTTTATCTAAGTGGTGAAAAAAAACCTCAAACTTTGTTAAAAAAAAAGTGCCATTTTCCGATACCCGTAGCATCTCCATTTTTTGTGATCTCGGGTTGGGTGAGGGCTTATTTTTTGCACGCCGAGCTAATGTTTTTAATGATTCCATTTTGGTGGAGACACGATCTTTTGATTGGCTGTTATTGTATTTTAATGCAATGTCACGGCGACCAAAAAAGTAATTCTGGCATTTTGACTTTTTTTCTCTCGATGCCGTTTAGTGATCAGGTTAATCTTTTTTTTTATTGATAGATGGGGCGATTCTGAATGCGGCAATGCCAAATATGTGTATGTTTTATTGTCTTATTTTGAATGGGGCGAAAGGGGGGTGATTTGAACTTTTATATTTTTTTATATTTTTAAAAACATTTTTGTTTTACTTTTGGCATGCTTTAATAGTCTCCATGGGAGACTAGAAGCTGCCATAACCCAATCGGCTTTGCTACATGCAGGCGATGATCAGATCGCCTTTATGTAGTAGATTTACTGACTTGTTATGAGCGCCGACCACCAGGTGGTCCTGATATTTCCGTGCCGGAAAAAATGGTACCGGAGATATCAGTGTCCGTGTGTCCGTGTGTACTATGTGCGGCACATGTGTGGCAACCGTGTGCCACCTGTGTGCCGCATCAGGACCACACGGACATATGGACGGCCACCGGGGAAGAAGCAGCTACTGTAAGCGCTGTTCCCCAGTGGCTGGTGCTGAAGCCGGCTGTCATTCTCCCCTGTTATGCCTGCGAACAGAGGAGAACGATGAGCGGTATATTAAAGTCTGAACGACAGCAGGTGTCAGATAATGGGAGTAACAGTCCCAAAAGCCCCCATCTGCTGTCGTTCGGACTTTAGTATACCGCTCATTGTTTTCCTCGGCTCACAGGCAGAGCAGGTGAGAATGACAGCCGACTTCAGCACTAGGGAACAGCGCTTACAGTAGCCGCTTCTTCCACGATGGCTGTCCATGCACACGGAGGACAGTGTGCACTGTTCTCCGTGTGCACGTTTTGCAGACCGTGCTGCCGATAAAAAACGGACATATCAGGTGTTTTGCACACGGACCCACGGTCCGTGAAAACACGCTGACATGTGCATGGACCCATTCATTTGAATGGGTCTACGTGTGTCAGTGTCTCCGGTACGTGAGAAAACTGTCACTACATGTACTGGAGACACTGACGTGTGAAATCGGCCTTATAGTCGCTGTTGTAGCAATAACAAATTTAATATACAATTGACATATTCATATTTCAATTGATATTATATGTTTCTAATGTCTTGTGAATCATAGACATACAGTGTACTTAGAAAATGTATGATTCATTATCTATTGTGTAACCTGTCCGAAAACATAAAGCAAATAAGTACGTCAGTGATTTTTACAGATACATTGCCATTTTTATTATAGGAAACTGTTTCTGGCTTTATTCATTTTATTCACTGCAGATGCATAAAACTGTAAAAACGGATGCCATATGCAAAACAATACAGATGAAAAATTGTTAGTTTTATTCTGGATAAAAATCAAGTTTCTTTATACACTTTTGTTAACAAACAGGGAGACTCCTGATTTAATTTAAAGGTTTGCACTTTATCCATAGAATATTGCTGAAGCCAAGGGACGAAGCTGCCAAGTCTTTTTTTTTTACAACAGAAGAACCTAGAGGTCATGTAAGGAAGTGTGTAAATCAGAAAGTCAGACATCAATTATACTCGATTTTGCTTTTTTTTCTATAGCTGATAATTAACCCCTTAACGACCGCCAATACGCTTTTTAACGGCGGTAGTTAAGGGTACTTAAACCACAGCGAACGTGTATAGCGCCCCCCAGGGTTAGCCGAGACCCAGAGAGCATGATTCGGGTCGGTTTTTACCGACCCCGCTTTTGCGATCACCGTTATTAACCCTATAACGGCGAACGCAAAAAAAAAAAAGCCGCGATTCTTTGTTTAATTTCTCTCTCCTCTGAGGTGATCGCACATCAGAGGGGAGAGAAATAGGGTCCCCGGGACCCCCGATCTGTCCTCCATGCCTCCCGGTGTCCCCCCCCTGTCCTCCGATGTCTCCCGAAGCTGCCCGCGTCTTCTCTGGCAAAGAAAATGGCGGGCGCATGCGCAGTACGCCCGCCGAGTCGGATTTTCTCCAGGGTCTCGGTTATTAACCATTTAACGGCGATCGCAAAAGAAAAAAAAAAGCCGCGATCCTGCATGTAATTTCTCTCCCCTCTGATGTGATCGCACATCAGAGGGGAGAGAATAGGGTTCCCGGGTCCCCCGATGTGCCCCCGTACCTCCCGGTGTCCCCCCTGTCCTCCCGCAGCTCCGTGCCTCCCAGCGTCTTCTTCCTGTAAAAGAAAATGGCGGGAGCATGCGCAGTGCGCCCGCCGAATCTGCCTGCCAGCAGATTCATTCATTCAGTGAAAGTACATTTTTACTACTGTGATAAACCCTATCACAGTGATCAAAATAAAAAAATAGTAAATAAACCTCCCCTTTATCCCACCCTTAGTTAGGGATATATAATAAAATAAAGATATTGTATTTATTTTCATTTTTACATTAGGGTTAGAGTTAGGGTTATAATTAGGGTTAGGGTTATAATTAGGGTTAGGGTTAGGATTAGGGTTGGAATTATAGTTAGGGTAACAATTAAGGATAGGGTTAAAATGAGGGTTAGGGATACAATTAGGGTTAGGGATACAATTAGGGTTGGAATTAGGATTAGGGTTAGGGTTAAGATTAGGGTTAGGGGTGTGTTGGGGTTAGGGTTGGAGCTAGAATTGAGAGGTTTCCACTATTTAGGCACTATTTAGGCACATCAGGAGGTCTCCAAACACGATGTGGTGTTCAAAAAGTCAAATGGCAATGCCTCCCTTCCGAGCCCTGCTGTGGGGTTTACTCCAACATATGGGGTATCGGCGTACTCTGGAAAAATTGCACAACAACTTTGGGGTCCAATTTCTCCTGTTACCCTTGGGAAAATAAAAAAATAGCAGGCTAAAAAAATCATTTTTGAGGAAAAAAATGATTTTTTATTTTCATTCTCATGGATCTATGTTATAAACTTCTGTGAAGCACTTGGAGGTTCAAAGTGCTCACAACATATCTAGATAAGTTCCTTAAGGGGTCTAGTTTCCAAAATGGGGTCACTTGTTGGGGGTCTCCACTGATTAGGCACATCAGGGGCTCTCCAAACGTGACATGGTGTCCAGCCAATTCTGCGTTGAAAAAGTCAAACAGCGCTCCTTCCCTTGCGACCTCTGCCGTGCGCCCAAAAAGTGGTTTACCACCACATATGGAGTATTGGCGTATTCAGGATAAATTGCACAACAAATTTTGTGGTTAATTTTTTCTTTTAACACTTGTGAAAATAAAAAAATTGGTTCTGAAGTAAATTTTTTGCAAAAAAAGTTCAATGTTAATTTTTTCCTTCCACATTGCTTCAGTTCCTGTGAAGCACATAAAGGGTTAACAAACTTCTTGAATGTGGTTTTGAGCACCTTGAGGGGTGCAGTTTTTAGAATGGTGTCACTTTTGGGTATTTTCTATCATATAGACCCCTCAAAGTGACTTCAAATGTGATGTGGTCCCTAAAAAAAAATGGTGTTGTAAAAATGAGAAATCGCTGGTCAAGTTTTAACCGTTATAACTTCGTAACAAAAAAAAATTTTGTTCCCAAAATTGTGCTGATGTAAAGTAGACATGTGGGAAATGTTATTTATTAAGAAATTTGTGTGACATATCTCTCTGATTTAAGGGCATAAAAATTTAAAGTTTGAAAATTGCTAAATTTTCAAAATTTTCGCCATATTTCCGTTTTTTCATAAATAAACGCAAGTCATATCAAAAAAAGTTTACCACTGACGTGAAGTACAATATGTCACGAAAAAACATTCTCAGAATCAGCGGGATTCGTTAAAGCGTTCCAGAGTTATAACCTCATAAAGTGACAGTGGTCAGAATTGTAACAATTGGCCCGGTCATTTAGCTGCAAATTGGCTCTGTCACTAAGGGGTTAAACCATTCACAGAGGAGTCTAGATATTGTTGTTGTCTTTGAGCTGCTGGCATGAAATTACCTTTCACCTAGTTTTTCTGCTTATTAGGTTACTACAGTTCATTTGCTTAGCTACTTGTACTCCTGCTTTGTAGTCTACAAATCTTCTGCTTAGAAACCTGAGAATAAAAAACAAGGGTGCACATAACATTTCAGTATGGAAATGTTTACATAAAACTAGTTGTACGAGTTTTGTCTTTGTATATTTTAGTTTGCATTGTTTTTGAATCCAGTTGATTTATAGATCATCCAGGTATCACAGGTACAGAAGTGATCATGAACAGAAAGAACAGCTACATAGATTTTATGGATGTTTCTGCAGGTTGTAAGTAATTTAATATTTTGCAATCATCTTTCTGGTACACATTTATTTATTCTTCATTCTACAGGGGCAGACATACCACTGGTGCAACCTGTGTAGCGGCACAGGGACACAGACAGTAAGGCTGGAGTCACACACAACCACAAAAAATCGGTCCGTTTTAGACGGTCGACAATCGGATCAAAATAAAAACATCACACATCCTTCTGGCATCCGATTTTCCTTCAAAGATGTGATTTAATCGCATGTGTGTGTACCTTGTAACATCCGATTTTCATCCGACTTGCGAGATTTTCTCGCAGGCTTGCAAAACTGACATATAATGGATCCAAAAGAATAGTATTTAAATGCCAAAAGAAAGAATAGATATATACACATAGAACACATATATATATATATATATACATGTCATTGTGACATATATATATACATATATTTATAATTCTTACACTTCTACATACTGTTATAGCCGCTAATTCAATTGCCGGCTTCAGTGAAATCACAGAAGCCGACATGAAATGATACATTGTTTCCACACATTTAACCATGTAATTTCATGTATTTTTATATATGTTTGAAACATACAATTACATGAGTATATGTGTGCTAAATTTCAGACATGTAGGGGTTAATTAAAGGTGTAAATTCGTTGGAAAAAAATGTGTGGGCTCCCGCTGTATTTTCTCCACCAGACAGACAAAGCAAGCGAGTGGGGGCAGATAATAATAGCCTAGGGAGGGTACATTTTTTTTGTGCCCCCCTGGCTACTAACATCTGCCCCCAGACACCCCAGAAAGGGCAAATCTCTAATTAGATTTGCCCTTTCTGGCACTTTGCCCGTCTATTCCCATTGCCCTGTAGCGGTGGCGAATGGGTTAATAAGGGGTTAAAATGACCTTGCAATTAAAAGGTCACTTTAAGCCAGGTTAATAATTGATAGCTGTCAATTAGACAACTATCAATTATTAATCCTATTGTATGAAAGAAAAATCAAACACACACAGTTTAATAAAAAATAAGTTTAATTAAATAATCACACAGTTTTTGACCATATTTTATTTTCCTGCTAAAACCATTTCCTGTAATAAAAATAAAATAAAAAAGCAAAATTATACTTACCAATCCGATGTACAGTCAGGTCCCACGGTGTAATCCTTCAGAAAGGGTTAACAGGTTACAGGTCGCAGAGAGCTAATAATGCTGTCTCAGACCTGTATTCCCCTGAATGAATAACTTCCTCTCCCAGCGAAAGTAGAGGAATAGATTCATGAATGGAGCTTAATTGATTTATTGGCAATTTAACTGTAGTGACCTGACCTAAAGGGAAAGTGGACACAATCAATTAAGCTTCATTCATTAAACACGTCCTCTCCTGTCGCCAGGAGAGGAACTTATTCATTCAGGAGCTTTGAGCTGAGCATGCAGGATTACTTGCACTGCTTGGCTCAAAGCTAGTTAACCCTTTGTGAAGGATTACAGCGTGGGACGTGACAGATCAGCGGAATAGGTAAGAATAATGTTGTTTTATTTCTTTTTCTTTATTTTAGGAGATCAATGGCTTCGCACGGATTAAGTGTAAAATAAAATATGGTCAAAAAAATGTGTTTTTATTTCATTAAAATTATTTATTCTTAAAGTGTGTGTGTTTTTTTATTTACTTCAATAGGATTAATAATTGATAGTTGTCTAATTGACAGCTATCAATTATTAACCTGCCTTAAGGTCACCTTTCAATTGCAAGGTGACAGTAAGGTGAGATTAACCCATTCGCCACCGCTACAGGGCAATGGGAATAGACGGGCAAAGTGCCAGAAAGGGCGAATCTAATTATAGATTTGCCCTTTCTGGGGTGTCTGGGGGCAGATGTTAGTAGCCAGGGGGGGCACAAAAAAAATGCACCCTCCCTGGGCTATTATTATCTGCCCCCACTCGCTTTGCTTTGTCTGTCTGGTGGAGAAAATACAGCGGGAGCCCACGCATTTTTTTTCAACGAAATTACACCTTTAATTAACCCCTACATGTCTGAAATTTTGCACAAATACACTCATGTAATTGTATGTTTCAAACATATATAAAAATACATGAAATTACATGGTTAAATGTGTGGAAACAATGTATCATTTCATGTCGGCTTCTGTGATTTCACAAAACCCGGCAATTGAATTAGCGGCTATTACAGTATGTAGAAGTCTAGGAACTATAAATATATGTATATGTACATGTCACAATGACATGTATATATATATATATGTGTTCTATGTGTATATATCTATTCTTTCTAGTCTTTATTAAAGCTGTCAGTGTGATTTTACAGTATAGCCGGGGATGAATTGCCGGCTTTTCTAAAGGACACCGATGCGATTTCATCGCAAGTCACACAGTGTGGGTCCGTTTGTAATCAGATTTTTCATCGCTCCCATAGACTTGCATTGGCGATAGTCGACCAACAATCGGTGACAATCGCAGCATGCTGCGATTGTACACGGACGTTTAAAACGGACCACAAAAAATCTGATACTGGGAGCTGCTCCATAGATTAACATAGGTCCGACTGCAATGCGATATTTCATCGCATTGCAGTCGTCCGATTTTGTCGCCAGTGTGACTCCGGCCTAAGGGTATGTTTCCACGGTCCGTAACGGCAGCGCTTTGGACGCAGCACATGCCCGCTCCGTTCTTTTGTGCTGGGTCTACTTTTTCATAAGTGCACCAGCAGAGAAGAGTAAGGCTATGTTCACATGTTTTTGCTGTGCTTTTTTGCTGAGTTTTTTCAATTCAAATTTTAAGCAGTGTTTTATAGTACCAGCAAAAGCTATGAGATATCAGAAATCTCATGCACACATTGCTTTTTTTTCCTGACTGAATTAGAAAACTTGTACATTTTTTACAAATGGCAGCACTTCTTCAGCGTTTTTGCAGCGTTTTACACCCATAGAAAGCAATAAGTGCAAAAACGCAGCAAAAAACCACAGGTATCAGGTTTTGCTACATTTTTGGTGCAAAATCCTAAGGGAGTTGCATCATGATTTTTTTTGGTGGATACTAAACTTTATCAGCATACACAAGAGAAAACAAAAACACAGCAAAACCTGCCTTTTGTAAGCAACTGCTTTATTGCCAAGAGAGCAGGTCTTGCCTGCGAAAAAAATGCATAAAAAACGCAACATGTGAACATAGCCTTAATGAAATATAACACACAATGCAATATCCATTAAACAAAATGACAGGAGCGTTAGATTGGCCATTCACAATAGATAAACTTCTGCAAGTTTTGACTTGTTCAGTCATCTTTCTTATGTGTATCTTTCACCTAATGAGAGACAATGAAACAACATTTCCACATGTTGCATTTTCAAATTTCCAGTCCCCTGATTTTGCTGGAGACACGTTTCAACCCTCTATATAATTCATCATTTTAATGGAGTTTAATATAGATGACCTATCCAGCACTTTAGCGTTCTAATTCAAGTGAATGAGAGAGAAGTAGAGTACTCATCAGCACCTAAACCCATTATGCGGATCTGTCCCAATTCTTCTGCACCACAGCTTGTTCAATCAGAGGTGAAGGGCCTGGAGTCAAACCTCCACTTATCCTAAAGATAAGCGTCCAAAGCTCTGCTAGTTCCGAATCGTGGGCACCCAGCCTAATGGGTTTTCGAGTACTTTGGTATTACACTGCTCAAAAAAATACAGGGAACACTCAAATAACACATCCTACATCTAAATGAATGAAATATTCTCATTGAATACTGCCTGCAACATCCTTCAGCATGACCGGTTTGGGAGTGGGTCAGTAATGGTATGGGGTGGCATTTCTTTGGAGGGCCACACAGCCCTCCATGTGCTCGCCAGAGGTATCCTGACTACCATTAGGTACCGAGACGAGATCCTCAGACCCCATGTGAGATCATATGCTGGTGCGGTTGGCCCTGGGTTCCTCCTAATGCAGGACAATGCCAGACCTCGTGTGGCTGGAGTGTGTCAGCAGTTCCTGCAAGATGAAGGCATTGAAGCTATGGACTGGCCTGCCCATTCCCCAGACCTGAATCCGATTGAGCACATCTGGGACAGCATGTCTTACTCCATCCACCAACGTCAAGTTGCACCACAGACTGTCCAAGAGTTGACGGATGCTTTAGTGCAGGTCTGGGAGGAGATCCCTCAGGAGAACATCCGCGACCTCATCAGGAGCATGCCCAGGCATTGTAGGGAGGTCATGCAGGCACGTGGAGGCCACACACAATACTTAGCATCATTTTGACTTGTTTCCACTTTAATTTTGTCTTGTTTTGATTTTCATTTTGACTTGTTTCCACTTTCATTTTGGGGGACTCTCCAAATCAAGGCCTCCATTGGTTCAAAAATTTGATTCCCATTAATGATTTTTGTGTGATTATGTTGACAGCACATTCAACTTTGTACAGAACAAAGTATTCAATGAGAATATTTCATTCATTTAGATCTAGGATGTGTTATTTGAGTGTTCCCTTTATTTTTTTGAGCAGTGTAATACCAAAGTACTCGAAAACCACTTAGGCTGGGTGCCCACGATTCGGAACTAGCAGCGCTTTGGACGCTGCGCTGCCGTCTATTGAACGCACGTGAATCTGTGTGTTCACTGAACCGTGCAGATTTACTGCATCCAATACATTCTATGGGTGAAATTTTTGTTGTTGAGGCTAATGTCTCCGCTAGATAAATAGACATGCTGCGATCTTGAATGACGAGCCACATGCCCGTCTCCATGGGTAGGCCACGGGTGTCTGTGCATTCATAGTGGAAATGGGTTTTCTTGAAATCCCATCCACCATGCCGTAACATCTGTCTGCTGCGGTTTGGACGCTGCGTACTTGTGCAGTTCTTGATTGTAGGCACGTGTCCTTAGTGTATGGCCTGATTTAGCCTGTAATAATTAAGAAAATATAAAGGTTGTAGTATGTAAAATGCACAATTATACCATTTTCTTTACTCTGGACATTTCAATTGTTTATCATCTTCAAGATTTGACCTTGATGTTAGAGAAAGGGATCTTTCTTGTTTATATCTAGAAGCTGAAGTTACACACGTGGTCAACATTGTTGGTACCCCTCGTTTAATGACAGAAAAACCCACAATGGTCACAGAAATAACTTGAATCTGACAAAAGTAATAATAAATAAAAAATCTATGAAAATGAACAAATGAAAGTCAGACATTGCTTTTCAACCATGCTTCCACAGAATTAAAAAAAAAATTAAACTCATGAAATAAGCATGGACAGAAATGATGGTACCCCTGAAAATAATGCGACAAAAGGGACATGTTAAATCAAGGTGTGTCCACTAATTAGCATCACAGGTGTCTACAATCTTGGAATTAGTGAGTGAGCCTGTATAGAGGGCTACAGATACTAACTGTGCTGTTTGGTGACATGGTGTGTATCACACTCAATATGAACCAGAGGAAGCGAAGGAAAGAGTTGTCTCAGGAGATTAGAAAGAAAATTATAGACAAACATGTTAAAGGTAAAAATTATAAGACCATCTCCAAGCAGCTTGATGTTCCTGCGACTACAGTTGCACATTTTATTCAGAAATTTAAGCTCCATGTGACTGGATGTGGCCATGTGAGAGGCAGAGCCATGGCCGTAGTCGTGGCTGAGGCAAGTGGTTTTGGCGTGCCCTGGCTACCAATCACATGAAAATACTGTACCCTCTGCAGCATACCTTCTATATCACCCTCTGCGCCGTCAGGGTCCCATCGGGCTTGCGTTGTGGCACATAAAGACACAAAGTCCTTTCCAAACTTAAAACACAGAACTTTACTCTTTTCTTGATGCAGCACATCCTTGTCAGTAACAACATCAGCATATGGTTACACACAGTTCACATTACTCACTTCTCCTGCACTCCTCTCTACGTCCTTCAGTACATTATGGGGACGGACCGTGTCATATGGTTCCTCTGCATCCTCCCTGTCCAGACTCGCTGCACTTGGGGGTTCCCTCAGCCGTTTTGCCCAGATCTGAGGGCATCAGCCCATGCGATGACCAGCCACATGAAGAACGACCTGCATCCCTGTACTGATCTAGGCCCTCTTCTTAAGCTTCTGCTCGCAACTGCGGTAACACTGCTACTTCTGCCGCACCTCCATCCATCCAGACTCTGAATGGCTGGGTAGCTTGCTTGAACGTTACGGAGCTGACCGCCCCACATGGGCACTAGGCCCTAACTGAAAACAAACAGGAAGACTTCTACACTTATCCACTGTCAGCCCCTCCTAAGTTAACTATTTACAGTACTGTCATAAGCAGGCTAACATGCCCCCATCTAGTGGCACATTAAGGGTACTACACTTTTCCCTATATGAAATAATCTACATATCATTAATATATATACATTCTAGCAGCATAACAGACAACATTATACATAAAGTCAAGAATATATACAAATACAGGTCACATAAATACACACAATCATATGTACAACACTGATATTTGACTGGGACGAGTTTGAGAAACACAACACTCCTTGTAACCCTTTACACTCCCCCATCCTTTAATAATGGTCGTCCCTGACCATTCCCTTCATAAACCTTTAATCTGTACAAGCAATACTCCACACAGGGAGGTAAAATTCACACTGCTCAACGCGAGCAAAGTCCTCTCCAAGTAACGATTGGAAGTGTCTCTCCTTTAAGAGTTGCCTGGTCCACAGTTCTCCAGGTGCCACCCCAAATAACATAGAATCAAACATATTCACAGGGGTATGACCTTTCCGTAAGGTCAACAGTTCCTTAAGGGAAGCGTCACCTCCCTTTGTGTATGGCACAGTCCTGTGCACCACATGTGTGCTGCCTGGTCTCCTTGCAGGCTCCATGCCCGGGTTTGGGTTGACACTGCAGCCGCAGATGTCACAGACTGTGCAATAGCCTGAGAAGTGGGAGCCACCTTCGCCAATCTTGAGTCCGCATAAGGCTCCAATCCTCCTTGCTCCCACAGGGTAATGACCACGGCATAGTACCCCCCAGGGCCATCCTCCCTGTAGAACTTGACCCAGTCTCCTTTCTTCAGTGGGGCCTGCCGAATTTCACTGAGGCAACATTAACGTAGACTTTGACGTTTGTATCCGGTTCCCGTATGAATCCATAGCCGCTTTCCATGTTGGTGTACACCAGCTGCCCACTAGTGTTCCACCTTGCCATAGCGTCCCCTTCTGGTTCGGCTCACACTTCCCGCTCTCACTGTTTTTTTTGTTGGATTACCCCCTCAATCCAGGCTGCCTGCCCGGTGGATGGGAAGGGGCACTCCGACTGCAAATGGGGACATAATGAACCGAAGATCGAGATGCTGCCAAGTGCAGGCCTGTTTTCTGGGGCCTGGGGGTGAGGAACACACTGCTTGCTACGGTGTCCTCACTGCGATCGTCCCGTGACTTCCAGATCCCTCTGCCAATGCAGCTAAGTACTCCGGCTCCTTCACTTCCGGTACGTACTCCTCCGGGCAGTCGCTGCTTCCGGCTCCCGACTCCCAACACTGAAGTTCCAGCTCTCGGTGGTGGCATGCTGGCTCCACCATCCACCGGCACTGCTCCTCCACTGCTCCAGGAAAACAGTGAGTCCAGAATCAGTTATCGACTCCTCTCTGTTGTACGGGCCATGTCCTCTCTTCCTCCTGCCGCACCTCCACTCCACGTAGCCTACACTCCTACAGTGTTGGGTGCACGAGTGCTGTTGTGAACACTCTGGATCTGACTTCTGAGTTCTGACTCCCTCTGGTGGCTGCTGATAGTAATGAAGCTGCCTTGGCTAACAGAAGTCCATCACCTGGGGCAATGAGTGGCAATCAGGTGGAACTGA
The DNA here is from genome assembly GCA_033576555.1 of Oophaga sylvatica. Classification (NCBI taxonomy): domain Eukaryota; kingdom Metazoa; phylum Chordata; class Amphibia; order Anura; family Dendrobatidae; genus Oophaga; species Oophaga sylvatica. The sequence goes on from JARQOD010000001.1 coordinate 614,032,087, forward strand.
CTGGGGAGATATAAGTGAGCTACCTTCCCATGATCCTCGCCATTGATTTGTTGCTTCCTGGTCTCTTTTGGAAGTCAGCTTGCTTCCTGCTTGTCCTGCTACTTTCAGCTAAGTAATTTGCTGCTTATTTCTGTGGCATTTGTTTTCCCTTTTGTTTTCTGCCCTTCTGGAGTAAGGTCAGCCAAGTTCCCCGGCTGGGGCCTGCGCTGGTCTCTGTTTCTCATTTACCACTGTTTTTGTGTTTTCAGTCCCTGTTATTTCAGTATCTGCTTGGTTAGCTACCAGTTCGCACCAAAATTCTGATCTAGCGGGGTAGAAATCGTGTGGTCTCAGTATTTTTGCATATCAGATGGGTTGGAGTTTTTCTTAGAGTTTTTGCTGGATTGCAGACAGTATTCTTTCCTGTCCTAGACAGTTTGGACATCAGCATTTGCTTGCTCTATTTTCTGCCTGTGTTTGTATTTCATCTTGTCTCACCGCCAATATATGTTTGGGGGCTACCTATTCCTTTGGGGGCTCTACTCCGGGGCAGTTAGCTTTCCCCTTTCTCTCTTAGGCTTAGTTATCTCTCCCGTTGTGTCGAGGCGTCTAGGCCACACGTCTCACGGCTGCTTCTAGTTGTGCTGTCAGTTCAGGGGTCTGCAATCCGCTAGTTACCAACCTCTCTGGGTGTCTGGTCGCCTAGGCTATTTTGGCTACTGTCCTCCTCGGCTACCAAATCATAACAGAGTGCTACATCGCTGCCGGCCCCGAGTCACACAATGGCACTACGCAGCTGCACTCAGCGTTTTCTTCTGGACCCCACCTGTTACAGGGTGGGGCCACCTCCGACCACTCCACCCATTTTCGTGTCTTCCATAGGGAAGGGCGCGATTTGTTTCTCTTCATCCGCACCCACAATTGGCAGACCGGAGGTTGTAACCCGGCCTGTTTTCGCGACAACTCTGCATCAGGATGCCTATGAAGGGTGGAATCAAAGTTGTCGTTCTCCTCTTTGGCGCCATTCCCCGCCATCTCCAGAGCCGCCATCTTTACCATCATGGTTTTAGTCAAGTCCAATACATCAGTCACAGCCAGTATCTCAGTTGAATCCACAATATCCTCATCTTTCACGGAATTCCCATGCTGCACGGTTGCGTAATCCTGCAGCACTATGCCAAGTGTGAGAGGCAGAGCCAGGGCCGTAGTCGTGACTGAGGCAAGTAGCTTTTGCGTGCCCTGGCTCCCAATCACATGAAAATACTGTCCCTTCTGCAGCATACCTTCTGTATCACCCTCTGCACCGTCAGGGTCCCATCGGACTTGTTGAAGCTCCGCTGCTTGTGTTGTGGCACATAAAGAGACAAAGTCCATTCCAAACTTAAAACACAGAACTTTACTCTTTTCTTGTCGCAGCACATCCTTGTCAGTAACAACATCAACATACGGTTCCACACAGTTCACATTACTCACTTCTCCTGCACTCCTCTCTATGTCCTTCAGTACATTACGGTTCCTCGACATCCTCCCTGTCCAGACTCACTGCGTTTGGGGGTTCCCTCAGCTGTTTCACCCCAGATCTGAGGGCATCAGCCCATGCGATGACCTGCCACATAATGACTGACCTGCGTCCCTGTACTGATCTAGGACCTCTTCTTAGGCTTCTGCTCCCAACTGCAGTATCACTGCTGCTTCTGCTGCACTTCTGTCCATCCAGACTCTGAATGTCTGGTTAGCTTGCTTGAACGTTATGGAGTTGACAGCCTCACATGGGCACTAGGCCCTAACTGAAAACAAACAGGAAGACTTCTACACTTATCCACCGTCAGCCCCTCCTAAGTTAACTATTTACAGTACTGTCATAAGCAGACTAACATGTCTCCATCTAGTGGCCTATTAAGGGTAATACACTTTCCCAATATGAATCAAATCATTAATATATATATACATTCTAGCACCATAACAGGCAACATTATACATAAAGACAAAAATATATACAAATACGAGTCACATAAATACACAGCTATTTCAGTTTGATATATCTAATAACTATTGGACACAGTAATGTTTCTGCCTTGAAATGAGGTTTATTGTACTAGCAGAACATGTGCAATCTGCATCCAAACAAAATTTGACAGATGCATAAGTATGGGCACCTCACCAGAAAAGTGACATTAATATTTAGTAGATCTCCTTTTGCAAAAATAACAGCCTCTAGTCGCTTCCTGTGGCTTTTAATGAGTTCCTGGATCCTGGATGAAGGTATTTTTGACCATTCCTCTTTACAAAACAATTCCAGTTCAGTTAAGTTTGATGGTCGCCGAGCATGGACAGCCCTCTTCAAATGATCCCACAGATGTTCAATGATATTCAGGTCTGGGGACAGGGATGGCCATTCCAGAACATTGTAATTGTTCCTCTGCATGAATGCCTGAGTAGATTTGGAGCGGTGTTTTGGATCATTGTCTTGCTGAAAGATCCATCCCCTGCGTAACTTCAACTTTGTCACTGATTCTTGAACATTATTGTCAAGAATCTGCTGATACTGAGTGGAATCCATGCGTCCCTCAACTTTAACAAGATTCCCAGTGCCGGCATTGGCCACACAGCCCCAAAGCATGATGGAACCTCCACCAAATTTTACTGTGGGTAGCAAGTGTTTTTCTTGGAATGCTGTGTTTTTTTTTATGCCATGCATGACGCCTTTTTGTATGACCAAACAACTTTATTATTATTATTATTATTATTATTATTATTATTACACATTTATATAGCGCCATTTATTCCATGGCGCTTTACATATGAAAAGGGAAAATATAGACAGGTACAATAAACGTGTGCTAGACAAGGGACACACAAGTACAGAAGGAGAGAGGACCCTGCCCGCGAGGGCTCACAGTCTACAGGGATGGGTGAGGATAGACTAGGAAAGGGTAGAGCTGGTCGTGCGATGGTTCAGTAGACTGAGGATCATTGTAGGCTGTAGGCTTGTCGGAACAGCTGGGTCTTCAGGTTCTTCTTGAAGGTTTCCATTGTTGGTGATAGTCTGATGTTTTGCGGCAGGGAGTTCCAGAGTATGGGGGAAGCCCGGGAGAAGTCTTGTATGCGGTTGTGGGAAGAAGAGATGAGGGGGGAGTCGAGAAGGAGATCTTGAGAGGATCGAAGGTTGCGTGTGGGTAGGTAGTGGAAGACCATGTCACAGATGTATGGAGGAGGAAGGTTGTGGATGGCTTTGTATGTCATGGTTAGGGTTTTGAACTGAAGCCTCTGGGCAATAGGAAGCCAGTGAAGGGCCCGGCACAGGGGGGAGGCTGGGGAATAGCGGGGAGACAGGTGGATTAGTCGGGCAGCAAAGTGAGGATGGACTGGAGTGGTGCCGAGTGCTAGAGGGGAGGCCAGAGAGTAGGAGGTTGCAGTAGTCGAGGCGGGAGATGATAAGGGCGTGCACTAGTGTTTTTGTGGTTTCATGGTTGAGGAATGAGCGGATCCAGGAAATATTTTTGATTTTGAGGAGGCAGGAGGTGGCGAGGGCTTGGATATGTGGTTTGAAAGAGAGGGCAGAGTCGAGGATCACCCCAAGGCACCGAGCATGCGGGAATGGGGAAAGTGAGCAGCCATTGACATTGATGGATAGGTCTGGTGGAGGGGGAGAATGAGGTGGGGGAAAGATGATCAATTCTGTTTTGTCCATGTTCAGTTTGAGAAAGCGAGCAGAAAAGAAGGCTGAGATAGCAGACAGACACTGTGGGATTTTGGTCAGTAGGGAGGTGAGGTCAGGTCCAGATAGGTAGATCTGCGTGTCATCGGCATAGAGGTGATACTGCAAGCCGTGGGATTCTATGAGATGTCCCAGGCCGAAGGTATAGATGGAGAAGAGTAGGGGTCCTAGGACTGAGCCTTGAGGAACACCGACAGACAGGGGGCGAGGTGAGGAGGTGGTGTGTGAGAGGGAGACACTGAATGTTCGGTCTGTTAGGTATGATGAGATCCAGGATAGGGCCAAGTCTGTGATGCCAAGAGATGAGAGAATCTGTAGCAGGAGGGAATGGTCCATGGTGTCGAAGGCAGAAGACAGGTCCAGGAGAAGGAGGACAGAGTAGTGTCGCTTGCTCTTGGCGGTTAGCAGGCGTTAGTGACTTTAGTTAGGGCAGTTTCAGTTGAGTGATGCGGTCGGAAGCCGGATTGTAAACAGTCAAAGAGGGAACAGGAGGAGAGGTGGGAGAACAGTTCGAGATATACATGCTGTACCAGTAGTTTTGAGGCGTAGGGGAGAAGAGATATCGGGCGATAGCTAGACACAGAGGATGGGTCGAGGGAGGGCTTTTTGAGGATGGGAGTGATTGAGGCATGTTTGAAGGATGAAGGAAAGACACCATTTGTAAGTGAAAGGTTGAAGAGGTGTGTGAGAGTAGGGATGAAGACTCTGGTAAAGTTAGGGATGAGGTGGGACGGGAGTGGGTCAAGCGTGCAAGTGGTGAGGTGTGATCGTGACAGGAGAGTGGAGAGCTGATCTTCTGTCATGGTGGTGAAGCTGGTTTTGGAAGAACTGGGCTGAGTGGCTAAGAGGGGCATTGGCGGCTGCGGGCTAAAGCTTTCTCTGATCATATCAATCTTTTGCTTAAAGAAGGAGGCAAACTCTTCAGCAGAAATAGAGGAGAGGGAGGAGGTGCTGGGGGACGGAGTAGAGAATTGAAAGTGTTGAAGAGCTGTTTAGGGTTGTGAGACAGGGAGGATATGAGAGATGCGAAGTAAGTTTGTTTTGCGGCAGACAGCGTGGACTTGAAGCTTGCGAGGGACTGCTTGTATGCGTTGAGGTGCTCGGTAGAATGTGTTCTCTTCCATCTCCGCTCGGCAGCCCTGGAAGCCCGTCTCAGTTCTTTGGTCAGGCCGGTCAGCCAGGGCTGCCTGTTGATTGTACGAGTTTTGCTCTGCGTGAGGGGGGCGGCCGAATCAAGTGTGGCTTTTATTGTGGTGTTATAAAATGTGGCAGCAGCATCTGTGTCATTAAGTGAGGCTATGTCTATGAGAGGGAGGAGGGACTCAGAGAGCGATTGTAAATTGAGGTGTTTGAGATTTCTGCAAGGGTGGGTGAGTTTGTGGAGTGGGGGATGTGTACTAACAGAGGAAAGGGAAGAGAATGTCAGTAGGTTGTGGTCAGACAGGGGGAGTGGGGAGTTATTGAGATTAGTGAGGCAACAGAGGCGGGTGAAGATAAGGTCCAGCGTGTGACCATCTTTGTGAGTGGCCGCAGAGGACCATTGAGTGAGGCCGAGGGAAGCCGTGAGCGATAGAAGTTTAGAGGCAGCCGGGGTGGAAGTGTCAATGGGGATGTTGAAATCGCCCATGATGATGGTGGGGATGTCAGCAGAGAGGAAATGGAGTAGCCAGGTGGAGAAGTGGTCGAGAAAGGTGGAGATGGCTAGTTTCGGGGGGCGGTAGATGATAGCCAGTTGGAGGTTGAAGGGGAATAGATGCGGATGGAGTGCACCTCAAACGAGGAATAGCAGCGGAGGGTGGAAGTTGAATAGGGGTAAAGGAGCAGGTATCAGACAGGAGTAAGCCAACCCTCCACCACGTTTGTTCTGGGGCGAGGGGTGTGAGAGAGATGGAATCCGCCATAGGAAAGTGCAGCTGGAGAGGCTGAGTCAGAGGGGGTGAGCCAGGTTTCAGTGATGCCAAGGAAGGAGAGTTTGTTGGTGAAACTCAATCTTGGTTTCATCAGTCCACAGGACCTTCTTCCAAAAAGAAATTGGCTTCTCCTAATGTGCTTTTGCATACCTCAGCTGATTCTGTTTGTGGCGTGCTTGCAGAAACGGCTTCTTTCGCATCACTCTCCCATACAGCTTCTGCTTGTGCAAAGTGCGTTGTATAGTTGACCGATGCACAGTGACACCATCTGCAGCAAGTTGATGCTGCAGCTCTCTGGAGGTGGTCTGAGGATTGTCCTTGACTGATCTCACCATTCTTCTTCTCTGCCTTTCTGATGTTTTTCTTGGCCTGTCACTTCTGGCCTTAACAAGAACTGTCCCTGTGTTCTTCCATTTCCTTTCTATGTTCCTCACAGTGGAAACTGACAGGTTAGATATCTGAGACAGCTTTTTGTATCCTTCCCCTGAACAACTATGTTGAATAATCTTTGTTTTCAGATCATTTGACAGTTGTTTGAGGAGCCCATGATGCCACTCTTCAGAGGAGATTCAAACAGGAGAACAACTTGCAAGTGGCCACTTTAAGTAGCTTTTCTCATGATTGCATACACCTGGCTATGAAGTTCAAAGCTCAATGAGGTTACAAAACAAAAAAAAAGTGCTTTAGTAAGTCAGTAAAAAGTAGGTAGGAGTATTTAAAACAAGAAAATGATAAGGGTGGTCATACTTATGCACCTGTCAAATTTTTTTGGATGCAGATTGCACATTTTTTGTTAGTACGATAAACCTCATTTCAAGGCAGAAACATTACTGTGTCCAATAGTTATTAGATATATCAAACTGAAATAGCTGTTGCAAAAACACCAATTTTTATCAAACATTAAGCTTAAGATTAATAGGGGTGCCCAAACTTTTTCATATAACTGTATGTACAACACTGATATTTGACCGGGACGTGTTTGGGGAACACAACAGTCCTTGTAACCGCTTGCAGCAGCAGGAGGAAACTTGATGGCAAATCAAACAGATGGATAAAACGAATGTAACAAAAGAGCCTAGAAAAACTTCTAAACAGATTAAAGGTGAACTTAAAGCTCAAGGAACATCAGTGTCAGAGCGCACCATCCATCGTTGTATGAGCCAAAGTGGACTTCATGGGAGACGACCAAGGAGGACACCATTGTTGAAAAAAAATCATGAAAAAGCCAGACTGAAGTTTGCCAAACTACATAAGCCACAAAGCTTCTGGGAGAATTTCCTATAGACAGATGAGACAAAAATGGAACTTTTTGGCAAGGCACATCAGCTCTATGTTCACAGATGGAAAAATGAAGCCTATCAAGAAAAGAGCACGGTCCCCACTCTGAAACATGGAGGAGGCTCTGTTATGTTCTGGGGCTGCTTTGCTGCATCTGGCACATGGTATCTAGAATATGTGCAGGGCACCATGAAATCTCAAGACTATCAAGGATTCTTGAGAGAAATGTGCTGCCCAGTGTCAGAAAGCTTGGTCTCAGTCGCAGGTCATGGGTCTTGCAACAGTATAATAACCCAAAACACACAGCTAAAAACACCCAAGAATGGCTAAGAGGAAACCATTGTATTCTGAAGTGGCCATCTATGCGACCTGACCTAAATCCTATTGAGCATCTTTGGAAAGAGCTGAAACATGTCGTCTGGACAAGGCAACCTTCAAACACGAGACAAAAGGAGCATTTTGCTCTTGAGGAGTGGGCCAAAATACCTGTCAGAGGTGCAGAAGTCTCATTGACAGTTACAGGAATCGTTTGATTGCAGTGATTACCTCAAAAGATTGTGCAACAAAATATTAAGTTAAGGATACATCATTTCTGTCCAGGCCTATTTCATGAGTTTTATTTTTTTAAATTCTGTGGAAGCATGGTTGAAAAGCAATGTCTGACTTTCATTTGTTCATTTTTATAGATTTTTAATTTATTATTAGTTTTGTCAGATTCAAGTTATTTCTTTCACCATTGTGGGTTTTTCTGTCATTAAACGAGGGGTACCAACAATTTTGACCATGTGTGTATGTCCAAATTTAGGGGATTAATAATACACATGGCTGGATTATGGCTCTGTACAACCTCTAAATTGATTAGAATCACATAGACTTTGGCCTCCAACTTCATAAAGGTGCAATATATTTTCCCAATTGGATGTCACACGCATGAAGGTATTGTTCCCTAGAAGCAGTGCATTCTGCGTGATGATAATAACCCATAATTCAGCAACAAAAAGAGTAACCCATAATTCAGCACCAAAAAGAGCACCAGTCACTCAGACTTCAGACTATTTCTCAAATTGGACACAAACTATTAAGTAAATACACAGTGAGGAAGAATGTGTCTCCTGTCCTGTTAATTTAATGCTATGTAGGAACTTTGGTAAATGCGGTCCAAACTGGTAAGTGGAGTGAGGATTGCCTAGACTGGATACATTGTACCCAGTTTTCAAATTCCGAATATGAACAAAAATATTTTCATTCTCAGATAGCAAGCAAAAACCTTGGAAATGCTGAAATATGAAAAGACCAAAGTACAGATGAAAATGTAACTATTTATTATAAATTACCAAAAAACCCTTTAAAGAGCACTTGTCACCAGATCAAAAGTGGCCAATTTTGCTCTTATTTTCTTCCCACTGTTCCCCTGAGTATTGTATTTTCCAGAATTATGGGTTTTTTATGAATGGTTATTGCTAATTTTTATGTCCTTTACGAAGGAGGTGTTGCTCAACAGGTAATAATGCAGAACAGCTTAAAAACACGCCACAGAGAAACCTGTGAGCCATGCCACCTTAATAAAGACTATGGATGAGTGAGCACTAAAGTGCTTGGATGCTCATTACTCGACTTGAGCAATTTCTGATGCTTGGATGCTCGCTTCAAGTAACAAGTATAATGGGAATCAATGAGGAATCTGCACATTATTCCGGCAGACCCTACAGTGAGGTCTGGGGGAGGCAGTGAAAATGTTGAAATGGATGGAAAAAGTGCTAAATGGAAGGAGAACAGCATGGGGAAGACCCCTGGAAGCATCAATGACTCCCAGATTGCTGCTAAGAACAATGGTGTCACACTTTTACTCCACTTTAAGGACTGACATTAAAACATTCTAAACCGAAGAGAAATTGCATTCTGCAGGAAAAAAATATAAAAATGTTATAGGTCACTATGGGTTAGAAATATGTGGTACGGCCATCATGTGGCCGTATTTGTCCCTTGTATGTGTTATTATTCAGTAACTGTGGAGGTAATATGTGGTCTGGGTATGGTGAGTCGGTATTTGTCCCTTGTATGTGGTATTATTCGGTCACTATGTGGTGGTAATGTGTGGTCTGGTCATGGTGTGATGGTATTTGTCCCTTGTATGTGGTATCCTTGTCCAATGTAAAAACATATGTGACACATTCCTTTAAAGAAACATAAATAAAAACATACCTAAAAAGAGTACAGGATATTTAAAAAAATGTTCAATAGGTTAGAGTAGAGTACGGCCCAGCCAAAAGAGTCTACCTGGTTGTGATGGCAGCTTAAAAAAATCTTTTAGCCAAAACAAAAGCTGCTGGCTATGTATGTGATATGGTGTTAGATGGAAGCTGATAATGTGTGATGCAATCTGTAAGGTACCTGAATGCAAATGTTTATTTGTGATACTGACTACGTCTCATCAGTACTGCGGCACCTGTATGGTCCGCAGTCTGATAATGACTAGTAACAAAAACTCCCAGTATCTTCTTACCATTGTTAAGGACCTACTGGGAGTTGCAGGTTCATGTGACACAAATGTATATGGGGCTCACCTGACACTGTAATTGATCATTGTAGAAAGCTTGGTGATGTATTTATGTACTGACAGTGGTTCTGGTGCTGCATTCACGTACATGACAGTGGTTCTGGCGCTGCATTCCTGTACTGACGATGGTTCTGGTGCGGTATGCATGTACTGACAGGGGTTCTGGCGCTACATTTGTGTAAAGATGGTGGTTCTACTGCTTTCATGTACTGACAGTGGTTCTGATCATGTAGCAATCCATAATGTGCTTTATGGTAAAACTGAAAAACTCTGAAAACTTAGTTTTGAGATTATGAGGTGGATTTGGTTGAGTTTCTGCTCCAAAAACTCAGTGTAAGTTTGGGTGTGTTCACACTGTTTTTTTTCGTAGCAAAATTCTCCAAATCCGTCTCAAACACTAGGTTCTGATGATGTATTAATATACTGATTCTGGTGATATATTTGTGTTCAGTGAAGGAAATAACTATTTGAGCCCTTGCTGATTTTGTAAGTTTGCCCACTGACAAAGACATGAACAGTCTATAATTTTAAGGGTAGGTTAATTTTAAGATTGAGAGATCGAATATCAAAATAAAATCCAGAAAATCACATTGTATAAATTATATAAATTTATTTTCATTTTGCAGCAAGTAATAAGTATTTGATTCCCTACCAACCATTAAGAGTTCCTAATCAACTCATTACCTGCATTAAAGACAGCTGTCTTACATAGTGACCTTTATAAAAGACTCCTGTCCACAGACTCAATTAATCACTCAGACTCTAACCTCTACAACATGGGCAAGACCAAAGAGCTTTCTAAGGATATCAGTGACAAGATCATAGACCTGCACAAAGCTGGAATGGGCTACTAAACCATAAGTAAGACACTGGATGAGAAGGAGACAACTGTTGGTGCAATAGTAAGAAAATGGAAGAAATATAAAATGACTGTCAATCGACATCGATCTGGGGTACCATGCAAAATCTCACCACATGGGATATCCTTGATCATGTGGAAGGTGAGAGATCAGCCTAAAACTACACGGGAGAACTTGTTAATGATCTTAAGGCAGCTGGGACCACAGTCACCAAGAAAACTATTGGTAACACATTATGCCGTAAAGGTTTAAAATCCGGCAGTGCCCGCAAGGTCTCCCTGCTCAAGAAGGCACATGTGCAGGACGTCTGAAGTTTGCCAATGGACACCTGGATGATTCTGAGTGATTGGGAGAACGTGCTGTGGTCAGATGAGACAAAAATTGAGGTCTTTGGGATTAACTCAACTCGCAGTGTTTGAAGGAAGAGAAATGCTGCCTATGACCCAAAGAACACCATCCACACTGTCAAGCATAGAGGTGGAAACATTATGCTTTGGGGGTTTTCTCTGATAAGAGCACAGGACTACTTCACCACATCAATGGGAGAATGGATGGAGCCATGCATCCTAAAATCCTGAGTGACAACCTCCTTCCCTCTGCCAGGACATTAAAAATGATCTTGGCTGAGTCTTCCAACAAGACAATGACCCAAAACATACAGTCAAGGCAACAAAGATGCACATTAAGGTTATGGAGTGGCTTAGCCAGTCTCCAGACCTTAATCCCATAGAAAAGTCTTGTTTGCCAGAGGGACCAAATACCTATTTCTCACTGCAAAATGCAAATAAATGTATATCATTTATACAATGTGATTTTCTTGACTTTATTTTTGATATTCTATCTCTCAATGTTAAAATTAACCTACCTTTAAATTATAGACTGTTCTTGTCTTTGTCAGTGGACAAACTTACAAAATCAGCAAGGGATCAAATACTTATTTTCCCCACTGTATGTACCCCTTTAAAAAAATTGCGGCCTTTTGGATTGGTTCAGTATGACAATGTGGTCCTTGGACCAAAAAATGTTGTGCACCCCTGCACTAGACTCTGGACTGACTACGAAACTTACACTAGACTATGGACTTACTACAGCATTTACAGTACGCTAGACTATGAACTCACTGTAGCATTCAGACTAAACTGTGGAGTGACTGCAGAGTTAATTTGCTATAAATTTCATTCCTTAGGCTGGCATCACACTAAACGTATGGAAAATCGTTCCAAGTCTCCCTGCAGAGAGTTCTCCATATGGAAATGAGATGATACGATTTTCTCCCACCCATGTATCCGTATGACATTCGTATAGCTTTACATTTCTCACCGACTTTCCCCATTGAATTACCGTATTTTTCGGACTATAAGACGCACCGGACTATAAGACGCACCCAGGTTTTAGAGGTGGAAAATAGGGAAAAATATATTTGAAGCAAAAAATGTGGTAAAATATTTAATAACATAAATAACATACTATTATGTTATTATATATAATAGCATGTTATTATGTAGGAAGCTACGGGTAGGAGATGGTGCTGCGGGACCAATGTGGTGTCTGTAAACTATGTGAAGACGCTGGAGGGTGAGTATAAGGCCGGGGTCACACATGCGAGAAACTTGCACGATTTCGTGTGAGTCTCTCGCATGAACACCCGGCACTGCCGCTGGCACTCAGACTGGAGCGTGCGGCTGCATAGAAATAGAGACAGAGATGATAGAAACAGAGATGATAGAGACAGAGATGATAGAGACAGAGATGATAGAGACAGATGATAGAGACAGAGATGATAGAGACAGAGATTATAGAGACAGATGATAGAGACAGATGATAGAGACAGAGATGATAGAGACAGAGCTGATAGAGACAGATATGATAGAGACAGATATGATAGAGACAGATATGATAGAGACAGAGATGATGGAGACAGAGATGATAGAGACAGATGATAGAGACAGAGATGATAGACAGAGATGATAGACAGATGATAGAGACAGATGATAGAGACAGAGATGATAGAGACAGATATGATAGAGACAGATATGATAGAGACAGATATGATAGAGACAGAGATGATGGAGACAGAGATGATAGAGACAGATGATAGGGACAGAGATGATAGACAGAGATGATAGAGACAGATGATAGAGACAGAGATGATAGAGACAGAGATGATAGAGACAGATATGATAGAGACAGATATGATAGAGACAGAGATGAGAGAGACAGAGATGATAGAGACAGAGATGATAGAGACAGATGAAAGAAACAGAGATGATAGAGACAGAGATGATAGAGACAGAGATGATAGAGACAGAGATGATAGAGACAGATGATAGAGACAGATGATAGAGACAGAGATGATTGAGACAGATAGAGACAGATGATAGACAGAGATGCGTTTTATTAATGCATTTCATGTGCGCACCATGCGCTGCGCAAAAAAACGCAAGTGTGAAAGTAGCCTAACCTTTTAATTAATTCTCAGTTGTACAGTGTGTCTGAAGGACCTGTGATGACATCATGAAGAGGCAGGGCTTTGGTCATGTGATGCTCCAGCCCGCCCTCTTCATGACCTCATCACAGGTCCTCCACAGGAGCATTCAGCATGGCATCAGCACAGCCCCTGTGCTGTCAGGTATGCGATGCCTCCTGCTGCACTCTGCTCCTGCTGCCTCCTTCTCCTTCAGACACCGATCTGCCCAGCTGCTGTAGGAATCAGGCGCTGGGGAACCATGTGGCTCTGTGATTAGCTGCTCCCTGCTCACTGCTCAGCTGATAGGTGGGCGGGGAAGCAGCTGATTAATATTCACTGCACTTACAGTGCCTACAAGTAGTATTCAACCCCTGCAGATTTAGCTGGTTGACACATGCGGAATTAACTTGGCATTGTGACATTTGTACTGTAGATCAGCCTGGAAGTGGGAAATGCACGACAGCAAAAATTTTTGTTTTAATTTTTTTTTTTTTAAAAAAACGTTAAAAGTTAATTCAGAGTGTCATTTATTATTCAACCCCTCAAACCACAAGAATTCTGTTTGGTCCCCCTAAAGTATTAAGAAGTAGTTCAGGCACCAAGAATAATGAGCTTCACATGTGTGGATTAATGATCTCTTTTGCCAGCCTTTTTTGACTATTTAAGACCCTCCCCAAACTTGTGAACAGCACTCATACATGGTCAACATGGGAAAGACAAAGGAGCATTCCAAGGCCATCAGAGACAAGATCGTGGAGGGTCACAAGGCTGGCAAGGGGTACAAAACCCTTTCCAAGGAGTTGGCCCTACCTGTCTCCACTGTTGGGAGCATCATCCGTAAGTGGAAGGCTTATGGAACTACTGTTAGCCTTCCACGGCCTGGACAGCCTTTGAAAGTTTCCTCCCGTGCCGAGGCCAGGCTTGTCCGAAGAGTCAAGGCTAACCCAAGGACAACAAGGAAGGAGCTCCGGGAAGATCTCATGGCAGTGGGGACATTGGTTTCAGTCAATACCATAAGTAACGTACTCCACCACAATGGTCTCCGTTCCAGACGAGCCCGTAAGGTACCTTTACTTTCAAAGCGTCATGTCAAGGCTCGTCTACAGTTTGCTCATGATCACTTGGAGGACTCTGAGACAGACTGGTTCAAGGTTCTATGGTCTGATGAGACCAAGATCGAGATCTTTGGTGCCAACCACACACGTGACGTTTGGAGACTGGATGGCACTGCATACGACCCCAAGAATACCATCCCTACAGTCAAGCATGGTGGTGGCAGCATCATGCTGTGGGGCTGTTTCTCAGCCAAGGGGCCTGGCCATCTGGTCCGCATCCATGGGAGGATGGATAGCACGGCCTACCTGGAGATTTTGGCCAAGAACCTCCGCTCCTCCATCAAGGATCTTAAGATGGGTTGTAATTTCATCTTCCAACAAGACAACGACCCAAAGCACACAGCCAAGAAAACCAAGGCCTGCTTCAAGAGGGAAAAAGTCAAGGTGTTGGAGTGGCCTAGTCAGTCTCCTGACCTTAACCCGATTGAAAACTTGTGGAAGGAGCTCAAGATTAAAGTCCACATGAGACACCCAAAGAACCTAGATAACTTGGAGAAGATCTGCATGGAGGAGTGGGCCAAGATAACTCCACAGACCTGTGCCGGCCTGATCAGGTCTTATAAAAGACGATTATTAGCTGTAATTGCAAACAAGGGTTATTCCACGAAATATTAAACATAGGGGTTGTATAATAATTGACCCACACTTTTATGTTTAAAATTTATTAAAATTCAACTGAGCAACATAACTTTTTGTTTTGTAAGATTTATGCTTCTGTTAATAAATCCTACTCTCGTTTGCAGTTTGAAGGCTCTAACTTATTTGCATCTTATCAAACCAGCTAAATCTGCAGGGGGTTGAATACTACTTGTAGGCACGTAAGTATCTGGACCAGGGGTTTCCCCAGCGCTGGATTCCTGCAGGGGAGGGCATATTTTCCTGCCTCCTGCGATCTCACTCCACCCTGCCCCCCTCCCCACATGTTACATTCCGACCATAAGACGCACCCACACTTTCCTCCCAAATTTGGAGGAAAAAAAGTGCGTGTTATGGTCAGAAAAATACGGTAAATTGCTCAATGGGCTGAAATGAGGAAAATGTGTGCGTATTTGTCGCAAGCTAGACGGATGGTCCGTGTGGCGTCTGAGTTTTTCTCGTACCCATAGGCTTACATTGGCGAGTTCGTACGATATACGCGTATATATATATAATTTTACATGCACGTTGAATACGTCTTAAAAATAAACGATGATGTAAGCTGCTCCATAGATTAACACTGGTCCGAGTGCTATGTGATGATTTCTCGCATAGCACTCCTCCGTATTCTATGGTAGTGTGAAGCCAGCCTTACAATGATATTCTTTTTGTCCTCAATATGTTTATTGCACTCTGACATCATGTGATTTTTTTGCTTTTTACAGGGTTTCTATTTAAAACAGCTGAAAAGTAGGTGATAGGTGAAGTTGCGGTTGTACTGGGTACATGAATGTGGGTTAAGCCATTAATCCTGCTTTGTCAGAACAGCTGTCTCTTCGGTCTTTAGTTTTAAAAGAAAGTAGAAATCCTGCTCACAAAACTTCAAGTACTTCAGCAATAATTCATTACTCAGTATTTATTTAGCACCAACATATTTTAGAACACAGTAAATTTAACACATTCACATCAGTCTCATTATGTCACACAATTTCATTTTTACTAAATATATTTTAAAAACATAGTCAAGCTTTAGGCATAATTTTATAGGAAACTAGTAAAATTAAAATATATGCTCTACCTTTATTTTCATGTTGTTTTGGGTACTAAAGTGTGTTTTTTAATATATCTTTATGGCTACTAAATGGAACATACTATATAGTTTGTTATTATTGAGTTCTATATATAACAATATGCAGTGGTGTAACTGTAGAGTCCAATGGGACCGATGCAAAACTTGGACCTACCTATACGTTTTGGTCAAATGTATAGGCCCTTGTAACATTCTAAATCCTATAATGACATATGTGTTGCACCCTCATTATGTAACAATGTCCCCCATCCTTGGCCCCCCCAGGTATATATGTCCCCCATCATGGTACCCTTCCAGGTATATATCCCCTGTCCTGGGCCACTTCCAGGTATTTATGCCCCCCATCCTGGGTTCCTTCCTGGTATATATGGCACCCCCATCCTAGGTCATTCCTGGTATATTTGTCCCCCATTGTTGGCCCCTTCCTGTTATATATGTTCCCCATCCTTGTATATATGCCCCCATCCTGGGTTCCTTCCTAGTATATATATCCCCCATCCTGGCATATATGCCTTCCTTCCTGAGCCTCTTCCTGGTATATAAGTCCCTCATCCTGGTATATATTCCCCCCATCCTGGGTTCCTTTCTGGTACATATGTTACCCATCCTTGTACATATGTCCCTACCCTGGTATATATAACCCCATCCTGGTCCCCTTCCTGGTATATATGCCCTTCATCCTGGGCGCCTTCTTGGTATATATGCCCCCATCCTGAGTCCCTTCTTGATATATATGTCCCCCATCCTGGTATACATGTCCCCATCCTGAGCCTCTTCCTTGCATATATTTTAGCGGTGGCATCCATCTTAGAAATTAATATTACATCCATTTTATGTAAAATGTTCTAACAGAATAGTTTTATGTTTCAATTAACAAAAAAGATACATTTTCTGCATGCACTAGCCTTCAGACTATTTCTGAAAATTATGTTTTTGTCTGAATATTTCTATAGCCTTGAAGTTTGCAAGGGAGAAGGCATGCATTGTCCAGCTCACGCAAACAAAGTTTGAAACACACACCCCCTCATGGCAGTATACCCATAATGTCAATTAGATGCTTAAAATGTAAACCTATACGACGTTAGTTAGAAATGAATATTTAACTCTGTAGAGGACTGAATAATTAACAAATCAGTAGTATGATGTTAATACAAACCAAAGAGATGTTTAAAATTTGGTATCTTATTTCTTTGTTACAGCGTAAAAGATACTGTATGAATATATTCAAATTTCTAATAAACGGGAATTCTGTCATTCAGAAAACTAGTCTGTGACGTTATTTCCTCCGTTGACGGCATTCCTCCATGATACGAGGCTGATCTGTGCACGGCTGGTCCTCATAGTTTCCGTGACATTTCTTTGGTGGAAAATGCAGGTACTACAATAGCGGCACCGAACTGCAGACCCTTGGGCAGGCCAGGATTCAGGAACAACCGCAGTAAGTAACCCATTGCATTACTGCCTGCCTCCTGTAGCTCTGTCCATAACTCTGTAGCTTGGTCACAAGACCTGGTGCCTGCACTGTGTCACAGTGAATGCAAAATAGTTTTTCTTTTTGTTGCTATTATATTTGCTTTACTGTCTACCCAGGCATATGATTCTGTGAGTAGTTGTGTGAGTAGCTGAGATTTTGAACTCAGAGATACCTGGTTCATTCTATCATCCCGCTGTTAAGACAACTCCTGTGGGTGCCCCTGGGAGTGGTACGGTGAGCGGTTTATCAGATTCCGAGAACTCTGAGTGAAGTGGTGGTGTCCCAAATGAATTCTAGGATCCCCGTAGTTCTTCAGATGTACTTGAAGTCGTGGGGTCTGTCTTCTATGTCAAGTCTGCAAGTCTGTCTTATAAATTGATACGGAAGATTGTGCATGAGCAGCTGTTGTAGTCCTGAAGAAAGACTTCTAGAAAGTACTGAAGGTCTAATGTGAAGTGCACCCATGACTTCAGGTTTTGACATAGGCTTGGATGTCTGATTGTCGTAACCATCTGTGTGGTAGTGGCAATTTAATGTTGCTTCTTTGTAATATAAAGAATGTAGACAGGTTCAGGGGGATTCCAGCAAAGAAACCTCCTGAGGAGGACCAAGTAGCTTTGAGACTGCCTCGCAGTGCAGTACAGGTAAAGAATAGTATGATCGAGCACTAAAATGCTCGGGTGCTCGTTGTTCAAACCGAATAATTCCTAATACTCGCATGCTCGTTTCGAGTAACAAGCATAATGGGAGTCAATGGGAAAGCCGAGTTTTTTACGCCAGACCCTACAAAGAGGTCTGGGGGGGCAGTGAAAATATTCATATGAATGGGAAAAGTGCTGAATGGAAGGAGAACAGCATGGGGAAGACCCCTGGAACCATCTCTGACGCCCAGATCGCTGCTGAGAACATTGGTGTCACACTTTTACTCCACTTTAAGGAGTGACAATAAAATATTCCAAACCAACAAGAAATTGCATTTTACGGTAAAAAAGGTTTAAACACATTTTTTACTGTATAATGACTTGTATATAAGGTAAAATTTAAAAAGAATTTTAAAAAATATGTTTTTTCAGATGGAATATTCAGACAGAAAAAATATGTGCCATCGTTTAATGCAGCATTCAAAGAATTGACAAAAATATATAAGAAACAAGTTACATAGTGGTGGGAGGTACAAAGTTTAGACAGTTATATTAGAGCAGGGATTGTTCCAAAACACCTGAGAATCCCACTATCCTCCGGTTATAGATACAAAAGTACCAGCCTTTTAACAAAGTGGGAGAAAGAAGCGACGGAGAGTTCGCTTAGGTTGATGAGATTACTCCTTGATGAGGAAAAGGTGATGCTCAGTAACCTTAATGAAAGTCTCAAAGATCAGATTGAGATTAGAAAAAAATTCTCTGCTGAACCTCAGTTTTCAGCCAATGAAATTAGTCTTCAAAACACAATAGAAAAGTTTCAATACCATCTTAAAGAAAAGAAACATACATTTTTTATCAGAGACTTGCAAGATTTCCGAGATAATAAGGCCTATTCTGTCACAAACCCCAAACCACAGGAAACTGACATTTCTTCTTTAGAGGCTGAATGTCAGTGTTGTGTTTCGGTAGCTGAGGAGGACAGGAGCAACAGCAGGGCAGCCAAACACCTGAGATGTTGGTAACTGATGGGTTGCAGATTCCTAAACTAACGACACAACTAGAGGTAGCCGTGGAGCGTTCCAAGGTTGATCCTAGACGCCTCGTCACAGCCTGAGAGATAACTACACCTAAAGGCAGAAAGATGAAAGCTATCTGCCCCGGAGCAGATCCCCAAAGAAAATAGGAAGCCCCCAAACATATAATGGCGGTTAGACAAGATGAAAATACAAACATAGGCAGAAAATAGACTGAGCAAACGCTGGGGCCACAAGCTGACTAAATAGGATAGGACAGGAGAGATTACTTTCTGCAACCCAGAAAACCCTACAAAAATCCAACAATTCTGATTACAAAAATACTGAGATCACACGATCTCGCCACCCACTAAATCAGATCTCAGTGTGAACAAAAACCAAGCCGCAGCCACTGAAAAAACAGGAAAAAGCAAAAGAGCAAATAACAGTGGCTGCAGAAAAACTGTGAGGAGCTCAGGCCCCAGGAGGGGACCTGGCTGACCTCCACAAAAGTGCAGAAAACAATGCAAAAAGCAAGCACAAAAAGAAAAGCAAAAAAATCTTATCTGAAAGCAGGAGATGAAGGCAAGACTCCAGCAAACTTCCAAATGAACCAGGAACCACAATTGAGACAAGAACAATTGATCACCGGCAACCATCATGGGAGGGAACCTCCCTTATATCAGACCAGTCCATGATTCCAGATTGCCACTCCTCGCTGAAAGGTTCAGTACTGTCTGTAACCACCAGAGGGAGCCTCTGCTCTGAAACCATCTCTAGCACATTCATAACAGTTCAAATTCAGATACAAGATTTAAAAATACTAGGGGAAAAGCAAGAGGTAGAGGAGGTGGAAGACGTGGGAGAGGGTCAAATAGAGGGGAACGTTTTTTAGACCCGAGATACCCACTCAGGAACAGGTTAAACTTCCGGAACCCCACATAAAGAGAGACATCATAAACTTATCCTCTAGACCAGTGTTTCCCAAACTCCAGTCCTCACAGACCCCACGGGTCATGTTTTCAGGATTTCCTTTGTATTGCGCAGATGGAGGAAGTATCATCAAGGCACCAGGAATTCTCTCACTTGTGCAACACTATGGAAATCCTGAAAACATGACCCGTGGGGTCTGTGAGGACTGGAGTTTGGGAAACACTGCTCTAGACTATTAAGTAGTGAACAAATGACTAATTTTGAGTATTTCGAGGCCATCAAGGACCTTAACCTCTTTGTTCGCCGTTTAAAGTGGAATAAACATTATATCGGTGAAAATTAAGATGTTGTGCTGAATTGGGCATTGATGAGGATCTTCTTGGCGATGTGAGATTCCTTTTTCATTTGGGAGATCCTGACAAAATGAACTAGGAGAAGGACCATTCACTGACTTGAAAAATAAAAGTAAACGTATGCCACCCATAATGAATGATTTAAGCGCAATTGATGTTTTTTTTTAATCTTGTGTCTAAAGATATGATGGAGCTAGAAAAACAGAAAAAAACGGAGATTCCACAATTTAAGTAAAGCAGAGATGGAGAGTCTGTGTCACCTGGAAAGGGATCGGAACAGGGTTATCAAACCCTCAGATAAAGGGGGGAACATAATGGTGATGGATGTTTCACAATATAAAACACTATGTTACTCCCTTTTACAGACAGACATGAGATATGAGAGACTCGAAGCAAACCCTATGGAGATTTATTATAGAGAATTGAAAACTCTAGTGACTGAAGCCTTCCAGAAAAAATGAATTGACAATAATGAGAGGCAATTTTTGGTACTATCTCATCCGCTAGTTGCAACATTTTATTGCCTACCAAAAATTCACAAGGGGATCAACCCTTTAAAAGGGATGCCTATTGTATATGTAATCGGCAGCCTCACTCAAAACTTAGGGTTGTATGTAGACAATCTCCTGAGACCTTTTGTTATTTCCTTGAGTTCATATACTCGAGACACGACAGACCTCCTTTTGAAGTTGGATAACATTGAGCTGGACTCTGATATGATACTTTGCTCAATTGACGTTGATGTGTTATACTCCTCTATTCCTCATGAAAAGAGTTTAATGGCTGTGGACTACTATATGAGGACACGAGGGCGGCAGTATAACGAACATAATACGTTTGTGATTAAGGCCCTGGAATTCTGTCTTACCAAGAATTATTTTCTTTTTGACAATAAATACTTTCACCAACTTAGGGGCACAGCAATGGGGAGCCCTGTGCCCCTTCGTATGCTAATCTGCTCCTGGGCTGGTGGGAAGAAAATGTCGTTTTTGGGGAAGCCACACTTATGGCAGAGGACAATATAATGTTGTGGCTGTGCTATATAGACAATGTGTTTGTGATTTGGAGAGGTAATGAAGAAAGGTTTGGTGTGTTTGTGACAGGCCTGAAAAAAAATGATTTGG
Organism: Oophaga sylvatica; assembly: GCA_033576555.1. Lineage (NCBI taxonomy): Eukaryota > Metazoa > Chordata > Amphibia > Anura > Dendrobatidae > Oophaga > Oophaga sylvatica. The sequence continues at coordinate 614,053,235 of JARQOD010000001.1, forward strand.
GACTACATTTTACATCCAAGGCGAATGCCTCCCTCCAGATTACCGTTTTTGGATGTTTTGATTGAGAGAGGGAAGGAAAGCCACTTGATGACAAGCACATACAGAAAACCAACAGCATCTAACTCTCTCCTGAGGTGGGAGTCTAATCATCCAGCCCCCCTCAGGAGAGGTATTCCTAAAGGTCAATATCTCTGTAACTGCTCGGACACAATGACTTTTAAAAAACAGGCAGATGATTTGAGAGCTCGATTTCGTGAACGTGGCTATCCTGACCGTGTTTTGAAAGAGGCATATGTAGCTTCACTCAAAAAGGATAGAAGAAATCTACTCACCATGGTGCAAAAAAGAGAAGCTGAGAACACCATTAGGTTTATCACTAGATACACTAATGGATCAAAAGATTTGAGAGAGATCATACAACGCCATTGGTCTATTCTTTGCAAGGATAATGACTTATAAGATGCTATCACCACTACTCCACAAATTACCTTTAGAAAAGGTCGGTCCATCAAAGATAGAATTGTCCACAACCATTTTACCTCCCCTCCTCACCCCCCATCAAAACTAACATGGTTGGCAACCAAATAAAAGGTTGTTACAGGTGTGGGAATTGCAAATATTGTGGGTCGATTCTTCAAGGAAAAGAATTTTCAAGTAATGTGACAGGAAAGACCTTCCTTATACACCAATTCATTAACTGTAGAACTAGAGGAGTCATATACAAAATGACCTGTGAGTGCGGCCTAGAATATATAGGTAAGACCAGCAAAGAAATTAGGAAAGGGTGGGTGAACACCATAGAGACACCATCAATAAGAGGGACGCCCCAGTGGCAAACCACATTAACAAGACTCATAATGGAAATCTTAGAGCTGTTAATTTTATGGGAATTGACAAAATTCATCAATCTCAAAGAGGAGGAGACTGGGATAAATATATCCTAGAGAGAGAAACCATGTGGATATTTTGCCTACAAACTATGAATCCCAAGGGTCTTAATGAACAGCTTATCTTTTCTTCCTTCCTGTAGCAACAGATTCCTAATAGGGCCTGCAAGAATAAGGACAGCGGCCGTTGAGTGGGAGCGCCACTGCGCAGGTTCTAGGGTGCCAACCTCTGCATCAGGTAGGAGCGCAATAGTTAGGGGAAAAACAGGGACAGAAATTAGTTCACCCTTTTCTATTTTTCATATTTGTCATCAGGAGGTTTGTTGTGTCAACATTTAAAATTTTGCGAATTTGTAAAAATATAAAACTTAAATATATTTTGATCTAATGACTATCCATGGGCTTGCCATGACTGGGTAACAAGCATAGAAGTTTACACTACATTTAGAAAGGACAGGAAAGACAAAAAAGGTGGAGGAGTGTGTATTTTTGCAAAATCTAACTTAAAACCAATGCTCAATGACGAAATTGGGGCGAGCTGCGACAATATAGAGTCAGTTTGGGTAAATGTATATGGGCATGGCAATAACGGAAAGCTGCTAATTGGAGTTTTCTACTAGCCTCCAAATATAGCTAAACAGGTTGAGGATGAAAAGCTGCAACAAATTAAAAAGGTAGCAAATAATAATAGGGTCCTTATTATGGGGGATTTTAACTATCCACTCAATGGGACATAGAATATTCTGGTTGTGCTAAAAGCTGCAAGTTCTCATCCACAGTTCAGTACAATTACCTTTTTCAGCTTGTAGATTAACCAACCAGGGGAGGTAATCTGCTGGAAGTGGTCCTGTCAAACAGACCAGATACAATTGCTGATCTAAAAGTCAGGGAGCATTTGGGAAGCAGTGACCAGAATATGGTAAGTTTCAATGTAATTTTCAATCAAACATTCAGAAGGGGAAATGCAAAAACCTGAAACTTTAGGAAAGCTGATTTCAACAAATTAAGGGAAGAGCTTAATCATGTAGACTGTGACCATGTCATGATAACTGGGGATAATAAAGAAAAATAGGGCATGTTTAATACTACTAAAATCCTGTAGAAAACCTATACCTTCTGGTCATAAAATGTCAAGGAATAAAAAGAAACCATTATGGATAAATAAGACAGTACAAACAGGGGCGTACATAGAAATCATAAAGGGCCCCATAGCAAAAGTCTGAATGGGCCCCCCCCCAAAAAAAAAAAAAAAAAATCAACAGGTGCTCTTAACTCCAGGCATGCATGTTAAAGGTCAAACTCATCCTGTGACTGTGAGCATAAGAAATGCCAAAATGGGCTATCAGCTATTGGCCAACAAGTAGCTGATTGATTGTCAATATATATAACACAGACATTTAGCAAGGCAGAATAAATCATTGGTGGCTCAGTGGTGTATATATATATATATATATATATATATATATACACACACCTGCAGTGCATGCAGGGCCCCCTCCTCCACCCTCCACAGTGCATGCAGGACCCCCTCCCTAAGGTGCAAAGTGCAGCCAGAGCCATTGTAAATGTAAAGTGTCAGCACAGTGAGGGGACACATTTAACAAAAAAAATCCACCTCGTCCCCCAGCCAGCCGGGCTCACCGTCTTGTGTGAGTGTTCCTCTCCCTGAGTGAGAGAGGCTCATGAATGTTTTCTGCTTTCTGCTTCCTGCTTCCTGCAATGCACGTGTGCTGCTCTCTGGCTGCCAGGAGGCGTGGCGTTCTTATGCAAATCCAGCCAGAAACTTCAGCCAACTGCTGACCAGGAAACAAGGAAAGTGGAGCTTCAAGGGGGTATACATCAATGCCAAAAAGAAAAAAACACATGGTATTGGCCCCTTAAAAGACGAAAATTACTAGATAATTATAGAGGACAAAGAAAAGGCTGAAATATTAAATAGGCACTTTTCATCCATGTTCACCAATGATCTGTCTGTTCCAGTGATTTTTCATCAAGGCAAAAATCAAAGTTCACCACCTGACATAACTAGTTTAACACAAAAAACTTGCATCTGAGCAAATTAAGCATTGACAAATCCATCGGCCCAGAAGGCATTCATCAACGGATACTGATGGAATTGAGCTCAGTAATTGACAGACCACTGTATCCCATCTTCTTAGACTCTCTTGTAGCAAGGGTAGTGCCAAAGGATTGGAGGATGGCTGATATGGGACCAGGCAACTACCGTTCAATAAGTCTGACATCAGTAGTGTACAAAGCTTTTGAGGGCATCATAAGAGATGACTTGCAGAGATATATTGCAGAGAATAATCTAAAAAATAACAACCAGCATGGATTCATGAAAGATAGGTCATGTATAACCAACATGTTGGGTTTCTATGAGGAGGTAAGTGCAAATCTTGAAGTTGGTAATGCAGCTGATGTGATTTTCTGGATTTTGCAAAGGCAAATGATACTGTACCCAAATAACAGCTTTATACTGAAGCTACAGAAGCAGGGACTGGGGGAAACTATTTGCATATGGGTAAGGAATTGGCTAAGCGACTTGCACAAGACTTATTCCTTCCAAAGGCCAAACTAAGGACCAGAGGGCATTCATTACAGGTGAAAAAATGCGATTCTGGTAGCTAAATATGAAAGGGTTCTTTACAGTTAGAGCACTCAGACTGTGGAATGTCCTACCATAAGAGGTAGTAATAGCAGACTATGAGAGATTTTAAAAAAGGGATGGATGATTTCATTGATACACATAACATCGTGGATTATAGTTAAATTAGTGATAAAATGTACAATTGGTGGAGAAAGGTTGAACTTGATGGACCTACGTCTTTTTTCAGCCTATGTAACTATGTAACATTTTGAACAAAAATATTTTGAAAGTATAGTTGATGTACTTATACAGTTATAAAGGCTTTGCAGAAAGTGCAAAGCCAGACAGAAAATATGATTAGGGTTATACATAGACCATGAATGGCAACAATTGGTGAGCCTCATTAAAATATTGAATGTTACAAACACTTTATCTGCTGCATGTCATCTGTTGGTGTTGAAAAGTGTGGGCTAATCCAAGCTATATTAATTTTGATGAGAGTTAGCCTGTCTGCATTCTCTATTGACAGGTGAAAGCGCCTGTCTGTTATGAACCCCCCTCGGCGGGTTAAAATCCCGCTCAGACAAGACGTTAGCAGCAGGGCAGCACAGCACCTCCAAGGCATAGATGGACGACTCATGCTAGTTGTCCAGCTTTGAGACCCATTAGTTGAAAGTCATAGAGAAATTAGGGAGTATGCTGCTTTGGTCGGCCAGGTATTGTTTGAACATCTTTAAAAACTTTTCCCTCCTTGTCAAAAATACCTGGTCATCAGGCCCTAGGCGCTGGGCTGGTGTAATAAAATTGTTCCATGCCTTCGACAGTGCACCGCTGCCTCTGCTGCGTGACTTCCTAGCCTCTCATCCCTGGTTGGGCAAGGAAGCTTTCCCCATGCTGCTAGTGTTGTCTGATGGGAATTTTTTCAACATATTTTTCACAACAGCCTTCTTGTATAGCACCATTTTAGAAAACCTCTCCACCTCAGGAAGAAGAGATGCATAATTCTCCTTGTAGTATGGGTTTATCAGGGTGACAAACCAGTACTTTTTTTTGGCCAAGATGAATATAATGCAAGGGTCACGGGAAAGGCAGCATTACATAACGTTGGCTATATGTGCTCAGTGTGACAATAGTCACAACCCACAGCCAGGCCGTGAAACAGCACAGTCAGACATTCCGGAGTTAATACCAAAAGATCACATAGTAAACCAAGGTAAAATACAAAGTCCTAAGTCAGGTCACATGCCAGGGTCAGAATACCACAGAATTAGTGGATAAACAAAGGGGCAATAACAAACAGGTAGTCTGAACATGGTCCAAAGGTCAGCAGCGGAATATCAGATGCAAAGGGGCAATAACAAACGGGTAGTCTGAACACGGTCCAAATGTCAGCAACAGAATAAGATCAGATCTTACAGCACAGGGTACAGGCGAACACACCAAAGAGCACAAGCTTAGAACATGCTTTTGACTGGCAGTGATATGGGACAGACAGCTCACCTAAATAGTAGGGCAATTACCAAGAACATGGATCACCTGTGGAAATCTCTGTACCTTTCAGTCAGATAGGTTAACCAAGCTGTCAATCAATGCACTGATAGTTCCACACACCCCAGCACAGGATAGGATGAAAGAGCTGTTCATCACAGAGTCCCAGACACTCTGAGCAGAGGAATCATGACACTAAGCTCCATACAGCCAACACTTCGCTGTCTCCTCCATGACTCTCCATCTCCTCTTCCTCTATCTCTTTCTCCTCAGCCCATACACATAGGAAAGACGGGATGAAGGTTGTGTGGGTACTAGCCTCTGTTGTGCTAGCAACCAGCTGCTGTTCCTCCTCTTCCTTCTCCTCAGCATCCACCACCTCATTGTTACTCAATCCACACTGAACAGATGAGATCAGCCTGGGCTCTTTACAATCTCTTTGTGCTACATGTTCCTCCATCCTCACTTGGTCTGTATGCAAAGCTTTATGGTTAATTATGAGCAGTAACTGTTTAAGTAGGCAAAGAAGCAGGATAGTGTGCTGACTATGGCGTCATAACCACCCACCATTTTTGTGGAATCCTCTAAGTCTTGGAGAAACAAACAAATGTCAGACATCCATGCCCAATTTTGTAGGCCTCTATTTCTCAGACATAGAGTGTTGCGTGGTCTGTGAACATTTATGTGATCTGTAAAACTGCAAAAAAGCTTTTAAAAACTTTGTAGGCCTCCATTTCTCAGACATACAGTGTTACGTGGCCTGTAATTATTTCTGTGATCTGTAAAACTGCAAAAAAGCTTTTAAAAATTTTGTAGGCTTCCATTTCTCAGACATACATTCAGACCATTGTGTGGTCTATGAATATTTCTGTGATCTGTAAAACAGCTGCTCTGAGATCACAGAAATTTACTCCACACTACAGAATAGTGCATGACTGAGAAATGTACCCCAGGAAATTGTTTTAACGGTTTTTGATGTGTGAGAAATGTACCCTAGGAAATACTTTGGATGTGTTATATAACACAAAAATAACCTCAAAGCACATAATACTTGATGGATCAAAATATTTTTAATTTTTCCAAAACCCACAAAAAACTGCAGCTATATATTTGCCAATGGACTGCACAGAACTAATCCATGTCTACAGACTGTATTCTGTCCTCATGCACGTTAGCAGGGTGTGCGATGAGACATGTAGCTAAACCCCTGTCTTCTTTAAGAAAAAGAGGCTGTAAAACTGTAACCTTCTTTTATTGATTGCAGATGTGACAGGAAAGGGTTAAAACTATAGAATGCAATAATAAGAGCATTTCAGAATATATAACTGCACAGAGCATGAAACACAAATAGTTTACAATATACAGAATACACAAACTGATTATTACCTACTTAGTACAACAAACGTACTGATAAACACAGGATTATAAACACATAGATAGTGCTTACCGACTATGCTTAGAGCAGGCTGTTTAAGAAACATGAAGAACACGAGTGATGTAGTTTCTCTTAAGGCACATGGAGAATAAATGGCTGCCTCCACTGAAGGAGGACTGTCCTCCTTCAGTGTGATAAACAAGACCATAATGCAACAGGAACAATCCCACAATGCTCTTGGAATTTCCCACAAGACATCACAAATTAAACTAGAATCTATGCATCAAACAGCCAGCAGGTGGCGCTGCTACCTTACAACATAAAATGTATGAAAGACCAATACATTCAAAGATTGCAATGTCTATAACAATTGGAGACATAAAAACAATGACTATACTTTCTAGACAGCAATTATATGGCTGGACAGAACACTCCCCGCTTGACGTCAGCCGACGTCACTATTGTGTTTATTGGACGAGAACAGCAGAACGAGTTCCCCTACTGGCCTGAGGAACAATTTGGTCTCGCTTTGTTTCCCTATTTTTACTTCCACCTTACGTACGATTCCATCCTTACTTGGGAATGTCTGAGTAATGAGACCTAATGGCCATTCATTTCTCCGAGACTGACAGTCTTTCATTAGTATTACATCGCCAGGCTGGAGGTTAGGCTTGCTGGTTTGCCACTTTTTCCTCTGCTGCAGGATAGGCAGGTACTGTTTTTTCCACTTGTCCCAAAAGGCATTGGAGAGACTCTGCACTTGTTTCCATCGACTCCTGTAACGGTCCTTGTAAGACTGAGCTATGTGGGTCAGGCAGGCGATGGCACGAACAAGTGAATTCCAAGTAGAGAACCTACTGAATCGCTGAGATCCCAGGTGGCGCTTCAAAGTTTCAGTATGTAACGCAGACACTTGAGGGCGAATTTCAACGTCAGCATGTGGATCTACTAGTTCAAACAAGGACGTTTCTGTCATGTTGGGCAATGACCTACACAAAAACTCAGGGCCTGTAAACCAAATCGTGTCTTTGAGGCGATTGGCAGCAACAAATCTGGTAGCCTGGTCCGCAGGGTTGAGATGTGTAGGCACATATTTCCATTGTTCAGGTGAGGTAGACCTTCGAATTCTGAGCACTCTGTTGCTAACATAGACATAGAAGCGTCTCACTTCGTTATGGATGTACCCAAGTACTATCCTGCTGTCAGTGTAGAACTCAAAGTCTTTAATTTCTAGATTCATTTCCATAGCAATGAGTTCTGCCAACTCGACTGCTAACACGGCGGCACAAAGTTCCAGGCGTGGTACGGTGTGTTCACGGAGCGGTGTTAGTTTTGCTCTGCTCATGACAAACCCTACATGGCATTGTTGACTTGTGTCTATCGTCCTCAAATAGGCTACCGCAGCAATCACTTTGATTGAAGCATCGGAGAACACACAAAGGGTTTGTGTCTCTATCTTGGTACTCGGTACAGACACATATGAACGTGTTATATGAAGACTTGACAAGGCTGTGAGGGAATTTCTCCAGCTCATCCACTTGGTTTTCTCTTTTGTGGGAAGAGGAGTATCCCAGTTCGTCACCTCTGTGGTGAACTCTCTTAACATAGCCTTGCCCTCGATGACTACAGGAGCTACAAACCCCAGTGGGTCATACAAACTGCTTATGGTAGACAGTACTCCTCTGCGAGTAAAGGGTTTATCTTCTTTGTTAACCTGGAAGGTGAAGGTATCAGCTTTTATGTCCCACAGTAGGCCGAGGCTCCGCTGCATCGGTAGGGAGTCTATGCCTAGATCTAAATTCTTCAAGTCACTTGAATGATCCTCAGGAGGGAAGGCTTCCATCACTTCCTTGCTGTTAGAAGCGATCTTGTGCAACCTCAGGTTAGATACAGCGAGCATGTCCTTGGCTCTTTTCAGAAGACTAATCGCGGTCTCGTTTGTTGGCATCGATTTCAAACAGTCATCCACATAGAAATCTTTCTCTATAAACAGTCTGGCATCCGTTCCGTACTCTGCTTCAACCTCTTGAGCCGCGCGTCTCAGCCCATAGATGGCTACTGCAGGAGAAGGACTATTACCAAAAATATGTACCTTCATACGATACTCCGTAATCTCTTTGGAAGGATCGTTATCCTTGAACCACAAGAATCTCAAGAAATTTCTATGTTCCTCTTTAACAAAGAAGCAGTGGAACATCTGTTGGATGTCTGCTGTGAATGCAATGGAGTCTCTACAAAAACGGATAAGCACTCCTAAAAGTTTGTTGTTCAGATCCGGGCCTGATAGCAAGACATCATTCAATGAAACACCTTCATACTTAGCACTCGAATCAAATACTACTCTGATTTGACCTGGCTTTTTCGGGTGATACACTCCAAACAGAGGCAGGTACCAACGTTCTTCAGCGTCTTGAAGTGTGGGTGCTAACTGCATGACCGTTTTTAAATATTTTCTCCATGAAGGTAAAGAAATGACCTTTCATCTCTGGTTTATTATGGAAGCTGTGCCTGAGGGAGACAAATCGTTTGTAAACTTGTTCTCTGTTGTTAGGCAAGCGCTGTCTTTGAGGCTTGAAGGGTAGAGGTGCAATCCAGTTCTTCGTTTTGTCCTGCACCATTCCTTGCTCCATCATCTCTAGGAATAGTTTATCTTCAAATGACATTGCTATACGATTATCTTCTTTGGTTTTGTGGAAGACTGTACACCCAAGTTGATCTTGGTCCCAATTCTGAATGCAATCATCATTGGCACTACTCGCTAAGATACTTGGTGCTGAAGTACTGTGTAGCAGCTCCTTTATGAAGTAGTGATTTTCACATGGTTGAAGGAGAGATGGACGTCCATTCTCGAGAGTCCTGGTAAACATGTTGTTAACTACTGTCGGTTTGTGTGTACCTCCTAAACAGACCTCTCCTACAATGACCCACCCAAGGTCGAGTCTCTGAGCATATGAAGCATTGTGAGAGCCATTGATCTGTTGTCTAACCTTGTGAACTTGTAGAATATCTCTCCCTAAGAGCAAGATTATTTGAGCCTCTGGGTCAAGGTTAGGAATCAGTGTTCTATACGCTTCAGATGAGGATGGTACGATACCACTTCAGGCGTAGGTATCTCTGACCTGTTGTCAGGAATCTGGTTACATTCCAATATGGTTGGTAAGGGCAGACACATTTGGCCATCTATAGACTCGACTACGTATCCTGTTGCTCTCCTACCAGCTGTCTCTATTATACCGGCACAGGTTTTTAAAGAGTAAGGGGCGCTGGGTCCTCTGACGTTAAAGCTATCAAAGAAGGCAGACTTGGCTAGTGAGCTATTACGCTGATCATCTAAAATCGCGTATACTTTGATGGCTTTGTCCTTTTCGTCTGCCGGGTAGACTCTCACTAGGGAAATTTTAGAGCAAGACTTGTGTAAGGTTCTGTGTATCTGTTTCTGAAACTCAGTTTGTTCGTCGGCCATTTTGCTTTCTGTTTTGCTGCTGCTATCTTGCCCTCAGTCAAAATGGAGTTTTCCAGCTTGCATGTTCCCGCCCTGATTCTCTCCATTTGCTTCTTAAACAGCCACAGCTGAGCAATCAGTGCTTCAGAATCTAGCCTGCAGTGAACCTGTGTTCTGACTCCTGAAGCCTTGGACCTTGTACTCCAGCCATTCCTACTGAGGAACTCTGAAGCACTTGTGGACTCTGAACTCTGCTCTTGAGAGCCTCACGTTTGCATGGACTTGCGGTAACAGAGAAGAAGATCTGAATCTGTTGTGGAGAGTTATTGCTGAGCTTAGATTACTCTGGCCTGCTGTGTCTCCTGCTTCTGTGTTTGCAACCTGTGTGTTTATTTTTGCCAATTTGTATGAAGCAATACAAGACTTTCTTTATCAACCTGTGTCTCAAGTATTTTCATCGCACCCAAGCACAAGACGCTATATGAACTGTACCACATACATTACAAGATTCTGAAGCCAAATGTTAGTGTCTGCTGGGTCTGGAAAGGCTTGTCTGCTGTACTGTGGATATCGGATGTCCGGTTGTACTTTCTGTGATGACAGTGGTTGTGACTTCTCACAACCATTCCAGGTGAACAATTCCCTTAAGTTTTTTTTTTTCTGCAGTGTTATCACAGGTAAACACTATTGTTTGTTTTTTTTTTTTTTCTCTTCTCTTTTTGTCTGCTGAAACTCTGGATATCAGATGTCTGGTTGAAAGCTTTCTGTGATGATAGTGGTTGTGACTTCTCACAACCATTCCAGGTGAGCAGTTCCCTTAAAGTTTTTTCTTTCTTCAGTGTTGCCACAGGTGAACACTATTGTTTTTTTTTTTTCCTCTTCTTCCAGTATCCTGTCTTAAAAGATCTGGAAAATGGAGGCCCGCATAAAGGAACTTTGCGGAGTGACTGATAATATCCTTGCAGATTTGCAGAATATAAAGACCCGTTTTACAAATCTTCAGGACCTAAATAATCACAATTTGCAAGTGGTTGGACAGACTACCCAGGATTTGCGAGCCAGGATTGAGGTTCTGGAGGGGCGAGTCCAGGCTCCTGCCGTGGCCCCGAGTTCTGGGATTCCCAAGTTGCCCCCTTTTCGTTTTGGTGGTGAACGTGAAAAATTCAGGGGATTTGTTAATCAATGCAATCTTTTTTTTTCTGCACATGCTTCACAATTTCCTACTGAACGATCTAAGGTGCTTACTATAATTATGTTGCTTACCAACAAGGCTTTAATGTGGGCAAACCCTCTGATTGAGACTGAGGATGATTGTTTGAATCACCTTGATGATTTTATTTCAGCCATGGGGCAGGTGTTTGATGACCCCAATCGAGGTGCAACAGCTGAAGCAGCCATGTTAGCTTTGCGCCAAGGTAAGCACTCGGTAGCTGAATATGCCTTGGATTTCAGGAGATGGGCCCTTGATACCACCTGGGACAATTCCGCCAAAAAATCTATTTTTCGAAAGGGGTTATCTCCACTGATTAAGGATGAACTTGCTCGTGCCGACCCTCCCACTGCGTTAGGTGACTTTATTAACTACTGCATCCGTATTGATACTCGTTTAACTGAACGCAGGCAAGAGAGATGGTTCGAAAGCAATCGTACTAACCTTTTCCTACCTTCCTCTCCAGCTAAGGAACCTTTGAATAGGATTACACGGGAACCTGAACCTGAACCCATGCAGGTAGACTCTTTACTACGACGGGTTAGTGATGCACGCAAGGAACATCGTTTTAAGGAGAATCTATGTTTTTATTGTGGTAAGTCAGGGCACTTTATTATTAACTGCTCCAGCCGTTCTCGCAAGACTACTGCAGCACTCATTCATTGTGAGTGTTGCGAGAGGGGATCTGTCAGGTCCGAGCCTCAGGCTCCAGAGAGATCTGCAGCAACAGATCTTGATTTCTCGGACTTAAACTCCGTTACCTCTGAGGACGTTGACTGTGTAAATGCTGCCATCTTTCAAGTTTCCTCAGCGGTGTCCCAGCTGAGTTGTAAAAAAAAACAATTCTCACTGTTTTCTTTCCATCAAACTCTGGGTTGACTCAGCCTGGGTGTCTAGCTCTGCTATGATCGACTCAGGTGCAAGTGGAAATTTTATGGATGTCTCCTTTGCTCTGAAACAGGGAATACGTTCAGTGAAGAAGGCTACTCCAGTACAGATGGAAACTGTGGATGGCTCCCTGCTGACCTCTGGACCAGTGGATCAGGAAACAGAGCCTTTAAAGGTTCTTATGGGTAAAGATCATCAAGAGAAACTGTCCTTTATGCTTATCTCTTCTCCTCACTTTCCCATTATTCTAGGGCTACCATGGCTGCAGGCTCAGAATCCTACCATTAACTGGGAGACCAAGGAATTACACTTTCCAGAGAAACAGATGAGTCCAAAAATTTCAGCTTGCTCTGTTCCTAAAGGAACCATGTCAGTCCCTGAACTACCAGCTGTATACCAGGACTATGTGGATTTATGTGACAAGAAGAACGCTGACCAGCTTCCTCCTCACCGTCCATATGATTGTCCAATTGAATTATTGCCTGGAGCAGAGATACCTTTTGGTAAGATCTACCCCCTGGCGGGGCCCGAGCTGAAGGCTTTAAAAGAGTACATAGACGAAAATCTAGCCAAGGGCTTCATACGCCCCTCTTCATCTCCTGCAGGGGCACCCATATTCTTTGTAAAGAAGAAAGATGGATCCCTGAGACCATGCGTAGACTATAGGGAACTCAATAAGGTTACTATTAGAAACCGTTATCCATTGCCTTTAATCCCTGAGTTATTGGAGAGAGTGCGACATGCCAAAATTTTTTCTAAACTAGATCTTCGTGGGGCCTATAACTTAGTCCGTATTAGACCTGGGGATGAATGGAAGACTGCATTCAGGTCACGCTATGGACACTTTGAATATCTAGTTATGCCTTTTGGTCTGAGTACCGCCCCAGCCACTTTCCAACACTTGGTGAATGACATCTTCAGGGATCTCCTGGATACATTCGTGGTAATTTATTTGGATGATATTTTAATTTTTTCTAACTCCACAGAGGAACATCATGGACATGTGAGAATGGTCTTGGAATGTCTAAGACAAAATCATCTTTACATCAAGCTTGAAAAGTGTGAATTCCATAAGACCGAAATTCAATTTCTGGGGTATGTACTGTCTACACAAGGAATTAGTATGGATGGAAGTAAAACCCAAGCCATCAATGATTGGCCAAGTCCTAGAAATGTGAAGGAGGTACAGCGCTTCATCGGGTTTGCAAACTTCTATAGACGTTTCATTAGAAATTTCTCTGAGGTAGTGTCACCTATCACCCAACTTACCCGGAAAGAGTCTAAGTTCTCCTGGACTCCCCAAGCCCAGGAAGCATTTTCCCGTCTAAAAGATAAATTTACCACTGCACCTATCCTAGTACATCCAACCCAGAGCTTGCCTTCATAATAGAGGTGGATGCTTCAGACTGTGCCGTGGGAGCTATAGTCTCTCAGAGAACAGGTGAGAAGAATGTCTTGCATCCCTGTGCCTTCTTTTCCCAGCAGTTGTCTTCGGCTGAGAAGAACTACGATGTGGGCAATAGAGAGTTGTTGGCCATTATTGCCGCCTTCAAAGAATGGAGACACCTTCTTCAAGGAGCTGCACAGCAAATAGTCGTTCTGACAGACCATCGTAATCTTGAGTTTATCAGGTCGGCTAAGTGCCTGACTCCTCGCCAGGCTCGCTGGAATCTTTTCTTAAACCAATTTAATTTTATTATTTCTTATAGACCAGGATCGCGCAATGGAAAGGCTGATGCACTCTCTAGGATTTACTCAGCAGAGACACGTCCAATTACTCCTCCTAAGACTATTCTTCCTGACTCTAGATTCCTAGGAGTGATTCATCATCAAGACCTAATTAAAGACATCAAGGAAGCATACCATGCGGATTCTTTTTTGGCTCAACCCCAAGGGACGTAAGTCTTGTCTTTAAGAATGGTGTGTGGATTCTGGGACAACGTCTGTATATACCTGAAACAGTCAGATTGAGAGTATTGCAACTCATTCACGATTCCAAAATAGCCGGGCATAGAGGAATTCTAAAGACACAGGAATTTCTTTCTCGTTTCTTTTGGTGGCCCACTTGTAGGAAGGATGTTTTGGACTATGTCACTTCGTGTGAGGTTTGTGCAAGATGCAAAACACCTCGCTCTTCACCAACTGGTCTGTTACAGCCTCTTCCCACCCTGTCCCGCCCGTGGGGATCCATTTCTATGGACTTCATTGTGGAATTACCAACCTCTCAAGGGAAGAACACTATTCTAGTGGTGGTTGACCGTCTAACAAAGGCAGCTCATTTTATCCCTTGTGTCGGCTTACCCACTGCAAAACAGACATCAGATTTGATGATTAAAGATGTGTTTCGCTTACATGGAGTACCGGATGAGGTTATTTCGGATCGAGGGGTGCAATTCATTTCTAGGTTTTGGCAAAATTTCTGTGCAGCATTGGACATTAAAGTAAACCTTTCTTCTGCTTTTCATCCCCAGACTAATGGACAAACCGAACGAACCAATCAAACCCTGGAGCAGTATCTCCGCTGCTTTATCTGCCACCTACAGGATGATTGGGTGGATCTACTTCCATTGGCTGAGTTCTCTTACAACAACTCTCAGAGTGCCTCCACTAAACAGTCTCCTTTTTACTCTAATCTAGGTTATCATCCTAACATTCTACCACGATTTCCCATAGAGACTCCTTTGCCAGCAGTGGCTGAAAGAGTCACGACTTTACAGAAGAATATGGATCTTCTAAAGGAGAATCTGGAATCGGCTCAGGAAAGGTACAAGAAGGCAGCAGATAAATTTCGTAAACCTGCACCAGCTTTTAAGGTAGGAGACCTGGTCTGGCTGTCAACCAGAAATCTTAAGTTAAGGATTCCATCGTCTAAGTTGGGACATAAGTACATTGGACCCTATAAAATCAGTAAAATTATAAGTGCCGTTGCTTGTCGTCTTCAATTGCCCAGAACTATGAGAATCCACCCTGTCTTTCATGTATCCCTACTAAAGGCTGCGACACCCAATACGTTTCCTGGACGTTCTTCTCCTTGCCCTGACCCAGTGCTAGTCGATGGTCAGGAGGAATTTGTGGTGGAAAGGATTTTAGATTCCAGGTTGTATAGAAATCAGTTACAATATCTGATTAAATGGCAGGGCTACCCAGTGGAGGACAACTCATGGGAGCCAGTCAATAACGTTAATGCTCCTCGCTTGCTCCGTCAGTTTCATCAGAGGTACCCACACAAGCCTGGTCTGAGGTCATCCGGAGGTTGTCCCTAAGGGGGGAGTAATGTAAGGTTCTGTGTATCTGTTTCTGAAACTCAGTTTGTTCGTCGGCCATTTTGCTTTCTGTTTTGCTGCTGCTATCTTGCCCTCAGTCAAAATGGAGTTTTCCAGCTTGCATGTTCCCGCCCTGATTCTCTCCGTTTGCTTCTTAAACAGCCACAGCTGAGCAATCAGTGCTTCAGAATCTAGCCTGCAGTGAACCTGTGTTCTGACTCCTGAAGCCTTGGACCTTGTACTCCAGCCATTCCTACTGAGGAACTCTGAAGCACTTGTGGACTCTGAACTCTGCTCTTGAGAGCCTCACGTTTGCATGGACTTGCGGTAACAGAGAAGAAGATCTGAATCTGTTGTGGAGAGTTATTGCTGAGCTTAGATTACTCTGGCCTGCTGTGTCTCCTGCTTCTGTGTTTGCAACCTGTGTGTTTATTTTTGCCAATTTGTATGAAGCAATACAAGACTTTCTTTATCAACCTGTGTCTCAAGTATTTTCATCGCACCCAAGCACAAGACGCTATATGAACTGTACCACATACATTACAACTTGCCTCCCATGAGATTTCCACAAACTTCTGTACACTTAGAAGTAATGGCTGGAGTGTCAGTATTTGAGTCATTCAGCTCCCCGCTTTTCTCTTGGGGCAAAGTATCTGATGGTGATCCAGGGTGTAGAACTGAGTTATGTTCGGTGCTGTCACATTCGGTACACCTTGCACTAACCTCACAGTCCCTGGCGAAGTGGGATGTTGAAGAGCAGCATTTGTAGCAGACGCGATTCTCCTTAAGGAAGGCCTTCCTTTCCTCCAATGACTTTTCTCTGAAAGCTCTGCACTTAAGTAAGGAATGTGGCTTCTTGTGTAAGGGACACTGCCTGCTTGGATCCTTGGATTTGTCTTCTCCTTGACCGGAGTTGAACTCTTTGTGAACTGGACCTGTGGAAGAAATGTTAGTTTTGTGGACCTCTACAGTTGTTCTACGAGGTTTGCTAACAGAGTTATTGGCACATGACGACATGAAATCAAAGCTAGGGTCATTTCTAATTTTTGCTTGTTCTGAGACAAAATCTACAAACACATCGAATGGAGGAAATGGTACATTGTAAGTCTGTTTATACCTAGATCCATATGTAACCCATTTGTCTTGCAGGTTATATGGGAGTTTCTGAACTATGGGGTTCACACCTCTAGCAGTGTCGAGATATGTCAACCCCACAAGATCTCCTTCTGCTTTTGCTACACACAACTCCATTAACAAGTCAGTTAATTCTCTGCGCTTTGAATAATCCTTGTTTGCTATTCTAGGAAAATCCTCTATTCTTTTAAACAAGGCATTTTCTATAACCTCTACTGAGCCATAGCATTCATCAAGTCTATTCCAAATTCTTTTGAGGCCGACATCTGGATAATTTATATTAATGTCTCTGATTCTCTTTGCGTGTTCGGCGGACTCACTTCCTAGCCATTTTACCAAGAGATCCACTTCTTCACTACATGATAGACCTATGTCTCTTATGGTATTTTTGAAGGAGGCTCGCCAAGCCCTGTAGTTTTCAGCGCGATCGCTGAACTTTACAAGTCCCTTAGTGACCAACTCACGTCGAGCAAGGAACTTGGCAAAGTCCATTGTGGCTTGATTGGCACTGATGCCAGCTGATGGAGTGTTGTCAGAGTACATGTGTGCTGTGCGATCATACCTGTTAGGTGTCTCTGGTTTCGTCCAACTGCTGTAGTACCTTTCTGAAGCAAAGGGATTCTCTTTAAACCGGGACAGATTTCGGACCTTCTGCTCTGGAGAAAGATTATTGTAGTCAGTATCATCCCAATGTGTATCTCCTTGCTTTCGGTAGGGACACTGATAGTTGTCTTTCTGGGGGTCCGAATTATCTAGTTGGCTTGGCTTGTTGACAAAATGCTCTGTCTTCGCCTGTGGGTCTGGATCGTCATTTGGTTTGGAATGTCGCTGGACGTACTCTGCAGTACGCTGCAATGGATCATGAGTAACTCGTTGTAGACCTAGCACACTGCTGTGTCTGCTGCGTTCACCGTCGGAATATACGGCAGTTTCTAGGGCTTCTGCTTCTGCTATGGCAGCTGCTGTTTCTTTTTCAATAGCAAGTTTCTGTAATGTTGCTTCAAGGCGCGCTTTCTCTGCATCCAGGCCTGCTTGTTGTAGTTTCAATTCTATCTCCTGCTCAGCAAAGGTGCTTCTTGCTTTTGCCGCTTCAGCCTTTGCGCGGGCAATAGCGGCGGCATTGCTGACGGAGGATGTCTTGGAGGAACCAACTCGTGATATCGTCTTGAAAGAGGATGCTCGTCCTTGAGACATGATTCGACAGTTGGGCTAACCGCTGTGATATCCCTTTGTCGGCTCTGCGTGGATAATGGCGGGCTCTGTATGGTCCGATTATTCGGTCCGACCGTTAAGAGGTTGCTGCAATATCCGCATGCAATAACCGTATGCTTGGATAATGTGGGCTCTGTATGTCTGATCTTCTGAGCTTGTTCTCAGCAGTCGTTTTACTATTCTGTCCTCATGCACGTTAGCAGGGTGTGCGATGAGACATGTAGCTAAACCCCCTGTCTTCTTTAAGAAAAAGAGGCTGTAAAACTGTAACCTTCTTTTATTGATTGCAGATGT
Organism: Oophaga sylvatica; assembly: GCA_033576555.1. Classification (NCBI taxonomy): domain Eukaryota; kingdom Metazoa; phylum Chordata; class Amphibia; order Anura; family Dendrobatidae; genus Oophaga; species Oophaga sylvatica. The sequence continues at coordinate 614,071,018 of JARQOD010000001.1, forward strand.
GACAGGAAAGGGTAAAACTATAGAATGCAATAATAAGAGCATTTCAGAATATATAACTGCACAGAGCATGAAACACAAATAGTTTACAATATACAGAATACACAAACTGATTATTACCTACTTAGTACAACAAACGTACTGATAAACACAGGATTATAAACACATAGATAGTGCTTACCGACTATGCTTAGAGCAGGCTGTTTAAGAAACATGAAGAACACGAGTGATGTAGTTTCTCTTAAGGCACATGGAGAATAAATGGCTGCTGTCCTCCTTCAGTGTGATAAACAAAGACCATAATGCAACAGGAACAATCCCACAATGCTCTTGGAATTTCCCACAAGACATCACAAATTAAACTAGAATCTATGCATCAAACAGCCAGCAGGTGGCGCTGCTACCTTACAACATAAAATGTATGAAAGACCAATACATTCAAAAAATTGCAATGTCTATAACAATTGGAGACATAAAAACGATGACTATACTTTCTAGACAGCAATTATATGGCTGGACAGAACAGACTGGATTCTGTTACTCTCCTTCCTCCTGCAACTCTTTCTCCCTCCCTAGCCTAAATGCAGATTGTCTGTGCTGCAAACAATTAGCCCCTTAGAAGGGCTGTTAGCATGACAGCTGAGCGTTTGGCTCCAGTATCACACTACAGGCCTCTCATTCATTATGCTGTGCACACAGGCCTTGGCAAACACTATCTCCCTCCAATAAAAAGTGTCACAGAGCTGTGTAATGGCGTCAGTGTGCCGAGCAGGGCGGCGCCTGTCCTTTGATAACCATTGATGATGTCACATGGCCAGCCAATCACAGTAATGCAGCAACCAAGATGGCTACGGCATTACAGTTACTCACAGGCAATCCTCGCATGCTTATTGGCTGCGTAATAGGCGCCAAAGATGTGTAGCGTGGATTTGAGGTTTACACCTAGCACCGCCCATTACTCGCCAGTAACGAGCACATCCGAGCACTATGTTACTCGAGTGATAACCGAGTATCACAGAGCACGTTTGTTCATCCCTAGTGGAGACGTCTACCCTTGATGTATAGCAATCTGTAGTATAGATTTCCTGGGTCTACAGCATACGGACCCTGACCCTCCATAACATACAAACAACGGTGTTTGTATAGTTGGTCGGACTGGTGCCTAGCTGCCTATTGAATGTGGACTAAACAATGCAAAAGTTCTTCCGGAAGTGTCCCACACAATGTAGGAAGCATGAAAGGAAGTTTTGCCACTAAAGGTAGCAAGTTATTCCTTAGGAGAATGGGAACAGGTAGACATGGTATGTTAAATGAGTGGATATAGAAAAGATTTCTAGCCAACCATAAAGGATGACTTGGCACACTTGTGCAAGTGACATGACAGAATATAAGGAATATAGACACTAGAAGAACCCTGTATATAATATGAGGGTGTCCCATAATTGGTAGAACAGACAAAGAAAGGGCATATCCCACCCCTGGGACCTAGTGATCCCACAGCTCCTCTACCTTATGCTGGCTAGGTGGGTGGACCTGCCCAAGGTGCAGACAGCAGAACCCCTATAAAAGGGACTGTTGTAGCCAATGTGAAGGTCCAAAGCCACATACCCATACTCTGGTGGGGCTGTACCCCCTGGTCTCTAGGGTGTATGTGTCTACCCCTATGCCTAACCCGCTGAAACCTACGGGAGCAGTGGTGAATGCCTCACAGGCCTCTGCGGCCGCTGTAAATGTCACCTGTTACAGTGTCTACAGACCAAAGACACCCAGTGAATTTCTAGCCATGTGTAATACCTTACCAGACCCCAAGAAAACTCTGAATAACTTTCTGAGGAAGGTATGAGGAATCCAGACAGTTTACCAAGCCATTTGGCGTTATCTTTTTCAGGTCCTGGAGGCCAAAAGAGGAGAGGAGCCTGAAAGGTTGTCTCAGGTCCTCTCTGGCCTGTGGGTAGATTACCAGTTCAGCCTGTCGACTTCCAGGTAAAACCTGATGCCAAACCAGTTTGTGTATGCCAGTACCCTTTGAACTGTGCTCAAAAGCAGGCCATAGGTAAGCAAATGAGGGAGATTTTGGACAAGCATCTGGTGGTGCTCGTCAGTAGCCCCTACAATGCAGGGCCCCATGTGCTATAGATCTGTGGCTGCAGCCTCTGAACTAATACAAAGAACTGAGGACCTCACTCACACTCAGTTTCAGAATTGCTTAATTACTGTACATAAAACTTAAAAATCTCTCCCAATCTGGCATCACCAAGCTGCTGACTATATACCGTACTTAGTGATCCTTTAAATCTCGTTTCATACCTCACTGTGCAGTTCATTGTTAGACCACTTATCATGCTGCTTTAAAGTGATATCTTAAACTTTCTGCAAATTTGGCAAGTAGGATAAATAATTCCTGTTCCAGTTCTGCAGACTAAAATTCCTGTTTATTTGGTATAGATCATGAATAATACCAATGCAAGTTTTTCTGCAAAATACTCAATGACTAAATGTTTTCAGAGATGTCAGACTAATGGCCCTTTAAGACATGTTGAAAATTGACGAACAAGTGTTTTTATAAATGCTTGTTCCTGAATATTGGCTCATGTAAACATGCCAGCAATCAATCACACAACGAAAACGCTCATTCATCGGGTGATTTGATTTCTATGCTGGCATAAAATTCTTCGTTATTACCAGTACATTGTCATCAATAAATGGCTCAGTGGCTTTGCAGTGCTGTGGTCCTGGGTTCAAATCCTACAAAAGAGTTTATATATTCTCCTCATATTTGCTCAGTTCCCCTCCGGATTCTCATGTTTTCTCCCACACTCCAAGGACATACTGATTGTGAATTTAGATTGTGAGTCTCAGTGGGGACAGAGATGATGATGATGTCTGTAAAGAGCTGCAGAATATGATAGCACTATATAAGTATGCATAATTAATAACAATAATACATTACAAGCTTCTAAAATGTAATGTATATGGAGACAGAATAATCATATGAGCCATCATCCTGTCCCTATCATTGCTCGTTGACCTTTGTAAACAATCACCAAACAGCATGTATATAGGCGAGCAGCACTCGTCGCTGACTTGACATCAGCTAGCATAAATGGGTCCTAGACCTGTGCATATACGAGGAGGAAGGCCGGGCTGCGGGTACCTGCGTCATGCCGGGTCCGGGACTGTTGAGGCTACCTCCACTGTTGCCGGGGGGAAGGAATAGGGGACAGGACAGGTCCCGTGACCTTAAGAGAGGAGGCGTGGCTAAGCCGGGCAGAGAGCAGGAAAAGCGGGAAAGAGGTCTCAGTTTCCCGCCGGCAGTGAGAGCGGAGGCATGGGTGCGGCGTACTCCGCAGTGTGAGAGACAGCCCCGGCAGATCTCACTCAGACGCTCCAGTAAGACAGAGAGTGTGCAGACCGCAGCGCGCCCAGCTAAGCAGAGTGCAGTGTCCGCCCGGAGGAACGGTTGCCAAATGCAGGACCCTGAGGTGCGCCCCCCATTGCTGATAGACGCGCAGCTGCACATGTGTTGGACAGAGACTCCTGCAGCGCTCCCCACATTGGCTGCACAGATTTATGGACTAGGGGCTCAGCAGGCAGAACTGGTGACCGTCCATTGCCCGCCAGAAGCTGGACCGAGATTTGTTGAATTGCATCTGAGGACATCACGCCGGCCGTTGCCGGTACTTTAACTTTCATCAGACTGTGTGTGGATGAGGACCAGAGCAAATCTCGATAAGTGCTGTTAAAATCACAGACTATTGCGTTAACCCTTTTTCTTCTATTGTTCACTGTTTACTGTTTAATAACTCCCTGCGAGACCATTTCCTTCCTATTTTGTTAAAATTAAATAACATTGTTATACAGCCTTGCTCTGCAATCCCTGCATTACTGCATTCCCGCACCTTCTTACCATAGTCGGCAGGATACAGTCCACAAATGCAGAGGCAGCAGACTAAACTGTCATGGGAGCCCCAAAGTTCAGCTTGCCGCTGGGTGCCATGCTCAGCAATCTCCATAAATTTATGGGGAGCAATATCATGATGTGGGACTGGACCGAGCGGGTTAAAGGCATGTTAACGATATATCCCGTGACCCCTGCTATGCAGGCAGAGATTGCTCTGATGACCCTGGACGGTTAGGCTAGATGTTCTGTAATGTTTTGCCCCCCTTCATGAACGGGACATGCTGACCGAGGTGTTACAGATCTTAGAAAAGATGCATGGAGATCCCACCAATGTTGGAGAATTGCGGATGCACTTGTTCAGCCATGTCCAAATTGAGGGGGAGTCAGTGATACAATACATTAATGCGCTACAGGAGTTGCATGCGCATATCGCCCGACGGGATGATGTGGGGGTAATAGGAGTGGAGCCCCCTGACGTGGTATTGAGGGACCAGTTCATGGTGGGCCTCAGAGACATGTTGCTTAAGGAAGCTTTACGGGAGCGCTTGCGTGCTAGGGCACGTATGACCTTCTTAGAGGTTGAGGCAGAAGCGTGCATAAGAGAGCAGGAGCAGGGGACAGCAACCTTTGCAGGGATGATCCAGAGCAATGAGGTACCCGGTTCGCCGGCGGCAGAACCAGAGCAGGCCCGAGAGATCCGGAAGGAAATATGGGACATGCGAGTAAAGTGGTCCAGCCTCAGAAGAGCCCCCACTGCAGCTCCAAATGTGCCTAGTGACAGGAGTCACCCCGAGCCCCACTTGCTAGTTGAGCATTCCCAAGGAATGGGACAACTCAGCGCAGAGCGGAATCCGACTGGTTTCAAGTGCGAGGACACCGAACACTATGCCCGAGGGTGTGCAAGGCTCGGGCGGTCCCTAGCTCAGCAGCCATTAAACTAGTGGGCTCTGTGGCTGGGAGATGCTGCCTGGAGCCTGAGAGGCCAAGGAGGAGAGAAGGCAGACCCGAAAGTTTAATTTCTACGAGTCCCCTCATATGGGCTGAAATGAATGGGCAAGCCATTCTCTGCCTCGTCGATATTGGATCGCAGGTAACCACCATGCCGGGAACGTATTTTGGATGTTACTTTCCTGAGGTGACACGGCCAGAATGGGGCTCAGTAATCAAGCTGACGGCAGCCAATCAGCTGCCCATCCCGGTCACGGGGTGGTCTGGATGCAGATTACAGTGTGCAGCAGAGATGTGGTCCGGAATAGAGTCGTGTTGGTTGCCGGAGACACTGGCAATGGTCCTGCAGTGACTCTGGGGATGAATGTGCTGAAGGAACTCTGAACCCTCCTGATCAGTGAGCCACAAAGACGCTTTTCTAGACCAATGGAGCCACGAACCCCCCAGAGGAAGGTGTTTCAACTATTGATACGGGTTGCCCAGGCCAGGAAACGTCAAGCGAAGGGAAGGTCCTAGTAAAGGTGCTAGTCCCTGCAGCTGCTAAACTCATTCTACCCCTGGTCAGACTGTGCTCATGTTGCCAGTACGAGCTTGTACGCCTCTCGATGGGGTGGAAGTGCAGATAAAGCCAACCGTCATTGATCAGCTACCCTCGGTGCTCCTCGCCGCTTGGACCTTAGCCACAGTACATGATGGTAATGTGGTGGTGCGGTGTGTTAACCTGAGAAAAGAAGACCTCACCCTCTCACCTAAGAGTGATGTGGCTCAGGTACTGGGCGTGCAGGAGGAGCTGGTACAACCAAAGGCCGTACAGTTGGCAGCCATGCAAGGGGACCCCTGGACCCTAGCTCTCACAATGACACCGGAACATCCGCCTGGAGGCTTGAAGGAGGGTCGTCGAATTCTGGAACAGATGTGGAACAAACTGACGGGACTCTCCCCGTAACAGGTGCAACAGGTGGAAGCTGTGCTGGAGCGTTACCAGGAGGTCTTTGCTCACCTTAAAGATGACTTTGGGTGCACCATGGCTATAACCCATGAAATTCCTACAGGAAATGCTGCCCCAGTCCGGAAGAGATATCAGCAGATGCTGCCTCAAATATACAAGGAAGTAAAGGAGATGCTGGTACACATGCTGAAGAGTGGAGTCATATGGGAGAGTCAGAGCCCGTGGGCGGCTCCCATTGTTTTAGTCCGGAAAAAAGACGTAACCCTGCGCTTCTGTGTCAATTACAGACGACTGAATGATGTACGGTGCGGGACTCCTATCCATTGCCCAGAATCGAGGAGTCGTTATCTGCCCTGGGAAAGGAAAAGTATTTTTCTTCCCTTGATCTGGCCAGCGGGTACTGGCAGGTGCCCATGGCTGAACACGATCGACTGAAAACAGCGTTCATAATGCCCATCGGATTGTTTGAGTTTAATCGGATGCCCTTCGACCTGACTAATGCTCCCCGGACGTTTCAGCGATTGATGGAAAGATGCCTGGGGATCTGAACTTCGAAGCAACACTTATCTATCTGGATGATATCATTGTCTATGCGGTCACCTTTGAAAAACATCTCCAGCGGCTTGAACAAGTGTTGAGTTGACTGTGGAAGCATGGCCTGAAAGTGAAGCCCCAAAAATGTCACCTTTTCCGCAAACAAATCGAGTATCTGGTGCACCTTGTTTCCGCTGAAGGAGTGAGATCTGCACGTGAGAAGATAGCTGAAGTTTAGAACTGGCCTACACCGAAGACAGTGAAAGATGTTTGGGCCTTTCTGGGGCTTACCGGGTACTACCGAAGGTTTGTGAAGAATTTCACCCATATTGCTAATCCGCTGCTGGAACTACTAAAGGGAGTGCCGTCTGGCTCAAAAAATCGGACTATCCAATGGGGAAGTAGCCAGGAAGAAGCCTTCAGAGCAGGGGCTTACATAGAAATCATGGGGCCCCATAGCAAAAGTCTAAATGGGGCCCCCCCCAAAAAAAAAAAAGTTTCTGCTATAAGACAGAGGCGTCCCTCTGGAAAAAGACATTCAAGTATTTCATGTATATATTTCATATATTTCAAGTATATATGTATATTCATGTATTTCTATGCAGCAGCGCACTCCACTCCCGAGCATCGGACGATTTCCTCGCATGTGTGATCCCAGCCTAAAAGGGCGAGTGGGAGCCGCCCTGGGACTCTTTCTACTTCTACACTGCACTAGTAAGACGAACGTGCAGGTTATAGAAATTGCACTGCATGTGTCAAACACAGAGCACAAATAATGTGCTCACACGAAAAGTCACCTAGTAGGGTCTGGTGATATCAGAAACATGTGTATGTATACACACATACACAGTGAGTTGTCAGAATCTGAGACAATGCAAGCATTTCAACCTCTGTCCCAGTAATAAAGCATGAGTAACCCCCTTCAATACCATTAATGCCCCCTCCTCCGAGTGCTCCCTTAAAACAAATAATGTCAGCGGGCCCTGAGAGCTCCCCTTAAAAAAAAAGTATGGATGTCACCTTTCATCACCTCATACAAAAAAAAAAAAAAAAAAAAAGTTTTTACTCACCAAATGCAAGAGACTGAGCGCCATTTTCCCCTTTGCACATGCAGCACAAAGCAGGGACATTACAGTGTCACTGATACAGGACGTGGATGTTTCGTAGGCCTACATCAGCCTGCAGCATGGAGAGTGGTGAGGCAGAGAACTTATGGCACCCTGCTCCACCACAGGATCCCTCAGGTCATACACTGAGGATCAGTAAGCCAAAACAACGAGCGGGTGATAAATACAGAAGTGGTGACGTGTTTCTATTATACTTTTCCTCCGATTGCTCCATTGCCGGTTTTGGCTTCCAAAGACTGAACGTGGCCTTAGGGTCATGCTCGTATGAATACAGGAGATCTGGTACACCCAGCCAAAAGTCTAGGGCTTTTCCACTGCACCACATCTCTGGCACTATATACACTACAACTACTTTTTTTCTCATGAAAATTTCACACCCCTAAGAATTTTGCACCCAGGGCAACAACCCATATGTACCCCCTCCCTATGCTACCTTACTGCACACAGTAATGCCCCAATTGCTCTGGGGGTCACCTCTGGCCTTTGTGCTCTCGGCTGCAGCGATGCAGTCACATACACAGCTCCCCCCACAGGTCAGTGCCCGGGCGGCTGTCACATTATGTACTTTACACCTCTGCAGCAAAGCAAACGGCCCCGATTGGCTGAGAGGTGGGAGATTTTTTTTTTAACCACTTTACATCCTGGACAATCCCTTTAAACTGATCAATGCTACATTTAGCTCTGCTTCATTGTATGAAAATACAGAGATGATGAGCGATCGCAACGGTAAGACGACAACTCGGAGCAGACGCGGACCACACACACCCTAGGGTGAGCGCTCCTCAGGGGCTGCACGGCTTGTGGGTCACAGAGGTAACAGACACGCACATTAGCTTTGCTCAGCTTGGTCACGGTTTTGGTTTCTTCCACTAAATTTATATCAAAATGACAATGTAAAAGGACAGGAAATAATGGGAGAAACCTCATGTGCCCACAGAGTGATATTATAGGCTGCAACCTGTGCTATTAACCAAACCACAGCTCCTGTGTGTATATGGCTGTATGCTGTATATTTACAGTATATATATAGATGGAGTGCTCAGTGAGCACACATGACTACAGACACAGAATACACAGCTGTCTTCTCAGAGCAGACATAAGCTGGCATTGCTGCAGGCACGGGGGCAGCACAGCACACAGGACATGGACATACTCACTCTGCTCAGACACTCAGCTCCTGTCCTGACATTAGCCTGACACACACACACAGCACTTCCGGGATCCGGCCCTCCCCCTGCCGGCTACACACAGCACTGCGCGTCACTGTGCAGCTTTTGTCCCGCCTTTATAATGGACGACGTACAGCGCAGATAGTGCGGGGTGTGGAGAGTGGAATGTGCGGTCACCGGTGCTCGCCGCAGCTGAGGGTGAGCTGGCGCAGGCTGCTCTGCAGCTTCCTGGAGCGCAGCGCCGTGTCCCTCCATAGGTGGGCGGTCTTCAGGTCACAGGCATCCTTAGGTGCCGCCTGGGGCTTGTCAGCACAGCTGCCAAACCGCAGCGGTCGTCGCGGGCCCCCTCACCTGTCCGGGCCCCATAGCAGCTGCGTGGTCTGCTTCTATTGACGGTACGCCACTGCTTCAGAGCCTTGAAGATGGCCTTGACTGAGGCCCCAATACTCACCTATGCAGATTTCTCACAGCCCTTCATCCTTCACACCGATGGAAGCCTACATGGCCTGGGGGCCGTTCTACTGCAAATGCAGGAAGGGAAAGAATGCGTGATTGCCCAAGCGAGCCAGTCTCTTCATGACTCAGAATGGAGAACGGACAATTACAGCTCCTTCAAGTTGGAATTGGTGTGGGCGATGACCGAAAAGTTTGCAGAATACTTGTCGGTGTCTGAAGTCCTGGTGTGCAGGGTCGGACTGGCCCACCGGAGAACCGGAGGATTCTCCGGTGGGCCCTGGCATCTGGGGGGCCCTGGCACCTGCTGGCATACAGGGGCCAGTTTCCTAGGGCCCCCGCTGCTCCAGGGGCCCCCAGCCGGTGGTGTGTCGCTAATAGCGGCACACCACGCAGCTGCCATGGGGGCCCGTGCCAGCGGAGCAGCAGCGGGTGACAGGAGGCAGGAGCCCCTGTCCCCGCTGCTAAAGAAAATGAATATTCACTGCTTCCCACGCCCACATGGGCGTGGGAAGCAGTGAATATCATTACTTACCTGTCACTCGCTCCAACCGCTGAGCGCCGCTGTGTCCTCGCGTCCTCTCTTGCTGCGGTGTTCAGGCAGAGGGCGCGATGACGTCATTAGTGAGCGCCGCGCCCCCTGCCTGAGCATTCACTGCCGGAGGACCCGAAGACAGCGGCGCTCAGCAGTGGACCCGGTGACAGGTAAATATCGCAGGTGCTGGGGCCCTGAGCCTGCTCAGGACACCAGCACCTGGCCCCCAGCGATGAGAGGTGAGTATGTCTTTTTTTTTTTTTGCAGCATCTATGGGGGCATAATCTGTGGAGCATTTATAGGGCATAATCTATGGGGGCATAATCTGACGAGCATTTATGGGGGCATAATCTATGGGGGCATAATCTGGGGAGCATTTATGGGGGCATAATCTATGGGGGCATAATCTGGCGAGCATTTATGGGGGCACAATCTATGGGGGCATAATCTGGCGAGCATTTATGGGGGCATAATCTATGGGGGCATAATCTGGGGAGCATTTATGGGGGCATAATCTATGGGGGCATAATCTGGGGAGCATTTATGGGGGCATAATCTATGGGGGCATAATCTGGGGAGCATTTATGGGGGCATAATCTATGGGGGCATAATCTGGCGAGCATTTATGGGGGCACAATCTATGGGGGCATAATCTGTGGAGCATTTATGGGGGCATAATCTATGGGGGCATAATCTGTGGAGCTTTTATGGGGGCATAATCTATGGAGCATCTATGGGGGAATAATCTAAGGAGCATTTATGGGGGCACAATCTATGTAGCTTCTATGGGGGCATAATCTAAGGAGCACTTATGGGGGCACAATCTATGGAGCTTCTATGGGGGCATAATCTAAGGAGCATCTATGGGGACAGAATCTATGGGGGCACAATCTATGGGGGCACAATCTATGGGGGCATAATCTATGGGGGCATAATCTATGGAGCATCTATGGGGCATAATCTATGGAGCATCTATGGGGGCATAATCTATGGAGCTTCTATAGGGGCATAATCTATGGGGGCATAATCTAAGGAGCATTTATGGGGGCATAATCTATGGAGCATCTATAGGGGCATAATCTATGGGGCACAATCTAAGGAGCATCTATGTGGGCATAATCTAAGGAGCATTTATGGGGGCATAATCTAAGGAGCATTTATGGGGGCATAATCTATGGAGCATCTATAGGGGCATAATCTATGGGGGCACAATCTATGGAGCTTCTATGGGGGCATAATCTAAGGAGCATCTATGGGGGCATAATCTAAGGAGCATTTATGGGGGCATAATCTATGGGGGCATAATCTGTGGAGCATTTATGGGGGCATAATCTATGGAGCATCTATGGGGGCACAATCTATGGAGCATCTATGGGGGCATAATACATGGGCAGCATATGGGGCACAATCTATGGAGCATCTTGTGGGGCATAATACACGGGGCAGCATATGGGGCATAATCTCATATTCCACCTTCGGCTTATACTCGAGTCTATAAGTTTTCCCAGTTTTTTGTGGCAAAATTAGGGGGGTCGGCTTATACTCGAGTATATATGGTATCTATCTATTATCTATCTATCTATATATATATATATATATATATATATATATAGCATTATACCCTATGAGGGTGGGCAGCATTATCCTCTATGAGGGGGGCAGCATTATCCCCTATGAGGGGGGCTGCTTTATAATCTATGAGGGAGGCTACCCCAATTCCTGCTACATAATTAAGACATGTACTACCTTATATTATACCCTGATATTAGCGTGTTTTACTGCACAATTGGTTGTCTTGTATTTATTTCTATGTAGCTACATAGTGGGCCCCAAGAATGATTTTCTCTGGTGGGCCCAAGGTGTTCCAGTCCGACGCTGCTGGTGTGCCTCGATAGCAATACCCTAGCCCACCTGGAGAATGAAAAATTGGGGGCCTTAGAGCAGCGATGTGTGGCCCGCATGGCGAAGTATCAGTAGAAGATCGCTTATCAGGCCGGAGCCGAAAATACGCATGCTGATGCCCTTTCGAGAGTGACCCATGAGCTGCTTAAACATGAACGAGATGAAGAATTGGAGGCAGAAAAGATTCCTGGTTTCCGGGAGCTTGCTAGGTCGTTGTTGGCGACGCAGGGACAGATCGGAGAGGTGTCTTTAGAACAGGTGCTGGGATGGCCTGGGTGCAACTCCAGCAAGTAGATAAGGAACTGGCCCATTTGAGACAGTGGGTGGCTCTGAAGTGACTTTCCAGCCAGCGTGAGAGAGATGCTCTGTCCCCAGGGCTCTGCAGATCTTGAGACAGTGGGAGAGACTCCAGTTGGAGGATGGCTTGCTGTATAGGAGATTGCAGCTGGTGCGGGAGTTGGGGGTAACCTGGCAAGTGGTGCTCCCAGAGATGTTGATTCGTGTAGTGGCTACGGAGGCCCATGAGAGAGGGGCTCACTTTGGTCCGGAGAAGATGTTCCAGTGGTTGCAGAGGCGGGTATATCACCCCTGATTGAAGGCTGCAGTAGAAGAAGCCTGCCAACGATGTCGGAGCTGTGAACTAGCCAAACCGCCAGAGTAGAGAACCCCGATGCAGACCATCTCAACTTCTGCCCCCTTTGTCACGCTGTTACTGCAAACAGGAGGTCTGGGGTCTATGCTGACCCTAAGCTGGGGTCCTGACTAATCCCTCTAACTGGAGGTACTGTTGATGGTACAGAGGTCCAGGCCGCCAGCGTAATCCCTACCTCCTGAGGATCCCTGAACCTCAGTGATCCAGTCCTGAGAAGGACCCTGATCACAACACCGGGGACTGGTAGGTATATGCCTAAACACAGTAATAAACGAACGAGACAGTACAAGGGGTAAACTAAAATCCACCTTGCATACAAAAGTCACACCACAGGAAACAGAGGGGACACCAACGGGTACGGAGATAAATGATAAAGCGAGGAGGGGAAAAAAGACCACACAGGTACTCTTAACTTCAGCCTTCACCATACAACGATCCGCTCTGCTGGTCTGCATGAATGCTTTCACCGACACTTCCCAGCAGACAGGCAGGTATTTGAAGGAAACCAAGTACCACAACATTAATTGCAGCTGAGCGAGGCTGGTCTAGTCCAGCACAGAGAGAGGAAGAATTAACTCCCTCTCTGCCGAAAAACACCCAGCACCAGAAACTCAGCTGTGAGAAGTCAGGGTGTGCAATCGTGACGATCTTCGCAGCGACACACCCGTGACAGTACCCCCTTCTACGAGGGGCCTCCGGACCCTCAGGGCCGGGTTTATCTGGGTGAGTAGTGTGGAAGGCCCGAACCAATCGGTCTGCGTTAATATCCGACTCAGAAACCACGTCCTCTCCTCAGGACCATACCCCCTCCAATGAACAAGGTACTGAAGGGACCGGCGATTCAAACGTGAATCGATGACTCTCGACACCTGGAACTCCAAGTTACCATTGACCACCACAGGAGGAGGAGGTAAAGGTGAAGGTATCACTGGCGCCACATACCTCTTAAGCAACGATCTGTGGAACACATTATGAATTTTAAATGTAGGAGGGAGGTCAAGACGGAATGCAACCGGATTAATTATAGCACTGATCTTGTATGGCCCGATGAACCTGGGACCCAGTTTCCAGGAGGGAACCTTAAGTTTTATATTTTTGGTAGACAACCATACCAGATCGTTCACACATAGGTCCGGACCAGACACTCTCCTCCTATCAGCCATACATTTGTATCGGTTCCCCATAGTACTCAGATTATTCAGCACTCCTCTCCACACTGAAGCAAGTGACGACGAAAATCGTTCCTCCTCAGGAACCCCAGAAGATCCCCCCTATTGAAAGTACAAAACTGGGGGTGAAAACCATATGCCTCAAAAAACGGGGACTTACCAGTGGACTCGCTCCGCCTATTATTTAGAGCAAATTCCGCCAGAGGCAAGAAAGAAGCCCAGTCCTCCTGGTTCTCTGACACAAAACACCGGAGATATGTCTCCAAGCTCTGGTTCAGACGCTCTGTCTGATCATTGGTCTGCGGGTGAAAAGCCGATGAAAATGACAACTGCATCCCCCGCCGTGTACAAAATGCTTTCCAGAATTTGGACACAAACTGAGACCCCCGATCCGACATCACATCGGAGGGTACCCCGTGAAGCCTTACAATCTCCCCAATAAACACCTGCGCAAGAGTTTTAGCATTAGGAAGAGCAGGAAGAGCGATAAAATGTGCCATCTTGCTGAAGCTGTCCACTACAACGAGTATGACTGTTTTACCGGAAGATGGCGGGAGGTCCGTAATGAAGTCCATAGACAGATGAGTCCACGGACGCTCCGGGATCTTCAAAGGTAAGAGGGTCCCCGACGGACGAGTATGTGGGGTCTTAGAGCGCGCACAAACCTCGCAGGACGTGACAAAAGTTACCACCTCCCTATGTAAGTTAGGCCACCAAAACCGGCGCGAGAGGAGATCCTCAGTTGCTTTACTCCTGGGTGTCCTGCCAAAGCTGAATTATGGTGTGCCTCGATCACCTTTTGTCGCAACTGATTTGGAACAAACAGTCTCCCTGGAGGACCTACAGGGGCGTCCCCCTGAGCCTCCAATACCTCCTCCTCAAGCTCAGAGCATACTGCCGACACCACCACCCCTCCTGAAGGACCGGAACCGGGTCCTCCGTATTCCCAGCCCCTGGGAAACAGCGAGATAAGGCATCCGCCTTAACATTTTTTGAGCCAGGACGATATGTGACGACAAAATTAAAACTGGTAAAAAACAACGACCACCTAGCTTGTCTGGGATTCAGACGTTTAGCGGACTCTAAATATAGCAGGTTTTTTGTGATCGGTAATGACGGTGACCGGGTGGACTGCCCCCTCCAAAAAATGACGCCACTCCTCAAAAGCCAACTTAATGGCCAAGAGTTCCCTATTGCCGACATCATAATTCCTCTCAGCGGACGACAATTTTTTAGAGAAGAAGGCGCACGGATGCCATTTACCAGGGGACGAACCTTGTGACAATACTGCTCCCACCCCTACCTCGGAAAAGTCCACCTCAACAATGAACGGCTGTGACGCATCAGGTTGAATAAGTATGGGTGCAGAAGCAAAACATTTTTTCAAAGAGGAAAACGCTTGACAAGCCTTGTCAGACCACTTTGAAAAATCCGTCCCTTTTTTAGTCATGTCTGTGAGAGGTTTAACTATGGACGAAAAATTACGAATGAACTTCCGGTAGTAGTTAGCAAACCCCAGGAAACGTTGTAATGCCTTAAGATCCTCTGGCAGATCCCACTCAAGAACTGCCCGCACTTTCCCAGGGTCCATACGAAAACCGGATGCTGACACCAGGAACCCTAAAAACTGAAGTTCCTGTACGGCGAACACACACTTCTCCCATTTGGCGTACAGTTTATTATCCCGCAAGATCTGTAACACCTGCCTAACATGCTCCTGATGAGACACAAGATCCGGCGAGTAAATTAAGATATCATCCAGATATATGACCACAAACTGTCCCATTAGGTGGCGAAAGATGTCATTTACAAAGTGTTGAAACACCGCCGGGGCAATACTCAGACCAAATGGCATGACAAGGTTCTCATAATGCCCCTCCGGAGTGTTAAACGCCGTCTTCCACTCATCCCCCTCCTTCATCCTAATCAGATTGTACGCCCCCCTGAGATCCAACTTAGAGAACCATTTGGCACCCACGATCTGATTGAAGAGATCGGGAATAAGTGGGAGCGGATACGGATCTCGGACCGTAATTCGATTAAGCTCACGGAAATCCAGGCAAGGGCGTAGGCCTCCATCTTTTTTTTTCACAAAGAAGAACCCCGCGGCCACCGGGGAAGATGAAGGTCTAATATGCCCCTTAGCTAGACTCTCTGAAATATAATCCTTCATGGCCTGTCTCTCAGGACCAGAAAGGTTATACAACCTAGATTTCGGTAACTTGGCCCCAGGGAGCAAGTTAACAGAACAGTCATACTTGCGATGAGGAGGTAGTTCTTGACACCCTTTCTCCGAGAATACATCCTCAAAGTCCACCAGAAATGGAGGTAAGGCCCTAGGAGCGACCGCCCCAATGACCGTATTCATGCAGTTTTTATGACAGAATTCACTCCATTGGCTTATCTCTCTGGATTGCCAATCAATAACCGGGTTATGCTTAGTTAACCAAGGAAGGCCCAGCACTATAGGAGTGGGAAGACCCTCCAACACATAACAAGACAACAGTTCTTTATGTAACGCCCCCACTTGAAGATCTATGTTATGCACTGCTTGCAAAAAACTTCCCTGACCGAGAGGTCTGGCGTCGATCGAGAATATGGGGACGGGTTTAGTCAACACACTCAATCGCATACCTTGAACCCGGGCAAAGCGAGCATCCACCAGGTTAGCCCCGGACCCACTATCCAAAAGAACAGATATCCTCTCAGTTCTCGCACCCACCACCACCTCCGCCGGTACGAGAAACTGAGACGAACTTAGGGACGAAATACTTACTCCCAGATTGCCGTCCACCACACAATCTGGGATCAATAGTTTTCCGGCGACTTCTCACTCTGCAAAGGACGGGATGGACACCCCCTAATAAAATGTCCCTTTTTTCCACAGAAGAAACAACCTCCTGTTTTGTGGCGCCCCACCGATCCCCCCCCCCCGGAATGATGTCCCTCCTAATTGCATAGGCTCCTCTGGACTGGCCAGGGGAAGCTCCATATAAGGGACCCTTGAGGAAGGTGGAGTCATCACAGGGGGCAAGGTTACCCCGCACCTCTCCCGAAGACGTCTGTCAATACGAATAGCAAGGGCCATAGCGGCTTCCAGTGACGTGGGAGGGTCATACTGTGCCAGCACATCCTTTAATTTGTCAGATAAACCTTGACAAAACTGGCTCCTAAGAGCCGGGTCATTCCACTGGGTGTCTGTGGCCCACCTACGGAACTCCGAACAGAATTCC
>JARQOD010000001.1:614087686-614104763 GCA_033576555.1 Oophaga sylvatica
ACAGGTCCCAGCAACCAGGCAGGACAGTTGCCGTGTCAATATGCAATGAAATCACGATATACTTCTACTAATATGCCTAGGTCCCAACAATTACTTACTGAAGCTGTCCAGAATGTAATCCTGTATGTTTTCCCTGTCCACTCCGAACAATGTATTAAAAAAAAGTTAGAAGAATTCAGCTTGTTCTGTATCAGGAAAAAAAACCAGCCAGGAGTAGTTCTAGCCCCCATCTCCACAAGCAGACATCTGCAGCTCCAAGGACAGTTCTTATCAGTGCCCACATAGCAAACTCCAGCCCCCCTTCAACTTAACCCTGTGTACGGGTTGGTACAAAAATTATGGGCAGTTAATGCAGCTACTGATCTGGAAACTCCAGTGGTGTCTAATATATATATATACACTTTTGTTCCAGATATCTCAGGATGCTGCTTAGTTTACAGTTATTGATTTTGCCAATGTTATTTTTATAATATGTTGATGATTTACTGATTTGTGTTTTTCCAGGAAATAGTGTCGTATTGCAACAATATTACTTATGTTGTTTCTGTATCAAGCAGGTTGTAAAGCGTTGAAGGATAAACTGCAATTTTGTAAATCTTCAGTTATCTTTTTGGGACATTGCATTATACCAGGGGGAACGACATCGGACCAGCGCTCGCAAAGAAGCTGTACAGAATTTTCCTATTCCTGTTAATGTTGCCGCTCTTAGGATATTTCTTAGACTGATTTTCTACTGCAGGCAGTGGATTCATGCTGTATCAATCCTCATGCAGCCTTTCTATGACTGTATCACCATTGTGCTTTTTAAACTAACTCCTGAAGGTATAGACGGTTTTTATTTTTCTCTCAAAAACAGGATTGTGGCAGCTCCAGTGCTAGGAATCCCCAACTATGAACTACTATTCACCCTGTATCTCCATGAACAGCAGGGACACGCGGCAGGGGTATTGACTCAGTTACATGGTGACAATCAAAGGCCAGTGGCCTGTTTCAGTGGAAGACTAGATGCAGTGGCTAGAGGTGCCCCGTCCTGTGTACGGGCAGTACATGCTGTAGGACTATTGCTCCACAAATCATCAGATATCGTTCTTGATTATCCACTGACAGCACTTACACCTCATGATGTATACATCATACTGAACCAGGTGCAGTCGGCACATCTTTCAGCTGCACGTCATCTTCGATTGCAATGTGCACTTTTAATGCCTCCAAATGTTTCTTTGCAGAGATGTACCACACTTAATCCTGTCACATTGTTACCTCTCTCGGATCTAGGGGGAGGTCAGGTATTGTACGGTATTGTACAAAAGAAGATCCAAGAGAGGAGATTCCTTATGATTATGTTCAGCTTATGGCACAGGAAACAGCAGGCCTACCCACAGTGTTTGAAACTGAAAGATGTAATGTTGACTTTAAATCTTTTGTAGAACTCGCTACCAAGATGACTCAGGTACCTTCCACACCAGGTATGCCATCGTCTCCCTGAATGCAGTAATCAAAGCAGAACCAATGCTCCCATATCAGTAGGCCCAGGAGGCTGAATTTAAGGCTCTGACCGAGGCCTGTAAGATAGCTGAAGGTAGAATTGTTAACACCTACACAGATTCTAGATAAGCATTCGGTATAGCTCATGATTTGGGTCCAATTTGGAAGTCTAGAGGATTCCTGATGGCAGCAGGACATCCCATTAAAAATGCTGACGCAGTCCAGCAGTTAATTGATGCATTACAATTACCAAAAGAAGTAGTTGTCAAAAGTTAAAGCACATACCAGATGCACTGATCAGGTGAGTAAAGGAAACGCAATGGCCGATGCAGCAGCAAAAACAGCAGCCAGTAGACCACTCCAAGGGGTAACGATGCACCAGGTAAGCGCTCCCAAAAATCCCTTTGTGTCGGAGGATGCCTTAGCCCAGATGCAGGCTCAGGTGCGCCAGGAGGAAGTAGAAAAGTGGGAAAAAGAAGGTGCATGTCTGAATGCAGCAACTGGGGTATGGGGAAGAGGGATGCGCCGATGCCTTCCAAGAGCGTTGTACCCTGCGGTCGCCCAGATGTTACATGGGCCAACCCACCAGTCCAAAACTGCTGTAATGAGCGTGATGCAGAAGCATTGGGCGGCACCAGGCTTTTCCACCTGTATAGAAGGTTTGATCCAGGGATGCATGGTATGTGCTACACATAATAAGAGAAGGGTAGTCAAGACACCACCCAAACACGCCCCTCGGCCCTTCTATCCTTTCCAGAGACTGCAGATTGATTATATTCAGTTGCCAAAATCAGGTTCATGGGAGTACGTGTTGGTGTGTTTTTGATTTATTCTCAGGTTGGCCGGAGGCTTTCCCGATTGCCAAGGCTACGGCTGCGGCAACCGCAAAGAAGCTGCTTGCGGAGGTGGTGTGCAGGTATGGAGTACCAAAGGTGATCGAAAGTGACAGAGGTACACATTTCACAGGTGAAATAATGAATGAAGTCTTGACAGCTCTGGGAATTCAACAAGCTTTTCATACCCCATATTACCACAAAGCGGTGTAAAAGTAAAAGGACTAAATAGGATATTGAAGTTAAAAATCTAAAAGGCCATGGCTGAAACAGGGAAATCTTGGCCTGAATGTTTACCATTAGCCCTATACTCAGTAAGGTACACTCCAAGTAGAAAAACTGGACTTTCTCCGTATAAAGTACTATTTGGCAAAGTGCCTAGTTTAGGATGTTTCTTTTCCCAAGCATTGGAAATAAGTAACCATGTATTAAGCTCATATGTAAGGGATTTGTATAAAAGACTCAAGAAAGTATATGATAATGTTTTCAGTTCTCTTCCAGATCCGAACCAGGATCCTGGGAGTCTGCAGTCTGCAGTCTGGAGACTAGGTAGTCATTAAAAGACACGTGAGAAAGAGTCTGGATCCGAGAATCTAGCTCCACTGATATCCAGGAAGAGAAGGAGTCTGGGTCAGCTGCACACCAGTTATGCTGAGGATCCCAAAGTTTATATGGATCCCATAGGTGTTCCTAGGGGGGGTCCCAGACGAATACAAACTCAGAATCAGATCCTGGCGGGTTTCCGTTCTCTCATCCCAACTGTGCAGATCAATTACAATGTAGATTGGATAAATTATATATACTACACCGAGCAAAGATTTATCAATATCAATTTTAGTCAAGATGCTTTCCAGGGTATAGTTGAGAAACTGGGCCCAAAACAAAAGACTGACTCTTCAAAATAGACTGGCCATTGACATGATTCTAGCTGAAAAAGATGAAGTCTGTGGGATGATAGGGGAAGAATTTTGTACTTATATTCCTCAGAATTCTGGAGTCAATGGTAAAACTATAGTGGCCCTTACAGAGATTAAAAATCTGGCTCAGGAAATAAAAGCCAATGCAGAAGTAGATACCTCTTTCTTCTTAAGATGGCTTGGAGGACTTAAAGAATTTCTCCAACAAGCCTGCTTAGTGGTTGTGGGGCTTTTGGTGCTAGGATTGATAATTCTATGTTGTGTGATATCTATGTATAGGAAAGCTGTGACCAATGCAGCCGCCTCCTCAGGTACTTTCCTTCATCAGGAAGTTGTGTCGCTACTATATGAAGACACTGATAAGGGTGATATGGAGAAATGTATTCCGCAGGATAAACCTGATAAAAACCCCTATAACAAAATACAAATGGGAATAAGAGATTTAGTTTAGGGATAGTGGAAGAACTCCATGTGCATGTTTGGTAGGGACTTGGTTGTTTGGGGGCGGTCCATAAGGGGCCAGTTTCTAAAATGACCAAGCGAAGAAATCCATTACCCCTGTCCCCACACATGGACAGTCTCGAAGGCCGCATATATTAAGGGAAAAACTTATTGTTTAGGGGGATTGTCAAGGTAAAATATAATTTTCTACTATACTTTTATATTTATAGTGTGTATATGTATTTTGTAAACACGAAGTTTTCCTTAAAAGAATAATAAGATAATGTTAGTATCTGCTGGTGTTTGTCCCATCTTGTGTCCTATCACTGTATTACACTAAATTGAACTGGATCTACTGAAATGCCCCCACCTTTGGAGAATTGAGGAAACACATGATACACGAGAACAATAGAATCTTTCTTCAAGAAACGAAACTGAGGATGACAACACATCAAGGAGGACTTAGAAGAAGATCTAAGGACCCAATTAGGATGACCAGATGCTGAATATATACATATATGGACATCATTCAGCATATCTTCTCCTCAATCCCGCCTTTACTCCACCCCAATATTCTGTGTATGTAATCTTATGTATGTGAATAAAAAGTTCAGTGCTTACTGGAGATGGCCGCCTAATAGCACCATTTTCTTTAGGGCACGTTCTGAAGTCTGAACCAGCGTATTGCCTGATTCATTCTCGGTCGACCCGTGCTCTTAGTCTAATTTGGAGTGACTGGAGGATGAGTGGTTTGTCGTTACGACCCCGACAACCTAAAGAGATACTCTGTGCTAGGAGCGAAAATCAGGGGCTAAAGGCAAAGATGGAAAGTTTGGTTAGAAAACAGTATGTTACGTGCTTTAATGATAAGTTGTATTAACTGCCATATATGGTAATTCCGCTTCCTGCTTCAGGGTGTATATAAGCCCCTTTGTTAGCAATAAACTATAGAGTCTATTGACGCACCTTTGGTTTGTGTCTTATTCTCTCTGGTACCACATTCAGAGGAGGAAAGGGTTAACAAGATAACAGCGACGACACAAACATATGAGTAACAAAAGCTTATATTGACAGTTAGGGTACATACTCACTGGCGCCGAAAAAAATCGTTCCGTATTCTGCAGGAAAAAAACGGTACATTTGTAGTAAAAAGGCATGCGATTTGCATGCGATTTTAAATTTATTATAGAAGATCAAGGGCTTCGCAGGGATTAAGAGTTAAATAAAAGATGGTCAAAAAAACGTGTTTTTATTTCATTAAAATTATTTATTCTTAAAGTGTGTGTGTTTTTTTTATTTCCTTCAATAGGATTAATAATTGATAGTTGTCTAATTGACAGCTCTCAATTATTAAACTGGCTTAAAGTGACCTTTCAATTGCAAGGTGGCTTTAACCCCTTATTAACCCATTCGCCACCGCTACAGGCAATGGGAATAGACGGGCAAAGTGCCAGAAAGGGCGAATCTAATTAGAGATTTGCCCTTTCTGGGGTGTCTGGGGGCAGATGTTAGTAGCCAGGGGGGCACAAAAAAAATGTACCCTCCCTAGGCTAATATTATCTGCCCCCACTCGCTTGCTTTGTCTGTCTGGTGGAGAAAATACAGCGGGAGCCCACGCATTTTTTTTTCAACAAATTTACACCTTTAATTAACCCCTACATGTCTGAAATTTTGCACACATACACTTATGTAATTGTAAGTTAAAACCATATATCAAAATACATGACATGACATGGTTAACTGTGTGGAAACAATGTATCATTTAATGTCGGCTTCTGTGATTTCAGAAAAGCCGGTAATTGAATTAGCGGCTATTATACTATGTAGAAGTGTATGAACTATAAATATATATATATATATGTATGTGTTACAATGACATGTATATAATATATATATATATATATATATGTATTCTATGTGTATGTATCTAGTGTTTTGTGAGCTGTCAGTGTGATTTTACAGTAGCCGGGGATGAATTGCCGGCTTTTCAAAGGAGACTGGTGCGTATAAATCGGACAGCACTTGCATGGTGCGAGTGCTGTGCGTTTTTTAATCGCACCCATTGACTTGCATTGGCGATTATCATCCCAAAATCGCATCAAATTGCAGCTTGCTGCGATTTTTTTCTCACACCAATTTCTGATGAGAAAAAAATCGCAAATGAGAACTCACCTATTGAATAACATTTGTCAGATTTGAATCCGATTTTTTTTCGCCTGAATATCATCCGTTTTCGGCGCCAGTGAGTATGAGGCCTTAGAATGAGTTAATGCAGCAAGTCAATATTTGCAGTGTTGACCCTTCTTCTTCAGGACCTCTGAAATTCTCCCTGGCATGCTCTCAATCAACTTCTGGACCAAATCCTGACTGATAGCAGTCCATTCTTGCACAATCAATGCTTTCATTTTGTCAGAATTTTTAGGTTTTTGTTTGTCCACCCGTCTCTTGATGATTGACCACAAGTTCTCAATGGGATTAAGATCTGGGGAGTTTCCAGGCCATGGACCCAAAATCTCTATGTTTTGTTCCCTGAGCCATTTAGTTATCACCTTTGCTTTATGGCAAGGTGCTCCATCATGCTGGAAAAGGCATTGTTGATCGCCAAACTGCTCTTGGAGGGTTGGGAGAAGTTGCTCTTGGAGGACATTCTGGTACCATTCTTTATTCATGGCTGTGTTTTTAGGCAAGACTGTGAGAGAGCCGATTCCCTTGGCTGAGAAGCAACCCCACACATGAATGGTATCAGGATGCTTAACAGTTGGCATGAGACAAGACTGGTGGTAGCGCTCACCTTGTCTTCTCCGAATGAGGCGTTTTCCTGATGTCCCAAACAATCGAAAAGGGGATACATCAGAGAAAATAACTTTACCCCAGTCCTCAGCAGTCCACTGCCTGTACCTTTTGCAGAATATCAGTCTGTCCATGATGTTTTTTCTGGAGAGAAGTGGCTTCTTTGCTGCCCTCCTTGAGACCAGGCCTTGCTCCAAGAGTCTCCGCCTCACAGTGCATGCAGATGCACTCACACCTGCCTGCTGCCATTCCTGAGCAAGCTCTGCACTGCTGGTAGCCCGATCCCGCAGCTGAAACACTTTTAAGAGACGGTCCTGGCGCTTGCTGGTCTTTCTTGGGCGCCCTGGAGCCTTTTTGGCAACAATGGAACCTCTCTCCTTGAAGTTCTTGATGATGCGATAGATTGTTGACTGAGGTGCAATCTTTCTAGCTGTGATACTCTTCCCTGTTAGGCCATTTTTGTGCATTGCAATGATGACTGCACGTGTTTCTTTAGAGATAACCATGGTTAACAGAAGAGAAACAATGATGCCAAGCACCAGCCTCCTTTTAAAGTGTCCAGTGGTGTCATTCTTACTTAATCATGACAGATTGAACTCCAGCCATGTCCTCATCAACACCCACACCTGTGTTAATGGAGCAATCACTGAAAAGAGGTTAGCTGGTCCTTTTAAGGCAGGGCTGCAATGATGTTGAAATGTGTTTTGGGGGATAAAGTTCATTTTCTAGCCAAATATTAACTTTGCAAGTAATTGCTGTTAAGCTGATCACTCTTTATACCATTCTGGAGTATATGCAAATTGACATTAGAAAAAGTGAAGCAGTAGACTTTGTAAAAATTAATATTTGTGTCATTCTCAAAACTTTTGGCCATGACTGTAAAGTGTTTAGTGCATACAAAGTGCAGCAGTAGTGCCTGGAGTAAACATACTCAAACCATGGGGTAGACTAAGTAAGAGCTAGTACCAAAATTGAGTCATGGGTAATGACTTCTGTGGGAGTCTTCATAGAACATAAGGTATAGCAATAACCCAGTCTCAAGTCATATTAATCAAAAAAAGCCCATCTTAGGCTAGTTTCACTGACCTGCATTGGTCTGCGCACGGCCGCCGCTAAGCTCCTCCCTTGGCCGCGCCTCCTCCCTGCCGCTCCGCCTATGGGCGCATGATGCTGTATGCGAACTGCGTACCCCAAAATGCAACACGGTGCATTTGGCGCAGGTCGGCATACCTGCGCACGGCCTGCGTACCCAATGCTAAAGATAGGGTACACAGGTCGCATGCAGCATCATGCGCCCATAGGTGGCGCGGCCGGGGTCGGAGCTTAGCGGCGGCCGTGCTCAGACCGACGCAGGTTAGTGAAACGCTTGTGTGAAACTAGCCTTACCCATACTGATGCCTGCCAATGTCCAGTGCAGCGTGTGCTTCCTCAGGGGGCAGTAACATTCTGGATCTTGCATCTCTGCTGTGTCGTGATATCCTTCTCCCACTAGGACCTAGCGGTGATCTCCACAGTCTGCTGCTGATTGTCTGCACCACCTTGCTGCAGGCTTAAATACCTTTAGTCGCTTCAGCAAGGCGCGGGTGAGAACTCTAGTTACCTCTGTTGGAAGTGCAAGAATTCAACTAGTTTCTTCTCGGAGCCTCTTCGAGTATTGCTGACTTGAGCTCTCTTGTGTCGTCTCAAAGTAAGTGCTTCCCTCATTTGTCTTCCTGCTTTGTTTTTAGTTGTAGTGGGGGCTATAGAATCTTTTCATGGTCCCTCTTCCAGCCGGGGCGTCCCCTCTCCCCCCTTAGCGGGCCCTTCAAACATGCACTCTTCTAGGAAACGTATCCGTGAATCATCTTCACGGAACTCTGAGCCTACTGCATCCGCTAGCTCTGCGTCTCGCTCCCCTTCACCAGGGGGTGCCAGTGGGCACGAATCAGAATGTGAGTCTGAGGTGGCCCCACACCCTAACTCCCCTGAGTTCCAGGAGTCTATAGATTCGCTCATAGAAGCAGTTAATCATATCCTGGAAATAGACGAGGAACCCGGTACCAATCCGGACCATCCGGTGGCTTTTAAAAGAACTAAACGCCTCCATAGGTTTTTCGCTAACCATCCAGAGTTTACAGACATTCTCACAAGGCATAGAGGTCGCCCAGACAAGCGTTTCTCGGGCCTAAAACCTCTAGAAGCACGGTATCCCTTTGCATCTACTCTAAGGCAGGAGTGGACTGAGTCCCCTGCAGTAGATCCGCCCATATCAAGGCACGCTTCAAAAACTCTTCTGTCCCTGACGGATGGATCATCCATCAAGGATCCCACGGATCGCAGATTGACAATCTGGCCAAATCAGTCTTTGAGGCTGCTGAAGCCGCCTTATTTCCATCTTTCGCCACCACGTGGGTAGCTAGAGCCTATGGTGGCCTGGGCAGAGGCCATAATTAGAACCAGTGGAGACAATAACTTTCCACCCGAAGTCACCAATCTTGCCCATCAGATTGCTCAGGCAGGAGACTATGTAGTTCATGCCTCCCTAGACGCGGCTAATTGTGTCGCACTTGCAGCCGCCAACGCAGTCGCCATAAGGAGAGCCTTGTGGCTTCGAGAATGGCGAGCAGACTCTGCGTCCAAAAAATCCTTGACTTCTCTACCTTACCAGTTTGGCCGTTTGTTCGGAGATAAGCTTGACCAAATTATCTCCGATGCTACCGGGGGAAAAAGCAAATTTCTCCCCCAACGTAGGCTAACTCGACCCTTTCGAAGCCAATTCCAAACCCGTTCCCGGCCTTTTCGCAGTTCCACAGGCTGGTCTTCTCCAGTCTCCTCCACTAACCCTACTCGGCCCACTCGCAGAGCCAGAAGTTCCAACCCTTCGTTCAGACCATCTAACTCTTGGAGAAACAGATCTCCTCGGACCAGGACCAAAGATGTCCTGTCCCGCAAGTTTTCTTCACAATGACTCATTGCTGTGTCTGGAAGACACAGGCAAGGTGTGCGGCCGCCTGTCCTTGTTTCGCCAAGTCCGGCTGACTGTTGTCCACGACCGTTGGGTAAGGGATCTCGTGTCTTCGGGATACAAAATCGAGTTCTCATCCCCTCCTCCAACACGATTCTTCCGGTCCCGGCTCCCACAATCCGCGACGCTGGCGGTCCCTTTCATCAGGCCATATCCGCCCTCCGCGACAGTGCGGTCATCATTCCGGTTCCTCCCACAGAAAGGTTCAAGGGTTTTTACACAAACCTTTTCGTGGTTCCAAAAAAGGATGTAACTATGCGTCCAATTCTAGACCTGAAGCTGCTAAACAAATTTGTCTCAGTGCACCACTTCAGGATGGAATCCCTACGCTCTGTCATTGCTTCACTTGAAAAAGGAGAATACCTTGCGTCAATCGACATCAAGGACGCATATCTCCACGTTCCAATCTTCAAGGGTCACCAAAGATTTCTACGCTTTGCGGTGGGAGACGAGCACTTCCAATTCACTGCTCTGCCGTTCGGCCTCTCCACTGCTCCCAGAGTGTTCACAAAGGTCATGGCAGCCATCATGTCCATTTTACACACTCGAGGTGTGGTGATCCTACCCTACCTGGACAACCTCCTTGTCAAAGGTCCATCCTATCGGGCTTGTCTAGAAAGCGTCAGTATCGCCATCGACACCTTGTCTCGTCTAGGTTGGCTGGTAAACCTGGAGAAATCTTCCCCAGTTCCATCTCAGCAAATTCCCTTTCTGGGGATGATCTTAGACACTTCCCGAGGGTTAGTTCTTCTCCCTCCGGACAAGATCTCTCTCACCCGAGGAGCTCGGTCTCTATCTCTGTCCTGGCCTTGCTTCCTGAGGTTCGCCATGCAGGTCCTGGGAAAAATGGTAGCGTCCATCGAGGCAGTACCATTTGCCCAATTTCACCTTCGTCCTCTGCAGCAGGCTCTGATCTCAACCTGGGACAAGAACCCAGACTCCTTGGGTCGCCGCTTTCTCCTGTCACCCAGAGTCAGACGCTCTCTCAGATGGTGGACGACAATGTCGTCCCTGATTCAGGGAAAATCCTTTCTCCCTGTACACTGGCTGGTAGTAACCACCGATGCCAGTCTCCTCGGATGGGGCGCTATCTTTCGCCACCATACAGCTCAGGGACGATGGTCTACGAAGGAAGCCAGCCTTCCGATCAACGTCCTCGAGATCCGAGCGATAAGACTGGCTCTTCTACACTTCCATCATCTTCTGTCCGGACGTCCCATCCGGATTCCAGTCAGACAACGCCACGGCGGTGGCGTACATCAATCGCCAAGGTGGCACGAAGAGCAGAGCTGCAATGATCGAAGTAACGCACATTCTCCAATGGGCAGAGGCAAATCATTCACTCATCTCTGCAGTCCATATTCCGGGAATAGAAAATTGGGAAGCGGATTTTCTCAGTCGCCAGGCCATAGCCTCAGGAGAGTGGTCTCTTCACCCAGAGGTCTTTCATCAAATTTGCCAAGTTGGGGCGCTTCAGACGTGGATCTTATGGCTTCCAGGCTGAACACCAAGGTTCCGACATTCGTAGCCCAATCTCGTGATCCGTTAGCCATCGGCTCGGACGCTCTAGTACTTCCATGGGGCCAATTTCGACTCCCTTATGTCTTTCCACCACTTCCACTGATTCCAAGAGTCATCCGGAAGATCAAGGCGGAAGGCATTCCAGTGATCCTCATCGCTCCGGACTGGCCACGCCGAACTTGGTATGCGGAGCTGGTACAGCTACTCGCCGACGTCCCCTGGCGGTTACCGGATCGTCCAGATTTGCTTTCTCAGGGGCCCATTTGCCACCAGATCTCCAGAGTGCTGAGTTTAACGTCCTGGCCATTGAATCCTGGATTCTAGCCCGAGCAGGTTTCTTGAATACAGTGGCGTCTACCATGATTAACGCTAGAAAGCCTGTTTTCATGCATATTTATCATCGAGTCTGGAAAACTTTTTTCTCATGGTGCAAAGGGAAAGGTCGTTCCCCGTTGTTATTTTCCATTCCCTGTATCCTGGAATTTCTCCAAGCGGGATTGGATTCGGGCCCAGCACTGGCCTCTCTTAAAGGCCAAATATCCGCTCTATCTGTTCTTTTCCAGAGAAAGTTAGCTTCAAGACTACAGGTCAGGACTTTCATGCAGGGAGTTTCGCATCTTGTTCCCCCTTACAAGATGCCCTTGGGACCTTAATTTGGTCCTTAGTGCTCTTCAGGAGTCCCCCTTCGAGCCGTTACAAGAGATTTCTCTCTCCTTTCTATCTTGGAAAATTGCCTTTCTCGTCGCAATAACATCCATCCGAAGGGTCTCGGAATTGGCTGCTTTGTCGTCCAAACCTCCATTTCTGATTTTTCACCAAGACAAAGTGGTGCTCAAAACTTCCCTGTCCTTTTTGCCAAAGGTCGTCTCGGCTTTTCATCTGAATGAAGACATAGTTCTGCCATCCTTCTGTCCGGCTCCAGTGCACCGTACTGAGAAGGCTCTCTACACCTTGGACTTAGTGAGAGCTCTCAGAAGATACATCTCTAGAACAGCATCTTTTCGCAGATCTAACGCCCTTTTTGTGCTTCCGGAGGGACACAGGAAAGGTTTGCCTGCATCTAAGGCCACAATAGCCAGATGGGTTTGCTCTGCAATACACGAATCTTACCGTGTCAAAGGTCAGCCTATCCCGGCTGGGATTAAGGCACACTCAACTCGATCAGTGGGGGCTTCTTGGGCCATCCGGCACCAAGCTTTCGCACAGCAAGTGTGCAAGGCCGCGACTTGGTCCAGCCTTCACACGTTTGTTAAGCACTACAACATTCATACTCAAGCCTCTTCGGATGCGGCCCTCGGCAGACAAATTCTGCAGGCGGCAGTCTCGCATCTGTAGGTTTTTCCACCTGTTGTGATGTTTTCTCCCACCCAGGGACTGCTTTAGGATGTCCCATGGTAGTGTGTCCCCCAATGAGGCGAAGGAGAAACAGGGATTTTTGTGTGTACTCACCGTAAAATCCTTTTCTCCAAGCCAATCATTGGGGACACAGCACCCACCCTGTTAGCCTATGGGCTTGTTCTCTGTTTTGGTTTGACATATTGCAATTCTGTTTGTGAATTCTGTTTGTGAGCTCCTACTGCTTTGGCACCGAACTGGTTCACAAGAGAGAGCCAGCAGGGGGTGTATACTGCGGAGGAGGAGTTAATCTTTTAGTGTGTCCCCCAATGATTGGCTTGGAGAAAAGGATTTTACAGTGAGTACACACAAAAATCCCTGTTTTTTAAATTCCCCAAATAAAGAAAAAAATGTATTGGTAAAATATTTATGTAAATAAAAAAAAAGTGCACCTCTTTGCTATCGTTGTGTCTGTAACGACCCGCTCTATAAAACTGTCCCACTAGTTAACCCTTTTAGTGAATACCGTAAAAAAAATAAAAAACGAGGCAAAAAACAATGCTTTATCATCATACCAGCGAACAAAAAGTGCAATAAAATGCGATCAAAAAGACGAATATAAATAAACATGGTAACGCTGAAAACGTCACCTTGTCCCGCAAAAAACGAGCTGCCATACAGCTTGAACAGCCAAAAATTTTAAAAGTTATAGCTCTCAGAATAAAGCGAATGAAAAATAATTATTTTGTCTAAAAAATAGTTTTTGTGTAAAAGCGCCAAAACATAAAAAAATATAAATGAGATATCACTGTAATCGTACTGACCCGAAGAATAAAGCTGTCTTACCAATTTTACCACATGCGGAACAGTAATAAAAAAAAAAGCAATTCCTGAATTGCTGGATTTTGTTCATTCTGTCTCCCAAAATTCGGAATAGAAAGCGATCAAAAAATGTCATGTGCCTGAAAATGGTACCAATAAAAACGTCAACTCATCCCGCAAAATACAAGACCTCACATGACTGTGGGCTAAAATATGAAAAAATTATTGCTCTCAAAATGTGGTGACTCAAAAACTAGTTTTCGCAATAAAAAGCGTTTTTTTATCGATGCGTTTCCACGTATTGTGTGTCCGTGGGCAAAACATGCTGACATGTCTGTTTTTTAATGTCAGCACGGGCATTAAAACATCCAGCACACGTGCATACACATAACACACATGAATGTCATCCATGTGACACGCATCGGCGCTGGGAAGAAACGTTACAGTAAGCGCTGTTCCCCGGTGTCGGGTGCTGAACACGGCTCTCATCATTCTTCCCTGCTTGTGCCGATCGCCGGCAGAGCAGGGGAGAATAATAAGAGCCGTGTTCAGGGAACAGCGCTTACTGTAACGTTTCTTCCCTGGTGCCTGTCCTTGTGGTAATGATGCGGCACACGCACGCCAAACGTGTGCCGCAAGTATTACACGGACGCTGACATCTCCGGTACCGGAAATATCATGACGTGTGACAGAGACCTTATAGTGGGTTTCTCTGTTCGGCTGCTGTCACACACTAAAAGACGCTTTTTATTGCAAAAAATAGTTATTGCATTATCACATTTTGAGAGCTATAATTTTTTTCTTATTTTGGCCTACAGAGTCATATGCGTTCTTGTTTTTTGCGGGACGAGTTGACGTTTTTATTGGTGCCATTTTCGGACACATGACATTTTATGATCGCTTTTTATTCCGATTTTTGGGAGACAGAATAAACAAAAACCAGCAATTCATGAATTTCTTTTGGGGGGGGGCGTTTATACCGTTCCGCATGTGGTAAAATTGATAAGGCGGTTTTATTCTTTGGGTCAGTACGATTACAGCAATACCTCATTTATATCATTTTTTTGTGTTTTGGCGCTTTTATACAATAAAAACTTTTATATAAAATTATTTTTGCATCACTTTATTCTGAGAGCTATAACTTTTTTATTTTTCTGGTGATGGAGCTGTATGGCAGCTTGTTTTTGCGGGACAATATACCGTTTTCAGCGGTATCATGTTTATATGCGTTTTTTGATGGCGTGTTATTCCACATTTTGTTTGGCGGTATGATGATAAAGCATTGTTTTTTGCCTTTTTTTATGGTGTTCACTAAAGGGGTTAACTAGTAGGACAGTTTTATAGGTCGGGTCATTACAGACGCGGGGATACCAAATATGTGTTCTTTTATTGTTTAGATTTTTTTTCTAATTCAAATATTTATTTAGTGATAGAATAAATATTGATTTTTTTAAAATTATTTTTTAAATATTTTTACAATTAAATTTTTTTTGTACGTCATTCTATCTTTTTTACACATTCTCCCACAATGGGACAATCATTATTGCAGGCTGATCGCTTCTATAGCATGCAGATGAAGCAGCATCTGCATGCTCTCTAAGCTGTCAGCGCTGCACTTTCTGCACACTGACCCGAGAGACTTTCTGATCATGCACTGCGCATGACAGGAAGTTTCTCAGCTCTGGTAACCCGGATGTAGTCATGACGACATCGGGTTACGGCCGGGGGGTCTCCGATCCAAAGGCAGAGGGGCTGTCAGCCTTCTGCCTGCTCACGGAATACTGCTATCGTGTTCGATCGCAGTATTCCGGGGGTTAAAGTTCCGGGAACGGTCTGTGACCGCTTCTGGCACTTAATGCTGGCTGTCAGCTGTGAGAATCAGCTGCCACCCGGCTGCAATCAGCCGCACACCATCGGTGTACGCGGCCGATCGCTATGACGTACTATTCCGGCCATAGGCAGGCCCAGGGCACAGGGACGGAATAGCACGTCTGATGTCAGCGAGGGTTAAAGAAGTCATGTAGACTAATCAAGTCAAAATAGAACTCTTTGGCCACAATGATCAACTTTGGGTGTGGAGTAAAAAAGACAGAACTTTAGGAAACTAACATTTCACCAACCATTAAGCAGGGGGGGGGATCAATCATGTTTTAGGGTTGTGTTGCAGCCACTGGCACGGGAACATTTCACAGGTAGAGGTAAGAGTGAAATTTCAACAAATTATTGATGCAAATATAACACCATCTGTAAATAAATAAAGCTGAAGTTGAAAAGAGAATGGCTTCTTCAATAGATAATGATCCTAAACACTCCTCAAAATTCACAATAGACTACCTCAAAAGGCACAAGCTGAAGGTTTTACAATGACCCTTACAGTCCCCTGCTCTGAGCATCATTGAAAATCTGTGGCTAAACCTCAAAATAGCAGTGCATGTAAGATGACCCAAAAATCTCACAGAACTGGAAGAATTTTCCAAAGAAGAATGGATGAAAATCCCTCAAGCAAGAATTGAAAGACTCTTGGCTGGTTACAAAAAGCGTTTACATCTTACATCTTTTGATACTTGCAAAAGACGGCGCTACAAGGTGCCCAAACTTCTGCACTGGCCCATTTTCCTTTTTGTAATTTTCAAAATGTAAAAAATTATATATTTTTTTGCATAAAATACAAAGGAAATGTGTCATCTTTAACTTTAGCCCTTTTAGAGATCATTTCATCTTCAACTTGCCTAACTATTCCACAACAGTAAATTTGATCAGGGTGCCCAAAGTTTTACATGCCACTAGAGATACATATATTATACACATAGGAACAGATACTGACAATTACACCATGTATACTGTATAGGAAAGGAGACGTATGTACATGTACATTTTATAGGAGAAACTGTGACTGCTGAATATACATTATATGGGACAGTGCAGCTGCTGTATCCATAGAATAGGTTCCATATGGGGACACACCCAGAGCACTGAGATGGGAGGAAGATGAAGCGGTGTAGCATCGGTGCTGAATGAGCAGAGGAGCAGAATCCATTTTCTGAACTGTGAGCAGGGACTGGAGAGCGCAAACTTTGCCCACAAGAAGAAGTCACCATTCTGGTACTGGCCAGCGACAGAGATTGTAACCGCACTGTGTGGCCGCAGTGGCAGTGCGCTCACACACAGTGCAACGCAAGTAAAACTTTTAAAGAGCCAGCGGTCCACTCTAGTGCTCCAGCCTAGCGGGCATTTGCCTGGCTTGGCAGATTGGAAGTCCGGGTCTGCATGGGATGAATAATTCTGATTATAGCCTACTGTTATGATTTGTTAGCCGAGGAGGACAAGAGCAAAAACAGCCAAGGCAGCCAAACACCCAGAGAGGTTGGGAACTAATGGGTTGCAGACCCCTAAACTAACCGCACAACTAGAAGCAGCCGTGAGACGTACCTACGGTGACCTAGACGCCTCGACACAGCCGGAGAGTTAGCTAAGCCTAAAGATAGAAAGAGGAAAGCTAACTGCCCCGGAGTAGCTCCCCAAAGGAATAGGTAGCCCCCACACATAGAATGGCGGTTAGACAAGATGAAATACAAACGCAGGCAGAAAATAGAGTAAGCAAACGCTGGGGCCAAAAACTAGATAGGACAGGACAGGAATGAAAACTGTCTGCAACCCAGCAAAACCCTAGGAAAAATTCCAACACTTCTGATTCCAAAAATGCTGAAACCACACGATCTCACCCCCGCTAAATCAGATCTCTGGTGTGAACAAGCAGCTACCCCGCAGCCACTGAAATAACAGGGACAGAGCAATTGAACAGAAATAAATGAGAAACCGACCAGCACAGGCCCCAGCAGGGGGACCCGGCTGACAACACACACAGAAAGGCTGCAAAAACAAAGAAAAGCTAAACCACAGAAGCAAGCAGAAAATAACATCTGATTTTT
>JARQOD010000001.1:614104863-614203326 GCA_033576555.1 Oophaga sylvatica
TATGCGTATTCCCGCTAAAAACTAGCGTTTTGCAAGCGTAATTAACTTGCAGAATGCTAGCGTTTTACAAGCGATCTGACAGGTTGGTCACACGAGTCAAACAAGTGTTTGACTCGTGTGACCAACTTTTTACTATTGATGCCGCATCAATAGTAAAAAGATCTAATGTAAAAATAATTTTAAAAAAATAATGATATTTTCACCTTCCGGCGGCCCCGCAGCTTTCCCGCCTCTCAGCGACGCTCACGGCCAATCCCGTTCTCAGGCGTCCTTTGCGACAATCATCCCGATGACGTAGCATCACGCGAGACCGCTACGTCATCTGGGTGATTCTCGCAATGCATTACTGGGACCGGGAGCATCGCTGAGAGGCGGGAAAGCTGCGGGGGAAGGTGAGGATATCACAATTTTTTATTTTAATTATTGTTTTTACATGG
Organism: Oophaga sylvatica; assembly: GCA_033576555.1. Taxonomy (NCBI): domain Eukaryota; kingdom Metazoa; phylum Chordata; class Amphibia; order Anura; family Dendrobatidae; genus Oophaga; species Oophaga sylvatica. The sequence goes on from JARQOD010000001.1 coordinate 614,105,301, forward strand.
ATATGGTACCCAGGGCTTGGAGGAGAGTCTCCTCTCCTCCAGACCCTGGGTACCATCCGCACATGAACCGCTTACTTTGCGCATGGTGGGCACAGCCACATGCGGAAAGTAATTGGTTCAATACATTCCTATGGCGGCGGAATCGCCGCGGTTCCGCAAAAAAGAATGAGCATGCTGCGGATTCTCCCGCGATGCGATTCCGCCGCGGAAAAAACCCGCAGCATGTGCACAGCATTGTGGAATCTCATAGGCCTTAATGAGTTGTATTGTGTAAGCGGTTTTGCCGCTAGGAATCCGCAACGTGTGCACAGGCCCTCAAGGCCTATGAGATTCCGCAATGCTGTGCCATAGGAATGCATTGAACCAATTACTTTCCGCATGTGGCTGTGCCCACCATGCGCAAAGTAAGCGGTTCATGTGAGGATGGTACCCAGGGTCTGGAGGAGAGGAGACTGGACGCCTGGGAATGGGATTGGCCGCGAGCGTCGCTGAGAGGCGGGAAAGCTGCGGGGGCCGCCGGAAGGTGAGAATATCATTATTTTTTTTTATTTTTACATTAGATCTTTTTACTATTGATGCGGCATCAATAAGTAAAAAGTTGGTCACACGAGTCAAACACTTGTTTGACTCGTGTGACAAACCTGTCAGATCGCTTGTAAAACGCTAACATTCTGCAAGCTAGTTATGCTTGCAAAACGCTAGTTTTTAGTGGGGATTCTGCAGTTTTCCCTCACATACTGCACAGCTCTCCTGTCCATACAGGGCACGTTCCAGAGTGTCATCAGTGTATTTCACAAATGGATAAATACATAAATTGCAACGCTTCTACTATTCTTTGCAATGCAGAATAAATCTGTGTTGGATGTATTTTTCACAGACCCAAACTTGTATTTGCACTTTTCATCCATGAAACTGGAGAAAAATGGACATGTCTCTGTAGGTTTTGCACGGACACACGGTACATGAAAAACACGTATGTGAACAGTCAAACTATAACAGGTGTTGTATCCGTGGAAAAAAACGTATAGAACACGTACGTGCAACATGGACATATGAATGAGGCTTCACTCGGGGAAACCCAGTATAATTCCAATAAGCACTGTATTATTTTCCCAGTAGTATAGTAGAGCTGCAGGAGAATTGAATGCTATCCAATCAGCAAGTCACCCTGTGATTAGATTCTTAAATAAATTAACCTTTATAGCAAAGTGGACAGCACCACTCATATTATAAATGAAAAAAATCTGACACAACAGCAATGAAGTGATGGCGTCACAGTCTTGTGGATTCTTAAGCCCGGGTCTCACATAGCGATACACCAGAGATCCCGACAACGATCAGGATCGCTGGTGTGTCGCTACATGATCGCTGCTGAGCTGCCAAACAGGCAGCTCAGTCAGCGATCAGCACAGCGACACTGCGGGTAACATCGCTTAGTTACCCGCAGTGTACCTTGGATACCAGTGCCCTGATGCAGGGAGCTGGTAACCAAGGTACACATCGGGTTTCTAGGCGCTGCGCGGTGCCTGGAAACCCACTGTGTACCTTGGTTACCAGCTCCCTGCATCAGGGCGCTGGTATCCAAGGTACACAGCGGGTTTCCAGGCACAGCCTCGCGCCTGGAAACCCGCTGTGTACCTTGGTTACCAGCGGATCGCTGGTCTCCCGCCTGTCACATGCAGCGATGCGTGCTGGCCAGTGGGAGACCAGCTATCAAAAAAATGTCCAGGACATTCAGCGACGATCAGCGATACCCAGCAGGGGGGCTGATCGTCGCTGAATGTCACACACAGCGATATTGCTGGTGAGCTCGCTGCTGCGTCACAAAACTAGTGACTCAGCAGCAATCTCGCTAGCGAGATCGCTGTGTGAGACGGGGGCTTTACACTGGATGTCCAAGGCCTTGACTGCATATACCATTGTTTCAAGGAGCACGACAGCGCTTTATTCAATGTGATGCTTGGTAAAGGCTGATCAAGTTTTGTGTGATTAAATATTTTTGTTTAACCAGTTTGGATTGGGTGATCTCACCATCTACTTTTTGGGGCTTTGCTTTTAAGTGTGAGTTGGACCTGTGCACCACAACTACATTCACAAAACAGCATTGCTTCTGTGCCATTTCAGCTCTATCGTCAGAACATCGATTTTGGCAGGATTTCAGACATTGAAGGAAAAAATTATGCAAATGCAATTTATTTGCAGTGTGTACCTAAACTTGTTACAGTATAAATATTGGATGGAATACATCGAGCTGGTGAAACATACAAAATAATACAGTTTTCCAATACACTTCTGCCCTATTACCTTTCCACTTCTTTCTGAGTTTAGTGGTCAAGGGAATCTGTCAGTAGTCAGACCCTCCTATAGCATCTATATGGGCATGTAAGTCATAGAAAGTTGAATAAAAAGATACCTTCAGATCAGCAATATGATGTCTAATTCCAGAAAAAAAAAAAAATCACAATCTTAATATGTAAATAAGCTGGTAAGAATTTGCCTCCAGGGCTTACTTTAAATGGAAGGGGGCATTACCAGTGTGAGATATGTAAAGATTGTCATATTTGCACATAGTTTCAATCTCACAGCAGAGCTAACAGTACAGGAGAACTGAGCGTGGTCTCATTACAAACACATACACCTGCAGCTGTCCTCTCATAGTCCTTTAGCTTAAATCTCACAAGCAGTCAAGTGTGGGGGGAGGGCAGTACAGCAGAACTGTGAAAGAACTGGAAATGTGTTTATAATCCAGCAGTACAGTAGAGTTGAATTTTGTCTCATTACAATTGGGCACAAATCTAGAGCAGAGCTGACAGTGCCTTGAGAGGACAACTGCTGATGCAAATGTGTTTGTAATGAGACAAAGTTCAGTTCTACTGTACAAATTTTGATTTCACTGCAGAGCTGTGTATTTGGTTATGAATGCTAAGTGTCAGTCATTACATGACTCATACCAGCAACACACCTTTCATTGAAAATAAGCTCTGGAGGAAGATTCTCCGGGATATCTTTGTCCTGCCCATAGATCTTAACAGCTCATTAACATAATAAGAGAAAAGTTAATTTCTCTGGAATAAGGAATCACAGATATTAAGATATTATTTTATTCAAATTTCTATTACCTGGATGCCCATATATACAGCTTAGGAATATTGAGCCTAACAACAAATTGCCTTTAAACAGGTAGTTTCTGTTGTACTTGGAAATGGAAACATGTGAATAAGATATTATTAATTTGTGATTCTCTGACTGGCATTGTGAATATTCTCACATTTTGTGCACAATACTTGCTTATTCTATAAAAAAGGATGGATAGCAACCATAAAATACAAGCAAAAGGCAAAAACAAAATAGGATGTCAAATGGATATAAATAAACAAGACAGACAAGGAGCTTAAAAGGAAAAAGTACACAGATCTGTATTTTTGAGTATTTACAGTACATGTCTTCTTGGGATTACCACATTAAATTAGGAAGAATTTCCAAAATAAGTACATTTTGTATACAGGTCATGGGAGATGCATACATATATAGTGAACACATTCTATATACAGTAATTGAAGCCTAGATTTTGGAGATTGTAGATTTTATATTACCATTGTTTCTGTTACAATACGTGATAATGATGTGTATTAGCAAAGCAACATTATTTAAACTTAAAAAGCATCTTATACTGGTGAAACGCAAATAATTTATGTCTATGTCCCATTAAGAATGCCTTCTGGTCTGTAAAAGGAATGTGTCACCAGGACAGGTTTCCTGATCTAAATGTTGTCCTATCAAAGCTGAATCACTGCACAATTACAAAGTGAGCAGTCTGCAGCCAAGTGAGTCCATGACCCCCTTTCAGCCTGCACAGTGGCTGGGGGTTTATCACTTGGATGTACCAAGCTATTACAAAGCCCTCTGCTTAGCTTTGCTAGAGGTTGTTTATTGGATTCAATTGCACTTAAAACTTCATGTATTATTACGTGCCTCTTACGGTTGTAATAATAAATCAATATAACCTTGTTCTTATGCCTACTTTATGAGATAAAAAAAAATGCATTTTTATATGCACTTTGGACCAAACATTCAAAGTGTACGTTCCGTGAAAAAGCCACTGTGCTGCAGACATTTTATTCTTAACTCTCATATAAAAAGTCGATAATTATTGTCTGCCATGTTATAGCTCCATGCCTAGACACCAGGTCTACATACTTACATTCCTAAATGCTTGAGTCAGTGCAGAGGCTGCTGTAATCACAGGACGTTATTAGCCATAAACTTCTCTCTACAGACACACAAATCCAGTTGTAACGCCTTGTTTGTGTATGTAAAATATTAAAGTCAATTTGTATATATCATAACTACTTCATCTGGAAACTATTTCTTCCCCGACATCAGTGGAAAGGAAGCAGAGGACTGCTGTAATTCAAGTCTCCAGCAACTAAGCCTCATATTGAAATTAATATTGTGTGCAGCCTATAATTTAATATGAAAACCACACAAGTAACTGTTTGTTTTTTTTTAAATGAAACTATTAGAGAAGTTGTTCACTACTTGGACAACTTCTTGTCATACACCTTGCTTGGCCCCGATAACATAAAGCCTATACTCTCCTTCCGTGCCGGTGCCGTTCAAGCGAGGTCTGCACTTGCTCTTCCCAGGGCTCTCGTGCGGTGTTGTGACATGTGACGACGGTGCCCAATCAGCGCTGGCGTCACTGTCTCCGCCTTCAGACGCTTTGAGCAGGAAGAGGACGCCGGAGATCAGCTGCAGCCTGGACATCCTCTTCATGTTCAAAACCTCCGAAGGCAGAGACAGTGATGCCAGGGCTGAGTGGGCATCACATGTCACAACACTGCACGAGAGCCCCGTGGAGAGCAAGTGCTGACACCGCGGGAACGGCGCCTGTCACGGGAGGCGAGTATACGCTTTATTATGTCATCAGGGCCAAACATTTTGATCAAGAAGGTGTTGTACTTGTAGTGGACAACCTCTTTAAGTTGAATTTATACACAGAGGAATCACAGTAGGTATACTTGAAGAATAATTTAATAGTTTTAATTATGGGAGTTATTTCATACACATTGCATTGTTGCTCCTAAATTTTGTCTGCATATCTTCGCTAAAGTGGGTGCCAAAAAATATTAATTAGGGATTATTCTACTGTCCTGTCGGTGAATGGAACTGGTTAAAACCTTCCCTGATCAAATCTACAAAATGTTCCAGACACTTTATATTATATACTGTTGTCCAGAAACCTCAGTGTAATCAGACACAAGGTTTCCAACCGTTGGAGAGTCTGTAAAAATAAAGGACATTTTTATACTGGCAGTAAAAACAATTTGATGCATCCATGATTTTTTATTTTATTTTGAAGCTTGAGAAAATTTATTATGATAATATGGCCAAAGTAAATTCTGCAGTGGTGTTGAGCTACGGTCACACTTTGTACATGTATGCTCTTTATGCTTCAATACACTTTTCCAATGTGTCCATAAGCGATGTTTGCAACCAAAATATTTGGATATGTTCTCCAGAAAAAAGAAGGTTGGCAACCCTGAATGAATACTAAATCTATTGACGGATTCTAACAAAAAACAAATTAGGACGTGTATTCTCTGGAATTAAAAGCACCTAGAAAATGTGTTCCATATCTAAGAAGAATGTCTAATGATGTCATGGAATTTCATCGAAATCAAAAATGCTTTTTCTAAACCTCCTGCAGTACACTTTGGTCCTATAAGAAATTATTTCTTCAAACAAACTGCTATTAAAATCAATTCATGTGGGTATTTTTCAGAACAATTTCCGAATGAGAATATTTACTTACAGGACTAGAACATCAAACAGAAGCGCTTCATGTCAGTAATCAGAGCATATTTACAACAAATTAAAATAATGACAATCTTTAAAATAATATTTGTTCTACAGAACACTGCATCCCACCCAAAAAGTACAGAGGTGGGTATATGTAGAGATCAAAAGTCAAGTAATTTAATACGCCTAAAGTGAGTTACACAGGCGGCATCCATGGTAATGACAAGCAACCTACTAGTATGGTATGTTTTCTGTCTCCTAGTCGCTATCAACTCCGTCACTTGTTAAATCATTCGCAGCAGATACTAAAACCGGATCTGAGCAGCATAGTCAGGCACCAAGGACACTGAGAGCTTCAGAGCAGCAGCGGGCAAATTACCCGATAATGATCAGTTTGCGTCTGTTTTTGGTGAACAGCAACCATGATGTTACTAATTTAAATAAAAGATAACTAGCAATCCACTCAGATCAGAGCAAACTTTCCATTATATCATCTCAAGGGGTTATGTTATTGGGCAACGCTGGTTAAGCTGCTGGATGAACCGCTCATTCCATTTTCAGTCTTCTGAAGTGTCTTGACAGCGCTAGGAACCTGAAGTCCTGTGCATAATGTGATCCCACCGCACCACACCTGTAAGCAAGAATTTACAAAACAGCAATGTCAGGGTTTTCTTAAGGATTAGAATTGGCATTCCATTTTCCTATTCTCATTGCATTATACAGTCCCTGACAGAAGTTATGTCGCTTATCCTTGTTATGTAAATCAAAGCTTATAACCTGACGTTAAATTCATCCATTGGTTTTATAAATTACTTTTTTGAAAGCTGAAACCCTCCCAAACTTGGTTTAGGTTAAGAAAATAAATTGGCATCAATGCACAAATATTGATCATTTAATGAACACAGAATGGTCAGGTTTTGGCAAGACAAAAGTTTTGTCACCTGGTCGTATAATGCACCCAATCCTAGTTTACATCCTCACCAGTGCTTAGTAAATGATCGGTTAATTAGTGGGTGTGTATAAAAAGAAACCCAGCACCCCAGACCTTCACTTGAACTGCAACTTGAGCTCTGACAACATGCCAAAAATCCACCCTGTGACCAAATCCTTGATTATCAAGAGGCTGAAGACCAGATCCACTGCAGAGGTGGCTGGCACCTTTGATGTGTCTCAGCGTCAAGTACAAAGAATTAAAAAAAGATTTGAAGAGACTTGACAAGCCCAGGTCCGGCAGACCCCACAAGACAGCTGCTCAGGAGGAACGTTTGTTTGTTAGAAAATCCAAAGCAAGCCCCTCTTCCACTGCAGCAGAGCTCCAACAGGCCTGGTCACCTCAAGTCCCTGTGTCAACTAGAACAGTTTGTAGGATTCTGTCTTGAAATGGCCTCCATGGTCGATTCAGTGCCCAGAAGCCAGCACTAAACAAAAGGCAAATAAAAAACCGTGTGGCATTTGCAAATTCCCACAGCCTGCTAAACAGATGGACGCTGGAAAAGTGGCAGAAGGTGGATTTCTCTGATGAATCTTCAGTAGAATTACACCACAGCTGCCGCAAATACTGCAGGAGTCCTACTGGAGCCCATATGGATCCAAAATACCCCAGAAAACAGTTTAATTTGGTGGTGGAAAGAACATGGTCTGGGGTTAAATTCAGTATGGGGTGTGCGAAACATTTGCAAGGTGGAAGGCAATATCAATAGCCTAAAATATCAAGAAGTATTAGCTACCTCTTACATTCCAAATCATAAAAGGGGTCAAATTCTGCAGCAGGATGGTGCTCCATCACATACATCCATCTCTAGAACAAAGTTCCTCCAGGCAAAAAAGATCAAGGTGCTCAATGACTGGCCAGCCGTGTCACCAGACATGAACATCATTGAGCATGTTTGGGGTAGGATGAAAGAGGAAGCTTGGAAGACAAAACCAAGGAATCTAGATGAACTCTGGGAGGCATGTAAGACTGCATTCTTTGCTATTCCTGATGACTTCATTAATAAATTGTATAAATCATTGTTGAACAGCATGGATGCAGTCCTTCAAGCTCATGAAAGTCACACAAAATATTAAATATGACTCTAATAGCACCACAACTTCATTCACCAATGTTATGCAACATATATTTGTATTATAAGATATGCAAATTGCCTCTTCAAACAAAGAGGACTTGTACTCTATAGCGCCACCTATTGGAAGTAGCGATCCTACAAGTCACAATCAACCCTTTAACGAGTCTTGTAATATGACTTAGGATAAAAGCCAAATCAGAATCTCCATTTGCAGACACGGTGTTTCGGACTGTTGGTCCTCGTCAGTGCAAAGTAGGAGAGATCTGATTTGGCTAGATGAGAGGCTCTGGACTGGGGTCTGGGGGGTAAGGTTACTCCTTGTGGAGAGTGACATACCAGCTCTGGCGTGTCAAGGTAAGGAGGCTTATTCGCCGTGCAATGCTCCTCTGGGAAATTTTAATATGCAAATTGCCTCTTCAAACAAAGAGGACTTGTACTCTATAGCGCCACCTATTGGAAGTAGCGATCCTACAAGTCACAATCAACCCTTTAACGAGTCTTGTAATATGACTTAGGATAAAAGCCAAATCAGAATCTCCATTTGCAGACACGGTGTTTCGGACTGTTGGTCCTCGTCAGTGCAAAGTAGGAGAGATCTGATTTGGCTAGATGAGAGGCTCTGGACTGGGGTCTGGGGGGTAAGGTTACTCCTTGTGGAGAGTGACATACCATTATAAGATAATTATTTGTTTGAATATCACATTACTTTCTGTGGGTGACAAAACTTTTGTCTTGCCAAAATCTGACCATTCTGTGTCCATTAAATGATCAATATTTGTGCATTGATGCCAATTTATTTTCTTAACCTAAACCACATTTCGGAGGGTTTCAGCTTTCAAAAGAATAATTTATAAAACCAATGGATGAATTTAACGTCAGGTTATAAGCTTTGATTTACATAACATGGATAAGCGACATAACTTCTGTCAGGGAATGTATAGAACACGGCTGCACACAGATTACCATCCTTCGCATCAGCTCTTACAATGACATTTTTCAATCTCAAACGGTAAATACACTGACTTACAGATGAGCAGATCTGATGAGAGTTGAATTCGCCAAATCATGTGTATATTAGAAAATTCGATTTAAAGTAAATGTAATCTAAGCAAAGTGAATATCCATTATTATGCTTTTGGGGTCTTTCCAGAGCATAATGAATGCAAGACATTAAAAAATATAAAGAAAAAAAATTATATAAGATGTATTAGAAAAAAAAACAAAAAAAAACCCAAATATTCACTTCAGTGCTCACCTCTCTAACCACCTCCCCTGGTCTCTGCTACCCATACAGTTCGGACTATACAAGAGAATCAAGAGCATCATGCCCAAAATAGAACTAACAAAAAGGTAGATAATAAAATATGAATTTTATTAGAACACTAGTTAAAATACACAAAGTATCAAACAGTATATATAGATGAAACAATGAATTGGTGAGATAACAAGAAAAAGCACCTGGAACACATTAAAGTACACTTCTTAACTCCATCTCACAACTGTGGGTCCACATGAAGAAAATGGAACATGAAGTAACACAATTGTAAGAGCGAGCCCTGGATCCTCTCCAGGAGAAACCACCAGCCGGGGAGGTACGGTAAGAAAAATGTATATGTGCTTTAATGTGTTCCAGGTGCTTTTTCTTGTTATCTTGTTTCATCTATATATACTGTTTGATACTTTGTGTATTTTAACTAGTGTTCTAATAAAATTCATATTTTATTATCTACCTTTTTGTTAGTTCTATTTTGGGCATGATGCTCTTGATTCTCTTGTATAGTCCAATTATGTAGGGAGTTGCCCTGTTCCAATATTGGGACCATGCTGAATTCTGTCACCATGGTTGTGGTTTAATTAAAATACCCATACAGTTCTCAGCATGCTGAAACACTGGGCTAGGTCCTACCATCATGCGCAGGGACCTATTGGGCCCAGTCTCCACTGGAAATCCTGGCCTAGAGTACACGTCACAAGTTGTGTTGTCACAACCTTACGACACACAGAGATGTCTGGAAGTCCAGGCCTAGTATGAAGAGGCGTCGGGTTTAAGTGTGCAGTGATGGTGATAAGAGCTACGGAGGATAGGAAGTAGTGGAGGTGGCCAGAGAGGTATTTTGGTTTTTTTTGTCTTTTTTTTAACCTTTTGCTGGCCCTCTAGAAGGTCAGCAAAAATGATGGTTAATAGTGATGAGCAAGCATGCTCGTTGCTCGGGTGATCTCCGAGTATTTATAAGTGCTCGGAGATTCTGTTTCTGTTGTCGCAGCTGCATGATTTGCGGCTATTTGACAGCCTGAATACATGTGGGGATTTCTTAAACAGGCAATCATCACATGTATTCAAGCTGTCCAGCAGCCATAAATCATGCAGCTGCGGCAACAGAAACTAAATCTCCGAGCACTTCCAAATACTCGGAGATCACCTGAGCGTGCAACGAGTATACTCGCTCATCACTAATGGTTAACTGTCAGCCATTTTACTGAGTTATCATGAAACAAATGACAAAAAAAAATTATCCATATTCTGAAGATTACAGAATTTTGTAAAATTGGAGTAAAATTTAATTCCACTCACATAAATGTGCCCGTCTCGACCTAGGACCCAATATTACAGTATAGAAAACCATTTAACCTATCAAAATGGTTTTGGTTTGTATGAGAAAATAAAGTACCCAAAGGAAACCTGTGTAAACTGAAGAACGTACAATCTACATGCAGAGGTTGGACCAATCCGAATAGAGCACAGAAGCCCAGGGATTCAAGCTAGTAGTGCAATCAACCTCCATGCCATAAGCATATTGGTACATCTGCAAAAACCCCAGCATGGTAGCAAGGGTGAAAACAGATAATTCTATTGAAAAATTACAGCTTATTATAGGATATAGGATATAAAACTAATTACTACTTCTTCCCTTTGGAACACAAGGTTTGTCATATTTGCTGGGAACATAATGGCAGTTTTTATACTAACCATAAATCCAGGGACAACCGGTTGTGTAAACTTTGTTTTAAAGCTATACAATAATTGCTTTTTGTCGGCGTTGTAAAATGAAAGTTGACCTGCAAACAAAAAACAAGGAAATAAATATATAAATGAAACAAAGTATCAGTAATAAAATCAATAAAGCATTAAGACTTCATGCACACCAGGGTCTTTATTTTTAAAATATACAAGAAAAAGAAAATATATTGTTGATTTTTTTAATAAATGTTTTTAAGAGTTTTGGAAAATCTGAGACAGTCCTATATATAATTTTCATTCACAAGAGAGTTTGGAAAATTATGGCCTAGAGCATATGGATGTTCTGGCTTATCCTGCTCTTTCAAGTACAGTAGTACATAGTTGCTCATTCATTTGAAAGGATGACAGGTAATACTATATTTGTCCAGTAGTGGTCAATGCAACAAAAATATATAGTCAGACACTACCACATTTGGAGAGGACATCTAAACTTTGGAGGTTAGAGAGGCTGAACCTATGGCAATCAGATTCCAATTAAAGGTGTAAAAAATATTTTAGCCAACAAATGATTTCAATTTTTTTTTCTTTAGAAACACAGGAAAGTATAAACCAATCTATTTCCAAACAAATTTTTTAATTATTTTATCTTTTATGCACATATTCACTTCCTCTGCACAAAAGGTTGTGTGTACACTACATGACATTCTTATAGTTCAGCCACATTTTGTAATTAAATGGACTGAAAAGGTAGAATGTTATTGTTCTAAGGCTCTTTTTGAGAATTCAATACTGAATTCCAAAAAAAAATCAAAAACGCATTCATTTCTCAAACTCACTTTAGCCATGTGAATCAATTAGAGACATTTTATTGTATATTAATTTAGAGGGTTTGTGTTATCTTCTCTCGGTCTCCAGCCTTTTTGGTTGCAGGGGGCAACGTGCTCTAGAAGATTGAGAGCTTGGAACAATGGCATGGTGGCAATGGTGGTCAGAACTGAGGCCTCCCACAGGCTACAAGCAGAAGCAGGATTGTCTCTGCTAGGATGAGAAAAGCACAGGCGGACTAAGGCAGTGATCCGGCCAGGTACAAATGAATGTGAGCAGGAATAAAGCTTGTTAGAGTTGCGCGCTTCTTACCTCGGTAACCATTCTAACATTGCAGAGTAAGCGGGAACCTTGGCAGTGAGCCATATACTATAAAATACCTCCATTTTCAAGAACGGATTTCTAATAGGTAAATTACAGGGCGGCTTGTTTTTACTAGCACATTGCAATTTTACCCAACTAAGAACTTAAGAAACAATTGGTAGCATCGTAAATTGTACTGACTTGACCTGGAAAATGTTTGAAAATCCCCCAAAAAAATCTGTGGCGGAATTGCAATATATTATATATATATATATATATATATATATATATATATATTTACCATTTCTTCCCATTTGGATTTTTTTCCGTTTTCCAGTACATTGCATGGTAAAATGGACAATGTCATTTAAAACTACAATTCATAAAATTTTTTTTAAAAAAACAACACACAGGCTATCATATCATAAGAATATGTTGATGAAAAAATAAAAAGTTATAGCTCTCGGGGTAAAAACGGGAGGTGTGGTAGAGGGAGAAACGCAAATGCAGAAACCAAAATTGGCTGCGAAGGCAAGGGGTTAATAACGGATGTTGTGTTTTTTGAAAGCATCCATATCTGCCCATACTAGTCTATTATTTCTTCCATTTCATTATTCAGACATATTTAATAACAAAAAAGGGAGAATGAGAACTTACCTCCATCAAAGTCGCAGTATACACCTATTCTTTCTGGTACTGCCACTTCCAGGGCTTTGGCTTTGTTGTTATGCTTTGCAGCAAATGTCGCCTGCAGCCAGTTGTTCACATGTAAGCACCAGCTTGTATTGGTCTTTCCTAGCTGGTCAAACTTGCCAATTGTTTTATAGGAGACACCCACACTGTATGACTTGCAGTCCTTCTGAGCTTTCACTTCCCAGTAATATTGCCCACTTTCAACTGCCGTGTCACCTGTTTGTAGAACCATCCAATAGTCATTAGAAGACAGTTCGGCTGAATTATTTAATCATTTTGCTGGTCAGATTTACAGAATACTTAAAGAAATATAAGAGCATTTTATATCTAAAAAAAAGGTCTTTCTAGTTAAACTGAGAATTCCTTTCATAGATATTTGTGCAGAAATTATCCACAGGATATACCATAAATTTCTGACCCTCATATTCAGCTTCGTTCATTTTTGCTTAACCACAATACATCAATGTATAAGTTTTGTTTGTGCGGTCCACGTCTTTCTACAGCGGTAATGCATTACATGTCCCCTCTCCTATAGTACTTGGACCAGCACTCCTCCCATTTGGCCCAGGTCTTTGAGGCCTGTGTTATAGCATTTTGGAATGCTGTATACAAGTCTCAAAGAAGCCCTGCAAAACACAAAAAAGACCTTTTATGATACTCACCTACGGGACAGTTCGGTCAGCAGGAGACTACGAGAGAGTATCCTTATTTTGCTCTGCGACCAAGTGGAAGGTAGGTTTTTTTTTAGCTCCTTTCACTTTCACTGCTGCTGGAGTGGAGTGCCTGTGGGGTTATGTGGCATGGAATCAGGAGGGCTCAGCCTGGGGCAACATGTCGCTCACCCTGCTGGTGAACCATCGATGCAGCAGTGGTTGGCGCATTGCGCCGCATCTGTAAGGTCAGAACCTCGCTGAGATGTTTGCCGTGACATGGCAGTGGGCTTCACACAGTCTGAGCAAAAAGTTAAACTAAGAATCTCATGTTCAGTTTTGTAAATTATTGCTTAGTTGCAATAGACCAATGTATAAGTTTCGGATGTGCGGCTGTGTCTTTCTCAATAGCTATGATACATAAATGTTTGATAGATCGGGTCCAAGAGGTGAGACCCAATCTATCTTCAGTCCGACCCCTGTGCCAGCAAGTGAGGTGGTCACACATGTATGGCTCTACAAATCACTTACTTGGTTGTTTTTAGAACACCTAAAAAAGTGAATAAAAGACAGGCACAGCCATGTCTGCTTTTTAGATCAGCTTCCTCTCCATGGCCTATTCTCAAACGGTTTCATCTCTACCTTTCAATCACACTTGGTCAGTGGTTCCCCAGTGGGCAAAAATCATGAAACTTCCATTCCTACTTCAAAGATACTTAGTGTTGAGGTGGGTGAAGCTAAAGTTAAACGGAAACTGTCAGAAAAAAAAATAAATCAAAACTTTACCTGTAGCCAAAGTGTAAGCTGCAAGTAAATACCTTTATAAATATGGGTGGCAGCCTTCTTGGTGAACAAAGTTATATTCTCCCTGCAGCCACTCGCTTCCAGTCATTGGGAGACCCCTGGGGCAGTTAACAGTCGGAGCTCAGTACACCGTGAGTGTGGACTAATCACACCCCTTGATCCTTGACTGATGAGCTGCTCAACAGCATGTGTATGTGCGCAGAGCAAAATGTCAGGGGAGAGAATACAGCGCTCACAGGGTAGTATACTGAGCACTGACTGGTCACACACTACATGAATCCATAATTATCCAGCACATCTTGTTGATTTAAAAGAAAATTTCTTTATTCAATTCCTCTTAAAAATATTCTCCGAGATCAAGACAGAAAAGGATAGCTAATCCCACATGAGCATAAAACTTTACGCGTTTCCACCCAAAACTCCTGACTTGATATCCTGCTCAGGAGAGGAAATGACATTTGGGAAACAGCTGATGAGTAATCATTGTTAGCACACATACCAATCAACAAGGTGCACCACATGCACAAGAAACCACACACCTTCAGACAGGGTTTTTGGAAAAAAAAAAAAAATATTGCAATCGAAAAACTAAATATGAGACACCGAGGAGGGGACATAGTGCATGATTTGCATAAAAAAGAAGCACGCTGGATTCTGCGTTTAAATTCTAGAGCTCCCTTAGGTTTGCACCAGAAAACAGACTCAAATTATTTTTATTAGTTTTTTTCTCATAATTTAATTTTTAATATATAGAAATAATCTTTAAGATACTGTTCAGTAGTTTTGATCTCCAAATGTTTTTTTTTTTAGGTATTGCTTTAGGTATTGGTGGTAGACCACTGCAAAGATGAAGTGATACGAAGTTTAATAAACACAAAAGATCATTCTACACATTATAACATTCCCCCATTGAAATCCATGAACTGCAGGAAACAAAACGAAGATCGTATCAATGAGGATGCTCTGGAAAGAGACTCCATATTTCCTGCATGTAAAGTGCAGCACTTACCCAACACTGTATACGATTCTCCTGTGAATCGATCCCTGCTGCCCCTCCCCATCGAAGGCCTAGAAGTGACAGACGTTCTCTTCGGTGACGGAGTCGCACTTCTATAAAAAAGAAGTCAGGACAAATGAGATTTATGAGGAAATAAATGTATATGCTTTTCTGTCACCTGGATACAGTGATGATGTGCGGCCTTCACTACTATCAACTAGTCTACAACTGAAGATCCGATCCTACAGTAACAATGTCTTATTCATGCATCTACCTGAATATATAATACATACAGATAGACACACACACACAGAGTGCAAGCAAGGACATGGCCTCCCTTTCTTTCAGCTGGGCATTACATTTATATAGCGTCCCATAGCTGGTTGTCCATAGTTGGGCCCCGGTCCTGCTCAACCCTTATTCACATTGAGGCAGGGGCGGACCTACCGCCCGTGCAGCCCGTTCATTGAACGGGGGCCCCAGGGGAGAGGGGGCCCCTCCAGCACCGCATGGCTAATTATTTACCTATTCAAATTAGCCATGTGGTGCACTACGCAGCCGAGGCACAAAGAGAAGAGCAGCACTGCGGGACGCAGGGCCGGCATCAGCACCCGGCACACCCGGGCAAGTGCCGGGGCCCTGAGCAGGCGGGGGGGCCCACTGGCAGTCTGGAACCCCCGCGCCCGTTACCGGTGTCAGCGCCGCCACTGGGCCCCCCCCGCTTGCTCAGGGCCCCGGCATCAGCTGGCACAATACTTACCTCTCCCGTGCCTCCGCTGCCGCAGCTCCGGGCTCCAGGGGGCGCCGGCGCTTCCTCTCACAGCAGCGCCGCTGAATGACGTCATCATTCAGCGGCCGGCTGTGGCAGAGAGCGCGCGGACGCTGGACAGGTAAGACGTGTGTGTGTGTTCTGTGTGTCTGTTGTATAGTGCGGTGCTTTGTGTGTGTGTGTATGTCTGTATGTGAGAGAGTGCTTGTGTGCTGTGGTGCTGTCTGTGTGTGATGATGGGCAGGCATTGCTGATAATGGGGAGGCATTGATGATGATGGGGAGAAGATGATGATAATGGGCAGGCATTGATGATAATGGGCAGGCATTGATGATGGGGAGAAGATGATGGGGAGGCGATAATGATGATGGGGAGGCGATGATGATGGGCAGGCATTGATGATAATGGGGAGGCATTGATGATGATGATGATGGGGAGAAGATGATGATAATGGGCAGGCATTGATGATAATGGGCAGGCATTGATGATGGGAGAAGATGATGATAATGGGCAGGTATTGCAGATAATGGGGAGGCATTGATGATGATGAGGAGAAGATGATGATAATGGGCAGGCATTGATGATAATGGGCAGGCATTGATGATGGGGAGAAGATGATGATGGGCAGGCATTGATGATGATGGGGAGGAGATGATGATGGGCAGGCATTGCTGATAATGGGGAGGCATTGATGATGATGGGGAGAAGATGATGATAATGGGCAGGCATTGATGATAATGGGCAGGCATTGATGATAATGGGCAGGCATTGATAATGGGGAGAAGATGATGATGGGCAGGCATTGATGATGATGGGGAGGAGATGATGATGGGCAGGCATTGCTGATAATGGGGAGGCATTGATGATGATGAGGAGAAGATGATGATAATGGGCAGGCATTGCTTATAATGGGGAGGCATTGATGATGGGGAGATGATGATGATGGGCAGGCATTGATGATGATGGGGAGGAGATGATGATGGGCAGGCATTGCTGATAATGGGGAGGCATTGATGATGATGGGGAGAAGATGATGATAATGGGCAGGCATTGATAATGGGCAGGCATTGATGATGGGGAGATGATGATGGGCAGGCATTGATGATGATGTGGAGGAGATGATGATGATGATGGGCAGGCATTGATGATAATGGGGAGGCAATGATGATGATAAGGAGGCAATGATGATGATGGGGAGGCAATCATGATGATAATGGGGAGTCTTTCCACAGCGCCCTTTCCTGAGCCGTAACAGTGCAGAACGCAGTACAGCGCAGAGGAGAGCTCCATATTTTGTATGGAGCATTATATTGGGTCCAGTATTCTGTATGGAGCATTATATTGGGTCCAGTATTCTGTATGGAGCATTATTTTGGGTCCAGTATTCTGTATGGAGCATTATATGGGGGGTGACATCCTGCATGGGGTATTATATGGGTGATGAGGGGGAGACTGTGGTGCCCATAATATTGTATGGAGGACTGTACTGTCCAGTCTGTTCTGTGCGCTGTGAGGATTTGGCGGTTTTTGAGCTATTGTAGAATTTACAATAGATATCACTCATGTAATGGAAGAAGTGAAGTATTTGGCATTGCACTATACCCATATTTCTCTGCTGTATCTGTGCATCATGAATCGTGGTCTGTGTTAAAGGGGCCCACTGAGGTTTGTGACTGACCTATGCAAGTGGTAGGTAGAACGGGCAGGTAGGTATCATCTATCTCCCTATTAGTTTTTATGATCATATTAAACAACTTTACTATTTAGATTTGATAGTTGCGTTCTAAATAAATATTACAATCTATATGATTACATAACTTTGTTGCCCTATAAAGTGCGGGGGGGGGGGGGGGGGGGGGCCCAAAAAATTTCTTGCACAGGGGCCCACTACAGTCTGTGTCCGTCCCTGCATTGAGGTCATTTTTTACACATATTAAAATTTTAATACTAGAGGTTAGGACCGTCCTGATTTGGTACACCTTCGCTGGTGGGATGGCTTTTATGGTTTTTTTTTTTTTAATCAAAAACAAGTTTACCAAGTACCCTGTTATTTATACGCACTATTGCTTTTACACTTACAGCAGGGTATGTTATTAAAGAACTAAAATAAAAAAACATTTTTTAGCCCCTAAGACTAAGTAGTAGAAAACAAAGCACAAACCCCTCATGCGGAGTACATGGTTGTGACTGATTGTTCTAAGTGGCTTGTGGCTATGTGTACTCGTACAATCCCGTGGCTTACATCCCAAGATGGTTGCTTTTATTACTTTCAATACACATTTAAATATTGGCTTATGTCTGTCCATAAATGAAACACCTTTGTGGGCAAGTATTATGTATTGATATGATCAACCAAACGATTTGGACAATTTGGGCAATACTCCAGTGCTATTTCAGGTTACCTTTGAAAACAAAAAAAACTAAAATTTTCTAAGTGGGACGCAAAGCTATTATTGCAATATAATTTGGAAAGGTTTGCCATTTTACTTGTAATGATACACATATACTGTATAATTAAAAATGTGGTTAACTTCTATCATATGTTTGATTTGTGTTAGCAAAGATCACATCCAAAATGTTTAATAAATTAATATTTTATTCATTCCAATGTAAATAGCATCAAAGTAATTCTAATTCCTAACTACACGCAATAAAGGCGGAATGTCCATGGGAAAGTCCAAGATTGTTACTTTGTACCTGCATTCCTATGTATATATAAATGTTATAAACATTTTATGTTCTATAAATAAGAAACAATATTAAAGAGAACCTGTCAACAGGATTGTGCACAGTAACCTACACACAGTGTCAGGTCCGCACCATTATACTGTTTAAAATGATACCTGGGGTGATGAATTCCGTCTTGTGATTGTTCTGTAATTATTATTATTATTTTTTTTTTTTTTTTTTTTTTTAGAGTTAATGAGATTCTTGTGCTCTGGGGCGGCCTGTGGGGGTCTTCATGTGGTGCTCTGCTTAGGTATTCATCTGTATGGCTTCTGACAGGTCACTGATCCCTCAGTGTCTGACCCCTATTTTACATACTGAATATGTATTGAAAAAAAAAAAAATCACATTCAGTAGGCAGGCGCAGCTGTCGCATGTATAATGTCCATGTAATCATTTTATTTGGAGATATACATGTATTCAGAAAAAAAAAAAATTCTCTTAAAATGGCGCCGGCCACACCTGCGCAGTAGCATCTATCGGTGATCCGACAGATGCTACTGAACAGGCGCCATCTTTGTGGAGACAATTTTTTTTTCCTCTAGCAAAATGGCGCAGTTGCAGCTAGAGCCATTTTGAGAGAGGATTTTTTTTTTATGAATTCATGTAAATCACCACATAAAATAATTACATGGATATTATAGACGCTATCATGCTACAGCGCAGGCGCTGCCGCCTGCATGCTGAATGTGAATTCTCAAAACATATTATATGCAGTATGTAAAATAGGGGGCAGTCACTGAGGAATCAGTGACCTGTCAGAAGCCATACAGATGAATATGTAAGCAGAGCACCACATGAAGACCCCCACAGGCCGCCCCGAAGAACGAGAATCTTATTATGTGAAAACTACATTCATTATATATAACAGTCTTAATCCCAAGTGACCAGCGTTCAGTACAGGATAAATTAATTAAAACAAGAACTTCTGACAGAACCTTTCAGAATAATGGGCCAGATGGAGTCACTTTGAACTCCACAGTAAACTAGTGCTGAGCAAGAGTGCTCGAGTAAGGCGTTATCGGAGCATGAACGGGTGCTAAACAGTGTCTTCGGCGTGCTCGAAAAATATGTTCGAGTCCCCACAGATGTATGTCTTGCAGCTGTTCGGCAAACCCTGCATGTGTTGCTGCTGTTTAAGACATTATGCCTCATACGAGCACGTTCACTCATCACTATAAACTACGCTTATGCGAGTGTCTAATAAAAAAATTAAAAAAAAGCCACCACAGGACAGAAGGAAACCAAGGAGTTTTCATCTGCCCCATTATACAGAATGACTCCATCGGGGTTCTGTCGAAATCCCATTTTCTGGGATTTGGATGGAAACCCCAACAGAAGTGCTGAGCATAAAGAACAAGATAAGTGTGAATTGAGCTTTAGTTGTAGTTGTGATATATTGTATTTTGGTCATGCTAAGGGAAATCTGACTTCTGAATAATAGTGTACTGTAAATAGTTAATACTTAAATAATTTTGTACACTTATTAAAATCCTTAAAGCATTAAGAGGTATTGTTCAGGTTTATCACAAAAATTATGATTATGATGGGATGCCGCCTTTTTTCCGATAAGAAGATGATCTACCCGTTTCAAGAGATTTGGGCCTTAGAATGACACTAGGAGATGTTCAAGATTATCCATTATTGAAGATATCCGAGATCACTCACTATTGAAGATTTGCATATTATATATATTTATTGATATGTTCACATTCACTTTGTCTAATATTCTATATGTATTAATATCATCACTCTTGGTATATATAATTGTCTCACATATTATATTATTTGTCATTTTTTGACTATATTTTATTTGTTTTCTTTTTATTTTTTCACTTTATTAATTTTTTTCTGACATCCCTGTAGTGAGATATAGCCTGAAACTCTTTTTTTATCCTGACTTATTGATTTTCAGGAGAAATACTAAATCTTTACTTTCATCTAGGCATTTTCATCCACTCCCTTCTTTGTTTTCTCCCTTAAATTTCTCTTATTTTTTGAGGAATAAGTGGTGATTTGTTTGCTGCGGTGATGCGGACACTCTGGTCTCGGCATTCCTCCCTGCTCAGACGTCGGGTAGTGGGTGGTCTGCCGTCTCTGGTGAGCTTCCACATTACCTTAGTAATATCCCTTTGGGAGATCTCCCCGGTTTCAGTATTTCCCCTCTGCTCTGACTATGGGCGGTAGGTGTTGTTTTTTTTTTTTTGCTGACTTCCAGGAGCCCTTGCGTTACCATGGTGACGCGTCCCCAGGAGCTCGTCTTGGTTTCGGTGCTCCTCCCCGCTCTTACGTCGAGCGGTAGGCGGACCACTGACTCCTATGAGCCCCTGCGTTGCTATGGTGACGCTTCTCCAGCAGTCCTGCCCTGGTTTCGGCACTCCTCCCCGCTCTGACGTAGAGCGGTGGGCGGTTTGCTGAATTCCAGGAGTTTTCAGGTTCCCGTGACAACGCGTCCCTGGTAGATTTGTTCCTTCTTAGATCGGCACAGATCGCGTTTGGGATATAGACGCCCTTTTGGTTGCCATAATGGCAGAGACTATTTTCAGCTGAGTCTAATACGGGTTCTGATACCGGGCGGATATGACGCACATAAATCCACTGCTACCAATGACTCATCTAAGCTATAAAAGCATACAGCTTCTCAGTATTAGACACATACATCCCCTTGGAGGAAGCTATAGTGCGAAACGCGCGTCGGGGTGTTCAGCCGCTCTCAGGTATACATTTTTCTTATAATTTAGCACTTTATATTTATTTTGGTGAATTGTCATTCATTTTTGTATACCTATGTTTGCATATCTTTTGCACTCATTATTTATTTATTGATATATTCATTGAATTACTTTTTGAAGGCACTTGCTGGTTTATTTTTTTGAATTATATTTCTTTAAGCACTTGCTTATTTTGAGAGATATTTATTCATATATCTCTCTTTTGTAAAGATTTTTTCTTTAATATCTCCAAAATTTATATGTGCAATATACCATCAATACTATATCCTGATTTGAACGTGGCTTTATTTGTATTATTGTCCTGCTTTTTAAATCTTTAAGCATTGCTGCTTTTGACTTTTTCTATAATAAAATTTATCTTTTATGGCATATCATGCTTCTTTTGCTTTTTTGGATTTATCCACAGTAAACTAGTAGTGCTGAGCAAGAGTGCTCGAGTAAGGCGTTATCGGAGCATGCACGGGTGCTAAACATGTCTTCAGCGTGCTCGAAAAATATGTTCGAGTCCCCACAGATGTATGTCTTGCAGCTGTTCGGCAAACCCTGCATGTGTTGCTGCTGTTTAAGACATTATGCCTCATACGAGCACTTCACTCATCACTATAAACTACGCTTATGCGAGTGTCTAATAAAAAAATTAAAAAAAAGCACCACAGGACAGAAGGAAACCAAGGAGTTTAATATAACTCGTTTTCCTTATCTTTCAGGTTACATCAGGGGCTTATCTACAGCATTACAGAATGCTGTAGATAAGCCCCTGATGGTGGTGGCTTCAGCTGATGGTCGAAAAATGGGGTGACAGATTCCCTTTAAAAACATTCTATTAGCATAAGGAAAACAATATAGAACAGACAAATTAGATTATTGGGGGCTAATCTATTTGGGGGGGGAAGGGGATACTCTTTTACATAGCTCATCTTTTTTTCTAATTTACATCTATAATTTACTATAGTTATATATTGATTTTTTATATATTATATATTGAGGCTCAGTTTTACCTTAAGTAGTAGTAAAAGAGAAATGCAGAAAAAGACACAGATCATGTCTTCTCTACAGGTCCTCTATTCCTTTTTGCACAGGACCCAGCCGCAGAAATCTATTTTATATCTATAGTGTTCATATATGGCCTATTGTAAATTTTATTCTAAAGAACGTTAGATCCCATGGACAAAATAAGAAAAAATCCAAAGAATAATATTTCTGAAGTTGCAGTTTTCATCTTAAGTGTAGCCATTAGTCATTTGTTGAACATAGAAGACCCAGCATTTGTAAGGTTTAGATTATTAAGATTTGTGTACATAGCTGGGTGGGGTCAGACAAACCAAAAAGCAGCAAATGGCGCACACACTGTATTTCATAATAACTATAGGTGAGGCTCAGCTACATTAATGGGAACCTGTCACTTGATTAATGCTGCCCACACAACAGTAGGAATACATCCGGGCCTGGTTATGTGACAGCAGCCTGGTGTTTTAGAGAAAAATAGAGTGAGAAGAACCATCTGGGCAAGGGAAGAGACTAGTCTGGCGCTTCCCAGCTGGTTTCACCCAGCACTGCTTCAGGTGATTGACAAGTCTGTCGATATGGAAAAGACCTCTCAATCACCAGGAGCAGCACTGGGAGAAGCCGGAGAGTGGCGGACTGGGACTAGTTTCTTCTTGGGCTATGGTCCCAAATCGTTTTTTCACACTGCATTCCTCTGAAACATCGGAGCATTTTAGAGAAAATTATGCCAGGCTTAGATTTATCCTGTTAGGGTAGCATGAATCAGTTGACATGTTCCCTTTAAGAGAGATATAAAAGTTTCTGGCTTTGTGTCAACCATACGCAGGAAGCGCTCACATATACCGATGTTGGACAAGGCATCTTTTCTAACCACTGGGTGTTCCAGGAGGCACTAGGGCAAAAAAAAGCTCAAATCCAGTGTGTGACATAAAGGGCATCTTGTATCTTCTTGACCTAATCGCCATGAAACATCAAAAAGTGTATGGACAACTTTAAATTTTAAAAGAACAAATCTGCTTAATTTTCCAATATTAGCACTTATATGCCATCATACAATTTTAACAGTGTATTACTTTTAGTTGGTGAAGTTGTTGAAAAAATTAGCAACATTCAAAGTGCAGCCAAAGAAAAACTGCAAGTAAAAAAAAAAAAACATTCAACAGGCCAAATTCAATAGTCATATTCAAAATGCAAATAAAAATTGGAAACGAAGACTAGAACACAAAGTTTTGGTAGGATTTACTTACCAAATGAAAGGGTAGCATACGAAAGCATGAAAAAGAAATAAAGATACAAGCCAGGCTAAGAACCAAAATGTAACACAAACCGGAGTACTTTTGGGGTTTATGGAGAGCCCTCTTCGGGGGGAGTCCTGCCTCCCTGGACTAGAAGGTGAAGGCAGAGACTCCAGAGCACTTCCCTAGTACAGGAAATCATTTATGGGCAACATAGTTACATTGTTTCTGTTACTGTTTATGGCTGGTGATGATGAAGACATGGTAATTAGAACTTACAAAGCCAACTAAGTATTTACCCATAAATGATGAAAGCATACAGGGGAAAAAAAAAGTTACATTTCCAGCAACAAAAATCCAGCAGCCTGACTGAGATAAAAGAAAGTGCATATATTTTTCCAATTAGCAAAGTAATGTGCAAGGCTTATGTACTTATAAAAAAAAAAAAAGCTGCAAGTAAGCTTGTAATCAGGACCAGTCTTAAGGAACGTAGATTCCAGGGTCAAGTGGGATATTTCAGACCTATGAAAGGAGGAAGGGTTCTTGCACGTGCCATCATTTCAGGCAACCCCAAAAGATGAAAGCGCTTAACACAAATTCAGATATGACACCTCCCCTCCTATGCCAATTACGCCTTGTTCAAGACTTGAATGAGAATTGCCTCCTCCCTGCTTGGTCTGGATGCTGCCACCTCACTTAATTTAGATCATTTATGTTCGCTTTCAGAAAGACCCTTAAAAGGGGTAGTTCAGACTAATTCTTTCCTGACAACACAAGTGGCGCCAAGAGGAGTTGAATGGAGCAACTAACCACACACTCACTCTGCCAGTCCATTTAAAGTGTATGCACTGAGAAGGACAGCTGAGCACAGTATCGCAACTTGGCCATCTTCATATTTTCAATGGCGGACTTAGAATAGAATACCAGGGTGCATGGGTGACTAGCAACTCCTAATCTGCTCATCCAGGTCGCTACCTTGCTGCCAGGTGAGAATGGTGGACACAGGTCACAGCAGTTGGACCCACACTCATCCAACAATTACCAGTTTTCTAGTGGATAGGTGAACATTTTAAAAACTTTTAAAGCACCTGTCTGTTCCAAATCAATAAGTCTGCAGTCACTATGTGTGACTGCAGACTTAGGAATCCCCCTAGCGCATGCAGTGTGCACTGCGGAGATTCTCAGATTTAAGAGTAGGAACCGGCGGGTACTTGTGTGTTATACATACTCCAGGACAGAGCCCATCCAGTGGGCACGGCCTCACTCCATACACTTGTATGGAGCGAGGCCGTGTCCTTCAGTCGGTCACACCAATTAGAAGGCGCGTCACTAGACAGGGCGCCTCCTCGATCAATACAAGTGTATGGAGCGAGACCACGCCCACTAGTCAGGCTCTGGCTGGGATTATATATAACGCATACCCTCCGGTCCCAGTGAACAGACAACCCCTTTAATTACAGAGCCTTTCAGCTCCTCATAATTTTTACAATCACTTTTTGTTGCTACCAAGTATAAACATAAAAGGGAACAGGTCATTAGATTCATGTTGCTTGACCTATAGACAGCATGCAGCAGAGCTTCAAAATAACAGTTTGAAAAGCCAGCTGGAAACCACAGCCAGCGTCTCCCCAACCCGCTCCAGTTTATTGTGTGTCATAGGAAGGGACCTATCAATCAGCTGGTGAGGGGGGGAGAAGAAAACCAGGGATCACAGTGGACTAGACTGGTCTCTCCCTGGCTTGTCAAACTATTCTCTATAAAACACTTCAGAGTGAAACATACTTGGCTGGATCGGGCATTATTCTAATGATCGGTTCCCTTCAATAGAGACAATTAATCATGCAGTTTGCGCCAGAAAGAGGCTTAAATTATGTTAGAAATGTTCCAATGACCAGAATACATTTCTTACACTTGTGGATGGAAGCTGAAAAATGTGCCAAATTCACTAAAAGGCACAAGCCTATTAAAGGAAACCTGTTACCTTGGAAAATGCAATTTACTTTACAATGCTGCCTGACAGCCTTATTGAAAGTGCGGTTTTCGGGAGATGCACACTTGCGGTCATGGAGGTGTGCATGGAGCAACTTCAGTCACTGCTCACATCACCACCATACTGTAAGCCCACCCCAGCACTTCGATTGACAGCTGACTCTGCAGTACATCTGCGCAGAGTGAGTGGTGAAAGTGCCGAAGCGGGACTAACTGCTCCGTGCACGCCTCCATGACAAAGCCGGCAGCTGCTGGGAGAACATAAGGTCATTCTCTTCCAGTAGCCGCACTTTTAGTATGGAGGCCGGGCAGCATTGTGAAGCTATTTACCTTCAGATTAACCCCAAATCTGTAGGTAACTTGCGTTTTTCAAGGTGACAGGTTCCTTTCATTAATTTGGCATATTTTACTCCAGCGCACCATGGATCAAAACTGGAATAAAAAAGGCTAGTCTTGTCAAACGAGCTCCAAATGGTTTATAGTCAGGGGCCAATTGTGTGCTGCAAACCTGTACACAGCTCCTAAACCTTGCCTTGTGTGAACTCAATGCTTTCTGTGATCTAAGAAAGGCTGGCAAGATTGTTTGCATGGAGAATTCAAAGGAAACTAGGTGTTAGAAAAAATTTAATGCTAGAAATTTCCAGGCAAGCCAGAAGAAAGGTCCTAGTGCTATTCAGATCTACATTTTCTTCACCTGGGACTGTTCTTCAAGGTAACATGGCCACTGTCAGACAACAGAAACAAGCACAATGGTGAGTAATTTGGTTTTCAGAGTACATGAGCAGAATGATGATAGAAATGGAGATGTGTCAGTTTGCTTCACAGAGAAATTGCATATTTATAGGTCTTAAGTTACCAATGTATTAATAATATACGTTCTGAATCCATAGGTAAACAATGTTAACATTTTCTTTGCTTTGAAGTTAGGCAAGAGTAAAAATACATCATATAATCCAGACCATGCCAAATTCCTTTAAGATTTTTGAATGAATCGTCAAAGTTGTAATTTTAATATGAACATCTGCCACTGAACATCATATAGATGAGATAATGGCCAGAACAGTGGCTCAGTGGTTAACACTGTTTTGCAGTGCTGGGGTCCTGGATTCAAATCCCACCAAGGACCACATCTGCAGGAGTTTGACTGTTCTTCCCGTGTTTGCGTGGGTTTTCTCCAGCTTCCTCCCAAATGTCCAAAGACATACTGATAGAGAATTTAGATTGTGAGCCCCAATGGGGACAGTGATGATAATGTCTGTAAAGTGCTGTGGAATATGATTGTGTCATACAAGTATTAATAATAATAATAAATGTGCTCTTCCTAGTGGAAGCCGTGGGACCAGAATTTTAGCAATGAATTCATTGCAAAAGATTAGAATTTAGAAAGCTTTGTAACAAATATTGAAATCCAGCTATAAAAAAAAATATATAAAGAATTGAAGCATAGGGACTAAACTGGCCATCACTAAAGGAGGATGAAGGAGCCAGTCATCTTGTTAAAGTAGTTTTTTGTAAAAATCAATCTGGAGTACAATTGAATGAAAATATGTTGGTCATGCTTTGGCCTCGCCATCAGCATATTAAGAAAGATTTTACTGTAGATTTGATTTTTTTTAAACTGGTAATCAATTTCTGATATGCTATGATTGTTCATGACATGTAGTATTGCAAGTAATATTAAGCAAACTGACATATGCCCTTACACAGAAGCAATGTATGTGGTGAACCATCTAAATCCATTTCCCTTACCTGCCTTTGTTCTCTTTTCCCTTTACTTTACTTTCTTGACTTTTTCCTGCCATTGGATCCCATTCTACATAGGAGTCTTCAACTTTCAGGTTAAGGTGGGATGATGTGTTGTCCAGACCAAATGTCAGTGCTAAAGTAAAAGAAACACACTGAATGTAAGATTACAATTTTTATATAGAGTTATTTGGAACATTACCGAAAAAAAAACCACTTTAACCATTATGCCCTTTTTACATAAAGGGTATGACTTAAAGAGATTCTCCAGGAATATAATAAAATGGCCTCTGTCACATAATTCAAACAAGCTTGTCCTAGTCAATGTCAGAATGGGCTGCAGTCTGAATAAACAGAGATCCCAAGAACACATACCTCTGTAAGCCGTGTGACAGAAGAAGAAATATATCTTCTACTCGGCTGACTGAGGAAGGAAGAGTGAGGCTGGATTAAAAAAAAAAAAAAAAAAAATCCTTTATGCTCAGTCAACTGAGAAAATGTATTTCTTCTGTCACACACTGCTCAGATCGCAGAGGTGTGTGCTTTCGATACAGCTCCTGTCAACTGATAGACAGGTCTTGGGAACGGCGTTTATTCAGTCCGTTTTGACATTTGAATAGGATGGTCTGCGTTTGAATTAAGTGACAGGGGAAATTTTATTCTATTCCTGGAGAACCGCCCCAAAAAACAAAACACATCTATCGTACAATACTAATATGTAGATGCACGTATTCTGAGGACGATATACAAATATGTATTCAAGCACCAGCACTCTGCAATTGCTGAATATATACACTCTACTAAAGCTATACAGGTTACAATGTGATGTACTTAGTTAAACTTTTGATCAAATTTGCGTAAGCCCATCTACCAGCAACAAAGTGACCTCATCTCAGATGGTACCCTAAATTCTATAAATGCCATGTGCCTAGATCTCAATGAATGAGGAAAGAATATGATCCATCTGTACTTTGTGCCAATTAAAAACAGTCTGGGAAAGATGGGAGGAAAATAGGGTGTACTTGAACTGCGAAAGATACCAAAAGCCTTAATGGAAAGCATATACTATATACAGTATGTTGAAGTTGACACTTAACAGCCTTTGTCTAGCAACTTTTTCATTTCATCACAAAGCCAGGATAGAAAAAGAAAATAAATAAAATAAAAATCATAGAAGTAAAAGGTTTCCTAAAAGTGACATTTTGCCTTCACATTAACGCTCAAAACACCATCTGTAAAAAAAAAAGGGGTTAAAAACTGTGCTCACAGATATCCAGAAGATGGGAAAAAATGGGCAAACAGAAAAGCAACTCAGGTTTTGTCTCCAAGGCTGTAGAGCGCTCACCAGTAGTCAGCTCCAGTTGCAGCCTGGATCCTACTAATATGAAGTGACTCTTTGGCGTGAAAGCCTAAGAACAAGTTGACATGTCTTCAGCCACTTCAATTCTCTATCTTGACCTTATTACCATAGTTTAGAAATTCCTCAGGGTAAATTAGTTTCTACTAGAAAAAATATCTTTAATCTGAGATCACAGAAGGCCTTATTCAACTCATCCTACTAATGTTACCAGTACTGGAGATTCGTAAGGGAAATAAAGAAGTCATCAAACAGAAATCTTCTGTTATAAAGACATTACTATATAATCCAGAAGACAGGAAAACACAAGGTTATCATGAAGCCATGTGGGGATCTTCTGGATTAGATCTTGATAGGGACAATCTGCTCAAAATTATCTTTCGAGAGGTTATTGATGAACGTGGGTAGATCACATTAGTAAATTACGATTGGGGCAGCACTCAAACCCTTGGTCACAGTTTGGAGCCGACAAAAAAATTGTAATCATAGGACTGTTTTTTGGATGTGTTCTACAGTTCTATTCACCTAGTACAGGTTCATCTGTCTGGCAAGGACCACTATTCCGGTTCTGCTGGTCAAAAAACGAGACTATCAGAAATCGGGCCTGCTACAACCACACAGACTCTCACACAAGTCATATAGTAGTAGAGGGAAAAAGGTCACTAAAGTATAGCAGCATCTTCTATGGGCACTAAAGTGAATGCACTTGGACACTTGGTTGTCACATGCAGAAACTTAACATCTGATAAACCTGCAATGGCTAAAAAGAACGGGATATATTTTAAAGCTTTTAGAATAGCGAATGTAATAGGGAGAGTTGATCTTTAGCAGATAGCTGTGGCGAGTGAGGAGGAAGATGGATAATTAGCCAGCTTAATGGATAGTTAATCATTTATCGATTCAGACAGCATCACTTAGTACCTTTGGTTTCCAGTGTGACTGGATCGGAGTACTCCCCTGCTACAGCTTTGTTACAAGCACGTATTCTGAAGTTCATAAACTTGGAGTCAAACTTCAAACCTGTAAGTGAAAATAATGAGAATGAATCCCCTAAAATGCAGTCTGTAGTTGAATCTCTGAAAGAAATGGTGATATTGATGCTAGGAAATGGGCAACTTAAAGAGTAAATGACCAGACAGGTTTCCCAAATACTGAATGAATGAAAAATATGGAAGGAACACATGCTAAAAAGGAGATTTTTGTGTACTCACCGTAAAATCCTTTTCTCCGAGACGCTCATTGGGGGACACACAGACCGTGGGTGTTATGCTGCTGCCATTAGGAGGACACTAAGCAATACAAGCACAAAGGATTAACTCCTCCTCCTGCAGTATACACCCTCTGTTGGCTCAATCCTGAACCAGTTCGGTGCCAAAGAAGTAGGAGCTCATAACAGAGTGCAATATGCCAACAAATCAAATGAACAACGAGGCTACAAGTTAAACAAGGGTGGGAGCTGTGTCCCCCAATGAGCGTCTCGGAGAAAAGGATTTTACGGTGAGTACACAAAAATCTCCTTTTCTCCTTCGCCTCATTGGGGGACACACAGACCGTGGGACGTCCCAAAGCAGTCCCTGGGTGGGAACACATCCACAGATGAAGCCTCGTGAACCTCATGCATATAACGCTTAAGCAGTTAACAGACAACTTACAGATGCGTAACAGCTGATTGCAGAATCTGTCTGCCGAGAGCCGCATCTGAAGAAATTTGAGCATGAATTTGGTAATGCTTGACGAAAGTATGAAGACTGGACCAAGTCGCAGCCTTGCACACTTGCTGTGCCGAAGCCTGGTGCCGAATGGCCCAGGAGGCCCCCACAGAACGAGTGGAGTGTGCCTTAATCCCAGCCGGGATAGGCTGACCTTTAACACGGTACGCCTCTTGAATCGCAGAGCGAATCTATCTGGCTAACGTGACCTTGGAAGCAGGGAGACCCTGTCTGCGTCCTTCCGGAAGCACAAACAGAGCGTCCGATTTTCGGAAAGATGCCGTTCTCGAAATATACCTTCGGAGAGCCCTCACCAAATCCAAAGTGTAAAGGGCTTTTTCAGTACGGTGAATTGGCGCCGGACAGAATGAAGGCAAAATTATCTCCTCATTGATATGAAAAGCCGAAACGACTTTTGGCGTGAAAGACGGAGAAGTCCTAAGGACCACCCTGTCCTAGTGAAAAAAAGAGAAAAGGAGATTTACAAGATAAGGCTGCCAATTCCGATACTCGTCTGATAGAGGTAATCGCCACTAGGAAGACCACCTTCCAGGAAGAAGCGATAAGGACACTTCCGGCAAAGGTTCGAAGGGGGAGTCCTGTAAGGCACTGAGGACCGAATTAAGATCCCAAGGCTCCAAAGGTCTCTTGTAAGGTGGAACAAGATGAGACACTCCCTGAATAAAAGTCTTGACCTGAGACTTAGATGCGATCCGTCGTTGAAAAAAAAGGACGGACAAGGCAGAAATCTGTCCCTTGAGGGAAGAAAGGACTAATCCCGAATCCATTCCTGCTTGGAGAAATTCCAGAATGGAAGGGATAGAGAAAACCAAAGGTGAACGACCTTTGTTCTTCACCAGGAAAGGAATGTCTTCCAGACACGATGATAAATGCGGGCGGAAGGCGGCTTCCTGGCATTGACCATTGTAGAGATGACTTTGTGAGAAAAAAACCAGCCTGAGTTAAGATCCAGGCTTCAATGGCCGTACCGTCAAATTCAGCGCTTTTGAATTGTGATGGTAAATCGGACCCTGTGAAAGGAGGCCCGGTCGATCTGGTAATCTCCAGGGAACGTCTGCGACCAGACGCACTAGTTCCGCATACCACGGACGGCGAGACCAGTCCGGAGCGATCAAAATAAGAGGAACTCCTTCCGCCTTTATCTTCCGAATCACCCTGGGGATTAACGGAAGAGGAGGAAAAATGTAAGGAAGGCGAAAATGACTCTAAGGGAGGACTAGCGCATCCGAGCCGACGGCTAGTGGATCGCGAGAGCGACTTATGAAAGTCTGAACCTTGGCATTCAGTTTGGATGCCATGAGGTCTACATCCGGCATGCCCCATCGCTGGCAAATAAGATGGAACACTTCCGGGTGCAGGGACCATTCTCCTGAGTCCATGCCCTGGCGACTGAGGAAGTCGGCCTCCCAATTGTCCACTCCTGGAATGTGAACCGCGGAGATGAGCGAGCGGTTTTTCTCGGCCCAGCACAGAATGTGAGATACCTCGAGCATCGCTGTTCTGCCCTCCTGACGGTTGATGTATGCCACGACCGTGGCGTTGTCTGACTGAATCCTGATGGGACGACCGGCCAGGAGATGATGGAAGTGCATGAGAGCTAACTTGATAGCTCTGATCTCCAGGATGTTGATCGGGAGACGGGACTCTGGTAGAGACCAGTGGCCTTGAGCCGAGTGATTCAGTGATGAGGCATTCATCCGCCATCTTAAGGAGCTTCTGACTGTGGGAGACAGACGGAAGCGGTGACCTAGAGACGCTGGGTTCCTGTCCCAGACTGATATCAACTCCTGTTGAAGAGAGCGGAGATGAAACTAGGCGAAAGGTACTGCTTCGATGGAAGCTACCATTTTCCCGAGTACCTGCAAGGCGCTCCGCAGAGAATGAGGGCGGTTTTGCGACAATAGGAGCACTCCCTGCTTCAGAGAGATAATCTTCTCTGGAGGGAGAGATACCGACCCTTGGGAGGTATCCAATCATTCCCAGAAAAGGAAACTTCTGAGAGGGAATGGGAAGAGATTTGTCCAAATTGACTAACCAACCGAGGCGAGAGAGGGTGTCGATAGTGAATTCGACGCTCTCTTCGCAGGCTCGAAAAATCGGACCTTTTATGAGTAGGTGGTGCAGGTCCGGGAGGACTACCACACCCCGAGAGTGTAAATTGACATGGCGGCCGCCATGACCTTTGTGAACACTCTGGGGGCGGTTGCGAGACCGAAGGGCAGAGCGGCAAGCTGAAAATGATCCTCTCTGCCAGCAAAACGCAGAAACTTTTGATGTCCGCTGAAAATCGGAATGTACAGATACGCATCCTTGATGTCGATAGACGTCAAGTATTCTTTCCTTTCTAGAGATGTGACAACAGAACGGAGGGATTCCATCCTGAAATGACGGACTCTGATGAATTTGTTTAGCAATTTCAGGTCCAGAATAGGACGCAAGGAGCCGTCCTTTTTTGGGAACCACAAAGAGGTTTGAGTAAAACCCTTTGAATTTTTCATTGTGAGGAACTGGGACGATGACTCCGCTGTAACGGAGCGTGTTCAGAGCCTGAAGAAAAGGATTTGCAAGATCCTTGGACTTGGGGAAGCGAGACTGAAAGAAACGTGTTGAGGGAAGGGACAAGAATTCAATCTTGTAACCTGAGTGTACTAGATCGAGGACCCATGGTCTTGAACTACTGACCCCCAGAGTCTGTGAAACAAGAGTAGGCGGCCGCCTACCTTGTTTGGGTCCCCCATCCCCAGCAAGGAGTCATTGTGATGACAATTTGCGAGAGGAGTAGCTCCTATCTCCTGCCTAGAAAAAAAACTGTTTTCTCCAGGGCTGAGAGGATCTGGACGATGGTTGCGAGCCCTTATCTCTACGAGATGAACGGGGTGCTCGAGCAGAGGACGAAGGAGGGGACCAATTAAAGGAGCTACGAAATGGCCGGGAACGACCTTGGTATTGAGACCGAAAAGGCCTACTGATTCTGCGCTGTGGGAGAAAATTTGCTTTTGCCACCAGTAGCGTCAGAAATAATCTGATCAAGGCGATCTCCAAAAGGACGCCCTGAACGATAAGGCAATGAAGTCAAAGTCTTATTTGAAGCAGCGTCTGCACGCCACTTAGAGCCATAGAGACCTCCGAATGGCGAAAGCATTGATGGCCGTGAGAGCAGCGCAATTAGCTGCATCCAGGACGCATGAACCATGTAGTCACCTGCCCGAGTAATCTGATAGGCTAGATTACGTGCCTCGGGGGAAAGAGGGATATCACTAGTCATTTTGACTAGGGTCTCAACCCAGGCCACCGTAGCCCTTGCCACCTAGGTGGCTGCAAAGGAGGGAGATAGAGATGCTCCAGCCGCCTGATTTGGCGAGGTTGTCAATCTGTTTATCTGAAGGGTTCCTAATGGATGAACTATCAGAAACAGAGAGTAGGGTTTTGATGATAGACGAGATACTGGAGGATCTACATCAGGAGATTCAGTCCATTCTTTCGCCACAGTTGCTGAAAAAGGGTATTGTGCCTTTAGAGACTTCAGTCCTGAAAAGAACGTCTGTCCAGACGCTCCCTATGTGCCTGAACAATATCAGTAAATTCAGGGGTGGTTACTAAACACCTTGTGAACACGTTTTGCCCCTTTGAAGAAGATAGGATGATTCGGCTGAGACCCAGGTTCTGAAATTCTGGCGAATTGGGATCATCACCAATGTCCGACTCGATTCCGAATCGTGGTCACTAATGTTTCTGGGAGAAGGGGAACGAGAACCTGAGCTCGCAGATGCTGAACCGCTAGATGGATTGGGAGATGCATTATGGCGGCGTTTTTTGGACCGCTTTGCGGACGCCGTGAGACGGCCCCTGTCAGATGAGACCTCTCTGAAGGCTAAGTGCGCCAGATATTCGGGCCACCCTGAAGAACCTGATTCAATGGGATCAGGAATAGGTAGGGACTCCTGCTCGTTGTAGGGGGGTCCTGAGCAGAAGAAGCCATGGGCTCCTGGGCACATGATGCACAGAATTGGGAACTATGCATTGACGGCAGGGAGCGTTGCATGAAGCGCAGACGGCGTATACTACAGAGTAGTTCTTGTCAGCCTTTTTAATTCCCTTTGATTGCGACATATTTCTGCACCAGAGAACCTTCTGCATGCGAAGGGTTAAGCGCTGTGTATGCAGAGCTGTCCCAGGAGAATATGGCGCCCGAGATCATAATCGCGCTTCCCGTGTGAGACGAGAAGCGCCAGAAGCAGTGGAAGGAGAGGGGAGGAAACAGGAAGTCCCCTGTTAACTGGCAACGGCCAATAGCGTGCGGTGTGGGCAGAGCCACACGGACCGCCCTCTCCCCTTGAGGCCTATCCCGGGCCGAAGCAGGGGAGTAAATTTTAAAGTTCCGGCCTACCCTGGGCCGAAGCCGGGGACTAAATTTGAGGCCGTGGCCGCGGCGCGATTGCTGTGCTGCGGCGGCGCAACGCCAATGTGGGCGCGGTGCGCAGAAGCGGTCGCGGTGACCGGTATTACAATGCCCCCCATATGGCTGTACTCACTGCGGGGAGAGCCCAGAGATGGAGGAAGGGGGGAATTCCACAGCACTACAGCGACTATGGCTGTACCTCCTCAATCCACCAACCCCTTTCAATAGGGGGGTGGAGAGGGCTCTTACATGCCTCCAGACCGCCACCGCTTTCAAGAGAGGTGGTGGGGGTATTCATCCAATGGTGCCACGCAAGTCTCATCATCATCCTCATCGAGGGATATCTCATGGGGAGAGCGGCCTGTTTGTAAGGATCTGTCGCCCCATGGTAGCGTGGCAGGAGGGATACGTGGAGAGGACACTCGCACGATGCCGCCTGTTGATGGTTTTTGGGAGATCGTGACTTTTCGTACAAGTCCCGTCGCCCATCCATGCGTGAAGAAAGTAAAATAATAAAAAGTTTAAAAATCAGAAAAAAAGTGGGGTCTGAGAGCAGACCCTAGTGCCTCCTACAGACACTAAGCAAGAACTGGTTCAGGATTGAGCCAACAGAGGGTGTATACTGCAAGAGGAGGAGTTAATCCTTTGTGCTTGTATTGCTTAGTGTCCTCCTAGTGGCAGCAGCATAACACCCACGGTCTGTGTGTCCCCCAATGAGGCGAAGGAGAAAAAGTCACTGTGCTTAAAGCTACACTCTACCTGGCAGCAAAAAAAAAATAATTATACATTTCTCATGTGTAGTCACTTGATAGGAGGCAAACGGAGTGCACCATCTCTAAAATCAGAATGATTTTCCTCTTACATCCAAAATGGGCACTGGGAAGTATAGGTTAAGTCTAAACCATGCCTTCCTAACCTGTCCTGTGACTTGAGTTTGGAAAAACAGAGCATGGTATAATACTTACTACCTTGCTCCCCTAAATAATAATAATGTTATTTCTGTAGTGCCAACATATTCCACAGCACTTTACATTATAGAGGGGACTTGTACAGACAATAGACATTACAGCATAACAATAATCACAAACAACAGATACCAAGAGGAATGAGGGCCCTTGTTGTGAATGGGTTTGAGATGAGTTCTGAGCAGAGGCTCCCTCTGGTGGTTACAAGCGGTACTAGTGAGGATTGGGAATCAGGTGTTACTGATTGGTCTTATTTAAGGGAATCATTTTCCCATCAGGGTTGCCGGTGATCAATTGTTCTGGTCTGAATCCTTCTTTCCAGTTTCCCTTGTAGCCTGCTGTGTCGTGTCTGCATCTCCTGCTATCAGATAAGACAATTTCTTATTTTGTGTTTTTGCTATATTTTTGCATTTGGTCCTGCACTTCTGTGGGGGCCTTCTGGGTCCCCTCCGGGGGCTTTTGCCCTCTCAGTTTAGTCCAGCCACTGTGTTTTGTACTTTTGCTTTTTCCAGTTTTTTCAGTGGCTGCTGTTTTTGTTACACCAGAGAACTAATTTAGGTGGTAGAGGTCGTGTGATCTCAGGTGATTTTGAAATTAGTAGAGTTGGTGTTTTTTCAGGGTTTTCTGGGATTGCAGTAAGTGCCCTTCCTGTCCTTTTCTATTTAGATAGTTTGGGCCCAGCGTTTGCTCATACTATTTTCTTTCTGTGTCAGTATTTCCTCTTGTCTAACCGCCATTACTTGTTTGGGGGCTTTCTATTATCTTTGGGGTTCTGCTCCGGGGCAGATAGCTTTCCTATTTCTATCTTTAGGTGTAGTTAGTTTCTCAGGCTGTGACGAGGCGTCTAGGACCATCGTAGGAACGCTCCACGGCTGCCTCTAGTTGCGGTGGTTAGTCAGGGTACTGCAATCCCATAGATTCCAACTGCTCTGGTGTATTGCCTTTTTTACCTGCACTCCTCAGCTACCGAAACATAACAGTATCACCGGCCAATAAAAATTGTATGGTACTCACAGAAGGGAAAAAATATTTTGAAGGAAGAAAAGTTGTCAGATATTTTTCTGTTTGTTGCATTTTTTTTTTTTTTTCCCTGTATCTCTGGGTGCTGGGGAGGATCTTTTCTCCCAATGGAGTTTGCACAGTTGTCTGGCCGTGTGGATCAGCTTGCCACTGAGGTTCAGAGTATTGCTGCATATCTTGCTAGGTTGCCTGTTGTGGAACCTAGGATCCCCATGCCAGATTTGTTTTTAGGGGATCGAGCTAAGTTTCAGAATTTCAAAAATAATTGTAAATTGTTTTTTGCCTTAAAATCTAAGTCCTCAGGAAACGCAGCGCAGCAGGTTCAAATTGTCATCTCTCTCCTGCGCGGCGATCCTCAGGATTGGGCTTTTTCCCTGACATCTGGGGATCCTGTTTTGAGTGATGTTGATGCATTTTTTCAGGCTTTGGGGTTATTGTACGATGAGCCTAATGTCACTGATCAAGCTGAAAAAGCCTTGTTGGCATTAAATCAGGGGCTTGATGACGCTGAGTTATACTGTCAGAGATTCCGTAGGTGGGCAGTCCTGACCAAATGGAATGACGACGCTTTGGCAGCTCTTTTTCGGAAGGGTCTGTCGGATAATGTAAAGGATGTTATGGTGGGATTCCCTGTCCCCTCTGGTCTCAATGATTCTATGTCATTAGCGATTCAAATTGACAGACGTTTGCGTGAGCGGAGAAGTATGCGTGGAGTGGTGTTGCCTTGTGAGCCAGCTGCTGAGCCCATGCAGTGTGATGGAGTGGTGTCTGGGGCACAGCGTCATGAGTTTCGAAAGCGCAATGGGTTATGTTTCTACTGTGGTGATGCCTCTCATGCTATTTCAGTCTGCCCTAAGCGGGGAAGACGTTTTGCACGCTCAGTTATCTTGGGTAGTGTTCAGACTAAGTTTTTATTAACTGTCACTCTGATATGCTCTCTGTCCTCATTTTCTGCTCAGGCTTTCGTTGATTCTGGAGCAGCTATTAACCTGATGGATTATGATTTTGCTAAACGTTGTGGATTTCCCTTGATACCCCTACAGAAGTCTATTCCCTACTGGGGATCGATTCTACCCCTTTGGCTGAGAATAAACCCCAGTTTTCTACTCAGGTGATAATGAGGGTTGAACCTGATCACCAGGAGTGCTGCAAATTTTTGGTTCTATATAATCTGCATGACATTATCGTGCTGGGTTTCCCTTGGTTACAGTCTCATAATCCTGTTTTGGATTGGAAATCTGTGTCTGTAACCAGTTGGGGCTGCCAATGTGTTAATACCAACACTCCTGTTTTTTCTGCCTCCCCCCAGGCTGAGGATGTTCCTGACTTTTTGTTTGATTTTTCTGATGTGTTTAGCAAAAGTAAATCTGCATCCTTACCTCCCCATAGGAGCTATGACTGCGCTATTGAATTAGTGCCAGGTAGTAAATTCCCTAAGGGTCGCCTTTTTAACTTGTCTGTACCTGAACATGACGCTATGCGGTCTTATATCAAGGAATCATTGGAGAAGGGTCATATCAGACCATCCTCTTCACCCTTAGGTGCCGGTTTTTTCTTTGTGGCCAAAAAAGATGGTTCATTAAGGCCGTGTATTGATTATCGTCTCTTGAACAATATTACTGTGAAATATCAATACCCGTTACCCTTGATTTCTGACCTGTTTTCCAGGGTGAAAAACGCTACTTGGTTTACCAAGCTTGACCTCAGGGGGGCGTATAACCTTATTCGCATTAAGCACGGGGATGAATGGAAGACGGCATTTAACACCCCTGAAGGGCATTTTGAGTACCTTGTGATGCCCTTTGGGCTCACTAATGCTCCTTCCGTCTTCCAGTCCTTCATGAATGACATTTTCAGGGATTTTGTGGACAAGTTTCTGATTGTTTATTTGGATGATATCTTGATTTTTTCTAATGACTGGGACTCTCATGTGAAGCATGTTCGAACTGTATTCCAGATTTTGAGAGAGAATGCTCTGTATGTGAAGGGATCAAAGTGTCTTTTTGGCGTACAGAAGATCTCATTTCTGGGATTCATTTTGTCCCCATCTGTTATTGAAATGGACCCGGTCAAGGTTCAGGCCATCTGTGATTGGGTCCAACCTACTTCATTAAAGGCTCTTCAGAGATTTTTGGGTTTTGCCAATTTTTATCGTAAATTTATTGGTAATTTCTCTGTTATTGTTAAACCATTAACTGATTTGACCAGAAAGGGTTCTGATGTGGTGAATTGGCCTCCTGAGGCAGTCTCTGCGTTTCAGGAACTTAAGCAGAGATTCACTTCTGCTCCTGTTCTACGGCAGCCTGATGTTTCTCTGCCATTTCAGGTGGAGGTTGATGCCTCTGAAATTGGGGCAGGTGCCGTTTTGTCCCAAAAAGATCCAGAGACCTCTAAAAGTAACCCTTGTGCCTTTTTCTCTCGAAAATTTTCTCCTACTGAACGTAATTATGACGTGGGTAATCGGGAGTTATTGGCCATGAAGTGGGCTTTTGAAGAGTGGAGACATTGGCTGGAGGGAGCCAAACATCAGGTGGTGGTCCTTACGGACCATAAGAATCTGGTCTATCTGGAATCTGCCAAGCGACTCAATCCTAGACAGGCCAGGTGGGCCTTGTTTTTCACACGTTTTAATTTTGTGGTTTCCTTTCTTCCTGGCACTAAGAATGTTAAGGCGGATGCCCTCTCGAGGAGTTTCCTTGCGGACTCTCCTGAGCTATCTGATCCCTCTGTTATTTTGAAGGAGGGTGTAGTTCTTTCCGCCATTTCGCCCAATTTGAGACTTGCTCTGGAGGGGTGTCAGGAGGATAGGCCCGAGCGCTGCCCTGTTGGAAAATTGTTTGTCCCGGACCAATGGAAAAAGAGTGTGATGTCTGAGATTCATTGTTCCGCATTGGCTGGGCATCCCGGAATTTTTGGTACCAGAGACTTGGTTAGTCGGTCCTTTTGGTGGCCTACCTTGTCTCGCGATGTCAGGGAATTTGTGCAGTCCTGCGGGACTTGCTCTCGCTCCAAGCCTTGCTCTCGCTCTAGTGGTTTGTTGATGCCATTGCCTGTGCCCAAGAGACCATGGACCCATATCTCTATGGATTTCATTTCCGATCTTCCTGTTTCTCAGAGAATGACCACCATCTGGGTAATTTGTGATAGGTTTTCCAAAATGATACATCTTGTGCCATTACCTAAGTTGCC
Source organism: Oophaga sylvatica (assembly GCA_033576555.1). Taxonomy (NCBI): domain Eukaryota; kingdom Metazoa; phylum Chordata; class Amphibia; order Anura; family Dendrobatidae; genus Oophaga; species Oophaga sylvatica. Next base: position 614,145,260 of record JARQOD010000001.1, read on the forward strand.
TTCCTCCTCTGAATTGGTGCCGTTGTTCCTTCAGCACGTGGTTCGTTTACACGGCATTCCTGAGAACATTGTGTCTGACAGAGGAGTCCAGTTTGTTTCCAGATTTTGGAGGACTTTTTGTTCTAAACTGGGTGTTCAATTGTCTTTCTCCTCGGCATTTCATCCTCAGACCAATGGTCAAACTGAGAGAACAAACCAGACATTGGAGACTTATCTAAGATGCTTTGTGTCTGCTGATCAGGATGACTGGGTCTCTTTTTTGCCTTTGGCTGAGTTTGCTCTTAATAATAGGGCTAGCTCTGCCACTTTGATGTCTCCGTTTTTCTGTAATTCTGGGTTTCACCCTCGATTTTCTTCAGGACAGATGGAGGCTTCTGTCTGTCCAGGTGTTGACTCTGTTGTTGAGCGTATGCAGCAGATTTGGGACCAGGTAGTGGAGAGGTTGTCCCTCTCTCAGGAGAAGGCCCAGCGGTTTGCTAACCGGCATAGGACTGGTGGTCCTCGGTTTAAAGTGGGGGACTTGGTCTGGTTGTCCTCAAAGAATATTCCTATGAGAGTAGCATCTCCTAAATTTAAGCCTAGGTTCATTGGACCTTATAAGATCATGGAGATTATTAATCCTGTTTCTTTTCGTTTGCTTCTTCCAGGGACATTTAAGATCCATAACGTGTTCCACAAGTCCTTGTTGAAGAGGTTTGTTGAGCCAGTGGTTCCTGCTGCTGTGCCTCCTGACCCTGTTTTGGTTGAGGGCAATCTGGAGTATGTGGTTGAGAAAATATTGGATTCTCGTTTTTCTAGACGAAGACTCCAGTATTTGGTTAAATGGAGAGGTTATGGTCAGGAAGATAATTCTTGGGTGTTTGCTTCGGACATCCATGCTAGGAGACTTATCCGTGCGTATCATAGAACTCATCCTGACCGACCTGGTTGCTCAGATGAGGGTTCGGTGACCCTCCTCAAGGGGGGGGTACTGTTGTGAATGGGTTTGAGATGAGTTCTGAGCAGAGGCTCCCTCTGGTGGTTACAAGCGGTACTAGTGAGGATTGGGAATCAGGTGTTACTGATTGGTCTTATTTAAGGGAATCATTTTCCCATCAGGGTTGCCGGTGATCAATTGTTCTGGTCTGAATCCTTCTTTCCAGTTTCCCTTGTAGCCTGCTGTGTCGTGTCTGCATCTCCTGCTATCAGATAAGACAATTTCTTATTTTGTGTTTTTGCTATATTTTTGCATTTGGTCCTGCACTTCTGTGGGGGCCTTCTGGGTCCCCTCCGGGGCTTTTGCCCTCTCAGTTTAGTCCAGCCACTGTGTTTTGTACTTTTGCTTTTTCCAGTTTTTTCAGTGGCTGCTGTTTTTGTTACACCAGAGAACTAATTTAGGTGGTAGAGGTCGTGTGATCTCAGGTGATTTTGAAATTAGTAGAGTTGGTGTTTTCAGGGTTTTCTGGGATTGCAGTAAGTGCCCTTCCTGTCCTTTTCTATTTAGATAGTTTGGGCCCCAGCGTTTGCTCATACTATTTTCTTTCTGTGTCAGTATTTCCTCTTGTCTAATCGCCATTACTTGTTTGGGGGCTTTCTATTATCTTTGGGGTTCTGCTCCGGGGCAGATAGCTTTCCTATTTCTATCTTTAGGTGTAGTTAGTTTCTCAGGCTGTGACGAGGCGTCTAGGACCATCGTAGGAACGCTCCACGGCTGCCTCTAGTTGCGGTGGTTAGTCAGGGTACTGCAATCCCATAGATTCCAACTGCTCTGGTGTATTGCCTTTTTTACCTGCACTCCTCAGCTACCGAAACATAACAGGCCCTGCTCGCAAGCTTACAATCTATGAGGAAAAAGGGGAGACACAAAAGGTGGATGGTAATAATTGCTTTCATTGTTCTGATCAGCCATAATGTAAGAAATCGGGTGTTCACGTAATGCTGCACGAATCGGTTACCAGCCAGAATGTGTGAAAGAACAGGCACAGAGGGCTATTAAATACATAATGCGTGTGAGAACATGATACGTGGAACCGGGTTATGGCAAAAAATATTGAATGGGCAACACAGGGTTAGATAAATGTGTTGAGGCGGTAGGCCAGTCTGAAGATATGTTTTTAGGGCACGCTTAAAACTGCGGGTATAGGGGATTAATCGAAGTGTCCAGGGTAGCGCATTCCAAAAAATACACTGTGTGCAGAATTATTAGGCAAATGAGTATTTTGATCACATCATCCTTTTTATACATGTTGTCCTACTCCAAGCTGTGTAGGCTTGAAAGCCAATTGCCAATTATGTAAATCAGGTGATTTGCATCTCTGTAATAAGGAGGGGTGTGGTCTAATGACATCAACACCCTATATAAGGTGTGCGTAATTATTAGGCAACTTCCTTTCCTTTGGCAAAATAGGTCAGAAGAGAGATTTGACGGACTCTGAAAAGTCAAAATTTGTGAGATGTGTTGCAGAGGGATGCAGCAGTCTTGAAATTGCCAAACTTTTGAAGCGTGATCACCGAACAATCAAGCGTTTCATGGCAAATAGCCAGTAGGGTCGCAAGAAGCGTGTTGATAAAAAAAGGCTCAAAATAACTGCCCATGAATTGAGGAAAATCAAGCGTGAAGCTGCCAAGATGCCATTTGCCACCAGTTTTGCCATATTTCAGAGCTGCAAAGTTACTGGAGTATCAAAAAGCACAAGGTGTGCCATACTCAGGGACATGGCCAACGTAAGGAAGGCTGAAAATGACCACCTTTGAACAGGAAACATAAGATAAAACGTCAAGACTGGGCCAAGAAATACCTTAAGACTGATTTTTGTAAGGTTTTATGGACTGATGAAATGAGAGTGACTCTTGATGGGCCAGATGGATGGGCCCGAGGCTGGATCAGTAAAGGGCAGAGAGCTCCACTCCGACTCAGACGCCAGCAAGGTGGAGGTGGGGTACTGGTGTGGGCTGGTATCATCAAAGATGAACTTGTGGGACTTTTTCGGGTTGAGGATGGAGTGAAGCTCAACTCCCAGACCTGCTGCCAGTTTCTAGAAGACACCTTCTTCAAGCAGTGGTACAGGAAGAAGTTCAAGAAAAACATGATTTTCATGCAGGACAATGCTCCATCACATGCATTAAAATACTCCACAGCGTGGCTGCCCAGTAAAGGTCTAAAAGAAGAAAAAAATAATGACATGGCCCCCTTGTTCACCTGATCTGAACCCCATAGAGAACCTGTGGTCCCTTATAAAATGTGAGATCTACAGGGAGGGAAAACAGTCCACCTCTCGGAACAGTGTCTGGGAGGCTGTGGTGGCTGCTGCACGCAATGTTGATCGTAAACAGATCAAGCAACTGACAGAATCTATGGATGGAAGGCTTTTGAGTGTCATCATAAAGAAAGATGGCTATATTGGTCACTGATTATTTTTTTGTTGTTTTTGAATGTCAGAAATGTTTATTTCTAAATTTTGTGTTGTTATATTGGTTTACCTGGTGAAAATAAACAAGTGAGATGGGTATATATTTCGTTTTTATTAAGTTGCCTAATAATTCTGCACAGTAATAGTTACCTGCACAAACAGATATCCTCCTAAGATAGCCAAATCTAAAAAAAAAACACTCCAACTTCCAAAAATATTAAGCTTTGATATTTATGAGTCTTTTGGGTTGATTGAGAACATAGTTGTTGTTCAATGATAAAAAAAAATCTTCTCAAATACAACGTGCCTAATAATTCTGCACACAGTGTAGGTGCAACACGTGAGAAGTCTTAGAGATGGGAGTGGGAGGTTCTGATTATTGAGGATATTAACCTCAGGTCATTAAAGAACAGAGGGCACGGGTACGGTGGTAGACTGAGACGAGCGGCATATCACTGCAGCGGCCATCTCAGATAGAGGAGGAATGGAATACCGATTTGAGAGAAGAAGGCAGGGCAAGTGGAGGGCACCTGGTAAGGTGACTAAACATGAAAAATATAACATCAATTTTCAGTATCAGGATGGATGGTTACTTTGAGGAGTAAATGTTAAAAATAAATAAATTAAAAAGTACAAGTACTATTGTAAACTTTAAAGGCATTGTCAGATCCACTCTATGAGACAACAGACTTGCAAATAATAGGATTCTCCGGTGTTGGCAGTTATGTGACTGCAAGTATACAATATGCATACTCACGGCCACATTCAGACTAGATGGTCATGGCCTCGTTTGATGGAAGATTATTGAGCAAGGCCAGAAACAGTCTAGTCGTGTGTATGCAAATCGCACACTTAGGGTCACATGACTGCTGCAGGCACCAAGAATCTCCATGAGGATTGGCAAGTCTGAAGTCAGAGTAACTGCAAACTGTACAGCCCCTTTAATGCAGATATTTACATACCCTGAACTTAAAGGGAATCTGTTGGACGAAACTGACAGTATAAACTAAGCAGCCTTGTTGGGAATATACATGTCTTTAGATTTCTTGTTTCAGTTCGTTTGCACCCTAAGCATATAAAAGGTGTGGCCTGCTTTGTTTTTTTTTGGAGGTCGATATTATATTAATGTGGTTCCTCATGGCTGTGTGTCCACTGGCTGGGTCTCAGTCCTTCTCCACATGCATGTCACTTGACAAATAGTAAGGTTTTAAATACAAGAGGTTAGGACTGTCCCAAATATGGTCACCATGACGAGGTGGGATGGCTTTTACTTTTTTAATCAAAATTATGCTAACTAAGCACCCTATATTATTTTCACACACTATTGCTGTTTAATTATTTATTTAATGCAGGGTCTTTGCTTATTATGTATTTTATCTTGGGTTTTTGTTTTGTTCAGTGGCCAATGTGAACATACGCTTACATGCTACAATCACACCAACTTTCATCCCAATTCATCTCTTTAGGCTTTTTGTAGGCAATATAGCCTCTCTGCAAGTCAGACCTTTAGAGCTCTTTTCACTGCCATTTAATCAATTATGCTAATTAGGGAGCTTGGTGCACCCTCAGTGTAGTCAAGAGGTTTTGTGCACAGTTCAGAACACTGGTTCTTCCTGTCCCAACCTCCTCCCTACTTTGTTACCAGACAGTGCATGCTCCAGGCTAGCTAGTGATGTCAATCACCAACGAGTGAGAATATGCAAAACCAGTGTGCGTCTTAGTGCACTGAACCTCTTGACCACACCAATGGTGCGCCTAGCTCCTAACTAGCAGATTTAAGTGAACGTCTGTAGAATGGAGGCGGTGAATAGATCACTAAAAAGGTGTGACCATGTTCACTACAAGGCTATGTGCTCAAATGATCCTGTCAGTATGGACTGAGACTCCATTTAAGCAATCTAGAATTCTTTACAACTATGGTTAGGTGAAAGCAACATCGTCACACATGCTTATAGCGAGGCTAATTTGCCATTTATCCGTTCTTATTTCCAAGCTGGTAATTTTTTGCCCCGCATCTCAAAATAACTTAAGCCAAGAGGAAAAGTAGAGGAGTGGGTAAGCTTCAATGAAATACCTGGAACAGGTCTCTAATCTACTATGTGGCATTTACCGTATTTTTCAGACTATAAGACGATAGTTTTTTCCCAAAAAATTTTGGGGGGGGGGGGAAACGGGGGTGCGTCTTATAGTCGGAATGTATGGTACTTACACTTAGCGTGGTGGCAGCAGGAGTCGGCCGATTCTTCAAGTGGTCATGGTCCAACGCTGCAGGCCGATGATGGTGCGGCGGTGCCGAGGTCTCCAGCGACATTCTCTGAAAGCCCGGAGCCCCGCACTTCTGTTGCCTCAATGCTTTGGCCTCCGGGAAAATGGCCGCCGGAAGCGGCACATGCACAGATTGAGTTCTCAGCTCCGAGATGTAGTCTCCTCAGATCTCGGGACGAGATCTCGTTGCCGAGATCTCAATCTGCGTCTGGGGAATCAATGTGGCATCCGGGAAAACGGCGGCCGGCTGCAGGCCTAGATCTTAATTTGTGCACGCGCCGCCTCCAGCGGCCATTTTCCCGGAGGCCACAGCATCAAGGCTACAGAAGTGTGGGGGCTCCGGGCTTAAACAAAATGTCACCGGAGCCCACCACACCACTGAGCACCGCCGAACCTGCCGCACCAGACTGGGATGGGAGCGAGATCATCACCCTGCAACATCAGACCACGGAAAAAAAAAAAAAAAAAAAATCGCCTGACTCCTGCTGCCACCAGCGCTGCCGATCCCCGCCGGGTAAGCTGAATTCAGGACTGTAAGCAGAACCCCCTTTTGACACATTAATTTTTTTTTCCCCCATTTTCCTTCTGAAAATTTGGAGTGCGTGTTATGGTCCGATGTGTCTTATAGTCCGAAAAATACGGTATAGTACTAGTGCATTTTATGTGTCAGAGGGGTGGACTTTGTGCCCTCTCTGACCGCATGGTCTGCGTGTGGCTGCTTCCACCCGATCCCTAAGTTATGTACTAAAGCAGAGTAATAAAGAAAACTTACCTGAAAGTGTGTACTCCGTTCCCTTTATATTATCAATCATCTCCCAGCACCTCTCATCTTTAACCCTTGGAAGTCCATCATAGTTTGTCTTTCTGTATTCCATAACATAATGATCGATCTTGTTATCTTCTTCGGACATTCTCCATACTACTGTCACACAGTTATCAGCAACCGTACAATCTGCTGGATCTATTTCTGGAGCTTTAGGCACTGTAGAAGAAAAAGAAGGAAATTCATTTCTCTTTTATTTCATGAAACTCTATTTGGATAACTGTTCAGTCTACTCCAGCTTGGCCCCATTCACAGGTTGTCTGAGAAAACACGGCTGGCTCTACAAAAGACCAGCTTGGACATCAGTGGACTCTACTCACTCGTTCATCAATTCAACAATAAGAGCATCATGTTTGGGCAAGTAATAGGGCAAAGATATATATAAAAATAAATTAACACTGTAGTTCTTTAGTTTTAGAAAGGTTTAGCTTTTTGGCTTCCGATTCCCTTATGCTTTAATCAGTGATGGATGTAAAAGGACAGAAGGACAGTCAGCATACTGTAACACAATTAGCATAGTTTACCATGAAGAATATGAGAAATCAGATCATAAGGGCCAAAAAGAACATCATAATGAATTATGTAACAGTGGATAGGTGGCTGATTTAACGAACGCTTGGGAAAAGTGATGCACAAACTAACAGACACCTAGATTGGTACATGCAATTCTGAAGATGGACTATAAATGTTACTATTTGACATTAAAGAAGGTTTCACTCTATATTTGTTTATGGCACATTGATTTAACACACGGATCTCCAACCTGTGGCTCACTGGTCTTGCGGTGTAGCTTGCTGTTATCTGCTAGCTTGGCACATTAACCTTCGACAGAAACGAGCTGGTGAAATAGAGTTGGAGGACAAGCCATGTAAAGGCTGTAGATTAGCGGCGCCACAAATGCCTCCTCCTCCTCACTAGTGACATCATACCCCTCAGCATGCAGCCGATTCAACCTATTCTGCGAGGTTTTCCTTAGCATTACAGATACCCTGGCCACTTCATGACTGCCTGCTGTAAACTGCATACACATGGCTCCTCCGTGCACCCAGAAACCCACCCTCTTCAACATTTTCCCCCAGCAAGAGTTATTTTGTGAGAGTAAGGGAGGTCATAAGAGTAATTTTACATAATTACCTTTAAAGGGAATCTGTCAGCAGTTTTGGCCGATATAAGATGCAGCCACTGCCTTTCAAGGCTTATCTAAAGTATTTTATAATGCTGTATATAAGCTCCCGGTCCGACCTGCAAGATAAAAAAAATTAAGTTTTATTATACTCACCCGGGGAGGAGGGGAGGCGGTCCGGTCCGATGGACGTTGCAAGTCCGGGTCCGGCACCTCCCATCTTCTTGCGATGCCGCCCTCCTGCTTGCTTCCTTGCTCACGGCATTGCGCTCCTGCGCAGGTGTACTTATCTTCCCTGTTGAGGGCAGAGCAATGTACTGCAGTGTGCAGGTGCCGGGAAAGGTCAGAGAGGCCCAGCGCCTGCGCACTGTATATTACTTTGCTCTGCCGTCAACTGGGCAGATAAGTACACCTGCGCAGGAGCGCAATGCCGGGGAGCCTGTGAAACAAGCAGGAGGGCAGCCTCGCAAGAAGATGGGAGGCGCCGGACCCGACTTTCAACAGTCATTGGACCGGATCGACCTGCAGGTGAGTATAATAAAACTTATTTTTCTTATCTTTCAGGTCGGATCGGGGGCTTATACACAGCATTATAGAATGCTGCAGATAAGCCCTTAAAGGCAGTGACCGTATCTTATATCGGCCAAACCTGGTGACAGGTTCGCTTTAAATTGTTAAATGATTATCCCATGTGCACTCACTTCTGTATTGGGAGGTGAGTGGTGCATCACGCTTACAGATACCTGTTGAGATGTGAGTGACCAGCAGGTATAGTAGAAAATGTCCTTTATATCAGGACACGTATGCAACACCTGTCAATGTTGCATTCATCCCAATGAATGTCTGAAGAGGTTACAGGTGCTGTTCATCTCCCAATACAGAAGTATGCAAAGTTGGAAAAATCATTTTAAACACGAATCTGAGTTTATTGTAAGTACGGTGCCACTTGGACAGCCTTAAAAGATTATTATCTTGCTCTATTCACGTCTATATCTGCAAGTTAGAGTTAAAGGTGATGATTTTGCTTGTCATACCCATTTCTTTGCTGGTGGTCTGCCTGCTGCAGACTGTATCTTCCATCTACCCTGTAATGGGGTGTGAGTTACAGGGGACCAGGCACTTCATGCAGTTACATTTGTGCACAATGATGGTGTCATGCGCTCTTCATTACTAATTTGGTGGAGTTTCTCAGTTAAAAGAAAAGTTGTGATCTTTTACACAATTTTGATAAAAGCCTTTTTGCCACCCAAAAGATCATTGCAAATTGATTGCACCATAACAAATCGTGTCCCAGATATTAAATCATGAAATAACCATTAGAAAAAAAAAAATATTAGAACACTCTCCGTGCAAGTATGCATGTGGATGTAAATATTGCTATTATGGATTACACTGTACCAAAGAGTACTTCAAGCCTGAGTGCTGGGTGACAATGTTTAGTGCAGTAGGTCATTCTGTTACAACATGGACATCCAAGGACAAGGTTAGGATAAAAAGCAACGGTTGACATCTTTTCTGTTTTATCATATTCATCTTTCTGTCAAATTAATTAATAGAGTTGTTTAAAACACTTGCAAGTTGAAGTCCCAAAGAGGACTTCAGATAGATAATTCTCGGGCATACGAGCCTTTTTATATTGTTATTATTTTATGTTTAGCATACTCCAAAAGCATGTCTAAATATTATCCTTTTGATTACAGAAGATACAAGTCAGTGCAGCTGACACACACAGAGTCAACTATTTTTGGTTAATAAATTTATTTCACACTGGAGTCCACATGGAACTGTATTGTGCACGGTGGCACAGGGTGAGTTTCTGCTGACACACACATCTACAGGTTTTCCTAGTGCATGTGCACTTTTTTTTCCCTGTGATGTTAATATATGTCATAGAGAAAAATTTAAAATCCATAAGACATCTCCAGAGAGTAGACAGATCACCCTCACATTGAACATATGGGATTAGTTGTGGCTGGAAGAGAGAAACTAATTAAAACAAGGGAAATGAGAGCAAACACTTTAATCTTCTTTGAAGTAGGGACCTCCTGCAGTGACCAGCTAATTACAGATGAGAAATGCTCTGATAAAGACAGTCTGAGATCCATATTTTCAAGAGGCAGAGAAGTGGAAAATCTAACACCTTCAGAGGTAACTCTTGTTCTCTTTAAAGGAAAACTGGACAATTGTAGTTAAGGCACTGTCTTCTTTGTCCAGATATGTATATTAGGGTTCTCATTGATCCAATATATACGATATATTTTCGACATCATAGCAAAGGGACAAACATAAAGCATTCACTCACATCACAGTAAGGCTATTCTAACCACTCCAACTTAACGGCTGATGGATGATGCCATGGATGACGACAATTTCTACCGCCTGGGACCTCCAGGGTGAAGAAATTTTATAAGTTGGGGATTTCATAAAATTTGGAAAGACCTAGCACATCCCACAATCAGCCCCACGTGAGCTCATCAAGGGCAAGTATGTAGGTGTAACCTTGGGCTAATGAAAAGCAGTATTTGGGTGTGGTCAATTGTCAGTCCTAGAAGGTTACAGCTTGCTGTGCTTTTTGTCCGTTTTCCTAAGCAGTTCCCCCCTCTGCTAAGCTCCGAGTCATTTTCGTGACATTAGGTTTAATAATTTTCTTTAGTTATTCCTTTTTATTTCATGTAATTGTATATATATTATACATTTTTTTTTCACATTTTGTATCATCCTTGTATATATATTTTTTATAATAAATACTGCCTACTAGTGTTGAGCGATACTGCTCGATATCTAAAAATATCGTATCGAAATGGTATCGCCGATATGACTAAATATCGTCGATATCCGATTCTGATACCGGAAGTCCCATGTAAGTCTATGGGAACAAAATATCGCAACAAAAAAAACCCTTTCTTTCGTTGTAAACACAAAATATACACACATAGAATACATATATATATATATATATATATATATATATATATATATATATATATATATATATATATATATACACATGTCATTGTGACATATATATATACATATATTTATAGTTTATACACTTCTACATAGTAAAATAGACTCTGATTCAATTGCCGGGTAAAGCCGTGACATACCCCATAGAAGTCGACGGGCTCGGTGCCGAGTACCCCCAAAACCTCTGGCTCTGTGCGACTCAACTTGGGCGTCACGAACAGGATTCTGTAGCTCGCTATAAGCGAGTTCTGTGTGCCTGAATTGAACTGGTTTTGTGCTTGAGAATTGCTAAAATCATCAGAGAATGTATTTGCCATTTTTCAGCCATATCTGCGTCACGACGAGGCACTGGTGAAGAAGAAGGGCGTGCTCTTCGTGGGTGTCACTCAGTGGCGCAAAAACGATGGCCGACCACTGTAAATGGTACTGCAATGTAACATCGTGCCCCACAGCTCTTCAGTTCCGCCTCCTCATCCTCCTCAGTGTGCGGAAACTAACACGAAGGTCCCGCCTCCCTACAAAAGAGGGGCCCTCTCCAGATGCTAATGACACATGTGACTTGGCAGAGATGGCTAATGGACACGAGCAGAAGTGTGAAGGGATGGAGCAGTCAGAGCTCTCCCCCCACGGAAGCGACCCGATCGCCACGGAACCACCGTTGGGCACCCGGCCTGGAAACCCTCCTACGCTGCAAGAAGCGGAGGATACCCTAAGAGGCCTGGCCCGGCACCGGGAGGAGGTCGCCAGGATGGAAGCCAGCTGGCGTGCCCTAAAAATAAACTTGGAGCGGCGCCAATCCCTCTTACCTGAAGTGTCTGTACCGGAAGGTGAGGCACCCGTTCTAGTAGAGGAGCCCTTGCAATGTGATCCGGTTGACGTTGTCGCAGTGGAGGCACCCGTTCCTGCAAAAAACTCTGCACCGGCAGCACCCCAGATCCCGCTGTCTGCCCCCATCGCTGAGACAGAAGAAGCGACACCCGTCCTCATGGAGGAGGCCGCGCAGGCACCAGAGCACTACCTGCCTGTACCGGAGCCCCGACTGTCATCTGTTCCAGAGCCGGCTGCTTCCTCCGCAGGTGAGCGCCGCCAGGACTGGGGGGCGCCAGGAGAGCTGCCGCAAACCGGACACTGTAAGCTGCAGTTTGATGGTGGAGACATGGAGCTGCTGGTGGAGGAGAATTTCAACCGGCGTCAGGAGGAAGAGTGGAGACGTTGGGAGCGGGAAGCAGAGCGACAAAGGGAGCAGCGAGAAACCCAAAAGCTTCGCCAACGTAACCTGGAGAAGGACCTGGCAGAGAAGGCACGTATGAGAAAAGATAAAGGAACCCTGTGGGAGCCGCGGCGTAAGGGTGCAGTACGGAGCTTTAAATTGAAAGGTGGTTGGGGCTTCATCCAGGAGCCTGGACTTTATTTAGAAGTTTTTGTGAACCGGCGGGACGTGGAGGCTCACCTCCCAGAAGGACACCCGGGGAGGGACCTGTTGCCAGGAGACTTGGTGACTTACACCCGACACTGGGGTTACAATGGATGGTACGCCCTAAATGTTACCAGGTGCGACCCCTACTCCCCAGAGTGTCAGGAACCTGTGAGACCCTCGGAGCCTTCAGCCTCCCACATCCAGGCCTCTGCAAAAGTGCCCACCCCACGCCGTAAATCTCCCCAGCCTCCCTCAGTGGTCTCCTCAGCAGCCCCAGCTATGGACATGATAAGTATAGCTGGCCCGTACCCGGCGCCTGTTAGGCCCCTGGGGTTCGTTCAGTCCGGGACATAGGGTTCCAGACCCGGAGGGAGATGAAAGAGGTGGCCACACAGACCCAGATAGCGGGTCACGACTTGACTGTATAGGCCACACGACGTCATCAGGTCCTGGTGGTCCTTGGTGCCTCGGATGTTTGGCAAGCATCAGAAGAGTACCAGGTGGTACCTGGAACACCCCTGCCAAAGAATTATAAATAACCCGGACAGGGTCCCTGTATGTAAATAGTTAAATTGTTTATGTACCCGGACGGGTGAATGTTCATAAAAAAGTTTTTTAATTTAATAAAAAAAAAACAAAACACAGTTTTCATTACTTTTATTACAGTCTCATCCTGCGACGCCATCGATCTCCTGTAAAAAAAATGAAAAAAAAAAAAAAAAAGTATACCACCTGACCGACGCAGTCCATAGTAACGAGTGTCCCACGACGATCCAGCTCTGCTACATCAGAATGACAGGCAGAGCCTGTCATCCCGGCGCAGCACAGCTGATTACCTGCTTCCCCGGCGGTGACGTCATCGGACTGGTTTACGGCCGGGATTACCCTGCAGTCACTGCAGTTATCGCGAAAAACTGCATGTGACCGCCAGGGAGAAGATAATGGCGGCCATCAAGCAGTCCAGGACGTGACCGCCGGAGATCTTCTGCCAGGTAAGTGCCGCTGACTCCTGACAGACCCGACCGACGGACACTCACAGTGACAGTGACAAATCCGATTCCGGTATTCGATAAGACGAAAATATCTAAACGAATTATCGAAAGGCCGATAGAGCTAATATCGGCCGATACCCGATATTTGCAGTATCGTATCGCTCAACACTACTGCCTACCTTTCTAGATTAAATATATAAAATTGAATAGCTCCGTTCCTCTTGTTCTGTAAACCGCACCCCTGAAGCCATACGCTACCTATAACGGGTGTTCAATCGGCCTGTATAAATGATTGATGGTGGCAGGTAGTAGTGTTTTTTGTTTTTTTTATTATTGTGGAGATGGCAGTGACCGTACAGGGGTAGATATATTTAGTGAACTGGAATTGGAGTTGTATATACCGTACGCTCACTGTGAATCCCCAATAACCAGCCTAGTAGTGGAAGCAGCTGCGGCCTCATCCATTTCTTGTCAGTCAATTGCATATTTGCCTTGATGACTGGAAGGAGGCAGCAGAGTTGGATTCCCCTGTCAAACGCGTAACAGCGGTGGGATCTGCATGACCACCCCCTGCTGTTACAGTTATCCTTGACAATGTATTAAAAAGAAAGCAAACAAATGAAGAAAAAAAACAAACAAAAAAACACTCGACACGTAAACAAGGGAGATTGCATAATTTTTCTTTTTTCATATTTATTCCTCCCTTTATAACACCCTTTAGCCCCAACCCAAACTACATAAACGAAACAGGTCTTTTCTTATCTTTTTACCTACCAATCAATAATTCATGGCTCATTTCTCCAAAACACTTTGCTTATACTTATCATTCCAGCTACTAGTATATTGCAACCTACACCTTGACCTAACCTGTTGTTTCCATGCATAAAAGAAGGTATTTCCAGAAGTTTTTCCATTCTTTGCAAGAATTACTCTTGCAAATAGCAGTTAAGAAATTGGATCCTCAGTGGAAGACTCCATCTTGACCCCTACAGTGTCACCAAATAGACAAAAATATATATAATCAGGTGACCTGTCCCTAAAATTCTACAACTGGAATATATCCGATGCCTCCGACTTTTAACATTCAGAATTCTTACTATATCTGATATTATGCAAAGAGACACATGTGCACTGAACACACACTACATTAAAAGAATCCACAACTGCAGAAGCCAAAAAATGATTCTTGGCATAGAATAGGTCAATGCAAGCTCAATCTTCGTCTAACAAGAATGCCCATCTGCCCATGACTGAAGTCCTTTACTTTTTTTCATACGTGGCAGGCTAAAATAGTCACTGGAAATTATAAGGGTATGTGCACACGTTGCGGATTTCGATGTGTTTCCGCAGCGTTTTTGGACGAGCGGAATTGCATGTAAGTAAATATGAAACAAAAAATTGCTGCGCACATGCTGCGGAAAAATCCACGCAGATTTGCAGCGTTTCTTTTTCCACAGCATGTCAATTCTTTTGGCGGATCCGCAGCAGCGTTTTCATTTTCTCTTTTCTATCTCTTTAGCTCTACCTGTTTTGTCGAAGCTGGGCAAAATTGTGAAAACGTAAAGTCTCAAAATTCTTGTGCAAAAATTTGGCGAATCTACAAAGCTTTTTATTCCAGAATTCTGGCATAAAAAGCTTTGCTGATACAGGTCTAATATGTACAAAACATATTCATCCTACTACAGAAAATTCCAAAAATACATTTGTCATTCTATTCAATGCTATAAATCCCATTACCTGGTAAGAATTTTAAGGACTGGAGCATTTGTCTTTCCTGGGAAAAATCCACCATCAAATGTGTCATGTTGTCACTGAGCTTTGGTTTCAGTGAAAGACGAAAAGCGGCAGCCATTGTGACCCTTTGGAATGAAGAATACAGAGAAAGGGACATCAAAACTGAGTCTCAGTATGCACCTGTACCAAAATCAATGCCAGTTATCTGTTCTATACCACCAATAGCTGGGATAAGTATCGGTGGATGAGCTAATCACGGGATAGGCACAGATACTTTTTCTAGAAGAGCTTTGTTGGCTGAGCAAGAGTGAACTGGGCCAAATATGAAGTAACCGATGCCTTTTATGGTTGGAAACATTTGGTTTAGCTCCGTAGGGATAGCAAATTATCATTAGCCATCATCATGTAAGTGTGCAGGGTTAGTGAATTATTATGAGTACCATCTTCTATTCAGTTTAGTCAGTCTGCCATAGAATTCTACATATTTAACCCCCGTTCCGCTTACTTGGCAAATCTGTCACAAACAGAACTCCCACTATCACAATGAGTTTCTTTTCTTAGATTGTTTTTACAAAAGAATTTGACTGGCAATAAACATTAAATATATGACACATGAAGTCACTTTTTGATGTTATTCTAATGTGAGTGGTGAAAGCTCTACAGCCCCAAAAGTCTCCCTTCAAGGCAATGAAGGATTGTCCTGTTGGATCTTTAACATGTTCAATGCAATGTTCCTTTAGGAGATGTACTGTAAGGCTGCAGCCATGTATACTTATTATTCTCTAGTTCTACGTCAGGGTTCCCCAACTCCAGTCCTCAAGGCCCACCAACAGGTCATGTTTTCAGGATTTCCTTAGAATTGCCCATGTGATAATTGCATCATGTGTGCAATACAAAGGAAATCCTGAAAACATGACCTGTTGGTGGGCCTTGAGGACTGGAGTTAGGGAACCCTGGCGTAGAGAAGAGTTAGCTCTACGTAGATACACTTAAATGGTCAAGTTCATCCAATCCAATTGGAACAGACAGATGTAGGTCAGGTCTGCCAACCGGATCGGAACCATAACTGAAGGACCTACCATAAAAAGTGATAAAACAAATGGCAACAAATGCCTACTCCCTGATTTTTTGGAAAATGGAAGATACATATTAAAGAGAAATCTGGAATTACTTCTGGAAGTCAACTGAATGTGGCAAACATGCAATAACAGGCATAACCAGCAATGAAAATGGCAAAAAATAGACCCATTTTCACCCCCAAAAAATATGTGTTCTTATTTTAGCGTTTGGAGACGTACTTCAAACATTTCATTAGAAACATATGTCTTTGTTAACAGGAAAACCTATGAAACCCATGAGGAAATCCAATTATCTGGTGTTATAGGAGTTTTCCCATGAACAAAGTAAATTTTAATCATCAGATCATTGGATGTGTTAAATAAAATGTTCCTGTGCTGAGATAATCTTATAAATGTGCCCCTGCTGTGTACTGTGTAATGGCAGTGTGTGACCGTGCAGGAACATGGTCTGATCACACCACAGCTCCTGGGCAGGGGAGGATGCAAAAGAGAGGATACAGAGAGCACAGTATGAAATCACAGCTGATTCCGTAAGGTAAAACTTTTTTTGCTTTGCTTGTTTTTAAAACGATTTTACCTCACAGAAAGCAGCAGCTGTGATCCCATGCTGTAATATCTGTATACTCTTTCGCTTCCTCCCCTGCCCAGGAGCTGTGGTATGATCAGTTCATGTCCCTGTACGGTTAGACACGGCCATTACACAGTACACAGGGCCACATTTATAAGATTATCTCAGCACAGGAACATTTTATTTAGCACATCCAATTGTGGAACTTATTTTTAATCCAAGATTATCGATTGGTGGGAAACCCCTTTAAGTTAGTACAACATGCCCAGCAAACCACCCTACACAAATGATGGTGTGTTTAAATGACAGATTTTTGGTCACCTAAATTTTTGTCCACCGACAAAGGATTATGCGATCTGCTCTATAATAGTTATGGTAGAATAGAACAGAAAATGTAACAAAATACACTGCAATTACAATAGCCAAACACTTATGGTTAAAAAAAATAGGAAAAAAAAAAAAAAAAAAGAGGATAATGGTACAGTACCTATCCTTGATCTGTCTGGCAGCCTTGGTGCAAGAAGGAGAGAGAAAGCAAAGTTAGTGTATCCATGCAAGTGAAGGAGGGCAGCAAACTCCATGCAGGATTGTAGGGCAAGAAGAGAGAAAAAACAAAATCACACCCAGGTCCTGCGCACATGTAAGTAGTCACTGTGTAAGCCGCTCTTCAGAAAGACAAGAAACAGCAATGTTAATTAGAAGAGTTAATCATCAGGCATCAAAGAAAAGAGTATAACAAACACTGGTTTTCTTGAACTGAGAAATGAAGCTGAATGTACCATCCACCATTACCTTCTCTTAAAGGGAATCTAGCAAATCAATGGAACCTCCAAACTATTTAGATGATCACGTGGCTCTCAAAGATTGTGTCAGCCACACCTTTATTGATGAATATGTTGCTCACTGACTGAAAAATCACTGTCCTAATTCATATGGAAATGAGGCTTATGTGTCATGGGAGCCTCTGCCACCCTACCTCTATCACCCTTGAATGAGCAAATCGCTTGTTCATCGGGTGAAATGATCTTTTGCGTAGTATAAGGGATCACTGTTGTCAGTGGTGCATCGTCCTGTTTAAATTGGACTTGCACTGCCAAGTACTATGGCAGCCTTGCCCTGCACATGCACCAAGCAATCGAGTATAGATCGTCAGTGTGCATCGTTCGCAGCTCATACAGCCCATGCCGGATACATGCTGCCCTTGGATCGTGCAGCATGCATCAGCTGTCAGGTTCTCTGAGAATGTATGCCTATATCTGCCCTCTCCTGTATGTATGTGTAATGTAGAAATGCAACACAAATGTGCATGTGTCTATTTAAGTGGGGCCTGGCGGAATGGAGACCTAGACACAGCCTCCATAGGTGCCCATCACTCTGTGTCTGTCAATAATTCCAAGACAGTCTATAGGGCACTTTTTTCCGTGTCCATAAAAAATGTAAAGCAAAACAGTCTTTATAATTTTTATTTGTACGTTACTACGGACACAAGTCTACGTAGACGAGAGGGGGAGGAGCTAGAGACAGAGCTCCTCCTCCCTACCGCCTACAAAATATTATCAGTAGCAGCCGCCATCTCCTATCTCAGTAATTGTAAAAAGTCCTGGTAGATAAAGAAGCAAATTCCTCTGAAAATATTTATTCATAGTTGCTTGTCTTCATGTGTACTATAAATGGAATAAAAATTTAAACAACGGATACTCGTTAAGCCGTACGTGAGTTTTTTTTTTTTTAAGCTAAAGATACTTATACAGATTATTTTGATTGTAATTATTATTTTACAGTTTACAGTGAATGCAGCTGATGTCTTTATATGTTAATTATGGGCTGTAGACATGGATCACTTAGAACCAGAATGATTCATCATGGTTTTCCAATGTCTGTCCGTGACTTTTTGATGAGCTGGCAAGAAAATGTTTTTTTTTTTTTTTTTTTTTTTTAAAAAGTCGAGTTCCCAACCCTGGTCCACCTCCGTTACATGATTCAGAGCACCAGTTTTGCAGTAGAAGCTAGAAAAAAAAAAAAAAAAAAAAGGGAAAAAAAGGACAACAATTGATGCCGTTTTGACATCTGGATAAATGGACACTCCGCCTTGGAAAGACAGCCAAGTGCGTTACAATTACATACAACTATAGTAAAGTATTTCACATTTCATGACAATCGACAGATTGGAGTGCTGCTGAAAAGGTGACATTTTCCCTTCTGTTCCCAGGGATCGTGCAGGGAATTGAGAAGCATTGTAGACAATTCTTCCCACGTCTGGACGGCTTGTGTTTGGTTAGTGATGTCATCTCTACGCTCCGCTGATTCCCAATGCCGCCTACCAAGCTATTCATTGTGCACTTCGTTGCCCATCTGTAGGATGTTAAACAGCCGGCCTTGTTTCACAGAACTTGCGGACTAAAGTTAGAACTTGACTATTTGTTCACAAATTGAAGTTTCTCATATGAAGCGGAGAATTTATGGTATATTTGTCATAAAATAAAGGTTTTTGATCTCTTAAAAGGTGGCAGAAATTCACTAAACAACTTTTTATAAAACATTTTCATATTGGCTCTCATCTCAGACTAGCAGGGCCTGGCTTGCAGCTCATCACAGCAGGCTTTCAAATGAGAGGTTTGCCATGTTGTTTTATATTTCGGCAGTGCACTAAAGAAGATCCTAAGCAGGACAAATGCTACTTTTGTACTCCGACAAGTAGGAACCAGCTGAAGTTTACTATACGCATTAAAAATACAGCTAATAAGTATACACAATTTTAAGTAAGTCTTTCAGCACAATTTGACTGTTCAAACCAAGCACATGTGCTCAGTGCACCCTTGGTGTGGTTATACGGTTCAACGCACTTTAACAGCTACTTGTTTTCCATTTATCTCTACAGAGATAGATGAAAAACAAATCTGTGGAAAGGCATGTTGAACTATCCAGCCATTTCAAAAGGTCCAACCAAGCTTCTGAGCTTGGTTTGAACAGTCTTTTTGCACTCTCTTTAAAGCTGGGTTAACACCTGCACTAGTATTTTCATTTCCAGTTCTGTATAATAAAATGTGGTCCGTCATTTTACGAGAAAAAAATAGCTTTGTTTGCTGCTCAATTTCTATAGGCATTTTTGTCAGAATCTGGACAGGGGTTCAAAGTCTGTCAAAAAAGGAGCAGTGACTTTTCCTTATATATTACAATCATTTTATAGAGCACTGTGCACTTACAATTGCTCATTTTGCTTTTCTACCCAGCTAATTCTTCTCTACGCTTTGCTCTATGTAGAAACAAAGTCTCTTGTTCCTGCAGAAATCATTCCACTATTCAACTCCTGACCCAGCTGCTCCCTCTTCCCCCCTACCCGGGACTTTTGCAGTGATGACTCATACAGGGTAAATTGACCTCCTGTTTCTACATAGAGCTTAGAAGGATTCAGCTAGTCTGGTTTTAATTATGTGATATCTTAATAGACCTAATGGAAAAAAGAGAAGAATTTACTGGGTAGAAAGGCAAAATAAGCAAGTACACAGTGCTATAGAATATAAATGCAATATATTAAGATAATTTTGATGGGAATGCTTCGATACGCTGGTTATGCACTTTAGAAAGTTGTCTGATAGTTATTTAAAGGGCAGTTAAGGCCACAATACACATTAGACTAAAGTGAACAGAGCTAGACAATATCAGAGGGATCAGTTGACGGTCTAATGAGTATGGAGATCTACCGAAGTATACTGCCTTGTAGGATTTACAATAGCCTATCATTTGTTCTACTACAAATAAGCTGCTGCCACTGGAGTCTGGCAGTGGCTCTCAGAGAACACAGGAGCGATTGGCTGAAATTAGCATTTCTGTGTATGTGAGATATGGCTGTCATCCAACAGCTATCTAATGTGTATGGAGGCCTTACAACACCAATACAAAACATAACACTGGAGTGGTGCAACTAATCTAAGTTCCCTAACCCTAGTATTATACTTACCAGGTGCCGTCTTCATCTGTTATCGGCGCCGCTCCAGTTGGACTTCTGCAGGTTGTGACCTGTCAGATCACTCAGTTGTTTCCTGGTTGAGCCATAAGTCACTACTCAATGTAAATCTATGAGAGCCAGAACAAGGCTCTCAGACTTACAATGAGAGCTTGTGATTGTTACCTATGACTTCCTGACAGTCAGAAGTTCCAGTCACAGATGTTGGATCAGGACTGGAACGGCGCTGGGAAGAGCTGAAGACAGCAGCTGGTGAGTATAATATAGGGGCAGGAAAATCATATGAGGGGCAATACTCCAGCTCTGAAATAAATAAAAAAAAAAAAAATGCTGGCGCTCTGATATCATGAATCATGATAGCGTGCTGGTTAATCAGTACTTGATTACCGTTGTCCTTGCCACTCAAACATGGCGTACCCAGGATCAAAACTAGGGGGGGGGGCAAGCCATGGTCGTTCAGGTTGTAAAATTTTAGAACGAAAAAGGTGAATGAAACAAAAATTGACCAGCCCATGTATACGTCACCAGCCCCAGCCCAGTACCTTTATATACATCACCAGCACCTGTATATTTGTATATACATCACCAGCACCTGTATATACATCACCAGCCAGCACCTGTATATACATCACCAGCCCCTGTATATATCATCCACCGAGCCAGCCCTCATCAGCACCTGTATATACATCACCAGCCCAGCACCTGTATCCTCACCAGCCCACTCCAGTCCAGCACCTGTATATACTACACCAGCCCAGCCCACACCTGTATATACATCACAAGCCAGCACCTGTATATACATCACCAGCCCAGCACCTGTATCCTCACCAGCCCCAGCCTCCAGTCCATCACCTGTATATACATCACCAGCCGCAGCCCTCCGCCCAGCACCTGTAGACTTAATCATCCAAGCCGCAGCCTCCAGCACCTGTATATACATCACCAGCCGCCAGCCTTAAAAGACTCCAGCACCTGTATATACATCACCAGCCCCAGCCTCCAGCCCAGCACCTGTATATACATCACCAGCCTCCAGCCCAGCACCTGTATACATCACCAGCCCAGCACCTGTATATACATCACCAGCCTCCAGCCCAGCACCTGTATACATCACCAGCCCCCAGCCCAGCACCTGTATACATCACCAGCCCAGCACCTGTATACATCACCAGCCCAGCACCTGTATATACATCAGCCCCAGCCTCCAGCCCAGCACCTGTATATACATCAGCCCCACTGTATTACAGGTGCTGGCCGCTGGGCTGATGTATTTTACGTTAAACATCTTTTTGGAACAATTATTATTATTATGCACTCAGTCTGGCAGTCTAGGTGACTCACTTACCCAGTCCCAGAGAGACCGGCGTCACTCATGTGATGATACCCGCCATCCGACCTAACGCCACGCGATTGCAGCAGGCAAGCCGCAGGCATCAGGCACGTGTGGGTAGGGAGTGTGTCCTGCCTGGACTCCCTGATGCCTGATACGTTGAGGCTGCAGCTCTCACAACTAACTGCTGCATGCCTGCAGCCAGGGGCGGGAGAGCAGAGCGCGCTCTCTCCGCCCACAAAGAATGTCCTGACATATAACGTCAGGACATTCTTAACCCCTATGTGCATCGAGAAAACCATTTAAAGGGCCGGCAGAAGAAAAAGGGGCCGGGTGGCCTCATCATAATAGGTGCGCACGGCGCGCCCCTGCTTCTAGGGGGGGCAGCTGCCTCCCCTGCCCCATAGTGGGTACGCCCATGCGCTCAAAACTCTGCCTCTCCGCTGTTCCCTGCTGGACATTGTTGACAACCTTCAGTAATATGATGTATACATCATGTGACCTCTGCAGCCAATCACTGGATTCAGCAGTCATGCCCAGGTAGACAGAATACGACTGCCGACCGAGTGACTGACCAGAAAGGTCAAGTGCTGTAGACATAACTTCACTACTACAGCCCTGTCACCAATTACCAGCATGGAGCAGCAGAGACGCTACGCTGATGTGGCAAAGGTAGGTAACTAGCGCTTAGTTTACCATTTTGCAAGGTGAGGAGACCAGGTCATGTTTTTTAATGACAATCCCTTTAGGTAACGTGTAGCTTCGAGCTCAACTAAAGTATTGACCAGTGCTGAGCATAGTTATGGAGGATCTGAATATAGTAAAACAAGAATGGCATGAAACCAGTGAAGGTGCCTAGCTATGCCCCTAAATACACTCATGCAGAGGCAGTCCATGCTCATATAAGTAACCATCTAAGTATACATGTAAAAAAACGTATGAAGAAACATGTCTTTTAGGTTTCTCTTCAATGTCACATTTCTGTACCTTGGAAAACTCCTCAGGCTCTTTTACGTCCATCGACCGTGAAGCAAACTCTAATAGCTCCTCTGAGCTCTCCAAGGCATTTGTACATTGGGACAGCTGATTCTAGAACAGAACGGAGAAATCAGAGGGCAATGTTAAGTGTGAGTTTGACATAATGTGATTGAAGAGCAAAGACATTACCAATCGAAATCCCTAAAGCTACTTATTCAAAATACTTTTATCCTAAGTCATATTACAAGACTTGTTAAAGGGTTGATTGTGACTTGTAGGATCGCTACTTCCAGTAGGTGGCGCTATAGAGTACAAGTCCTCTTTGTTTGAAGAGGCAATTTGCATGCAAATCTGAAAGGGAAGCCATCATAAGAAAATTATCTGTTGTATAAATAAGGTTAAGTACTTTTAAAAAACGGCAATTTTTGGGGTATTTTATCTTAAATATCATGATCTTTAATAAAAGGGAAAAAAAATAGTGATCTTGCAGTTTTCACACTGGCCATATGATTTTTTTTTAGACTCTTACTTCCTGTTCTTCAAGGAAGAGTTTACAGGAGTTTCATCATCAGAGGCAGGATTGCAGTGACACAGCTGATAACACGGGATACACCAATTACAATAGACGACGTCACAGTTGACGTTGCTCCCCATCCCTGATCTTTATACATGCTGATTAGACACTTCAATACCAAAGATAGGGTCACAATCTAACCATTATGGCTATGCACACGTGTTGTTTCCTGAAACAAAAGGAACCTAGAGTCTTAAAAAGCCCAAAAGGTCAGCATGAAAATTGCTACATTTCTACCCTTTGTTCATAGCACAATCTGTTTAAGGCCACATTCCCACCTTCAGTATTTGGTCAGTATTTGAAAACCAAAACCAGGAGTGGAACAATCAGAGGAAAAGTATAATAGAAACACGTCACCACTTCTGTATTCATCACCCACTCCTGGTTTTTGGGTTACAAATACGGATGTCAAATACTGAAGGTGGGAACGTTGCCTTAAGAATAAAATCACATTACCAAAAAATGGTTTGATCATTAATTTAACATAAAAACATGATTTAAGCAATGAGTTATTTTCTGAGGATAGCTTCCCTTTAATCTATGCTTGAGATCAATTTAATAAAAAGCCAATTTACCAATAAGTTTGCTTTTTGAGTGTCGGAGTAGACAACCCAAGCAAGCCATAGCAAAATTGAAGTTGTTGTTCCTGGTCTAATTTAATCCCAGAACCCAAATAAAGGTAAATGCTTGTTTATACATTGCAATGATTTAAACCACCATAGAAAAATCATTTACATATTTGGTGGGTTATTTTTTAACCACTAAATTCCTCATATACTGTATATGCAACGATATTGAATATTAGATTTGACTAGGACACACCGCCTATTGACTACATTGGCTCCATGGGACCCTATGTTTGGCAGATTCGCCAATGGGTTCACATGAAGACGTAAGAATAAAAACACATTCATATGATGTACATGCAAACCTTAATTCCAAAAAAAGTCAATTGTCAGCATCCAGTAATAGACATAAAAGACGGATTTTGGTAAGACCTTACCTGTAAAATCCTTTTCAGCGAAGGAAGGAAGGGAGACACATTCATTACCAGTGGGTAGGCGGAGCCCACACAGGATAGAACACCTCAGATTAAAAAAGAGTGTTGACCGGCCCCTCCAGCTTGGGCTCCTCCTACTCCAGCTCTCCAGTCCGTACACAAGCTAAGGAAGAGCAAAAATCACCAGCGAGAGCAACATAACCCCTTCTGAAGAACTTCAGAGAAACAACAAGAAGACAGGTTATGCATATAACAGAAAAAAACACACAGTCCCAGGTGCTACTCACTGAACCTGACCACTGCGATGAGCTGGCAATGCTGGAACAGAGCCTTAGCGCGCCGACCTCAGCCCAGATAATCGCTATCAGAGAAGGGTCACGCCGCATCTGAAAACACAACAACACACTTCTGCCATGGGAGGGATCTGTGCTCCCTTCCTTCCTTCGCTGAAAAGGATTTTACAGGTAAGGTCTTACCAAAATCCGTCTTTCAGCAGCAGATGGAAGGAAGGGAGACACATTCATTACCAGTGGGACGTCCCAAAGCAGTCCAGAAATTAAGGGTAGGCAAAAAACCAACAGAGGCAGATTCCCAACAACTTAAATAAATGCGCAACTAGCGCTAAATACAAGTTCACAAGAACTTTAAACTACAGCCGCCTGCAGGACCCTATGTCCTAAGGCCGCATCAGCGGAAGCACTGACGTCCACCTTATAAAATTTTGCAAATGTGTGGACGGAACGCCAGGTCGCCGCCCGGCAGAGCTGAGCTGCCGAGGCCCCTTGATGAAAAGGCCCACAATGAACCCACAGCCCTCGTGGAGTGAGCTCGGATCTTAATCGGGCAGATTCGCCCTTAAGTCGGTAAGCCTCTAAAATGGCCGACCGAATCCAACGAGCTATAGAATCCTTGGAAGCTCGTTGCCCACGTCGACGACCTGCTGGAATCACAAACAGAGAATCCGACTTCCGAAAACTTTGAGTAATAGACAAATAGAACTTCAAAACCCGTACTAAATCCAATGTGTGCAGGGCCCGTTCCTTCGTATTCCTCGGCTCCGGTCAGAGCGAGGGCAACACAATATCCTGGTTAACATGGAATTGTGACACCACCTTAGGTAGAAAGTCGCCCCGAGTGCGAAGCACTACGCGATCCTGGTGGAACTCCAGAAAAAAGGAGGCGAGCAAGAAAAGAGCCGCCAACTCAGAAAACCTTCTCAAAGAAGTGACCGCCACTAGGAAGGCAACCTTCCAAGAAAGCAAAGAAAGGCTAACAGAGTCCATAGGCTCAAAAGGCCCATGCTGAAGAGCCTCCAAAACAAGATTGAGCCGCCAAGGAGACACAAGCGCCTTCCGCGGCGGAAACTGACGGGTTACTCCGCGAAAAAAGGAACGTACGTCCCTACGCGAGGCGATAGCCTTCCGAAACAGCAAGGACAGAGCAGAAACCTGACCCTTCAGAGTGCTAACTGCCAAACCCTTGTCCAGCCCGTACTGCAAAAAGGCCAACAAATTGGGAATGGAAAAAATCCTCGGGTTTCTTGAAGAACCCGAACACCACGAAAAGAAGGCCTCCCAAGCCTTGTGATAAATCCTAGTAGTAGCCGGACCTCTGGCCGCTCTCAGAGTGGCAAAGACTTCGGCTGAAAAACCTTGACGGGTCAAGATTTCGGTCTCAAGAGCCACGCCGTCAAACGCAGAGACTTCAGGTCAGGTGACGAAAGGGCCCTTGGGTTAACAGGTCCGGGCAAAGAAGGAGTGGCAGTGGAGGCGCTGCCAGAAGCGACACCAGCGTTGAGAACCACGTCCTCCTTGGCCAATCTGGGGCTATCAACATAGCCGGGACTCTCTCCAGTCTGATCCAACGCAACACCAGAGGAAGTAAGGATATCGGCGGAAACACATAGATTAGCTCGAATTGGTCCCAAGGAGCCACCAGAGCATCCACCGCCACAGCCTTCGGGTCCTTGTACCTGGACATGAACATCGGTAACTTGGCATTGAACCTGGATGCCATCAAATCCACTTGGGGAGTCCCCCAACGGGAGCACAGCAGTGCAAAAATTTCCGGATGAAGACTCCATTCTCCGGAATCCATCTTTTCGCGACTGAGGAAGTCCACTGTGATATTCTGAACTCCTGAAATGTGAATCGCAGAGATGGCTGGCACCCTGGCCTCGGCCCATACCAGGATCCGAGACACCTCCATCATGAGCCTGAAGCTCCTCGTCCCACCTTGATGGTTGATATACGCGACCGCCGTCGCGTTGTCTGTCTGCACTCGGACTGGTAGACCGCTTAAAAGGACCGTCCAGTGTTGTGGCAAAGGAAAATTGCCCTCAATTCCAGGATGTTGATCGGCAGGACAGATTCTTCCGACGACCATACTCCCTGAATCCAGAGATCGTTCCAGACACCCCCCCAGCCCGTCAGGCTGGCATCGGTGGTTATGATCGACCACCTCGGAGGGAGGAAGGACTTCCCCAGGGATAACACTTCCGGACGTAACCACCATCCTAGAGACTCTCGCACCCTGTGGGAGATGATGACACTGCAATCCAGTGAAAACTGCGATCGATCCCAACGGTTCAAAATGAGCATTTGGAGAGCCCTGGAATGAAACTGTGCAAACGGAATTTCCTCCATCGACGCCACCATCAAACCCAGAAGGCGCATACACCTTCGAAGGGACATTGCTGTCGAAGACTTCATTACATGTCGAAGAAGACTCGCTTGCTTGTCTGGAGGCAGAGACACCACTGCTCGTACCGTGTCGCTGCGACGGTTCCAGAGACGACTTCTCCCAATTGACCAGCCACCCGAAGTCCTCCAGGAGCTGAAGGGATAGATTTCGAGCCGTCACCGCCTCCTCCTCTGAGGACGCCACAATCAAAAGGTCGTCCAGATAGGGAAGAATCGTAACCCCCTGTCTTCGCAGAATCGCCATGAGGTGCCAGAATTTTCGTAAAAACTCTGGGTGCTGAGGCCAACCCGAATGGCAGGGCCACAAACTGGTAATGGTCCTGGCCTATGGCAAAACGAAGGAAGCGTTGGTGGGCCCTTCCGACGGGAACATGCAAATAAGCGTCCCGAATGTCGATTGACACCAAAAAATCGTTCTGCGACAGGGCCGCCACAACGGAGCGAAGTGACTCCATGCGGAATTTCCGGGTGCGGACATGCCAATTCAATCTTTTGAGATCCAGAATGGGGCGAAATTTGTCCTCCTTTTTGGGGACCACAAAGAGGTTGTAATAAAACCCTCTTCCCCGGTCCTCCAGCGGAACCGGTACCACCACACCCTTCTGCAGAAGGGAATCGACCTCCCGCAGTAGAGCGGCAAATAGCTCGGGCTCTGACGGAATGCGAGTGGCAAAAAAACTGTCTGGGGGTCGAGAAAGAAACTCTATGAAGTAGCCTGCCGACACAACCCGCGTCACCCAGGCGTCCGACACGCGGGAAGCCCAAGTCGGTTCGAATTGGAGCAGGCGACCTCCCACTCGAGAGTCCTCGAGTGAGACCCTGGCGTCAGTCCGCCTTAGCGGGCTTTTTGTCAGCTTCCCACTTGTCTTGGCGGAAGCTCTGTTTCCAGGGAGTGCGGGATTTCTGAGCGTTCTTTTTTCCCGAAAAAAGAGGGACGACCCGATCCCCAAGAGGGCTGACCGAACCGTCCCCTGGACCGAAAGGACCGCCGACTACTACCGGCACTATGCCTGCCAGACGCAGAAGTCACAGCTCTTCGCTGCGGTAAAGCCGTTTCTTTTGCCTTTGCCTTGGCAATCAGCTCCGTGAGGTCAGATCCAAATAGCTGAACACCCTTGTAAGCTAAGGATAGCAAACCTTGCTTGGAAACCGCGTCTCCGGTCCACTGTCTAAGCCACAGTGCTCTCCTGACTGTGATTGCCGAGGATTGCGCCCTGGACAGCAGTGACGCAGTATCCAAACCTGCATCACTGCCATATCGGGCTGCATCCTTAAAAAGCCCATCTACCTCGGATAGAGGGGATCCATCTTGCCACGCCTTCCGTAGACGGTCTAACCAGCTTAGAGAAGCTTTACAAGCACACATGCTCTGAATCCATGACCCGCGGCCTCGTAGATGGATTTCGCCGCCATCTCCGTTTTTCTGTCCAGCGGATCCTGCAAACTCGCCTTCCCTTTTAACAGGAAGTAATGAGGACTTGCTAAGCTGGGATAAAGGGACATCCACTTCAGGAGAACGAATCAATTATCAATCAATTCCGTCGTACACGGATACAGCGTCTCAAAAAAAACGTGTCCTGAAAACACTTATCTGGGCACAGGCGTTCCTTCTCCACTGCCCGATTAAGCTCATCCAGAGATGGTAATGCTGATCGCGACCTATGCGACTCCTGAAACATCCGGGCCGACTTACTAGGACGTCTAGTTACCTCCTCCGGTAACTGCAACGCCTCCCTCATGGCTCCAATAAAAGCCTCTGTACGGCCCAAAAGAGAAGCAGAGAGTCCCTGCCGATCCTCCTTATCCGAATCGGACACCTCCCCATCTGAGCTTGAAGGGGAACCCTCCATGCCCGAGATCTCCGAGTCGCTACGCGGGAATGAAGGCACCGGCCTGTGTCGCTTCCTCTGAGAGGATCTAGCTGACACCCAATAACCTAGAAGATCAGACAGGCCATCAATAGAACGAGCGAGGGCCTCCATTTTGACATCACTGAGACCTCTGACCGCTGCGCCTGACGCCGTCGAGGTCTGCGTGACAGATACGCGAGACTGATCCTGTAGCGGATCTGGGAGACGGTCCGCACCTCCTGGACCCTGATCCGACATGTCCTCACACAGTATATGGCAGGTTAAACCTGTCAGTAACTAGGACAGTGTGGTTTCTTAAAGAAGAAACGAACGCTGAAGGGTTAAAGCTCTTAAAGAGAGAGCTACCCCAGCTGTCCCCCAATTAAGGGTTAACCGCCTAAGAAGGGGTTAATGCCGCAGACTCCTCACAACCCTTGTTAATGAAAAGGGTGTGCGAGCCCCAGGTGCCTCTTATGAGGTAGCAGCTGCAGTACCTCAAGGGTATGCCACACTAACGAGATCGCTAAAATATTGCGCTGTTTTGTACATCGCAATGACCGCCAAAGTCGTTAAATAGATCGCTAACCGCTTATGCGTCGTTAATGAAATCGCCCAGAGCGGTAGCTACTAGCGACATTAAAACGATCACAAAAACGATCGCATTAGCATGCGTCATTATTTGATCGTTAGCGGGAGCGTTCAGTGTGGCATCTGCGCTGTGGGGGTGAAGGGGTTAAGCTTCTGCCCTGAGAGGTAGAAGCGACTCACCCAGCTGGCCGCGGTGCAGTGTCCTTTTCCTTTGGTCGGTCGGGGGAGCGGAGAGAGATAAGCCCGAGGAGGCTGTCAGTAATGGCCACCGCGCTAGAGGAGATAGGCCGGAAGAGAAGAGGCAGGAAAGATGCGCGCTTAGAGCGCTTCCTGCCCGAGAAGACCGGGAAAACGCGTTCAAAAAAATGCGCGCAAACTCCTCCGCTCTCCGCTCCTGCCCCGCTCCCATGTCCTGCAGGCATCCACCTGCGGACAAAAAGACACTAGTCACCGACATGATACATGTAGCAGCGGCTGCCGCAACAGCCGCTGAAGCACTCACATACATTAAAAAATGCAGAGTACTCACCCAGCTGAGCGCCACAGGGACCCCCAGGGATTTGTGGCGCTGTGCCCATAGCTTCCCCCCCAGGGTGGGGAACGCAGTGACCCCAGAAGCGCGGTTTGCATCCCCGCCAGGGAAGCAATCCTCATCCCGCAGGGCCGGCAGGGTTCTGCAGGGACCACCTTACAGGGTAATACAGATCCGCCAAGGGAGAGGTGGGGGTCCAGCAGCGCTGAGACCCCTGAGACCTCAAGACCACTGGGGCCCAAGTCTCTGTCCGATAAAAATAAAAAATCTTCTGAGGAGCTGCTTCAGCAGCGACTATCCTCTGTGACCTCAAATTTTAGACTGGAGAGCTGGAGTAGGAGGAGCCCAAGCTGGAGGGGCCGGTCAACACTCTTTTTTAATCTGAGGTGTTCTATCCTGTGTGGGCTCCGCCTACCCACTGGTAATGAATGTGTCTCCCTTCCTTCCATCTGCTGCTGAAAAGTACCATTAAGTGCACACTCACCTGTAACTCCAGGGTTTTGTGGGCTTGTTCTTGCTTTATACTGTTAGTCATGCTCTCTTTCATCTCATCCAGCACTGAGTAAAGGCCATCAAACTCTTCATCCAAGTCTGACAGCACTTTGGTAGAGTTTGCCTTTAAAACAAAGCCAAGATAGATATCACCAATTGCCCCATGAATGAAATGCATCTAAGGTCTCAAACTAATTATATTAAGTTTAACTAGATTTGTGCACGGGCTGATTTTTTTTCCATGGCTCAAACAACTATTTGTACACCTTTTTATTTCCACAGATGTCAATCCTAAATGAATATTCCTCTGGGCAAAGATGTCATTAACAAATAGCAGAAGGCATTCAGCGATCTCCTTAGTTAGCAGCGCCAGACGGCTACTTGTGCCATGGACTCATTAGTCATCACCATACAAGTGACTGTCTGATGCCTATTAGACAAACAGAACACCAGATGCAGTGTTCCTGGTCTGAATGATGACTTCCAAAACGGGTCCTAGAAATTCAAGCAGGTTATTAGAACAGGCAATCTGTCAGGGAATGTAAAGGGAGTCTGTCAACACAGAATAACTGCACCTGGTCAGAAACATAGCCCTAAGAACAGCGTCGGACTGGAGCACCTTTGGCCCACCAGAGAAAATCATTCTTGGGGCCCACTATGTAGCTAAATAGAAATAAATACAAGACCACCAATTGTGTGGTAAAACACGCTAATATTAGGATATAATATAAGGTAGTACACGTCTTAATTATGTAGCAGGGGTTAGGGTAGAATCATAGAGGGGTAGCCCCCTCATAAAATATAATGCAGCCCCCCTCATAAAATATAATGCAGCCCACCCTCATAAAATATAATGCAGCCCCCCCTCATAAAATATAATGCAGCCTGTTGTGAACGCTCTGGATCTGACTTCTGAGTTTGGGCTCCCCCTGGTGGCTGCTGATAGTAATGAAGCTGCTTTGTCTAACAGAGGTCTATCAGCTGGGGGCGATGATTGGCAATCAGGTGTTACTGACTGGGGAGATATACACTACCGGTCAAAAGTTTAGGGTCACTTAGAAATTTCCTTATTTTTGAAAGAAAAGCAGTTTTTTTCCAATGAAGCTAACATTAAATGATTCAGAAATACACTCTATACAGTGTTAATGTGGTAAATGACTATTCTAGCGGCAAACGTCTAGTTTGTAATGCAATATCTTCATAGGTGTATAGAGGCCCATTTCCAATAACCATCACTCCAGTGTACTTATGGTATTTTGTGTTCGCTAACTGTGTAAGAAGGCTAATAGATGGTTAAAATACCCTTTAAAACCCTTGTGCAAGTATGTTAACACAGCTGAAAACCGTTTGGTTGATTAGAGAAGCTATAAACCTGACCTTCCTTTGAGCTTGTTGAGAATCTGGAGCATTACATTTGTTGGTTCCATTAAACTCTCAAAATGGCCAAAAAAAAAGAACTTTCTTGTGAAACTCGACAGTCTATTCTTGTTCTTAGAAATGAAGGCTATTCCATGCGAAAAATTACCAAGAAACTGAAGAATTCATACAATGGTGTGTAGTACTCCCTTTAGAGGAGTGCACAAACAAGCTCTAACCAGAGAAGAAAGACAAGTGGGAGGCCCCGCTGCACAACTGAGCAACAAGACAAGTACATTAGAGTCTTTAGTTTGAAAAATTGACGCCTCACAGGTCCTCAACTGGCAGCTTCATTAAACAGTACACATTAAACGCCAGTGTCAACATCTACAGTGAAGAGGCGATTTGGGGATGCTGGCCTTCAGGGCAGATTGGCAAAACAAAAGCCATATTTAAGACTGGCTTAAATGAAAGGAAAAGATTAATATGGGCAAAAGAACACAGACATTGGACAGAGGAATATTGGCTTTTGTTTTGCCAATCTGCCCTGAAGGCCAGCATCCCCAAATCGCCTCTTCACTGTAGATGTTGACACTGGCGTTTAATGTGTACTGTTTAATGAAGCTGCCAGTTGAGGACCTGTGAGGCGTCAATTTTTCAAACTAAAGACTCTAATGTACTTGTCTTGTTGCTCAGTTGTGCAGCGGGGCCTCCCACTTGTCTTTCTTCTCTGGTTAGAGCTTGTTTGTGCACTCCTCTAAAGGGAGTACTACACACCATTGTATGAATTCTTCAGTTTCTTGGTAATTTTTCGCATGGAATAGCCTTCATTTCTAAGAACAAGAATAGACTGTCGAGTTTCACAAGAAAGTTCTTTTTTTTTGGCCATTTTGAGAGTTTAATGGAACCAACAAATGTAATGCTCCAGATTCTCAACAAGCTCAAAGGAAGGTCAGGTTTATAGCTTCTCTAATCAACCAAACGGTTTTCAGCTGTGTTAACATACTTGCACAAGGGTTTTAAAGAGTATTTTAACCATCTATTAGCCTTCTTACACAGTTAGCGAACACAAAATACCATAAGTACACTGGAGTGATGGTTGTTGGAAATGGGCCTCTATACACCTATGAAGATCCTGCATTACAAACTAGACGTTTGCCGCTAGAATAGTCATTTACCACATTAACACTGTATAGAGTGTATTTCTGAATCATTTAATGTTAGCTTCATTGGAAAAAGCTGCTTTTCTTTCAAAAATAAGGAAATTTCTAAGTGACCCTAAACTTTTGACCGGTAGTGTAAGGGTGAGTTTCCACGGTCAGGAAACGCTGCGTGTTTGGCGCTGTGCGCTGGCGCAGCGCCAAACACGCAGCGTCCAGATGTTACAGCATAGTGGAGGGGATTTCAAGAAATCCGTCTCCACTATGCGTAACAATACGCAGGTGGCAAACCTGCGTAACGGACATGCGGCGCGTCTTTTTAGACCGCAGCATGTCCTCGCGTATTGCGGCGACGGTGCGTCGCCGCAACAGAATATTACACAGGGCTATGTAGCCCTGCGCTCTTTCCGGAGGTGTTCCGGAGGTGTCCTGAACACCTCCGGAAAGATCGCGCGTCAGAAAGGGGGCGGGGCTTAGACGGAGCGGAATTTCCGCTCCGTCAAAAGCGCTATGGTTCCGGACCGTGGAACCATAGCCTAAGTGAGCAACCTTCCCATGATCCTTGTTGGTGATTTGTTTCTTCCTGGTCCCATTTGAAAGTCAGCTTGCTTCCTGCTTTGTCCTGCAACTTTCAGATAAGTGATTTGCTGTTTATTTCTGTGGCTTTGGTTTTTGTCTGTCTCGGTTTTCTGCCCTTCTGCAGTTGGTGCAGCCGGGTTCCCCTGCGGGGGCCTGCGCTGGTCTCGGTTTCTCATTTGCCACTGTTTATTTATTTTCAGTTCCCTGTTATTTCAGTGTCTGCAGGTTTGCTACCAGAGCACCCCAGAGTTCTGATCTAGCGAGGGCGAGATCGTGTGGTCTCAGTATTTTTGTATATCAGACGTGTTGTAATTTTTCTTAGAGTTTTTGCTGGATTGCAGACAGTATTCTTTCCTGTCCTATCTAGACAGTTTGGGCCCCAGCATTTGCTTACTCTATTTTCTGCCTGTGTTTGTATTTCATCTTGTCTCACCGCCAATATATGTTTGGGGGCTGCCTATTCCTTTGGGGCTCTATTCCGGGGCAGTTAGCCTTCCCCATTCTCTCTTTAGACTCAGTTAGCTCTCCGGCTGAGTCGAGGCGTCTAGGGCACAGTAGGTAAGTCCCACGGCTGCTTCTAGTTGTGCTGTCAGTTTGGGGGTCTGCAATCCGCTAGTTACCAACCTCTCTGGGTGTCTGGTTCCCTGGTCTATTTTTGCTGCTGTCCTCCTCGACTACCAAATCATAACTAGCAGCCCCCCTCAAAATATAATGCAGCCCCCTCTCATAGAATATAATGCAGCACCCCACAAAATATAATGCAACCCCCTCATAGGGTATAATGCATCCCCCTTCATATAGTATAATGCAGTCCACCACAAAATATAATGCAGCCCCCCCATAGAGTATAATGTAGCCACCTCATATAGTAATATGTAGCCCCCCAGAATATATTGTAGTCCCCTGAGAGAATAATGCAGCCCATCACAGAATATAATGCAGGCCCCCATAGAGTATACTGTAGACCCCTCATATAATATGTAGCCCCCCAGAATATAATGTAGTCCCTGAGAGAATAATGCAGCCCCACCACAGAATATAATGCAGCCAACTCAAAGTATAATGCATACCTGTTATGTTTCGGTAGCTGAGGAGAAATAGCAAAAATAGCAAGGTAGCATATACACCAGAGAGGCTGGAAAATACTATTGGGTTGCAGGACTCTGAATTTCTGACTGCAACCCAAAAAAACCATGACAAAAATACCAACACTTCTGATTAACAAAAAACATGAGATCACACGATCTCTACCACCTAAATCAGATCTCTGGTGTAACACACAGCAATTCAGCAAATAAAAGTGCCACAGGAACAGAGCAAAAGTGCAAACACAAACTGAGCACAATTGCAGCGCCAGGCCCCAAAAGGGGACCAGGCTGAAGTCTACTGCTAAGCAGCAAACCAGCAAGGAAAGTCCAACCAGAGGAAAAAAAACAGCAAATCACTTATCTGAATGAGAGCAGGAATGCAAGCTGAGCTCCAAGCAAGACCAGGAAGAACAATTGATTACCGGCAAGGCTGATGGGAGTTCAGGTCACTTATATCAGACCATTCAGAGCCAGCTGAAGGCCATTCAGCAATTAGTTCATTACCCTCAGCAACCACCGGAGGGAGACCCAGCTCAGAAGTCGCCTCCAGAGTATTCACAAAACATACCCTCTCCACCTCCATCATTGCCTTCTCCCCCACCACCCCTATTATTCTCCCCCACCACCCCTATCACTGCCCATTCCACCACCTCAATCATTGCCTCCTCCCCACCACCATCATTGTCCATTTCATCACCTCCATCATTGCCTCCCCCACCACATCATTGCCCATTTCATCACCTCCATCATTGCCTCCCCCCACTACCATCATTGTCCATCACCTCCATCACTGCCTCCCCACCATCATTGCCTATCACGTCCATCATTGCCTCCCACCACCATCATTGCCTCTCTCCCACCACCATCGTTGCCCATCACCTCCATCATTGCCCCACCATCATGCTCCCCCAGCATCATTGCCCATCACCTCCATCATTGCCTCCCCACCCATCATTGGCTATCACCTCCATCATTTCCTCCCCCACCATCATTGCCCATAACTTCCATCATTGCCTCCCCACCATCATTGCGTCTCACCTTCATCATTGCCTCCTCACCATCATTGCCCATCACCTTCATCATTGCCTCCCCCCACCGCCATCATTGCCCATCACCTCCATCATTGCCTCCCCCACCAACCCTCTCTCACACACACACAAAGCACCGCATCACATACACACATCAGGCACACAAACACACAGCACAACTCACCTCCCCGCAGCAGCAGCACATCCCAGCAGCCTCTTCCTCGCCGCAGATTTCTGTCTGGGACACCGCGCTGGATGATAACGTCATTCAGCTGGGCTGTCTCAGACAGGAAGCAGGACGCCGGGATGTGCTGCACTGTGTGTGTGTGTGTGTGTGTGTGTGTGTGTGGTGCGGTGCTTTGTGTGTGTGTGAGAGTGGTGCGGTGGTAGTGCAGGCAGTGTTAGCTGCAGCCTGCAGCTACCGCTGCCCTCTATTAACGAGAAATGGTATTCACATCTCTCCACGCCCATAGGGGCGTGGGAAGTGTGAATATTCATTTCGCTATAGCAGCGAGGACAGGATCCTGTCTCCAGCTGCTGCTACGCTGGCACAGGGCGGGTCCCCTTGACTCAGGGGCCCGAAAGCCACTGGCTGTGGGTCCCTTGGAGAAGTTGGGGTTCTAGGCAGCTGCTGGCAAGTATGCCAGCAGGTATCAGTGCCTGGGCCCACCGGAGAATCCTCCAGTTCTCCGGTGGGCCAGTCCACCTTTAGTGTCCAAATCGAACAGTTCCTGTGTTTGACCAAAATACTTCTTTATTCAAATATCCTAGTGAGGCGCTCTGTGCACCCTTGGCATGGCCAATCAGTTCAATATTCAATGTACCTTACCACCTAATTGTTTGCCCGTTTATCTCCAACCTCTCCTGTGTAGTGTGAAGGATGGAAAGCAAGTAGGTGGGAAGGTGCAATGAACTGCTTGGCCACGCCAAGGGTGCACTAAGCACCTTATTAGCATACATGAATAAAGAACTATTTCTAGCAAATACAGAAACAGATTTGGACACTAAAGGTAGGATTTTTTTTTATTAAGGCTATAATCTCTACACGATACTGTGCATGGTTTGGACAATCATTTTGTGCCAACACACTCCCCTTCAGGAAGTCCTCCAGGAATAAAAAAATAAATAAAAAAAAATTACTAAAAAGGAAATGTCATTAGAACAAATTTCCTAAATACATTTCATTAGCAAATGACAACTGTTTTGTATAGAGAGATAATCACTGAAGAAATAAAATGTCCGCCGCCTTGTTGCACTGACAGAAACCTGTACTAGGTAGTTACTACAGGTGCCTGTGGTGGTATGCAGTGGGAAAGCTCCTCTGCTGTAACCTGGAGATACTTATATTAATCAGAGACAGGGGACACAGAGGTGTGAGGGTGTGCAGTGGGAAAGCTCCTCTGCTGTAACCTGGAGATACTTATATTAATCAGAGACAGGGGACACAGAAGTGTGAGGGTGTGCAGTGGGAAGCTCCTCTGCTGTGACCTGGAAATACTTATATTAATTAGAAACATGGGACACAGAAGTGTGAGGGTGTGCAGTGGGAAGCTCCTCTGCTGTGACCTGGAGAAGCTTATATTAATCAGAGACAGGGGACACAGAAGTGTGAGCGTGTGCAGTAGGAAGCTCCTCTGTTGTGACCTGGAGATACTTATATTAATCAGAGACAGGGGACATAGAAGTGTGAGGGTGTGCAGTGGGAAGCTCCTCTGCTGTGACCTGGAGAAGCTTATATTAATCAGAGACAGGGGACACAGAAGTGTGAGCGTGTGCAGTAGGAAGCTCCTCTGTTGTGACCTGGAAATACTTATATTAATCAGAGACAGGGGACACAGAAGTGTGAGGGTGTGCAGTGGGAAGCTCCTCTGCTGTGACCTGGAGAAGCTTATATTAATCAGAGACAGGGGACACAGAAGTGTGAGGGTGTGCAGTAGGAAGCTCCTCTGTTGTGACCTGGAGATACTTATATTAATCAGAGACAGGGGACACAGAAGTGTGAGGGTGTGCAGTGGGAAGCTCCTCTGCTGTGACCTGGAGAAGCTTATATTAATCAGAGACAGGGGACACAGAAGTGTGAGGGGGTGCAGTAGGAAGCTCCTCTGCTATGTCCTGGAGATGCTTATATTAATCAGAGACAGGGGTCACAGAAGTGTGAGGATGTGCAGTAGGAAGCTCCCTGCTGTGACCTGGAGATAACATATTAATTAGAGACAGGGGACACAGAAGTGTGAGGGTGTGCAGTAGGAAGCTCCTCTGCTGTGACCTTGAGATGCTTATATTAATCAGAGACAGGGGTCACAGAAGTGTGAGGATGTGCAGTGGAAGCTCCTCTGCTGTGACCTGGAGATTCTTATATTAATCAGAGACAGGGGACACAGAAGTGTGAGGGGGTGCAGTAGGAAGCTCCTCTGCTGTGACCTGGAGATGCTTATATTAATCAGAGACAGGGGTCACAGAAGTGTGGGGATGTGCAGTAGGAAGCTCCCTGCTGTGACCTGGAGATAACATATTAATTAGAGACAGGGGACACAGAAGTGTGAGGGTGTGCAGTGGGAAGCTCCTCTGTGGAGTGTGAGCGGCCTTTTACCGCAGGAATCCCCAGTGGTATTAGTGGAGAACATTAGGGATGGGTCGTTCGTGAACGATCTGGTACAAAGACAGCTCGATGCTGTGAACGATGGGAGCTGGCACCCCAGTAAAAGCCACTGAATTCTCTGAATGGCTCTCACTGGGCGTAAAACTGGGAAAATGACGGTGCTGAGGTCACAGGAGTTCAGCTGTCAGCGAACACAGACTCAGTGACGTCACCGTTTGTCACTGAGCCTGTGTGCACTGCTTCCCATTCATTCCCCAGTAGTTTACAGCCCGAGCAGACGCATTAGCACCGCTCCAGCTGTAAACTGATTAACCCTTGAGATGGATTGTGCCATGGGACTGTATGGGTATATTGTTGGTTTATTTTTTTTTTAACTTTTTTCCAGGAGAACGAGGACTTCGCTGGGAATAGCAGTTTAATAAAGATGTCAAACCTGTGTGTTGTATTATTTCATTAAAATACTTTATTCTTTATGTGTGTGTGCTTATTTAACCCTTTACTTACTATAGGATTAGTAATGAAGAGGTGTCTTATTGACACCTCTTCATTACTAAGCCAGGTTTAATGTTACTTAACAATAGAAAGGTGAAATTAACTCCTTATTAACCCCACTTGCCATCACTACAGGGCAAGTGGGAAGAACCCGACAAAGTTCCAGAATAGTTGCATCTAGTAGATACGCCTTTTTTGGGCAGCTGCAGGCTGCTGTTTATAAGCTGGGGGAGGCCCATATTCATGGCCCCTTACCAGCCTGAGAATAGCAGCCTGCACCTGTTAGTTTTGCCGGGCTGGTTAAAAAAATATGGGGGACCCAACGTCGGTTTTTTCATGCATTCTCTCCTGCTCGCACTGTTGCCAGCAGAGCAGGAGAGAATAATGACAGCCGGCTTCAGCACCACAGGCAAGGGAACAGCGGCTTACAGTAGCTGCTTCTTCCCCGGCGGCCGTCCGTGCACACAGAGGACAGTGTACACTGTTCTCCATGTGCGGGACGTTTTGCCGTCCGTGATGATGGCAAAAACACGGATTTTGGTAAGAACTTACCTGTAAAATCCTTTTCAGCGAAGGAAGGAAGAGAGACACAGTATTCATTACTGATGGGTAGGCGGAGCCCCAGATCAGGATGTCACCTCAGATCAAAAGAGTGCTGACTGGCTGGCCCCTCCAGCTCGGGCTCCTCCTACTCAGCTCCAGTCGTACCAAAGCTTTTAGGAAAAGAGCCAAGATCACCAGCGGAGCAACATAACCCCTTCTGAAGGAACTTCAGAGAAAAAACACAAGGATACAGGTTATGCATGCAAAGAAAGCCAAAAACCACAGAGTTCCAGGTACTACTCACGGAACCTGACTACTGCGATGAGCTGGCGATGCTGGAACAGAGCCTTAGCGCGCTGACCTCAGCCCAGATAATCGCTATCAGATAAGGGTCGCGCTGCATCTGAAAACATCAACACACTTCTGCCTTGGGAGGGTGCTGTGTCTCTCTTCCTTCCTTCGCTGAAAAGGATTTTACAGGTAAGTTCTTACCAAAATCCGTGTTTCAGCTGCAGATGGAAGGAAGAGAGCCACAGTATTCATTACTGATGGGACGTCCCAAAGCAGTTCAAAAATAAGGGTGGGAAAAAACCAACAAGAGGCAGAAACCCAACAAACTTAACAACAAAGCGCAACCAGCGCTAAACACAAGTTCATCCAGAACTTTAAACTACAGCTGCCTGCAGGACCCTACGTCCGAGGGCTGCATCAGCGGAAGCACTGACGTCCACTTTATAAAACTTCGTAAACGTGTGGACAGAGCGCCAAGTCGCCGCCCGGCAGAGCTGCACTGCCGAAGCACCTTGGTGAAAAGCCCACGATGAAGCCACAGCCCTCGTGGAATGGGCTTGAATCTTAATCGGCAAGATTCACCCTGAAGACGGTAAGCTTCCAATATAGCTGACCGAATCCAACGAGCTATAGAATCCTTGGAAGCTCGTTGACCACGCCGACGACCGACTGGAACCACAAATAGGGAGTCCGTCTTAAGAAAACCTTGAGTAATAGATAGATAAAACTTCAAGGCCCGCACTAAATCCAATGTGTGTAAAGCACGCTCTTTCACATTCTTCGGATCCGGGCAGAATGAAGGCAACACAATATCCTGGTTGACATGAAATTGTGACACCACTTTAGGCAAAAAATCACCCCGAGTGCGAAGCACTACACGATCCGGAAAAAACTCCAGAAAAGGAGGCGAACAAGAAAGAGCTGCCAACTCAAACTCTCCTCAAGGAAGTGACTGCAACAAGGAAAGCCACCTTCCAAGAAAGTAAAGAAAGGCTAGCAGAAAACATAGGCTCAAAAGGTTTATGCTGAAGAGCCTCCAAAACAAGGTTGAGCCGCCAAGGAGACACGGGTGCCTTCCGCGGCGGGAACTTACGAGATATACCTCGGAAAAAGGAGAGCACGTCTCTATTTGAAGCAATGGTTCTCCGGAACAATAAGGACAGAGCAGAAATCTGACCTTTCAGGGTGCTGACTGCCAAACCCTTGTCTAGCCCATGCTGCAGAAAAGCCAACAGGTTGGGAATGGAAAATTTTCTCGGGTTCCGAGAGGACCCCAAACACCACGAAAAGAAGGTTTCCCAAATTTTGTGGTAAATCCTAGTAGTAGCCGGACTTCTTGCAGCACGAAGGGTAGCAATGACCTCGGCTGAGAAACCTCTACGGGTCAAGATTTCGGTCTCAAGAGCCACGCCGTCAAACGCAGGGACATCAAGTCCGGATGACAAACGGGCCCCTGAGTCAACAAGTCCGGTTGAAGAGGGAGTGGAAAAGGAGGTGCCGCCAACAGCGACATTATTGTCGAGAACCACACCCTTCTTGGCCAGTCTGGAGCTATCAAAATAGCTGGAATTCTCTCTAGTCTGATCCGACGCAGTACTAGAGGAAGTAAGGATATCGGCGGGAATACATAGATCAGCTCGAACTGATCCCACTGAGCCACTAGAGCATCCACCGCCACAGCCTTCGGGTCCTTGTACCTGGACATGAACGTCGGTAACTTGGCATTGGACCTGGATGCCATCAAATCCACTTGGGGGGTTCCCCAGCGAGAGCACAGTAGTGCAAAAACTTCCGGGTGGAGGCTCCATTCCCCGGGATCCATCCTTCTGCGACTGAGAAAGTCCGCTGTAATATTCTGAACCCCTGGAATGTGAATCGCCGAAATGGCTGGTACACTGGCCTCTGCCCAAATCAGAATTCGGGACACCTCTACCATGAGTCTGGAACTCCTTGTCCCACCTTGGTGATTGATATACGCGACAGCCGTCGCATTGTCTGTCTGCACTCGGACTGGCAGACCGCTCAAAGGGACCGTCCAATGTTGGAGGCAAAGGAAAATCGCCCTCAATTCCAGGATGTTGATCGGAAGAACAGACTCTTCCGATGACCATACCCCTGAATCCAGAGATTGTTCCAAACACCCCCCCAGCCCGTCAGGCTGGCATCGGTGGTTATGACTGACCACTTCGGAGGGAGGAAAGACTTCCCCAGGGAGAATGCCCCTGGACGTAACCACCATTCT
The DNA here is from genome assembly GCA_033576555.1 of Oophaga sylvatica. Classification (NCBI taxonomy): domain Eukaryota; kingdom Metazoa; phylum Chordata; class Amphibia; order Anura; family Dendrobatidae; genus Oophaga; species Oophaga sylvatica. The sequence goes on from JARQOD010000001.1 coordinate 614,187,005, forward strand.
AGAGAATCCCGCACCGCGCGAGAAATGGTGACACTGCAATCCAGCGATTGCGACTGGTTCCACCGACTCAAGATGAACCTTTGGAGAGTCCTGGAATGGAACTGGGCAAAAGGAATTGCCACCATCAGTCCCAGAAGACGCATACACTTCCGTAGGGACATTGCCGTTGAGGATTTCATAATCTGTACATGTCGAAGAAGACATGACTGTTTATCTGGTGGTAGGGAAACTACCGATCGAAACGTGTCGAGATGCATTCCCAAAAAGAGGATTGTCCTTGATGGTTCCAGGGACGACTTCTCCCAATTGACCAGCCAACCGAAGTCCTTCAGAAACTGAAGAGACAAATCCCGAGCCGTCAACGCCTCCTCCTCCGAGGAAGCCACGATCAAAAGATCGTCCAGATAAGGGAGAATCGTAATCCCCTGTCTTCGAAGGATTGCCATGAGGGGCGCCAGAATTTTTGTAAAGACCCTTGGCGCTGAGGCTAAGCCGAACGGCAGAGCCACGAACTGGTAATGATTCTGACCTATGGCAAATCGAAGAAAGCGCTGATGAGCCTTTCCGATGGGAATATGCAAATAGGCGTCGCGAATGTCGATTGACACCAGAAAATCGTTCTGTGACAGAGCTGCCACAACGGAACGAAGCGACTCCATGCGAAATTTCCGGGCATGGACATGCCGGTTTAATCGCTTGAGATCCAGAATCGGGCGAAATTTGTTCTCCTTTTTGGGAACTATAAAAAGGTTGGAATAAAAACCTTTCCCTCGGTCCTCTGACGGAACCGGTATCACTACACCCTTTTGTAGCAGAGATTCGACCTCTCGCTGTAGAGCGACAACAAGCTCGGGTTCCGACGGAACGTGAGATTGACAAAAAACATTTGGGGGTCGAGAAGCAAACTCTATGAAATAGCCTGCCGACACTATCCGCGTTACCCAGGAATCTGGAACGCGAGCCATCCAAGTCTCCTTGAAAAGAAGCAGGCGACCCCCCACTCGAGAATCCTCGAGTGGACCCCTGGCGTCAATCCGACTTTGCGGGCTTCTTGTCAAGTTCCCGCTTGTCCTGGCGGAAACTCTGCTTCCAGGGAGTACGAGTTTTCTGAGAGGATTTCTTTCCTGAGAAGGAAGGACGACCCGATCCCCACGAGGAGTGACTAGATCGTCCTCGGCCCCGAAAGGACCGCCGACCACTATAGACACCAGGCTTACTGGACACCGAGGCCATGGCCCTACGCTGTGGTAATGCTGATTCCTTCGCCTTAGCCTTGGAAATCAGCTCTGTGAGGTCGGATCCAAAAAGATGGCCACCCTTGTAAGGTAAGGCCAACAACCCTTGTTTGGAAACTGCGTCCCCGGCCCACTGTCTGAGCCATAAAGCTCTTCTGACTGTGACCGCTGAAGCTTGCGCTTTGGCCAGCAGAGATGCCGTATCCAGACCGGCATCAAATATATAACAGGCTGCCGTTTCTAACCATTCACAAGTTTCCCGTATCTCAGATAACGGAGATTCATTTTGCAACTCCGTCTTCAGACGTGCCAACCAGCCTAGAGAAGCTCTAGCAGCACACATGGATCCTAGCACTGCTCGGAATCCATGACCCGCAGCCTCATAGCTTGCTTTTGCCGCCAATTCTGCTTTTCTATCCAAAGGCTCCTGTAAGCTCGCTTTTCCCTTAATAGGGAGTAGTGAGGATTTACTAAGCTGAGATAAAGACACATCCACTTCAGGAGCAGAAGTCCAATTAGCCTTTAACTCCGCAGAGCAAGGATAAAGTGTATCAAAGAAATGCGTTCCATGAAAACGCTTATCTGGACACAGACGTTCCTCCTCTATTACACTATTAAGCTCATCCAGAGCTGGCAATGTTGTACGCGAAGCACGGGACTCCTGGAACATGCGTGCTGATTTACCAGGACGACTAGTTACCTCCTCCGGTAACTGTAATATATCTCTCATGGCTTCAATCAATGCCTCCGTACGCTTCGCCATAGAGGAACGCCCCTGCGGCTCGTCCGCATCTGAATCGGATATTTCTCCATCCGAATTTAAAGGGGAACTCTGCCCAATATCAGATACATCTGACTCGCTCCGTGTAGAGGCCGGTAACGGCCTGCGTCGCTTCCTCTGAGAGGAATTAGCAGACACATATTGACCTAAAAGGTCAGACAAGTTGTTGATCGATCGAGCGATATCGTCCAATTTTCCACCGCTGTCGACCGCAGCGCTAGACGCTGTTGAGGTCTGCGTATCTGATTGCCGCAATGGCACTGGGACGTGGTCCGCGGCATCTGAACTCTGTTCAGACATGTCTCACCTGTATGAGCAGGTCAAAGCGGTAATACCAGCAAAAACTATGCGGTTTTTTTTTTTTTTTTTTTTTAAACGCTGAAGGGTTAACGCTCCACCAAGCAGGGTTACCCCAGCGGTATTCAGTCAAAAAATTTAGCTGGTAGAAATAACCCTCAGAGGGGTTAATATTGCAAACTCACCACAATATATATATTTGTGAGCCCCAGCCAATTTTTATGTCTCTAATGAGACTGCAGCTGCAGGATAGGGATCGCTGCGCTGCGGGGTGAGGAATCAGCACTCACCCAGCTGGCCGTGGTGTCTTATGAGGAGAGGAGCGGTCTGAGGAGCCCAGGAGCCTGTGTAATGGCCGCCACAGTGAGGGAGTCGCAGGAGAAACGCCAGAGCGCGCGTCTTCCTGCTCAGAAGACCGGGAATCGTTAGGCCACGCCCCCTGCCAGCTCGAATATTGAGCGCGAACTCCCCGCTCCTGCTCCCTCTCTGTCCTGCAGGTATCTGCCTGCGGACAAAAAATCACCACATCTACTTGTAACAGCGCTGTCACAGCAGCGCTGAAGCATACTGACATACATGTAGTAGCGCTGTCACAGCAGCGCTGAAGCATACTGACATACAAGTAATAGCGCTGCTTACTCAGACGCTAAAGCACTCACACATAATTATAATAAAAAATTTGTGTGGAGTACTCACCAGCCAAGGCACCACAGGGACCCTCAGGGGTTTCTGGCGCTGTGCCCATGCTTCCCCCCAGGGCGAGGAACGCAGTGACCGCACGTGTGGTTTGCGTCCCCGCGCAGAAAGCTCTCCTCATCCCCCAGGGCCGGCAAGGATTCTGCAGGGACTTTGAGTAAATACAGATCCGCCAAGGGAGAGGTTGGGGTACAGCAGCGCTGGTACCCCTGAGACCTCTAGACCAACTAGTGATCCAAGTCTCCTGTCCGAATATAAAATAATAAAATCTTCTGAGGAGCTGCATTAGCAGCGACCATCCTCTGGGACCTCAAATCTTAGACTGGAGCTGAGTAGGAGGAGCCCGAGCTGGAGGGGCCAGCCAGTCAGCACTCTTTTGATCTGAGGTGACATCCTGATCTGGGGCTCCGCCTACCCATCAGTAATGAATACTGTGGCTCTCTTCCTTCCATCTGCAGCTGAAAACTAACATGTCAGCGTGTTTTGCCCACGGACACACAGTCCATGGAAACACACTGACATGTGCATAGACCCATTCATTTGAATGGGTCTACGTGTGTACGTGTCTCCAGTACGTGTGAAAACTGTCACCATACGTAACGGAGACACGGACGTGTGAAAAAGGCCTAAAGGGTTGTCCATCTCGCTGAAGAGCCTCTCTAACCATTAATACAGCCAGAATGTTTAAATTATTAATACACTTTAATTATCTGAGGTGCCCCATTTGTCTAAATCTGCCACAGGTCACTTTACTGTTCTGTATGGATCTGTTGACACAATGAAGTCAGGTTCGGATGGCCAATGATGAAAGTTGCCTACGCTTCCTTCTCAAATGGAGAACGTGCCGAAAACCTGTTTAGTGAATACTCCGTTAAGGAGAAGGAGAGCACAGCACAGACAGCAGGCGGCACTGCTGACATTGCGTTCAGATGTAGTCACTCATTGGGCCTACGAATGTGACATCGATGCGATGAGAGCCAAATAGTCACATTACCAGTGGCCGTTTTAGACAAATGAGACACTGAAGGTAATCAATAGATATTAGTAAGGCACACATGTTGACTAAATTGATGGCTTAAAAAGGCCCTTGGTGTTGGAGAACTCGTTAAAGTTTCTTTCTGAATCTGCCTCAAAGGAAGGTACTCCTTAACTTAATATTTTAGACATTTACTCTTATCCGGTAATTACATATGCAAAATTTAGGCAAATATCAAAGTTATTTCTTTTGGCACTTACCTGCACACCTTTCAGTACATGGCTTAATGTGTCAATAAAATTCTGAATTTCATCATTTTTATTAGCAAGTGTGGTGATGATCCTCTGCAATGCTTCCTACAGACAAAACAGGAGTGAATGAGATATTAAAATAAATAAACCTGAATCATTTCTTTTCACAATATTTCATGCAAAATATAAATTTGAAAAAAAGCAGCGTAGAAATATGGGCAGTAACTACTGACAGCTTCTGGTAAATTCGACACTAAGAGGGATGCATTGTAACAGTCAGATTCTGCGGATAGCGTGAAGTCACAGATTACTGAGCAAATCTTATTATTTTGCCATATAAGCAATAATCCCTCCCAGGACAGTTTAATCTACAAACAGCGCTGGTGCCAGGAGAGCCCTTTACTGGGAGGCTTCAGGTCAACTAAGGTTTTACGAATGAGCATTTTACTTAATACATGTAATTAGCAATACTGAATTATGTATCGCTGAGTATATAACTAGTTAAAAGGCATTGTATCCTGTTTAGTCATTTGCACCCTCCCTTAAAACAAATGTTTTCCCTAGAATAATGTTTGATTTGGTGGATTTGCTGAGCGGCAGATGGTAGTAGAATGCGATCTTCAGCAAACTACATGGACACACTCAAATACAAAGTCCTCTAGAGCCCAGTAAGTACCGTAAATACTAGGAGCCAGTATTATCATATACAGTCATGGCCGAAAGTGTTGGAACTCTTGAAATTGTTCCAGAAAATGAAGTATTTCTCCAAGAAAATTATAGCAATTAAACATTTACACAATAAAACATGCATTTGCTTTGTGTGTATTAGAACACAAAAAAGCCAAATTCATAATTTCACACAACCCCAAAAATGAGCCAGGCAAAATTGTTGGCACCCTCAACTTAAAATTTTGTTGCTCACCCTTTGGAAAAAAATAACTACAATCAACTGCATCCTATAACCATCAACAAGCTTCTTACACCTCAACTGGAATTTTGGACCACTCATTTGCAAACTGCTCCAGGTCTCTCATAGTTGAAGGATGCCTCCTCCTAACAGTTATTTTAAGATTTCTCCACAGGTGTTCAATGGGATTTAGATCCGGACTACTTGCTGGACCCTTCAGAACTCTCCAGCGCTTTGCTTCCATCTATTTATAGGTGCTCCTTAAAGTATGTTTGGGGTCACTGTCCTGTTGGAAGACTCATGACGCAAAAATAGCTTTCTGATACTGGGCACTACATTGCGAGAATAAGCAAATTCCAGTGTCGGCTGGAGAAAATATAAGACTTAATTCACCAAATTAATTGTAGGAAAAAGCAACAGTGAATATATAAAATGTAACTTTTAATAATATGCATTAAAAAATACGGAGTGTGTCACCCAATAAAAAACAGCTGTCAAAAAGGGGTAATACATATACCCTAAATTAAATACCAGGAGGACAACCCAGACAGCTATGAGGATTAAACAATTTTGCCACTAGTGACAAAAGTGGCAACTGAATGTCAGGGTGCTACCACATGGGGAGTAATATAGTGTGGCCCTCCAAAGTGTCAAGGTTAGCACCAGACAATACATATACAACACATAATGTGACTAAAATGACACAGAAGTGAGAAGAAATAAAAAAGGAACAATCTCACCAATGCTGTGTAGAAGGGACGGGAGTTTTCAAGGAACCCAGTAGTTTGCAGAGGGTCCCTGGTGCGTCAATGGGAAGACAATCCCCTGTCATTCCCTGCGGGGCTAGATAAAGAACTATTCCCCAGACTCCCGCCCTGACAAGGGCAGTCCACAGCTCGCCCTACACAATAGTTCGCCCTGCACTTTCCCTATGAGGATGTCCCGACGCATTTCTTCTTAGTGGATTCATCAGGGGACTAAGCTAAAGTGCAATAACGCAAAGGTGGAGAGGCATAGACCCTTCTGCTCTCAATGCTGTCTGCTACATTTTATATATTCACTGTTCCTGGGCACTACATTGCCACCCAAAGTCCTTTGGGAATCTTCAGATTTCATGATGTCTTGTACACAACCAAGGCACCCAGTGCCAGAGGCATCAAAACAGCCCCAAAACATTTTTGAACTTCCACCATATTTGACTGTAGGTACTGTGTTCTTTTCTCTGTAGGTCACATTTAGTTTTTGGTAAACAGTAGAATGATGTGCTTTACCAAACAGCTCTATATTAATCTCATCTGTCCACTAGACTCTTTTCCAGAAGGATTTTGGCTTACTCACATACATTTTGGCAAACTGCAGTCTAGCTGTTTTAAGTCTCTGTGTCAGCAGTGGGGTCCCCTTGGGGCTCCTGCTATAGCGCTTCATTTCATTCAAATGTCGACAGATAGTTTGCGCTGACACGCATGCACCTTGCATCTACTGAGCATCCGTTGGGATTGACAATGGACGGATTCTGAGTAAAGTAGGAGCTAGCCCAGATCCTGAAGAGGAGGTCACTAATGACACTTCATTACAGGGAGGGGAGAGACTGCAGCAGTGACCAAAGCCTCTAACCCCTGATGAAGCTTTGTTTTAGTATCCCAATATGCACTGGGGATTCTCAAAAGAAGTGTCATCGAAAAGAAAGTAGTAAAAAAATAAAGCAGTTAAATAGTGCAGTTAGGGAAGGATTGAGATTTTTTTTCATTATAGTAAATTAAAAAATAGATTAGATTATGGCACTAAATGGATAAGCATTTAGGATAAAATTCATTTGTGTTTTGGACCAAGGCAGTACATATACGTCATGGCGATCGCTCGAGCACAGGGGGGCTGTGCGCCGGCGATCGCCGCCGGGTGTCAGCTGATTCCGATAGCTGACACCCGTCTCTCAGTGCTAGAAGTGGTCCCGCACTTCTCCCTGCACTTTAACCCCCTAAATGCAGCAATTGAACTCAATCACGGCATTTAGAGAGTGGGCAGAGGCAAGAAAGCCACTGTGCCCTTGGATCGTAGACCCAGCAACGTCATTGTGGGGTCCCGATCGTTGTCATAATGACATCCGAGTCACCAGGGAATAGCAAGTTAGTTAGATCATGTGCAGTGCATGATCTAACTAACTTGTGTATGCAGCAATGTCAAGCTAGAAGCTATAGCAATGCTCCTGCTTTATCATATTGATGCTTTATCATAACGCCGAACAAAAAATGGAATAAAACAATTGTAAATAAAAAATGGTATCGCTGAAACAGTCATCCTCTCCCGCAAAAATCAAGCTGCCATACAGCTCCATCACCCAAAAAAAGTTATAGCTCAGCTCTCAGAATAATGCAAGGCAAAAATAATTATTTTTTCAATAAATAGCCTCTGTTAGGGTAGGTTTCCACGGGGCGTAAATCCTGCGCTTTGGACGCAGCGGAAACCCCGCTCTGCCCAAAGCGCCGTCCCCCTTTGTACACGCGGTGATACCGCATGTATTCATTAAACATGGCTGGTGTACTAATGTCAATTAACATTATCTTATATATACCTGAACTACACACTTTTATTTATTATGTAATGTTGGTACACCTGTGCAAGATTTGTGTCCTAATATTTTATGTACTGCTGTTTGTATTGCTGCTGTAATACTGTAATTTCCCCCCGGGATCAATAAAGTGTATCGTATCGTATCGTATCGTATCGTATATGCGGAATCACAGCATCGTATCCACAGACTGGGTTATTTATCTTGCGGAGTCGAAGCGTCTCCGCAATATGACTAGACATGCTGCAGTCTGGAAAGATATGTCACATGTGCGTATACGCAGGACCGCCGGATGCAGCTCTACACGCATAGTGGAGACGAGATTTCAAAAAATCCCCTCCCCTATGCTGTAACATCTGGACAGTGCGGTTTGAAAGCTGCGGCTGTACGCAGCGCCCAATCCGCAGCAATCCTGATGTATTACGCCATGTGGAAACATACCCTTAGTGTGTGACAGCAGCCAAACATAAAAACCCAATATAAATCTGGTATCGCTGCAATCGCTCCTACCCAAAGAATAAAGTCGCCTTATCACTTTTACCGCACGTGGAACGGCGTAATACATAAATAAAACCAATTCTTCACCTGCTGTTGATTTTTTCATTCTGCCTCCCAAAGATCGCAGTAAGGCTCGGCTCACATTTATCCTGCGCTCTACACTGAGCGCTTACACCAAGGTTTCAGTGTAAACCTCTGAAATAGGCGATTCACACGAAACCTCCGAGGAAGATTCCCTAAAATGAGGCAGTGTCCATCTTTTTATTAGGAGTGCATGAAAGTGCGGTCGGCCACAGTTTTCTACACCTCTGAAAAAAGGACACAGCTGAACAGAGGCCAGTGTCCAGAATAACTCTGCTGCCTCATTATAGTGAGTGCCTTCCTCAGGGATTTTATCTGAATTACATCATTCAAAGATTTAAAGGGAAACCCCGATATGTACTTAGCGTAGAGCATAGGATAAATGTGATCCAAATTGTTATGTAAAATGTTCCCAATAAAAGCTTCAACTCAACCAACAAAAAAGTAAGTCCCCACTCAGGTCAGTCATCTGTTAACGGTATTATAGGGGGTTTCCACGTTACCAGTAGCACAAAGACTCTAATAGCTAAATGGCCATTGACCACCCAAAAGAAATTCAGCAAATTCTGTGCTCCCAAATCCAAATGTCCCCTCCTTTCTGAGCCCAAGTGTGCCTAATCCACATGTAGCGATGAGAGCCCATTTAAGTTAAGGGTGCATGAGTTGGGCACAACGTACTGGTCACTACAATGGCAGCTTGCAATTTTCGCTCAGTAACATATACTGCTGCATGTTTCTGGACAACTCCCATGAAGTCAAAATTGTCACTACACCTATACTGTAGATAAATTCCCGGAGGTGTATAATTTCCAAATTGTGGTCACTTGAGGGGGATTCTGCTTTTCTAGCATTTAAGGGCTCTGTACAGGTCCTTCCCAAAAAATTTGCATATAGTGCTAAATTTCATTATTTTCCATAATGTAATGATTACAATTAAACTTTCATATATTTTAGATTCATTACACACCAACTGAAATTTGTCAGGTCTTTTATTGTTTTAATACTGATGATTTTGGCATACAACTCCTGATAACCCAAAAAACCTGTCTCAAAAAATTAACATATTTCAACCGTCCAATAAAATAAAAGTGTTTTTTTAAAACAAAACAAAAAAAAACCATCAAATAATAAAGTTCAGTTATGCACTCAATACTTGGTCGGGAATCCTTTTGCAGAAATGACTGCTTCAATGCGGCGTGGCATGGAGGCAATCAGCCTGTGACCAGGGTGGATTGATTTAAATCACGCCGATTTAAATCAACGATTTAAATCATGATTTAAATCAAATGATTTTTTTCTATTTAAATCAGATCGATTTAAATCGTGATTTTAATCATGATTTAAATCACTGATTTAAATCAAAATATTTTTTTAATATAAATCACGATTAAAATCTAAAACTTTCAATCGTCGTTGTTCAATTAACTCCACACTTCTAGCTTGGTTTCACTTTCTGTAGCTTGGTTTCAGTTTCTTTTTCCATTCAGTTGACATGCCCAAACTTGTTGGATAGTCAGTCAGCAGTACTTGGCTGTAGTAACAATCAAACTTCAGAAGTGATCTGCGTGAGCCATGGCAGGTCGTAAGAGAGACCCTATTTGGGTTCATTTTGTTGAGATGCCAGCAGAGCTTGGAAAGAAAGGTGGGAGAGCAAAGTGCAAAAACTGTCAAAAGGATATCCAAGGACTTTTTTGCCGTTTGAAATCACATTATGAAAACTGCAACCAGAAGGGAAATGAAGATGTTGATAGTGATACAACTAATGTCAATGAACCCCCACAGCTTCTTATGCACCAGGACCCTAGCACTAGTGGTAAGTCTGGCAATTACAACCTATTTTAACAGACGTTTTACTGGGATGGTTAAAGTCTATGAAAAGAAAAATTTCTAGCACTAGTTCTGGAGTATAGAATTTAAATTTATGTTAAGGCAATATTTCACAGAAGATTAACGTTAAGTAAAAATAAAAGAGTGTGTATACACCTATTTTTTTTTTATTGTAGGCTACAATTCACTTTTGAAGTCTGCCAAATTGACCATTTTTTTAAAAAAACATTTTTAAAACTTTTGTGACATAATTTTTTTCAGTTGCTCTGATATTACTAGTATTACAGCAACTTCACCGGAAACTTGAGTAGCATAACTTTTGAGACCATTACATTGTTCAAAAAGTTTGTTTCAAAATATTTTCGTTATATTTCTTCAAATACGCAGTCGAATTATATTTTTAATTACTGTGCTTTCAGGGTCAAATATGGCTTGTGCTGCACGTGACAATCAATATCTGGGTACAACTTCAACAAAGCAGCCCAACAAAAAACTTTGCGTGCAAAGTGTAGAAAAATTCCTCTTAAAGACTACGACGAGCCAGAAAGAACATTTTGATGAATCAATTGCTAAATTCATATTTGCAACCAATTCTTCTTTCCGACTAGTTGAACACCCATTGTTTGTACAAATGATCGAAGGAATAAGACCAGGCTACAAACCACCAAGTAGATTTGATATCTCAGGAAAACATCTTCATGCTGTATACGACAAAGAAAGAGCGGCTTGTACAAAATATTTGAAAGACCAAGTTGTTAACATGAGCTTGGATGGTTGGAGCAACATCCACAACGACCCCATAATTTGCACTTGTGTCACAACAGAAGATGGTAAAATATTTAGAGTTGAGAGTCCTCAGTGGTTGATACCTTTTAATGGCTAACTGAAAAGATGGTAACAAATTGCAAGCTTTCGAGACTACTCAGGTCTCTTCATCAGGCAAAGACTAATACAACATCTGAAGAATCACATATTTATACACAAAATAGCACAGAAAAAATGCAATAGATAGGACAAGTGACGTGAAGCAGAATAGTCATTATAAACAGAAGATGGTGAAACTTACCTTACAGACACAATCGACACATCTGGAAATTCACATACTGCTGAATATTTACTTGAAATTGCTAAGAACTCAATTCACCAATGCCAAGAACAGTTTGGATGTAAAGTAAGGAGCTTAGTTACTGATAACGCAAGCAATGTGGCAAAAATGCGAGCGGAACTGGCACATGACGATGACACAAATGTCATTACATACGGTTGTTCTGCCCATTTGTTGCATCTTTTGGCAAAAGACCTGCATATTTCGGGTGTCAAGGAACATGTTGTAGAAATTGTTAAATATTTCCGCAATAATCATTTTGCACATGCAACCTACAAGGAAATGGGAGGACTGAAGTTGGTTCTACCACAAGATGTTAGATGGAATACCTTGGCTGAATGCTTGGAACTGTTTATTAACAACTGGTCAAAATTAATGTCCATTTGCGAAACACAACCTTTTGGAAAGGTTAAAGCCAATATCTATTGCGTTGGATAAAATGCAGAAAGATACTGCAACCATAGCTGATGCCACAGAAGTTTGGAAAGATTTAGAAGGTTCGCTAGATCGCTTGAACCTCTCAAACAATGTAAAGGTTGCAATACACCACCGCAAGGACCAAGCATTAAAAGAAGAACACTATTTAGCCAATATCTTGCATCCCATCTACAGAGGGAAAAAAACTATCTGAGGCGGAAATCGACTCTGCAATGGAGTGGCTCGCCAATACTAACCATGACATTGTGGCAACTGTGCTGAAATTGAAGTGTGAATCTGCACCATTTCAAAAATACATGTTTGCAGATAACGTCGTTAATGAACTAAAACCACTGGACTGGTGGAAGTCGCAATCACTTGTTCTTCCAGCGAAGATAATAAATGTAGCTACTCAGCTATTGACTGCATCGGCTTCATCGGCAGGAGTAGAGAGATTGTTTTCTTCATTTGGTTTTGTGCACACAACAGTCCGAAACCGCTTAGGAGGAACTGCTAAAGCAGGACAACTAGTTTTCCTATTAAAAGTCCTAAATAAACGGTAGGCTTAAAGGACTGATGTATTCACTGAAGATGTTTGCTTACTTCAAACGTTAGAGATAGGCTATTGTTAAAAAGTACTTACTCTCTGTAGTTCAATTCTGATTGTTTAATAGTGCAAATAAAAATTATTAGGTTTCATAATCATCAACTGTTTTAATATTTTTATTTGTGTAAAATAATTTGATTTGCAAAAAGACAAAGTTTTGCTTGTGTACAACTTGATTAAAAAATCCTATTTAAATCAAAAAAATCCGATTTAAATCAAAAAAATCCGATTTAAATCAAAAAAATCCGATTTTTTTGATTTTTTAAAAAAAATCATGATTTTTATCCACCCTGCCTGTGACACTGTTGAGGTGTTATGGAGGCCCAGGATGCTTCGATAGCGGCCTTAAGCTCATCCAGAGTGTTGGGTCTTGCGTCTCTCAACTTTCTCTTCACAATATCCCACAGATTCTCTATGGGGTTCAGGTCAGGAGAGTTGGCAGGCCAATTGAGCACAGTAATACCATGGTCAGTAAACCATTTACCAGTGGTTTTGGCACTGTGAGCAGGTGCGAGGTCGTGCTGAAAAATGAAATCTTCATCTCCATAAAGCATTTCAGCCGATGGAAGCATGAAGTGCTCCAAAATCTCCTGATAGCTAGCTGCATTGACCCTGCCCTTGATGAAACACAGTGGACCAACACCAGCAGCTGACATGGCACCCACACCATCACTGACTGTGGGTACTTGACACTGGACTTCAGGCATTTTGGCATTTCCTTCTCCCCAGTCTTCCTCCAGACTCTGGCACCTTGATTTCCGAATGACATGCAAAATTTGCTTTCATCAGAAAAAAGTACTTGGGACCACTTAGCAACAGTCCAGTGCTGCTTCTCTGTAGCCCAGGTCAGGCGCTTCTGCCGCTGTTTATGGTTCAAAAGTGGCTTTACCTGGGGAATGCGGCACCTGTAGCCCATTTCCTGCACACGCCTGTGCACGGTGGCTCTGGATGTTTCTACACCAGACTCAGTCCACTGCTTCCTCAGGTCCCCCAAGGTCTGGAATCGGTCCTTCTCCACAATCTTCCTCAGGGTCCGGTCACCTCTTCTCGTTGTACAGTGTTTTCTGCCACATTGTTTCCTTCCAACAGACTTCCCATTGAGGTGCCTTGATACAGCACTCTGGGAACAGCCTATTTGTTGAGAAATTTCTTTCTGGGTCTTACCCTCTTGCTTGAGGGTGTCAATGATGGCCTTCTTGACATCAGTCAGGTCGCTATTCTTACCCATGATGGGGGTTTTGAGTAATGAACCAGGCAGGGAGTTTTTAAAAGCCTCAGGAATCTTTTGCATGTGTTTAGAGTTAATTAGTTGATTCAGAAGATTAGGGTAATAGGTCGTTTAGAGAACCTTTTCTTGATATGTTAATTTTTTGAGACAGGTTTTTTGGGTTATCAGGAGTTGTATGCCAAAATCATCAGTATTAAAACAATAAAAGACCTGACAAATTTCAGTTGGTGTGTAATGAATCTAAAATATATGAAAGTTTAATTGTAATCATTACATTATGGAAAATAATGAAATTTAGCACTATATGCTAATTTTTTGAGAAGGACCTGTATATGGCGCCCGCAAACTATTCTAGGAAATTCTGCGCTCGAGGATGCCTAATGTATAACAGTACTGCTTAGCCATACAGCGAGACTCGGTTCCTCCCAAGTTTCGCCATATGTCTAAACAGCACTGTACAGCCACAATTGGGTATTTCTACATTCAGCAAAAATTGTGGAACAAATTTTGGTGCCATTTTTACCCATTTCCTCCTGTGAAAATGGGGCTAAAACAAAATTTTGGTGTTAAAAATATTATATTTTTCTGACTTGCTGAATGGTATAAAATTCCATGACCCACCTGTTTTGTAAATATGATCACTGCACCTCTAGACAAATTTATTGAGAAGTGTAGTGTGTAAAATGGGGGCTCTTATGGGGTGAGGGGGGTGGTTCTAATGCCTCAGGGGCTCTGCCAATGTGACATGGCACCCTCAAACTAGTCCAGCAAAATGTGAACTCCAATATGGCGCTTCTTCCATTCAGAGCTTTGCACTGTTCCTCAAAAGTAGTTTTCAACCACATATGGGGTATCGGAGTACTCAGGAGAAATTGCATTACAAATTTTGGGGTCCATTTTCCCCTGCTATCCTTGTGAAAATAAAAAAATTGGGGCTAAAAACTTTTTGTGGGAAAAATGTGATTTTTTTAAATTTATTTTCACTGCTATACGTTTTAAAGTTCTTTGACGCACCCAGGGCGTTCAAGGTGCTCACCACACATCTAGATACATTATAAAGAGACATGACACCCGCAGACCACTCCACTCCAAAATGTCACGCCTTCTTTTCTAAGTTCTGCCGTGAGCCTAAACAGTATTTTACCCCCACATATGGGGTTTCTGTGTACTGAGGAAAAAATTATACAACAAATTGTATGGTGCAATTTCTCCTGTTACCTTTGTGAAAATGCTAAATTTGGGGCCAAGAAACATTTTTTTGGTGGGGAAATTGTGATTTTTTTATTTTCACAGCTCAATGTTATAAACTTCTGTGAAGCACCTAGGGCTCAAGGTGCTCAGCAGTGTCACCACTCATCAAGATAAATTCCCTGAGGGGTCTAGTTTCCAAAATGGTGTCACTTGTGGGGGGTTTCCACTATTTAGGAACATTAGAGGCTCTCCAAACGCAACATGGCATCCGCTAATGAATTCAGCAAATTGCACATTCAAAAAGTCAAATGGCATTCCTTTCCTTCCGAGCACTACCGTGTGCACAAACAGTGGTTTTTCCCCACATATGGGGTATCTGCATGCTCAACAGAAGTTGCACAACAAATTTGGGGGTCCATTTTCTCATATTACCCCTTGCAAAAATAAAAAATTCAAGTAAGTAAAATTTGTGACAAAAAGTTAAATGTTCATTTTATCCTTCCACATTCCAAGAATTCCTGGGAAGCACCTTAAGGGTTAATAAACTTCTTGAATGTGATTTTTAGCACCTTGAGGGGTGCAGTTTATAGAATGGTGTCATGTTTGGGTATTTTCTGTCATATAGACCACTAAAAGTCATTTCACATGTGATCCCTAAAAAATGGTTTTGTAAATTTTGTTGAAAAAAATTAGAAATTGCTGGTCAAATTTTAACCCTTATAACTTCCTAACCCCCCCAAAAAAATGCAATATGTATATGTATATTCCATCTGTGATCCTGCTCTCTAGGATAAGTAAATGCCCAGCATACCGGAGGCCCGAGTCTGGTTTCCCTCTAGCAGAAATGAAACGACTTGGCTCAGTCACTGTTGGAGCAGTGAACCTATAAATAACCAAGCAGATCAGTCCAAGAAAGTGCACAAAAGTCTGTGTGTCAATGTGACATGGCTTTATAGGTGGTTCTCTCATGTCCGTTCTAACTCATTGGTGTATAATAAAGACCGACTAAACATCGAGCTCACACAGTACTAGTAAAGAGCGTATACTTGTGCTATCATAATTATATTTGCTAAGATTTGTATACTATGAATTTGGGTACATTCACAAAGATAGAATAGTACACAAAAAAGCAGCTTAGTAATATATCTTATGGAAAATTAAGCAGATTTCTCGGATATCACTATCTGGATATAACTAGCTATATTAAAAATAAAAAGGGAAATCCTGCAATTTTCACACAGGTTACAAACCCTCATACTTTGTTTCATGTTCTTGCTTTTTCTTTAATAGCCACATGGACATAGACACCCAACGGACACACTCATTAATTTATTGGATTATTTTCTGGTCATGCTCTGATCTGGGCACAGGACGGTGTGCAGGGATGAGGGGAGGCAAGCTGTAACCATCACCTGTTGTGAATGTGTCATTTACTGTATATTAGGCTTAGTGGCTGGTGTGAAAATTGCATTATTTTGTTAAAAAAAAAATTATAAATAATAAAAAAAAAAAAAACACAATAGTTTAAACTATCAACATGAAAGCCACATTTAACAATAGGTTCCTTACAACACATTCTGAAATGCTGTAGCATTTCAGAGAAAACAAAGTTTGAAAAGTCGGCAGTACACATCTGAGAGAGGTGTCTACTGGAGAGGG
>JARQOD010000001.1:614203426-614309905 GCA_033576555.1 Oophaga sylvatica
ATAAAATTCCATGACCCACCTGTTTTGTAAATATGATCACTGCACCTCTAGACAAATTTATTGAGAAGTGTAGTGTGTAAAATGGGGGCTCTTATGGGGCGAGGGGGTGGTTCTAATGCCTCAGGGGCTCTGCCAATGTGACATGGCACCCTCAAACTAGTCCAGCAAAATGTGAACTCCAATATGGCGCTTCTTCCATTCAGAGCTTTGCACTGTTCCTCAAAAGTAGTTTTCAACCACATATGGGGTATCGGAGTACTCAGGAGAAATTGCATTACAAATTTTGGGGTCCATTTTCCCCTGCTATCCTTGTGAAAATAAAAAAATTGGGGCTAAAAACTTTTTGTGGGAAAAATGTGATTTTTTTTAATTTATTTTCACTGCTATACGTTTTAAAGTTCTTTGACGCACCCAGGGCGTTCAAGGTGCTCACCACACATCTAGATACATTATAAAGAGACATGACACCCGCAGACCACTCCACTCCAAAATGTCACGCCTTCTTTTCTAAGTTCTGCCGTGAGCCTAAACAGTATTTTACCCCCACATATGGGGTTTCTGTGTACTGAGGAAAAAATTATACAACAAATTGTATGGTGCAATTTCTCCTGTTACCTTGTGAAAATGCTAAATTTGGGGCCAAGAAAACATTTTTTTGGTGGGGAAATTGTGATTTTTTTATTTTCACAGCTCAATGTTATAAACTTCTGTGAAGCACCTAGGGGCTCAAGGTGCTCAGCAGTGTCACCACTCATCAAGATAAATTCCCTGAGGGGTCTAGTTTCCAAAATGGTGTCACTTGTGGGGGGTTTCCACTATTTAGGAACATTAGAGGCTCTCCAAACGCAACATGGCATCCGCTAATGAATTCAGCAAATTGCACATTCAAAAAGTCAAATGGCATTCCTTTCCTTCCGAGCACTACCGTGTGCACAAACAGTGGTTTTTCCCCACATATGGGGTATCTGCATGCTCAACAGAAGTTGCACAACAAATTTGGGGGTCCATTTTCTCATATTACCCCTTGCAAAAATAAAAAATTCAAGTAAGTAAAATTTGTGACAAAAAGTTAAATGTTCATTTTATCCTTCCACATTCCAAGAATTCCTGGGAAGCACCTTAAGGGTTAATAAACTTCTTGAATGTGATTTTTAGCACCTTGAGGGGTGCAGTTTATAGAATGGTGTCATGTTTGGGTATTTTCTGTCATATAGACCACTAAAAGTCATTTCACATGTGATCCCTAAAAAAATGGTTTTGTAAATTTTGTTGAAAAAAATTAGAAATTGCTGGTCAAATTTTAACCCTTATAACTTCCTAACCCCCCCAAAAAAATGCAATATGTATATGTATATTCCATCTGTGATCCTGCTCTCTAGGATAAGTAAATGCCCAGCATACCGGAGGCCCGAGTCTGGTTTCCCTCTAGCAGAAATGAAACGACTTGGCTCAGTCACTGTTGGAGCAGTGAACCTATAAATAACCAAGCAGATCAGTCCAAGAAAGTGCACAAAAGTCTGTGTGTCAATGTGACATGGCTTTATAGGTGGTTCTCTCATGTCCGTTCTAACTCATTGGTGTATAATAAAGACTGACTAAACATCGAGCTCACACAGTACTAGTAAAGAGCGTATACTTGTGCTATCATAATTATATTTGCTAAGATTTGTATACTATGAATTTGGGTACATTCACAAAGATAGAATAGTACACAAAAAAGCAGCTTAGTAATATATCTTATGGAAAATTAAGCAGATTTCTCGGATATCACTATCTGGGATATAACTAGCTATATTAAAAATAAAAAGGGAAATCCTGCAATTTTCACACAGGTTACAAACCCTCATACTTTGTTTCATGTTCTTGCTTTTTCTTTAATAGCCACATGGACATAGACACCCAACGGACACACTCATTAATTTATTGGATTATTTTCTGGTCATGCTCTGATCTGGGCACAGGACGGTGTGCAGGGATGAGGGAGGCAAGCTGTAACCATCACCTGTTGTGAATGTGTCATTTACTGTATATTAGGCTTAGTGGCTGGTGTGAAAATTGCATTATTTTGTTAAAAAAAAATTATAAATAATAAAAAAAAAAAAAACACAATAGTTTAAACTATCAACATGAAAGCCACATTTAACAATAGGTTCCTTACAACACATTCTGAAATGCTGTAGCATTTCAGAGAAAACAAAGTTTGAAAAGTCGGCAGTACACATCTGAGAGAGGTGTCTACTGGAGAGGGGCAGGAAGAAGGTCAGAACCTCGACTTGTGAGCTGGCATCAAAATCAGGGAATCAGCATATGTCGCACCACTACGTCCCACTTCCAAAAGAGAAATATGAGTCATACAAAGATTTTGTTTGATCATCTATTACCTTTAAAACAGCATCAAATCCTCTAGGTACACTTGCTCAATGTCCGGGATTTAGTAAAATTATTGTCAGGTACGTAACCGATTAAGCCAAATATGTGATTGTGATCATTATTTTCATATGTAGGTTGAACCACAGCCATTAACTTAAAACAACTGTGGAGGAGGCTTAAAACTAGATGAAGAACAGACAAACGTTGTTAAGTTATGAGAAATAGTTTCATGTCCATCCCACTCCTTGGTCACATAGTATGGAGGTGTGTTTTGGGTCATTGACTAGTTGCAACACAAATAATGGTCCCACTAAGAACAAATAAGATGGCCATGGCAAGTTGTTGGCGAATGCTGTGATAGACATGCTAGGAAAGTAAGCCATGATTTTGATCACCAACAGTGTCATCAACAAAAGCATCCACACATCATCATACTTTCCCCTTCATGCTTCATGGTGAGCACAACAACAAATGTAGAAAAGATCTGCCCATATTTTCTGTTTCTAACAAAGCATGGCATTTCGTACCAAAAGTCTCAAATCTTGACTTATCAAACCACAGTACAGATTTCCACTGATCCCATGTCCAGTCTTTGTGTGGCTTGACATAAGCAAGTTTCTTCTCCTAAGGTCCTCAGTAGTGTGTTCTTTGCAGCAATTCAACCATGAAGGCCTGCTTCACAGTCTCCTCTGGACAGTTAATGCTGAGAGGTGTCTGCTATTTGATGTCTATGCCATATCATTCATGGGAACTTAGCTGATGTGATGTCAATTTGTAGCTTCTGACGCTGGTAAATCTGATGAACTTATCTTCTGCAGCATAGGCAATTTTTGGTCTTCCTTTCCTGAGGCAATCCTCATGGGAACCAGTTTCATCCTAGCTATTGATGGTTTTCATGACTTCACTTGAGGATCAGTTCAAGATTCAAACAATTTTCTTAATTAACTGACCTTTGTGTCTCCATGTAACAATGGACGGTCCTTGCTCTTTACTTAGTTAAGTGGTTTTTGCCAAAATTTGATTTAGAACAGTTGTGGAATAGAACTCACCACTGTGTGGATGTGGACTAATACTGCCTCTGCAAAATATACCTGACGGTAGCAAACAATTTCTAAAGGCAGGCAATTTCACAAATTAACTCCTGACGAGGAATTGATGTTTACTTTATGTCTAAAGGGTAATTAGTTTTGCCCCGGAAGTTGTCCAAGGCAAGCAGTCATTTCCGGGGCAAGGAAAGACTAGCGCATGCGTTGTAATGATTGTATGCTTTGCCCACTGTTGGGCATGCGCCGGCCCGAATTTGAATTGTGCAATTGCGGGAAGCCGAATGCCGTCTGGGATTCACAGACGGTGATACGCAACTGATGCCGAGGAGCGGGGGTGGGGGAGGACAGAGAAAACGCCGCCGTCCTGACTTGACTGCCATGATTGACAGCGAAAAATACCAATTTTACAAAGATATTTTGATATGAAAACGGGGGTATCAAGATATATGATACCTACCGTTAGCTTTGTTATGGGACGCACTATTCAGCCATATCTTTAGTTGATATGGCAAAATTGGGGTGACAGATTCCCTTTAACGAGTCTAGCAATATGACTTAGAATAAAATCCAAATCAGAATCTCAATTTGCAGACACGGTGTTTCGGGGTATTGCCCCTCGTCAGTGCAAAGTATGAGAACAGATCTGGCTAGGTGAGAGGCTCTGGACTGTGATCTAAAGGGTAACATTTCTCCTTGTGGAGAGCAACATACTAGCCTCTGGCATGCCAAAGTAAGGAGACCTATTCGATATGCAATGCGCCTCTGGGAAATTACTATAGATTAGATACGTAATGATTTGCATCTCACCTTATCTTGATTATTTAACACTTGATGGGCATTATTCCTGTGCCTTTTGTTTATACCTTTGCCGTTATATCTATTCCACATTGTATCTTGCCCTCTCCTGAAGGCTATGCTGCCTTTCTTGCACTACATTATCCACTTTCAATCATTGTTCATTTTATCTAATATACCATACATATTTTTACATAAATTGTCTCATTGTTGCATCTGTTTGGTCGGATGTTTTTTTGTGTGTAACTATCTTGTTACATTGCAAACAACCAGACCTGTACATTTCCACATTTAGTATGCCACCTTCAGTTCCTTTACTACATGGTCATCAATTCTGACAGGGGTGGCTTTTTGTTCCCTACCGCTATCTTTGCCGTTTAGTCTTGTTGTGTTGCTGTTGCACAGCCATCCACATAATGGAGATAGGAAACTGAAGGACAGCAAATGACTAACACATTCCGGTTTTAAGAGACCGCTATCTAATACATGCGAGAGTAAAATGGATTTGTTCCCTATGGCAGATGAGCATGTTAATTGAATTACTCCAAGCTTCCTTTATTATTATGTCTCCAGTCACAATGACTAATCTGGTCAGTTTGGCAAATCTAGAATCATTTTTTGTGTTATTTGCCAAGTGGCTTTTCTGCTAACATAGGTAATGCAAATGTGGCATTTCTTGTCTGAAGGAAGAATTAGTGAAGCTACTTTTGAGAATTTGGAAGTAGGAATGGTCTCTGTCAAAAGTTATTGGTAAAAATGGATTCACAACTTCTGTCATTTCACATTCAGCATAACTATGAATAACAAACAAGCAAAGTCCCCAACAGATTGCACCTTTTAAAAGGGAATCTGTCACCAGGTTTTTACTACCCCCTCTTAGAACAGCATGATGTAGGGGCAGATACCCCAATTCCAGCAATGACTTTCTTTACGTGCTACAGATGAACCAGCTCTCTGATTGGTGGTCCTGTACAACCCCGCTCATACCCCTAGCTTTCCGTGCACACTGTGTAATCAGTGTTGGGGGTGAGGTTATAGAGAACTCATGAATATGGAGGACTACATGACAGATTCACTAGACCTCTAGTGACAATCTTATGCCAATAAAAAATGATTTTATCAAAACTACATCAAGATGCCCAGTAAGTGACACATTGCTGGAATCAGTATCTCTGTCACTACAATATGCTGCTCTCAGATTGGGTAGCAACAACCTGGCGAAAGATTCTCTTTGCAAAACATCCTGAGCTATTCTCAACCTGAACAGTTGTGGCAGATCCACACAATATGCCAGAAATCTGTGCTAATTATTTAAGAAGTAGGCTTGTCACTGGACATGCTATATCAACTTCCTAAAATTATTCCCAAGTGGTTTATGACAACGCTGCTCGATTATCTGAACCATAGTTTTGGAGAGTGACATTATTATTAAATTAAGTTGCTACTAATCTCCTTCAAAAGGCATATCGCACAAACTGAAAACACACATCTCCCACTCATTAGATCATCCATATCAATACAAAAAACACCACTCTGCAGGGTAAATGTCAATTCTTCCAGCCTTTTTACGCGCTCATCTGCAATATTGGTCTCTACCCTTCCTGCTGTCAGGCAATGGCCAAGAAGCAATGGAAGTTCCCAAGAGTACATTGCAGTCTTCCCACTCTTTGCCTGTCTTTCTCCCCAGATCTAGAGAGAAAATAGACCCCTCACAACCTTAACAATCCCACTAATAAATATCAGATATATCTCTATGTTAGCTAGCTCTTTCATCCTCTCTCATTACATCTACTTCCCATACAGTAATCTTTCCTTACCACATAAGTGTCAGTCCACTACCAAGTGTGAACCTACACTCCAGGCACTGGAGAATCAACGTGGTCACTACTACAGATGAAAATCTAATGTGTCTACAAAACTGAGCACTATAATTCATGTACAGGCAGTTCCTGACGTACAAACATCCAACTTACATGCGACTCCGTTACAAACGTCAAATTTAAATTATAAAAATAAAAATTACTCACCAATTGCTCAACTCTCCAGCTGACCCTAGGGTTGCTGCCTACTATCTGGTCCTCTTCTTTCCATCATCGCAACTCAGGCATCTTCAACTTTAAGCCAGAACTTCCAGCCGTATCCAGGCCTCAGAGATCACTGCTTCTTGTTAGGATGTGAGGTCATGAAGCAGGCCGCAAACCTATGACATGCAGTGACCACTGAGACTTGGACGTGGCAAGATTCCAGCATGTGACGATGGAAAGAAGAGGACCAGACGGTGGTCAGCAAGCTGGCCAGAGAGGCTGGGGAATAAGTCTTGATGTCACAACCATGACACACCTCAGAGGCCTGGAGGTAGACGGAACCTGGCTTGTAGTGAAGAGAAAGCGTGTACTACAGTGGAAAGATAAAGATTGGACAGTGGGTAGCGAACAGTGTCATGGTCATAGAAGTATTAGGCCGGGGTCACACTTGCAAGTGCAATGCGAGAAATTCGCGCAAGTCTCTCACCTCAATAACCGGCACTGAGGTGCGAGTTTCTTGCATTGTACTCGCAAGTGTGACCTCGGCCTTAGTGTGTTTTTTTTCTGGCCCTGTTCTAACTTATATACAAATTCATGCTGCGACCAAACCTACAGAACCTGCATACTGCAAATCCACTTCTTTTCACGCACACTATTGAATTTTAAATCGCACTTTCTGTGGAACAATTCTTTTGAGTGATGATCAGGACTGGACAAAATGACTGCAGACTTCACAATCCCATTTTTTTTCTTAACAAAAAATAATCAAAATAATCAAAAAAGTTTAAGTGGCAACAACAAGTTTCTAGTTCCACGGGCTGCTTATCTCGTGAGGTAAGTCGAGCCCTAGTGTTTGCTATATATCCACACACAGGTTAGAACATCCTGTATAGACACAGCACAAGTCAGAACTGACAGTTTGTAGGAAATAAAAGGTTTACTTAGCACACGTTTTATATGTAATGGCGCTTACATAGCCTGAGTCACAGAGAAACCGACAGTGTGAGGAGTCTGCCAAGCTCATGCTGACAGAGCTGCTTGGTTATCTGCTCCTGTAGACTGGAAGACACAAAGGAACAGAGTAAATTAAGCAATGAGCTCAGGAAAAAGGTAATCTAGTGGGGCTGTTCACACCAGTCCATCAGTACCTTTAATCACTCCATCTGAATGATTGTCTGAAACCCTCAAAAAGGGAAACCAGGATTCAGACATCATGATGTTTAAAGCCCCCGTCACACTAAAGGGTATGCCACACTAAGCGAGATCGCTAACGAGATCACTACTGCGTCACTATTTATGACGCAGTAGCGATCTCGTTAGCGACTTAGCTGTGTGTGACATGTAGCAGCGATGTGGTCCCTGCTGCGATGTCGCTGATCGCTTATGAATGTTCTGAGCCGTTTTTTGGTCGCTGGTGTCCCGCTGGTGAGCCTGAATCGCTGAGTGTGACACCCTTTATGAACGACTTCACCAGCATCGCAGGTGGGCCTAGGTTTTCCCAACGAACGCAGAAGTCGTTATACAGATGGCTGATGAGTTGTGTTTGGAATCACAGATCGCTGATGAGTTGGGTTTGGAATCTAACTAGCGATCACATAGCGATCTCGCCAGGTTAAGTAGTTGACGTGATCGCTAGTGCAATCGCTAAGTGTGGCAGTGCCTTAAGCGAGATCGCTAGCGAGATCACTGAAGCGTCACCGATTTTGTGACGCAACAGCGACCTAGCCAGCGATCTCGCTAGTGTGACACGCAGCGACGACCAGCCCCCCTGCTGGGTATCGCTGATCGTCGTTGAATGTCCTGGACCATTTTTTAATCGTTGGTCTCCCGCTGGCCAGCGCACATCGCTGCGTGTGACAGCGGGAGACCAACGATCAGCAAGCTGGTATCCATTGTACATATCGGGTAACTAAGCACTGCACGGCACCTAGTTACCCGATATGTACCCTGGTTACCGGCTCCCAGCTTCTGCTGTAGTGCGCTGGGAGCCGGTATCTAGGGCACATATCGGGTAACTAGGTGCCGCGCTGTGCTTAGTTACCCAACATGTACACTGGATACCAGCTTCCAGCGCTCTACAGCAGAAGCTGAGTGCCGGTGTCTAGGGTACATATAGGGTGACTAGGTGCCGCGTGGTGCTTAGTTACCCGATGTGTACATTGGATACCAGCTCCTAGCTTCTGCTGTAGAGCGCTGGAAGCCGGTATCTAGGGTACATATCGGGTAACTAGGTGCCACGCAGTGCTTAGTTACCCAACACTGGATACCAGCTTCCAGCGCTCTACAGCAGAAGCTGAGAGCCGGTGTCTAGGGTACATATAGGGTAACTAGGTGCCGCGTGGTGCTTAGTTACCCGATGTGTACATTGGATACCAGCTCCTAGCTTCTGCTGTAGAGCGCTGGAAGCCGGTATCTAGGGTACATATCGGGTAACTAGGTGATGCTCGGTGCTTAGTTACCTGATGTGTACATTGGATACTAGCGTGCTCGCTGGTCCTGATCGCTGGTGAGTCTGCCCATGTGACAGCTCACAAGCGATCAGCTAACAATGTCCCAGCGATCCCATCCACGTCGTATCGTTGGTGGGATCGCTGGGACATTGAAGAGTGTGACAGAACCTTAAACCTTGGACTCTGCACTCCCTTTCTGGTGGCACTTGTCTTGCTATACAGGCACAATAATGTGAAGTTCACATTGGGTCACTTAGTTTACGCGGCTTTAACCCTGGCGAGTTACTGGTGGCCACATACTTGGCTAAATAAATGGTCATCCATGGATGGGGCAGTTTTAGTTGTGCCCTTTGTTGCATCTCTGTTTCGACTAGTAGTAACAAGATTTTCACATGCCAAAATAGGGAATATGGCAAGTGATTGACATAATATTTTCATTTACATCTGTAAGATCTCACGATTCAATTACTTAGTTCTCCACTATGTCAAATGTATCAGCAGTGCGCCAGTCACTCAGTGTATGCCCAAAAGTGTTCGATTTTGGACTGCCAATCCTTTTATTCTCTTGGGAGTTAAGCCACTGCCAGAGGTCTTGCGGCAGCTCTCTCATACAGAACAGAGTAACAGTGTGCCAAGCAAGCGCTCTATTGTATGGGAGACCCAGCCAAGGTAGCCACCAGCTGAACAACTGGCCAAGCCATCGTTCGACCGACAGCCATCTGATGCTTATGGAAGCCTTAAAAGGAAGCTCAATCTGAGATTGTCTAAGCACATTAGGTAGTAACAACAAAATCAATATTGGGTTTAGAGTGAACTGGAAGCATTGATATGCATAATTGGGCAGTCTGGAAATACTGTGATTCAGGGAATTCAACCAACTGTACGTGAAGGGTCAATTCCCTCCTCCTCCCCCACCATAAGCTAAATGAGCCAAAGTTGTCCAGGGAATTAGAAGCAGATTTAACATTATGAACATTTGTCTTTTTCAGTCTGGTTTCTACCACACTGACCGTACCCAATCTATTTTCTTTAGAATTTGAATTGTAACAGCAACCAACATATTTTTATATCATATACTAATGTAAATCTTGTTTCCCCTTTTCGACTATTTTCTTTAAGCGTGTTGCCCAGAATTCAAAGAACATGGCTGTTTTTCTTTTTTTCCAAAAACAGATCCATATCTGTCTATGGGCTGCAGCTGACGGCATCACAAGAAGAGGAGGTGCTGGATGAATATCAGTGACGCCTATCAAATCAGACAGCCCTTAGGGGAGTATAATAAAAGGGTTTCTTTTTTCCCCTCACAGGGCGAATTGGGGTCATATATACAACACTGGTATGCGGTAACATGGGGCTGAAAGGTGGTAGCCATAGGTTCCCTTTAACTGGGTAGAAAGGCAAAATGAGCACTTGTAAGTACACACTGCCATATAATATGATGACTGCAATATATTAAGATGATAAAAAACTTTAATGGGAGTGCTTCTTTAACAGATATTCTTCCCAGAGGGTGTTTACTTTTTCCCCATATGCTGTTGCCCAATTATAAGAGGGCAGCATCATACATGGAACAAAAAACAAAAAAAACACCCCAGGGAAAGGAAGTTCAGGTTTTTTCACTGTGATCTTGTAACAAGGACATGTCTAAACCTGATCACACAGATCTCCTCACTCCTTTCACTTACTGAAATAATAGCACCACAAGAGAGTTGCGCTGTAATATTACGTACAACGTTCTGGATCAATCTCTAGTATCCAGGAATATCATCCCAATACCTGGGGATAGATCCAAAGTTATGTACATAACTAATGCTGCTCGCACGGTCATTTTCATCACTGTTCTCTGTTGCAGCTCTCCTTTCCCGGCACTGTAATGTCATTACATCACAGGGAGACTTGCAAACAGTGATGAGAATAATGGTGTGTGCAGCGTTTGTCATGTATAACACATGATTACCTGGGATAGATGCAAAGGTTTGTATGTAATGACTAGGGTTGAGCATTCCGATACTTCCGATACCTGAAATCCAATGTAAGTCTATGGGAACAAAATATCGGAAGTAAGTATCGGAAGTACTTCCGATATTTTGTTCCCATAGATAATGACATTACAGGCCAGCTCTCCTCTCTCAGTGCTTGTAATGACAGTAAAGTGCAGAAACCTTAGTGTGATAAGACTAAACACATCGGTCTCACCAGATCACACTGACAAAGCTTCTCCCAACCTTCTCTGGAGGCATTTGCTTTCCCTTCCCCTATATGATGCTGCCTTTTTAGCCTCCTTGGTTTTAGGAAAAATTAGCATGTTAGGCACCATAAGCTTTAGGTTGCCATATCTCTACAACAGAGAAATCTAAATCTATTTTTTTTATTCAGCTCTTCGGCCACTAATTTATCATAAGATAGCCAGTATAACATGCAAAAAGTAGTGAAAGGTCCTCTTTAGATGCACCACTTGTCTTTTCAGAGATCACATCGCTTCTTTGCAACACCTTCATGCTTTATATTGAAGCTTTGCTTATTTTAAGTGGTGTTATGTTTTAGCTAAAGGGATATTCTCAAACTCAAATGTTACCCCCCATTAGATAGGGAATAACTTCCTGATAGCCAAGACCCTTACTGATCGTGAAAATTGGGGCTCTGAAGAAGCCCATGTGAATGGAGCGGAGGTCAATCATCCGCACAGCAGCTCCATTCATGCTTAATGGAACCGCTGGAGATAGCCAAGTGCTGTGCTCGGCTGCTCTTTGGCACTCCTATAAGAATAAATTGAATGGCAGTGCGCATGATAATTTTATTTCTATAGAGCCAACATATTCCGCAGCGCGATTGGCCTGCACTCCATTCACATGGGGTCCTTGAGATCGGTGTGGGTCACAACTCTCAGGAAGTTATCCCCTATCCCACTGTTTGATAGCTATTCCCTGATGTTTTGTGCTGCGATCCAAAAGCAGCAGCGTTTTGGATGCAGCGCATTTTCCCTGCGTCCAAAGCGCTGCCTTATATTGAACGCAGGAAAATCCACATGTGTTCACTGAACCATAAGGATTCACAGCGTTCAATACGTCTCCGCAAGAGAAATCGACATGCTGCGTTCCTGAGAGACGAGCCACATGTCAGTGTCCGCGGGTGATCCGCAGGGGCACATACACGCACAGTGGACATGGGATTTCTAGAAATCCCATCAACAATGCTGTAACATCTGGACGCTGCAGTTTTGAGGCTGCATAAATACGCAGCGTCCAACCCACAGCAATTCCTGATCGTGGGCACATACCCTAACTTGAGAAGCATAAGCCCACCAGAATATCAGCATCTGTAGCCCAGTTAAACTGATTTAATGCATCCAAAGGAAACGTTAAAACATTAATCTAAATGTAAATACTTTATTATTTATTTTTTGTTGCCCTTTTATTTGCTTGTTTTCAAGTGCTTTTCTTAGCATTTGTTACAAGCATGTTATATTTGCTAATATTCTGCACATTTTTTTCTGACGTTTTATCAAGTCTATAAGGAGCCTATGAAGAAAACCCAATACCAAAAGCATGCTGCAGAAAAACACCCGACCCACCATTCTGCACAATACTGTGATGTCACAGCACATTTTGGGCAAACGCACATCACCCTATGGGACGATTTTACAGCGCTCACACCATTTCATTAGAAAACATTTCTCAGTCTTATTGCTACAGACCGAAAGACATCAGATCCATGAAACCTGCCATGGCAATTCTTATGGATCTAATGTTTTTCCATGTGAAATTATTTAGTTGAGAAACTTTTTCTACTGAAATGGTGTGAGCGCTGTATAATCGTCCATCTGATGTAGCTTAGGATCCTGGCAATGACCAAGCAGGCTGCATTTACTGTGCGTCCTGGTACGCGCGTTTGTGGCCCCTCATTACCCCAATCAAAATGTTCAGTATCTCAGGACAGATCGAATTCTTTTTACTTCTTACTACAAAGCGAATATTCCCAAAAAGTATTAAACATGTATTAGCAGAGGTAGAGGGCTAACACTAAAGTAACAAATGCACAAAAGTCACAATGCTGTATTTCCAAATGTTACAGTCCTGCATAATTGGATAGTCCAGCAAGTTTCCGGGACTGCTCATGGTAAGAGCGATATCCAGTACACCAAGGCATGGATATATATAGCAGAGCACATTAAACTCTATTCTGTATTGGCTATAATGAGCCTGTGTGACAGAAGAGTTTCCATCATAGTCAGTGTCTATAATGCTTCTTTAATCAAACGTTAGGGAACCTGTTCTACTACTGCTGTATGTGCAGCATTTAAAGGGAATCTGCAATCAGATTTTTGCTACCTATGCTGAGAGCAGAATGACTTAGGGGCCGAAACCCCGATTTCAGTCATTTTCTGGGCTGCATGTTGTAGCGTTGATAAAAATCACTGTCTTATCTGCTGCAGATCTATTAGTTTTCTGAATGCTGAGCTCTGTATAACTCTGCCCACATCACTGATTAACAGCTTCTTGTGTGCACCCTGCATAGGCAGAAAGCAGACAATCAGTGGTGGGGCGAGGTTATACTGAGCTCAGAAACGAGGTGTGGAGTCGGTAAGCCAAACCTCCGACTCCACAGCACTACCTCACTACCAGGGCTGTGAAATCAGAGTCGGGGTCAAGGAGTCAAAGTCCATTTTGGTGGAGTCGGTATAAAATGGACAGACTCCTAACATATATAATACATTGGGTACAGTAGTACAGTGCAGGATGTGCTGTAAATGTTTTCCTAAGACTTTGGGAAAGTTATGAAATGTCCTATAAATGTCTGTTCTGTTCCTGATATGAGGATCTTGGCTTTTAGGTGAGATGAATCTGTGCTGCACTTTACGTACATGCTCAGTAGTGACCGCTGCTGTGGAGTCGGTAATCCAAACCTCCGACCCCTCAATTTCCCCGACTCCACAGCACCGGTCACTACTGAGCATGTACGTAAAGTGCAGCACAGATTCATCTTCTCACCTAAAAGCCCAGATCCTCAGATCAGGAACAGAACAGACATTTACAGGACATTTCATAACTTTCCCAAAGTCTTAGGAAAACATTTACAGCACATCCTGCACTGTACTACTGTACCAATATATATATTTTAGGAGTCATAGTTGGTCTATTTTATACCAACTGACTCCACAGTCCTGCTCAGAAATATGGAGGACTACACGGCGGCAGATTTACTTGCCGTCTAGTGATAATACCCTGCTGATAAAACAGTGATTTCATCAAAACTACAGCAAGGAGCCCAGAAAGTGAAACATCGCTGGAAGCAGAATCTCTGCCTCTACTTTATGCTGCTATGAGATTAGATGGCAGACACCTGGTGACTGATTACCATAATAAATGTAATGTCAGTATGAAATTATAGAAATTAGCAAACTTTAAAAAAAAAAAAAAACACTTTCTCGAGGATATCCTGCGTTTCTCATTCACGTTCTTAACCCTCATTCAGATGGCAGCTTTTCACAGATACCAATCATACATATTAGGCCTCATTCAGACGTCCATGTTTCTCACAAAGGAGAAAAACTAACAGATTATTATGATCAGGAGTTTGATCACTTTTTCTCGTACGTGGAGAAAAAAAAAAAAACAGTTTCTCCACTTTCTATGTGACAGTTTGTGAAAATCGGACCACACTAGGGCGACATCCGAGTGAGGTCTGATTTTATCACGGATCCATAGCAGACCTATAGACCTGCACTGCCAGTAACAGTGTGGTCACCATGATGTGTTGAGGCGTGTCATGGTCAGTCTTTTTCTACAGAGGCACTGATCACCGTCATGCTCTTCCTATAGTGTCAGATGACACATATAGTGCAATGATTGGCCACCCTCATCACACTGCGGACATAGCCACATGTAACAATGTGCTCTCCCAAAAAGGCACTTTGCTATAGCTCTAATACCCCGGGTACAGCTGTCATTTTGTCACTAGGATTGTTTGCTTTGGAGGGTCCAACTGCTAAATCCCGATAGTCAGCCATAGCACTGCGGAAGCCCATGCCACCTGCACATTTAGCATTCCAATGAATGGGCTCCCTTGTACCACCTGATAGTCGGTGCGGGTATACTCCATCACCAGTTCCCCTATATGAGCCGGCGGTCAGACCCAGCCGCAATGCCAGGCTTCATACCTTCCTATAGCAGGTGGCTCGCACCTCTCCTACACAACGCTGTCTTTAGATAGTAAAGCCCTGCATTGGGGTTATACCTACACCATGCCCCTGCCACACCCTACCATGCCCATTGTGAGGGAGAAACCTCACAAGGTATCATTGAGGATCCCACGGCACGTCTGTGGGGTGGAGTGCACCCACCGGGCAGCATCCTCCGCCGGCCTGCCCATGCAGTCATTGCTCATGAACCGAGCTGCAGGACCCAATGGAGCCAACTGCACCTGCTCCTGGCTGCAGAATGACGCCCACCCCACACCCCACCTACACAATAAGCGCAAACTCATCCACCCAAGGAACAGGACATGGTGAGGGCGCCCTGCTGCCACCACTGCAGGGGGCGCTGTGCTGATTCCACGCCCATGATGGGCCAGCATCCTCTCACCATTGCACCATGCATCTGCAGACGATTGCATCCATTGTCCCTGCAGAGCAGCAATGAATGAACAGGCTGCTGCCATCCCTAGTGACAAGGCAGCATGGAGTGCAGGGTCAGGCCCCCAATACAGGTGACACGCCGTCCGCTTACTTTCTGAGCGTCCATTGCCAGGCCCGGGCTCTTCCAGGCGGTGCAGCGGAGGATGTGTGCAGGGGACAGCGGAGAAGTGACTGGTGCTGATGAGCGAGCGGCCGCAGCTCCGCCCCCTCAGGTCTCCGCACACAGGACCAGCCAGAAAGGCGAGCCACCATCGAGTCGGCGTGGAGGACCGAGACAGAGCGTCTCCTGTCTGCACCATCGAGCTGCGCTGGCGAACGCAGACAACGCCCCTATGTCAGACCAGAGGAAGCCATTTTGGTTGAGGGCAATTTCTTTTCTCCAATAGAGCATTAGTTAACCCTTTACGATTATGCCGCGAAGAACATTCGTGTTTGCAACCTCCTCCCAGGATATAAACATCAACTGAAATACATGCGAAAAAATAGATATTTTTTGTGCATTGCCGCAACTGACGACTGACTTATAGGGACAAGATCCTTACCAAATGGTGTGTATTGGTGCAGGAATTTGCTTTAGGTTACCCTGTGTTCTGCATTGATGACCGACCACTAGTCAGTGGCATGGTTTGGGATGTCAGCACCAGGGGCAATGCAGGCATTCTGCGCCCCCAAATTCTTGTGCCATCAGAACCTCTTACCCACACTCACATGTACAGGGCTAGCCAAAAAAAATCTTTACAATTTCAACGAAAACACAAAATTTTAACATTCAACCAATCAGAGTGCAGCTTTCATTTTACCAGAGTAGTGTGAGAAGTGAAAGATGAGCTTTGATTGGTTGCTATGGGCAGCTAAGCCAGTTTTGCTATTAGGCCTGTTTCACACATCTTGATATTTCCGGTACCAGAAAAACCTGTACCGGAGATGTCAGTGTCTGTGTGTGTGATAGTCGCCCGTGTGCCGCATCAGTACCGCACGCACGGGCCCCTGAGAAGCAGTGGCACTGTTAGCACTGTTCCCCGGCACCAGGTGCTGAAGACGGTTCCCATCATTCTCCCCTGCGATCAGTGCGAGCAGGGGAGAATAATGAGAGCAGGTGACGGCTGATGGGACTATTACTCCCATCAGCCTACACCTGCTGCCCCTAATAACAGTGAGAGCAGGAGTGGCTGATGGGAGTATTCTTCACCTGCTGCCTGTGCTGTAAATAAATTTAAAAATACAGAGTTAGGACCCCTCTATTTTTGATAACCAGCCTTGCTGAAGGTGACAGCTGAGGGTTGCAGTCCCCAACTGTCAGTTTTGTCTGGCTGGTTATCAAAAATACGGGGGAACCGTAATAGTCCCATCAACTGCCACCTGCTCTCATTGTTATCAGTTGAATACAACTCTCATTATTCTCCCCTGCTAGTGCTGATCACAGGCAGAGCAGGGGAGAATGATGAGAGCTGGCTTTCAGCACCCAGCGCCGGGGAACAGTGCTAACAGTGCCACTGCTTCTCGGGCGCCGGGACGTGTCACATGGATAACATCCATATGTGTCAACCATGTGCGGGACGTTTTGCAACTTGTGCTGGTGGTAAAAAATGGACATGTCAACGTATTTTGCCCACAAACACATGGCCCATGGAAACACACTGACATGTGCACAGACTCATGCACTTAAATGGGCCTAGGTGTGCAAGTGTCTCCGGTACGTGTGAAAGCTGTCACCATACGTACTGGACACACTGACATGTGAAAGAGGCATTAGACAGGTTTTGATTATCTCCCCCATTGTGTGAAATCATGATGCGGATTTTACATGTAAAGTTTTTTCACAAGTGTAAAGATTTTATTTGCTGCCACCACATTTAAAAAAAATAATGTGTAAAATATGTAATTATACTTTGGACCTTTATTTTCTCAGCTAAAATAAAAAAGTTTTCACCCTCAAGGGTTAAAATCTGATATGATAGCTGCAGAGCCGTACAGTTGCCATTGTGGCAAATATTTTAGCATCAATATACCAGTAACAGGGTCATCCTTCAACCGTTCGGGCCCTCACATTTTCGGGATGTTGCCTAGTAATGTTACGTGATCATGTGCTAAAGTATCATGTAACACGTCATGTGGCTGTCCTCCAAGAGCTTCACAGATGACCTTCTATGTATAGACTATATTTCTATCACTCCATAGTGCTTCAGCAGTGTCAGGGAAGACAAAGGGGACAAGTGATGAAGAACCAAACTGAGATCTTCCCAACTAAATCATTATTACGCTAGGGTTCATATTTGCTAGCGTAAGCAGGTGCTGAGATGCAGTACGCAGGGATTGCAGAGCAATACGGAATAACAATATTATTTATTTTAACAGTAAAGGTGAAAGTACGGTAATCTCCTCGCAGACAGTTAATAAACAGTGGGCAAAAATTAATAGAACAACAAGAAATAACTGGAGTAATTACAATGAGTGCGACAGTCTGAGATTCAAACAGCACTTACCGTAGCTCCTGCTGGTGCTTCTTAGACCACAGTCCAATGGGGCTTGTAGTACCGGCAATGACCGGTGTAGAGTCCTCCGATGGGATCCAAGATTAGCGATCTGTCTTCTATCAGCAGTGGGCGGTCTCCTGTTTTACCCGCTGAGCCCCTAGTCCATAAACCCGAGCAATGAAAGTGGGAAAAGTCTCTGTACCAAGTGTGGGCTGATGCGCGCTAGCCAGCAAAGGGCACCTCAGTGTCCTGTAACCGGCTCATGTTTCCCTGCACAAGCGCGGTCCTACGTTTAGCTGGGCATACGGCGCTTCCCACACTCACTGTCCCGCGGGAGCACTCAGGAGGAGTCGGAACGTCGCGGCGCTGCTGCTCAGGGTACGGAGCGCGCTGCTCACTGTCCTGCACTCTCCCTGATGGCAGGAAACTGCTGCTTGCTTCGCGCACTTTCAGCTCCATGCTCCCCTTAAACACACCCTCTCTTCCCGGGTCATGGGGCTTGTCTGGTGCCTATTTCTTCCCCCGGGCAACATGGGATGCAGCCTCGACACTTCCGGACCCGGCTTAATGCAGGTACCCACAGCCTGGTCTTCCGCCTTACACTCCCCCATTCCTTTAGCTCGCCATTCCACGATCGAGAGTTCCTTCATAAGACATTCTCACTCTTCCATTTCTCGAACAATATGCTGCCAAATAAACTGGTCTTGATCATGACGAGTGGGAGGTATTCCAGCTGTCATCCGCTCAGTACAGTGTATTTCAGGTTGAGTGGTAGAGTTTGTTTGAGTGTTAGAAGATGGGAGCACGTCTGGGTTCAATGGATCAGCCAACTCTGGAATTTCAGGCCTACGCACTTCCCTTGGGCTGGCGGGCGGTGAACTTTCCAAGCCAAAGAATTAAGTGGTTCCTCTTTATCACAGTGTGGGACCGTGGGGGGTGAGCATTGCAGTGGCATCTGTCACTCTCTCCTCTTCTTTCTTTGGGATTCCTTGACAGGCAAGGACGCAACATGCTACTGTGGACTATTCGGGTAGCCGCCCCTTCTTCCCCTTCAGGTTTAATCTCGTATACTGGCCCATCGGACCCGACTCGGTGTTTCACCCAATACGGAATTTTTTCTCATCGATGCTCTAACTTGCCCCAAGGCTGCTTGTCTTTGACCAGCACTCGATCTCCGGCCTTGAGAGCTGCCCCTCGAAGAGGCATTGCTTCATGATACTGGAGTTCCTGGAACTTAGTCTGTACCAGTCGGTGAAGAGTCTGCAGCTGATGCCGGTGTTCTCGGACCCAGGAAGACACACCCCTCCGTGGGTAGTCTTCTCCCTGATCCAGCTCTAGATCTGTGATTTCCTGTCCTTTTTGCCCGAACAGTAGGGTGTATCGAGTGTATCCGGTTGCACTGTGCTGTTATGTTTTGGTAGCTGAGGGGAAATAGCAAAAATAGCCAAAGTAGCAATACACCAGAGAGGCTGGAAACTATTGGGTTGCAGGACCCTAAACTAATCGCAACACTAGAAGTAGCCGTGGAGCGTACCTACGGTGATCCTAGACGCCTCGTCACAGCCGGAGAGCTAGCTACACCTAAAGGCAGAAAGATGAAAGCTAACTGCCCCGTAGCAGAACCCCCAAAGAAATAGGAAGCCCCCAAACATTTAATGGCGGTTAGACAAGAAGAAAATACGAACACAGAAAATAGAATGAGCAAACGCTGGGGCCCAATTCTGTCTGGATAGAAAAGTATAGGAAAAAAACCCTGACAAAAATACCAACACTTCTGATTAACAAAAAACCTGAGGTCACACGATCTCTACCACCTAAATCAGATCTCTGCTGTAACACACAGCAATTCAGCAAATAAAAAGTGACACAGGAACAGAGCAAAAGTGCAAACACAAACTGAGCACAATTGCAGCGCCAGGCCCCAAAAGGGGACCAGGCTGAAGTCCACTGCAAGGCAGGAAACCAGCAAGGAAAATCCAACCAGAGGAAAAAAAAAACAGCAAATCACTTATCTGAATGAAAGCAGGAATGCAAGCTGAGCTCCAAGCAAGACCTGGAAGAACAATTGATTACTGGCAAGGCTGATGGGAGTTCAGGTCACTTATATCAGACCATTCAGACCCAGCTGAAAGCCATTCAGCAAATGGTTCATTACCCTCAGCAACCACCGGAGGGAGCTCCAGCTCCGAAGTCGCCTCCAGCGTGTTCACAACAGTACCCCCCCTTGAGGAGGGGTCACCAAACCCTCACCTGCGCAACCAGGCCGATCAGGATGAGCTCGATGACAGGCACGGATCAGTCTCCTAGCATAGATGTCCGAAGCAAACACCCTAGAATTGTCCTCCTGACCATAACCTCTCCACTTAACCAAATGCTGGAGTTTCCGTCTAGCAAAATGAGAATCCAATATTTTCTCAACCACATACTCCAAGTTGCCATCAACCAAAACAGGGTCGGGAGGCGCAGCCATAGGAACCACTGGCTCGACAAACCTCTTCAATAAGGACTTGTGGACGTTATGGATCTTAAATGTCCCTGGAAGAAACAAACGGAAGGAAACCGGATTAAGAATTTCTATGATCTTATAAGGTCCAATGAATCTTGGCTTAAATTTTGGAGATGCAACCTTCATAGGGATATTTCTTGAGGACAACCAAACCAAGTCCCTCACTTTAAAACGAGGACCATCAGTCCTATGCCGGTTGGCAAACCGCTGGGCCTTCTGAGAGAGAGAGACAACCCCTCCACTACCTGGTCCCAAATCTGCTGCATTCGCTCTACAATAGAGTCAACCCCCGGACAGATAGAAGCCTCCGCCTGTCCTGAAGAAAATCGAGGGTGAAACCCAGAATTGCAGAAAAATGGAGACATCAAGGTTGGAGAGCTAGCCCTATTATTAAGAGCAAACTCAGCCAAAGGCAAAAAAGAGACCCAGTCATCTTGATCAGCAGACACAAAACATCTCAAATAAGTCTCCAAGGTCTGGTTTGTTCTCTCGGTTTGTCCATTGGTCTGAGGGTGAAATGCAGAGGAGAAAGATAACTGAACACCAAGTTTAGAACAAAATGTCCTCCAAAATCTGGAAACAAACTGGACTCCTCTGTCAGATGTATCATCTTGGAAAACCTATCACAGATTACCCAGATAACAGTCATTCTCTGAGAGACAGGGAGGTCGGAAATAAAATCCATAGAAATATGGGTCCATGGCCTCTTGGGTACAGATAATGGCATTAACAAACCACTAGAGCGAGAGCAAGGCTTGGAACGAGAGCAAATCCCACAGGACTGCACAAAGTCCCTGACGTCACGAGACAAAGTAGGCCACCAAAAGGACCGACTCACCAAGTCTCTGGTACCAAAAATCCCGGGATGACCAGCCAACGCGGAACAATGAATCTCAGACATCACACTCTTCTTCCACTGGTCTGGGACAAACAATTTCCCAACAGGGCAGCGTTCAGGTTTATCCTCCTGATACCCCTCCAGAGCCAGTCTCAAATTGGGCGAGATGGCGGAAAGAACTACACCCTCTTTCAAAATAACAGCAGGATCAGATAACTTCTGAGAATCCGCAAAGAAACTCCTCGAGAGGGAATCCGCCTTAACATTCTTAGTGCCCGGAAGAAAAGAAACCACAAAATTAAAACGTGTGAAAAACAAGGCCCACCTGGCCTGTCTAGGATTAAGTCGCTTGGCTGATTCGAGATAAACCAGGTTCTTATGGTCCGTGAGGACCACCACCTGATGTTTGGCTCCTTCCAGCCAATGTCTCCACTCTTCAAAGGCCCACTTCATGGCCAATAACTCCCGATTACCCACGTCATAATTACGTTCAGTTGGAGAAAATTTTCGAGA
The DNA here is from genome assembly GCA_033576555.1 of Oophaga sylvatica. Classification (NCBI taxonomy): domain Eukaryota; kingdom Metazoa; phylum Chordata; class Amphibia; order Anura; family Dendrobatidae; genus Oophaga; species Oophaga sylvatica. Next base: position 614,225,077 of record JARQOD010000001.1, read on the forward strand.
GAAGACGGCACAAGGGTTACTCTTAGAGGTCTCTGGATCCCTTTGGGACAAAATGGCACCTGCCTCAATCTCAGAAGCATCAACCTCCACCTGAAACGGCAGAGAAACATCAGGCTGCCGTAGAACAGGAGCAGAAATGAATCTCTGCTTAAGTTCCTGAAACGCAGAAACTGCCTCAGGAGGCCAATTCACCGCATCGGAAACCTTTTTGGTCAAATCAGTCAATGGTTTAACAATACCGGACAAATTACCAATAAATTTACGATAAAAATTGGCAAAACCAAAAAATCTCTGAAGAGCCTTCAATGTAGTAGGTTGAACCCAATCACAAATGGCCTGAACCTTGACCGGGTCCATTTCAATAACAGACGGAGACAAAATGAATCCAAGAAATGAGACCTTCTGTACGCCAAAAAGACACTTTGATCCCTTCACATACAGTGCATTCTCTCTCAAAATCTGGAACACAGTCCGAACATGTTTTACATGAGAGTCCAAGTCGTTGGAAAAAATCAAGATATCATCCAAATAAACGATCAGAAATTTATCCACAAAATCCCTGAAAATATCATTCATGAAGGATTGGAAGACGGAAGGGGCATTAGTAAGCCCAAAAGGCATCACTAGGTACTCAAAATGCCCCTCTGGGGTATTAAACGCCGTCTTCCATTCATCCCCGTGCTTAATGCGAATAAGGTTATACGCCCCCCTGAGGTCAAGCTTGGTAAACCAACTAGCACTTTTCACTCTGGAAAACAGGTCAGAAATCAAGGGTAACGGATATTGATATTTAACAGTGATTTTATTCAGGAGGCGATAGTCAATACACGGCCTCAATGAACCATCCTTATTGGCCACAAAGAAAAAACCGGCGCCCAAGGGTGAAGAGGATGGTCTGATATGACCCTTCTCCAAAGACTCCTTGATATAAGATCGCATAGCATCGTGTTCAGGTACAGATAAATTAAAAAGGCGACCTTTAGGAAATTTACCACCAGGCACTAACTCAATAGCGCAATAATAGCTCCTGTGAGGAGGTAAGGATGCAGACTTACTCTCACTAAACACATCCGAAAAATCAGTCAAAAAGTCAGGGACATCCTGAGACTGGGGAGAGGCAGAAAAAACAGGAGTGTCAGTATTAACACATTGGCTGCCCCAACTGGTCACAGACACAGATTTCCAATCCAAAACAGGATTATGAGTCTGTAACCAAGGGAAACCCAGTACAATAATGTCATGCAGATTATGCAACACCAGAAATTTGCAACTCTCCTGATGATCTGGTTCAACCCTCATTATCACCTGAGTAGAAAACTGGGGTTTATTCTCCACCAAAGGGGTAGAATCAATGCCCAGTAAAGGAATAGACTTCCGCAGGGGTATCATGGGAAACCCACAACGTTTGGCAAAGTCAAAATCCATCAGGTTAATAGCTGCTCCTGAATCAACAAAAGCCTGAGCCGAAAATGTGGATAGGGAGCAAATCAGGGTAACAGTCAACAGAAATTTAGTCTGAACACTACCCAAGACAACTGAGCGCGCAAAACGTCTTCCCCGCTTAGGGCAGACTGAAATAGCATGGGAAGCGTCACCACAGTAGAAACATAACCCATTGCGCTTTCGAAACTCATGACGCTGAGCCCCAGAAGTCACTCCATTACACTGCATGGGCTCAGGAGCTGGCTCACAAGGCAACACTATCTCACGCATACCTCTGCGCTCACGCAAACGTCTGTCAATTTGAATAGCCAACGACATAGAATCATTGAGACCAGAGGGAACAGGGAATCCCACAATAACGTCCTTTACATTTTCTGACAGACCCTTCTGAAAAAGGGCTGCCAAAGCATCACCATTCCATTTGGTCAGGACTGCCCACTTTCAGAATTTCTGACAGTACATCTCAGCATCTTCACGACCCTGATTTAATGCCAACAAGGTCTTTTCAGCTTGATCAGTGACATTAGGTTCATCGTACAATAACCCCAGAGCCTGAAAAAATACATCAACATAATTCAAAACAGGATCCCCAGGTGTCAGGGAAAAAGCCCAATCCTGAGGGTCGCCGCGCAGCAGAGAGATGACAATTTGAACCTGCTGTGCTGCGTTGCCTGAGGACTTAGGCTTTAAGGCAAAAAACAACTTACAGTTATTTTTGAAATTCAGAAATTTAGACCGATCCCCCAAAAATAAATCTGGTATGGGGATCCTAGGTTCCACAACCGGCAACCTAGCAAGATAGGTAGCAATACTCTGAACCTCAGTGGCAAGCTGCTCCACACGGCCAGACAACTGTGCAAACTCCATTGAGGAAAAAAAAATTCCTCCTCAGCACCCAGAGAAAAAGAGGGGAAAAATGCAACAAACAGAAAAATACATTTCTGACAACTCCCTTTTTTCTTTTTCCTTTTTTACTATTTTTCCATTCTGTTGAGTACCATATAATTTTCTGTTTGGCCGGTAATACTGTTATGTTTCAGTAGCTGAGGAGAAATAGCAAAAATAGCCAAAGTAGCAATACACCAGATAGGCTGGAAACTATTGGGTTGCAGGACCCTAAACTAACCGCAACACTAGAAGTAGCCGTGGAGCGTACCTATGGTGATGCTAGACGCCTCGTCACAGCTGAAAGCCATTCAGCAATTGGTTCATTACCCTCAGCAACCACCGGAGGGAGCCCCAGCTCTGAAGTCACCTCCAGCGTGTTCACAACACTGTGCACTCGGTTGTTAGATACCCAGACTAATTCAGCCACGTATTCAGGCCACCGTAGTTTCCGATCTTCTTACAATGTTCTGAGCATCTGAATCAGTGTCCGGTTGAATCGTTCACAGGCTCTATTCCCCAGAGGATGATAGGGCATCGTCCATGACTTCTCGATCTGGTACAGGCGATGCAACTCTTCCATCACTCGACCTTGGAAACAAGCGCCTTGGTCAGAATGGATGCTCTTCAGGCAACCATACACGCAGATGAAGTCTCAGCAGATAGCCTGCGCCACTACGGTACTTCTTTCTGATTAACACTGTGAATTTTCAGTACACTGGAAGATTTGGCCAAATTTCGTCTCTCACAAGCTTTAGCCACAAGCTGCATTGACTTTTTAACTCTTTTATGTGCTTTTCTGAAATGCATTATAGCTTGGTCTAATTTTTAGGATATGCGCTTGTCTTTACATAGAGGGACTTCATCAGACAGCATACCTAAAACAACTTTAATATTTTCTTCTGACTGAGAGAACTTGCAAATACTTGTCGATTTTTTTAACAAGTACTGACAGTTTTCTCTTCTTCATATTCAATATTTTTTTCACTGTTGGGTGATTCCATTTGTGCAAGATTTTACCTCTATTTGCATTAGTAACCAATGCTTTTGATGGAACAGGGCTACTGGTGACAGCTTTTGCGCTCAATTGAACAATGTTAACATCTTTGGTGGAGTTTCCTGGGCCCATCCAGTACCTAGGTTCTAAGGCATATTGGGGTGCATATGACTTGGTGGCAGGGCAGGCCTTGCAGTCACTGACAAAAAAAAAGAATGGGAGGACAACATGAATAATGTGAAGTGGATTTTCCTGGGCCCAACCAGTATGTGGGTTCAAAGGCTTTTGGGGTGCATATGACTTGGTAGCAGGGCAGGCCTTGCAGTCACTGACCAAAAAAACAGAATGGGAGGACAACATGAATAATGTGAAGTGGATTTTCCTGGGCCCATCCAGTATGTGGGTTCAAAGGCTTCTTGGGGTGCATATGACTTGGTAGCAGGGCAAGACTTGCATCACTGACAAAAAAAACAGAAAGGGAGGCCAACATGAATAATGTGAAGTGTATTTTCCTGGGCCCAACCAGTATGTGGGTTCAAAGGCTTATTGGGGTGCATATGACTTGGTAGCAGGGCAAGACTTGCATCACTGACAAAAAAAACAGAAAGGGAGGCCAACATGAATAATGTGAAGTGTATTTTCCTGGGCCCAACCAGTATGTGGGTTCAAAGGCTTATTGGGGTGCATATGACTTGGTAGCAGGGCAAGACTTACAGTCACTGACAAAAAAACAGAAAGGATGAATAATGTGAAGTGGATTTTCCTGGGCCCATCCAGTATGTGGGTTCAAAGGCTCATTGGGTGTTCATATGACTTGATAGCACGGCGGGCCCTTGCAGTCACTGCACAAAAAAAAAGAATGGGAGGACAACATAAATAATGTGAAGCGGATTTTCCTGGGCCCATCCAGTATGTGGGGTCAAAGGCTTATTGGGGGCATATGACTTGCAGCATGGCAGGCCTTGTAGTCACTGACAAAAAAAAATAGAAAGGGAGGACAACATGAATAATGTGAAGTGGATTTTCCTGGGCCCATCCAGTATGTGGGTTCAAAGGCTTATTGGGGTGCATATGACTTAGTAGCAGGGCAGGCCTTGCAGTGACTGACAAAAAAAAAAGGAGGACAACTGAATAATGTGAGTGGATTTCCTGGCCCATCCAGTATGTGGGTTCAAAGGCTTATTGGGGTGCATATGACTTGTAGCAGGCAGCTTGCAGTCACTGACAAAAAAGAATGGGAGGACAACATGAATAATGTGAGTGGATTTTCCTGCCCACCAGTATGTGGGTTCAAAGCTTATTGGGGTGCATATGACTTGGTAGCAGGGCAGGCCTTGCAGTCACTGACAAAAAAAAGAATGGGAGGACAACATGAATAATGTGAAGTGGATTTTCCTGGGCCCAACCAGTATGTGGGGTCAAAGGCTTATTGGGGTGCATATGACTTGGTAGCAGGGCAGGCATTGCATTCAATGCAACATTTTTTATGAAAGCCCTCCTGGACATCTCGTGAAAGGTGTATTGGGGTGCGTCATAATTCTTGGCAGCCCATCCACTCACTGCATAGGCTATCACACTATAGGAGACCCACTGTTTAATAATGAAAGCCCTCCTGGACATATCGTGAAAGGTGTATTGGGGTGCGTCATAATTCTTGGCAGCCCATCCACTCACTGCATAGGCTTTCACACTGTAGGAGACCCACTGTTTAATAATGGCCCTTTAAGCAGATTAATGTTGCCTGATGCCCCTGTAAAAATAGGCTCTGTGACTTCATAGGCTCTACATCCTTCATAAATGTAACAAGATGTGTCTGCTTATGTGTCACACACCACATGGCCAGCTAGGGTTGTTAAATGTTACAATGACATTTCCCAGTAAATGCATTTGTTTTGGTTGAGATCAATATTAACGTATGAAAACGCTTCAAAAATGCTGCGTCGGAACATATCCCAGGTGGTGGAGGAAAATTTTGGTCTGGGGTTAATTATTTTGCCTTATATACAAGTCATTAACCTGGAAAAGATGTGCTTAACATATTTCCCAGCAAAATCAGTTTTGGTTTGTTTTGGTATGTTTTTGGGTGCATCGGGAAAAATGGCATGAAACTCTGACAACATTGTTTAAAGCTGTGAACTAGGAGTCAGGAATGCTCCCAGGGGCGATCCCCATGATGTCCCCGTGTCATTTGAGCAGTGTTTCCATCATTTACAGACGTCTTTAGACCTTTTAAGGCCCTCGTGGGGATTGCGGCAAAAATACTCGGGTCTCCCATAGACTTACATTGGGCTCATTGTTCTGTCCGAGTACCCGAGTATTCCAATCTGCTCGACCCGAACAACGAGCATCCGAGCATTTTAGTGCTCATCCATCACTAACTATGACAAATAATTTTCAACAGGGACATTTGTATCTTACTGGTAATATGTATGGGTGAAGATGAAGAAGCTTGTGCCACGGGTGTGTTTATAGTTACGGATGGTGCACTCCTCTTTAAACTTAGTTTTTCACGAGCATCCATCAGTTTGTTTGCTTTTCCCCCGACACTGATCTGCTTTCTGAAATTCAGCATCTCACGAACATGTTGCACTTTCCCCTTTATACAGACACGTGCGTGTTTGGCAACATATTTTGGATGGGCATTTCTTAGGCCAAGTCTCATACGCTCATCTGTTACACCTATCTTCTGAAGGGCATGAAACCGATTCTGGTAATTGATGGTGGCTAAACGACGAATCATTGTAGGCTGTATCCTGGCTCTCATACCTCTCATAGCCACTGCTGTTATTAATCATGTACTTTCCCATTCCTGTCATCACCATGCCCCTTTTCCTGATCACTTCATCCAACGATTCATCCACCATATTTTTACTAAAAACCTGCACCTTCCCAGCAGCATCTGTGTAGGAAACCACGTTACAGTTTTGCAAGATGTTTATGATGCCTCTAAAAAAAAAAAATACACACTATGTTGATATCTACCCCCAGGGGGAAATGTTTGCCAGCCAGTGTATGGCCATTCCAAGTCTAGGAGAGCCGCTCCTTTAAATTGGGCCTATTTTTTAATCAGGCCTTCCTCCACGTCTTATCATCCACCGCCACTAGATCACCAGAGTTAACGTGTTCCGTGCTGCTACAGCCAGTGTCGCATTATTAATAAGTGTGGGTGGTTAAGCTGTGCGTAAAATACTTGTTCTGAAAATGGTTGAGGTGTACCCCACAGGAGAAAATGTTTGACAGCCCATACACTAAGTGTATGGGCATTCCAAGTCTTGGAGACCCGCTCCTTTTTATTGGGATATTTTTTGGTAAGCGGCCCTCCTCCCTGTTTCTTCCAAGGGTGGATTGGAGTTATTGGGGTACATATGACTTTGTAGCAGGGCAGGCCTTGCAGTCAATGCATAAGAAAACAGAATAGGAGTACAAAATAAATAATGTGAAGTGGATTTTCCTTGGCCCATCCAGTACCTGGGTTCAAAGGCTTATTGGGGTGCATATGACTTGGTAGCAGGGCAGGCCTTGCATTCAATGCAACATTTTTTATGGAAGCCATCCTGGACATCTCATGAAAGGGGTATTGGGATGTGTCGTAATTCTTGGCAGCCCGTTCACTCACAGCATAGGCTATAACAGTTTAGGAGAACTACTGTTTAATAATGGCCCTTTAAGCAGATTAATGCTGCCTGATGCCCCTGTAAAAATAGGCTCTGTGACTTTAACAGTCCCTCCTTCATAAATGAAACAAGATGTGTCTGCTTATGTGTCACACACCACATGGCCAGCTAGGGTTGGTAAATGTTACAATGACATTTCCCAGTGAATGCATTTGATTTGGTTGAAAGCAATGTTAAAGTTGAAAAACACTTAAAAAACGCAGCATCTGAACATAGCCCAAGTGGTGGAGGAACATTCTGGTCTGGGGTTATTTATTTTGCCTTATATACAAGTCATTAACCTGGAAAGGATGTACCTTAACATATTTCCCAGCAAAATCCATTTTGATTTAATTTTGGTATGTTTTTTGGTGCATCGGTAAAAATGGCATAAAACTCTGACAACATTGTTTAAAGCTGTGAACTAGGAGTCAGAAATTCTTCCTGGGGTGATCCCCATGATGTCCCCGTGTCATTTGAGCAGTGTTTCAATCATTTTCAGATGTATTTAGACCTTGAAAGGACCCCTGGGGGGGATAGCGGTAAAAACGCTCGGGTCTCCCATAGACTTACATTGGGCTCGTTGTTCTGTCCGAGTACCCGAGTATTCCAATTTTTGCTCGACCCGAGCAACGAGAACCCGAGCATTTTAGTGCTCGCCCATCACTAATCTCTACATGTTTAGGATTTACAACTCCCTGGCCCAGTACATCTTTGTGAACTGTTTGCTATAAACCTGTGTTCTTGCTTTTTGTTGATTAATAAAAACAATGTTGTTTATTGGTTCAACAGGCAAGACTTCCCTGTCCCCAAAGACTACTCTCCATCTCCTCCTCTTCAGGCCATCTACGCTGAACAAGAAAAAAAGCTGCTGTTTGTAGTACCCTCTGTAGCGCAGACAACCATCTCCTTTTCTTCCTCCTCCTCAGTATCACCTAAATCTGGAGCTGAGAAGATGAGATAAGGCTGGGTAGTATAACCCATGTGCACTGTCTTCCTCCATCACCACCTGGTCCGTATGCAAAGCTTCCTTTGAAATGCTCGCTGCTCACAATTAAAGTTGACAAAGAAGGGGGATGGTTATGCGGATTAGTTAATCCCCGCACACTATCTTGTTTGATTCCTCAAAGTTTTGGAGAACCGCACAGATGTCAGAAATCCATGCTTATTCGGTTATGTGCAGAGACTGAGCATAATACCGACAAGCATGTTGTACCTGGTATTCAACTACTGCCCCTCAAAGCCTTGCCAACATATGCAATGTTGAGTTACAGCGCGTGTGCAGGTCAGAAAGTGCTGCACAACTAAGTTCAGCACGTGGTCCAGGCCTGGCACATGTGCAAGGTTGCCATGCTTCAGAGCCGCCACCAGGTTACGGCCATTATCACACATGACCATGTTTGGTTGTAGGTTCAGCTGGAACTTGGGCCCGGAATTCTAGAAGTCGGTAGCACATGTATAGTCCCAGAGCCAGACTCCATTTTAGCCACCAAAAGGTTCTCCCAGTGTGCAGTCAGGAAAATGTGGAGTCTCTGGCCAAAAGCACTTGTCCATGTACCAGTGCTTAAGTGGACCTTTCCAGTAACTGCATTGGTCAAGGCATGGGTGACGTTATGGAACACATACTTGTCACGCTGTCTAATGATATGAATACAATGTCAGTAAACTATTTATACAGGAACCACACTCTATACAACATATAGTTTAGCAACATCAGAATGTAAGTATAAAATAGATTTACCTGACACGATATCTGCAGAACTTAGGGTAAATCTTGAGGACTAGATGTGCAGAAACGATTTCTGTTTAACTCAGGGTTAATCTTGAGGACTTGATGAGCTGTAACAGGAAAGAGGAGGACCGGGGTCTAACCTGACCCTACACTGGGGTCCTAACTAATCCCTTACCTTGGAGGTACTGATAATGGTTCAGAGGTCCAAGTCTCCAGCCTAACCCTGTCTCCTATCAGACCCTGAACCCTGTAATCAGTCCTAAGAAGGATCCTGATTACCACCAAAGGGATATGGGCTGATCTCAGCTAAATACACAGATAAGACATATAAGACAGACAGGATAGCACTCACTTGCATACACACTCAAACACCGAAGGAACATAAATGGTCTGGAAATAAACTCTAAGCAAGTTGAGCTTAAAACAACTAAGGAGCTCTCAACTTAAGTCAATACAGATTCATTCCTATCTGTGGACTGCATGAAGGATTTCACTGGCAACTCCCAAAGCAGACAACCAGGAATTTAAAGGAAACCAATCAACAAATAATCAATTGCAGCCGGGAGAAACTGCACCCAGTCCCAGCACCGAGCACAGACAGAATTAACTCCCTAGCTGCCAAACACAAAGAAACAGCAACTCAGCTGTGAGAAGTCAAAATGTGCAACCGCGACGATCTTCGTGGCAATGCACACATGACAGTACCCCCCCTTCTACGAGGGGCCTTCGGACCCTCAGGGCCAGGCCTGCCCGGGTGAGTTCTGTGGAAGGTCCGAACCAAACGATCTGCGTTAACATCAGACGCAGGGACCCACGTCCTCTCCTCCGGACCATACCCCTTCCAATGCACCAAGTACTGAAGGGACCGGCGATTCAGACGTGAGTCAATGATTTTTGATACTTGAAATTCCAAGTTGCCATTGACCAACACTGGAGGAGGAGGTAGAGGTGACGATATGACTGGTGCCACATACCTTTTAAGTAATGACTTGTGGAACACATTATGAATTTTAAACGTAGGAGGGAGTTCCAGACGAAATGCCACAGGATTAATTATGGAACTGATCCTGTACGGCCCGATGAATCTGGGACCCAGTTTCCAGGAGGGCACTTTAAGTTTTATATTCCTGGTAGACAACCATACCAGATCGTTCACATTCAGATCTGGACCAGAAACTCTCCTCCTATCAGCCATACGTTTGTAACGGGTTCCCCATCGCACTCAGATTATTCAATACACCTCTCCACACAGAAGCAAGTGACGACGAGAAACGCTCCTCCTCAGGAACCCCAGAAGGACCCCCCCATTGAAAGTACAAAACTGGGATGAAAACCATATGCCCCAAAAAACGGGGACTTACCAGTGGACTCGCTCCGCCTGTTGTTAAGAGCGAACTCTGCCAGAGGCAAGAAAGAAGACCAGTCCTCCTGGTTCTCCGAGACAAAACACTGGAGATATGTCTCTAAACTCTGATTCAGACGCTCTGTCTGACCATTGGTCTGCGGATGAAAAGCCGAGGAAAACGACAATTGCATCCCCCGACGTAAACAAAATGCCCTCCAAAATTTGGACACAAACTGAGACCCCCTATCTGACACCACATCAGAAGGCAACCCATGAAGTCTCACGATCTCCCTAATGAACACCTGCGCCAGAGTTTTAGCATTAGGGAGTGCAGGAAGAGCAACGAAATGTGCCATCTTACTGAACCTGTCAACAACCACCAGTATGACAGTATTCCCTGACGACGGAGGAAGGTCCGTAATGAAGTCCATAGATAAATGAGTCCATGGACGCTCCGGAAGTTTCAAGGGTAAAAGGGTCCCAGACGGACGGGTATGAGGGGTTTTAGAGCGAGCACAAACCCCACAGGACGCGACAAAAGTTATAACATCTTTATTAGCGTTAGGCCACCAAAATCGGCGAGAAAGGAGATCTAAAGTAGCCTTACTCCCTGGATGTCCTGCTAAAGCAGAATTATGATGTGCCTCAATAACCTTTTGTCTCAACTGATTCGGGACAAACAGTCTCCCTGGAGGTCCTGCAGGGGCGTCCCCCTGAGCCTCTAACACCTCCTCCTCAAGCTCAGAACATACAGCCGACACCACCACCCCCTCCTGAAGGATAGGAATCGGGTCATCCGTTTTCCCGGCCCCCGGGAAACTGCGAGACAAGGCATCAGCCTTTACATTCTTAGACCCCCGGCGATAAGTGACGACAAAATTAAACCTGGTAAAAAACAACGACCATCGAGCTTGTCTGGAATTCAGACGCTTAGCGGATTCTAAATACAGCAGGTTCTTGTGATCAGTAATAACGGTGACCGGGTGGACTGCCCCCTCCAAAAAGTGACGCCATTCTTCAAAAGCCAATTTAATGGCCAAAAGTTCCCTATTGCCGATATCATAATTCCTTTCGGCGGACGACAATTTCTTAGAAAAGAAAGCGCACGGATGCCATTTACCAGGGGACGGACCCTGGGACAATATAGCACCCACCCCTACATCAGACGCGTCCACCTCAACAATGAACGGCTGAGATACATCTGGTTGGATGAGAACGGGTGCCGAAGCAAAACATCTCTTCAAAGAGGAAAAGGCTTGGCAAGCCTTGTCCGACCACCTAGAAAAATCCGTCCCTTTTCTCGTCATGTCAGTGAGAGGTTTGACGACAGACGAGAAATTACAAATAAATTTCCGGTAGTATTTAGCAAACCCCAAAAAACGCTGCAGAGCCTTAAGATCCCCTGGCTGATCCCATTCAAGCACTGCTCTCACCTTTTCAGGGTCCATACGGAAACCGGAGGCTGACACCAAAAAACCCAAAAACTGAAGTTCCTGTACGGCAAAAACACACTTCTCCAGTTTGGCGTATAGTTTATTGTCTCGCAAGATCTGCAACACCTGTCTCACATGCTTCTGGTGAGACACAAGATCTGGCGAGTAAATTAAAATGTCATCCAAATATACGACCACAAACAGCCCCACAAGGTGACGAAAAATGTCATTAACAAAATGTTGGAATACTGCTGGTGCAGTAGTCAGACCAAAAGGCATGACCAGGTTTTCATAATGTCCCTCCGGCGTGTTAAACGCCGTTTTCCACTCATCTCCTCTTTTATCCTAATCAGATTATATGCCCCCCTGAGATCCAATTTAGAGAACCATTTGGCGCCAACAATTTGATTGAAGAGATCAGGAATAAGAGGGAGTGGATACGGATCTCGAACAGTAATCCGATTAAGTTCGCGGAAATCCAAGCAAGGGCGTAGGCCTCCATCTTTTTTCTTCACAAAGAAGAACCCCGCGGCCACAGGGGAAGATGAAGGTCTAATATGCCCTTTGGCCAGACTTTCAGAAATATAATCTTTCATAGCCTGCCTTTCAGGACCAGAAAGATTATACAACCTAGCTTTAGGCAACTTAGCATCAGGAAGTAGATTAATAGAGCAGTCATACACGCGATGAGGAGGCAACTCCCGACACCCCTCCTCAGAGAAAACATCCCCAAAATCCTCCAAAAAAGGAGGCAATGTACTAGGCACGACCGCACTGATGACTGTGTTCATACAGTTGCTTTTGCAAAACTCACCCCATTGGCTTATCTCTCTGGACTGCCAATTAATCACAGGGTTATGTTTAACCAGCCAAGGAAGTCCCAACACAATGGGAGTAGGTAGACCCTCCAACACATAACAAGATAATTGTTCCCTATGTATTGCCCCTACCCGAAGGTCAATGTTATGAACCTCATGAACAAAGCTACCTTGGCCGAGAGGCCTGGCGTCAATGGAGAAAATAGGGATCGGTTTGACCAATACACTCAGATGCATACCTTGAGCCTGAGCAAACTGAGCGTCAACCAGATTAGCCCCGGAACCACTATCCAGAAGAACAGACAATCTCTTCACTCTAGTACCAACCACCACCTCCACTGGTACAAGGAACTGAGAAGAACCGGCGGATGAAATACATACTCCCAGGTTGTCGTCCACCACACAACCTGGGATTAGCAGTTTTCCGGCGACTTTTTACTTAACAAGACACGGGATGGACATTCTCCAACAAAATGTCTCTCTTTCCCGCAAAAAAAACACCTTCTAGTCCTGCGGCGTGCCGCCAATCCCCTACTACGAAAAGATGTCCCTCCCAACTGCATAGGTTCATCCGAACAGACAAGGGGAACCTCAACATAAGGGACTTTAGTAGTAGGTGGAGTAACAACAGGGAGTGGAGTTACCTCACCCCTCTCCCGAAGCCGTCTATCAGTACGGATAGCTAGGGCCATAGCAGCCTCCAGAGAAGGAGGAGACTCATACTGAGCCAAAACGTCTTTTAATTTGTCAGAAAGCCCATGACAAAACTGGCTCCTAAGAGCTGGGTCATTCCACTGAGTATCCGTGGCCCATCTACGAAACTCAGAAGCAAATTCCTCCGCCGGACGATCTCCCTGCTGTATCTTACGTAATTTGGTCTCAGCAAGAGAGACCCGATCTGGGTCATCATATACCAATCCCAGGGCAGTAAAAAATTGATCTACAGACTGTAGAGCCGGGGATCCCGGAGGAAGGGAAAATGCCCAGGATTGAGGGTCCCCTTGAAGAAGTGAGATAACAATTCCCACTCTCTGCTCATCACTCCCTGATGATCGCGGCCGAAGCCGAAAATACAATTTACATGCCTCCCGGAAGGTAAAAAATTTGTCTCGCCCACCAGTGAACCTATCTGGGAGAGCTACTTTAGGCTCAACCCTGGTTTGCTCCAGGGGAGACAAAACTTTGGACTTAATGTCCGTCAGCTCCATGGATAATCCCTGCAACTGCAGAGCCAGCTGGGCTACTGGATCCATGGTAACTAGAGATAATTTTTATGGCCAGTGAAAATGTCACGCTGTCTAATGATATGAATACAATGTCAGTAAACTATTTATACAGGAACCACACTCTATACAACATATAGTTTAGCAACATCAGAATGTAAGTATAAAATAGATTTACCTGACACGATATCTGCAGAACTTAGGGTAAATCTTGAGGACTAGATGTGCAGAAACGATTTCTGTTTAACTCAGGGTTAATCTTGAGGACTTGATGAGCTGTAACAGGAAAGAGGAGGACCGGGGTCTAACCTGACCCTACACTGGGGTCCTAACTAATCCCTTACCTTGGAGGTACTGATAATGGTTCAGAGGTCCAAGTCTCCAGCCTAAAGGTACTGCCACACTAAACAATCCCGCTAGCGATCACGATAACGACGCATACTAATGCGATCGCTAGCGGGATTGTTTCTATATCGCTAAGTGCGGCCACATTTAGCGATATAGTTAACGACGCTATCGCCGTTAGCGATCTTCTTAACGACTTTAGCGGTACAAAAGTACCGCTAAATCGCTAAGAAAAGGTGCCACACTAGCGATATATACTTACCCAGCAGGAGCGCCGACGATAAAATAGGGTCCGGAGCGATTCCAGCGACGAGCGAGATCACAGCAGGAAGCTCGTCGCTGGAAGCTGCCGCACTGAACAACATCGCTAACGGGATCGCTAAATAGTGACGTTTTTTAGCGATCCCGTTAGCGATATTGTTCAGTGTGGCATACCCTTAACCCTGTCTCCTATCAGACCCTGAACCCTGTAATCAGTCCTAAGAAGGATCCTGATTACCACCAAAGGGATATGGGCTGATCTCAGCTAAATACACAGATAAGACATATAAGACAGACAGGATAGCACTCACTTGCATACACACTCAAACACCGAAGGAACATAAATGGTCTGGGAAATAAACTCTAAGCAAGTTGAGCTTAAAACAACTAAGGAGCTCTCAACTTAAGTCAATACAGATTCATTCCTATCTGTGGACTGCATGAAGGATTTCACTGGCAACTCCCAAAGCAGACAACCAGGAATTTAAAGGAAACCAATCAACAAATAATCAATTGCAGCCGGGAGAAACTGCACCCAGTCCCAGCACCGAGCACAGACAGAATTAACTCCCTAGCTGCCAAACACAAAGAAACAGCAACTCAGCTGTGAGAAGTCAAAATGTGCAACCGCGACGATCTTCGTGGCAATGCACACATGACAATACTGCTGTAAGGTGGGGACGGCTTTTTGGTCAAAATAGTGGCGGCTGGGGGCCAAATACCGGGGACAGCTGCGGCCATGAGTTTGTGGAAAGCCTCAGTATCCACAAGCCTAAAATGGCAACATTTCCTGGGAAAGCAGTCTGGAAACATGGTGGTTTGGGCCTGTGGGTGGGTGGCTGGGTACTTATACCTGTGGACCAAGACCTGGGGTAGGGACAGCTGAGCACTGTGCTGGGACAACAAAGTGGAAGTGGTTGGTGATGGTGCTCTGTGCAATGACAGGTGCAGGGCAGGAAGCATCTGCGCCATGGACAGGGGATTGGCAAGAACATAGAACAGGGTGGAGGGGTGGGGGGGCAGAGGCAGTGATGTCACCCACGGACACAGGATTGTAGACCCAGGCATTGGGCCCACCTTAATGGAGTGCTTGGATGACAAGTGACTGAGCATGCTTGTGGTGGTCAGGTTCCTCTGAGCTTGGTACGCCACAGGTTGCAAATTCCACATCACTGCAGTGTTGATAAGGATGAGTCAAGAGAGGACTTTTTGAGGTGTGATGGGTATGAATGAGTCATGTTTTAAGCATGAGGGGATACATAACACCAGTTGTTAGTGACAGGTTGAAGAGATAGGTTAGGGTTGGGATGAAGACTGTGGTGAGGTTTGGGATGAGATGGGATGGGATCGAGTCGAGTGCACAGGTGGTGAGATGTGATATTGAGAGTAGAGCAGAAAGTTGATTTTCTGTAATGGTGAAGAAGTTGGTTTTGGAGGAGGAGGGCTGAGTAGTTATGAGGAGGGGATGTGGGGGTTGTAGGCCAAAGTGTTCTCTGATGTTATCAATCTTCTACTTGAAGAATGATTCAAAGTCTTCAGCTGAGATGAGTGGAGAGGGAGGAGGTGCTGGGGGATGGAGGAGAGAATTGAAAGTGTTGAATAGCTGTTTAGGGTTGTGAGACATGAGAAGAATGTTTGTTTTCCTGTAGTGAGAAAATGAATTATTTCTCCCCGAAAATTATTGCAATTACACGTTTTGTTATTCATATTGTGACAGAGTAACTGATAAAGTGCTAGAGAGGAGATGTGTTTCACTATGCCTAATCGCATCAGTGACATAAAACCAAGAGTTTTTCCTTCAGCACACTAAGTGTTGTGAGGGGTTAAGTTACTTGCATAATGGGCTGGCTTTTATGTCGACATCCATAGAGCGAGTGGGAGGATGTCCACCTTAAATCCACCCAAGGTAGTAGTCTGGGGCTTAAGTAGTTGGCCTCAAAAGACAGCAGTGCTTAGAGTCTGGAGAGGAACACTCCACAGAAGTTGTTTGTGTTTATGCTAAAACCTGAACTGTGTGTGTTCTGCTAGCGGTGAGCAGGAGGAACCCCACTCTCAGAAAGACTGTGCTTTCTGCTATTGTTTTGTTTTCCTGTCTTGCCCAGAGGGCTGTATTTGCTTTACTACCCGCTGGTTTTTGTTGTCCACAATAAACCAAAGGAAGCTCTTAAAGCAGCGGTGTTCCCCATGTCTACCTCCGTGTACAGCCGAGTGAGCCGATATACCACAGGTGGTGTAAGAAGTGCAGGCAGCATTCCCAGCAAACACGTGTGGTGGCTAAAAAGGGTACTGCCAGGATACAATGTCAGTCAAAATGGAGGACCTGCTCAAACATCTGGTACAAGCACAGCAACAGCAACAATTACAGCAGCAACAGATGGCGAATCAAGAGACCAGTAAGCTGCTTATACAGCAGATGCATCAGCAGCACCAGGAGCAGATTGACTTGCTTACAGAGGTGGTTCGTGGAAAGCCACCAGCCCCTCCGCCCAAGTCCAGGAGATGACACGCATGTCCGGAAGGTGGTAAAACGAACCTTGCAAAAAATGACCCCGGGTGATGATGTGGAGGCATTTTTGACTGTGTTCAAGCGGGTGGCAGAGCGTGAGAAGCTAAAGCCAGAGTATTGGGCAGAGGTGCTGGCCCCCTATCTAACTGGTGAGCCCCAGAAGGCCTATTATGATTTGGCATTACAGGATGCAGGAGTATGCCAAATTAAAAACTGAAATTTTGGCACGCACAGAAGTGACTGTCAGTCAGAGCACAAAGGGTTCACCACTGAGTGTATTATGGAGACAAACTGCTTCGATCCCAAAAGGTTTGGTTTGATGCATCTTGTGCAAAAATGGTTGCAACTGGAATCCTCCAGCCCAGATGGTTGAGCAGGTTGTCATGGACAGATTTGTGCACTCCCTTCCTAGGCTGGTGCAGACATGGGTTGCCCAGGGAGATCCCGGAATGCGGACGAACTGGTGGGCCTAGTGGAATGGTACCAGATGGTCGAGAGGTCTCTAAGAAAGCCAGAGATTGGTTCATCCCTATACTGAGGTACCCAGCGGGAACGAGACTATAACGCCGGTATTGTCTGTACCTTGTTTTCCGGCGTTACTTTGCATGTCTTTGCTTTAACCCTTTGCTCCTTTTCCCCTGACCAGCTGGGATACTGTTGCCTGTTACCTGTATGGATGCTGCTCAGTTCCCAGCTCTGCTGCGTAGCCGTACATGCGTGAGTGTCTCCGCTGCGCTGCTCTGGGAGAGCTGATACCCTTTGTCCTGTCTTGTGTTTCCGCCAGCTCTGGGGGCAGAATACCCAGATCGCCTTCCTGGAGGCTGCATATCCAGGCCTGTTCCTGTTGTGTCTTTTTCCTGAAACCTTGATCCTGGATCGGTTCCTGTACCTGCATGTCTGAACTGTGTCCTCTGTGTTATTTTCCTGAAGTCCTTCTGTGTCCTGAACCCTGTGCCCAGTGACTGTGATTCTTGCTATATGACCTGGGTTCATCTTGGAAGGAGGAGTCCAGTGTGTGCCGAGTTTCTGTTACTCTGTGCTCAGCTTGTTATTCGGTGCAATCCCCGGCCGGCTCCAGTTCAATCCGGCGGGGCTTGCACCAGACCGCGTGGGAGCATTGGCTAGTTAGGCAAGCTATGCCATGTCCCGACGCCCCGCAGTCGTGGGAAGCGTTACAGAGACCCAAAAGAGGAGTAGTAGGGCCACCACTGGGGGGAGTCCTAGATTTTAAGGGGTCGCTGAGGGGTTGTCAAAGGCAATGGGCAAAGACTTACTTTGCTGGAGATGTTGCGGTCAGGGACACATAGCCGCCTGTTGTCCCTTGTTCTCCGAAGAGATGGACTGCAGCCTAGGGAGGTGCTGCTCCTACTATGCCTATCTTGCCTGCAGTGTTGGCTATCAGCCCGGTGAGAGGCTGCAGGCATGTCCCGTGTCAATAAATGGGGTGCTGGTGTCAGGATTCTTAGACCCAGGGAGCTTGGTGACCCAGTTGATCCCATGGAAACATGTTTGTGTCCGCTGTTTCCACAGGGATGCCAAGAACTATCCCATCACCAGAGTGTCTATCAAAACGAGCTGTGGTACGGAGTCCCATGAGGTCGGGGTAGTCAAAGGTTTGCTACACCCCATGATGATCGGGCGGGACTTCAGCCCTTTTTGGGACTTGTAGGGAAAGGCTGGGATACCAAGGGACGTAGACAGGAGCCAGTTAAACCCTGATGAAACCCCATTGCATACAGAGGTGCATGGGCGTACCCAGGATCAAAACTGGGGGGGGGGGGGGCAAGCCAATGTCACATCTTATACAGGTTACATCATATACACTGTACATTATACTGCATACTAGGTATGGAGCGTTAGAACTGTTGTATATTGTATAATACAGCAGTGTATGCGACACTACGCTGTATATACCATATATTATACATGGCACACTCACCTCTATACAAAGAATAAGAGGCATTATAACCTGTATATGAAAAGTATAATACAGCAGTGTATATACACTCTATATACCGCACACGATGTGTATGTCCCTGTATACACCATATACTACACTCTTATTTTGAAGTAAAAGGAATAAAAATAAACAGGAACAAACACAATACTTAAAATAAAGAACAAGTAAAGTTAAAAATCAACAAACTTACTGGTATTTCAATGGGAACTATGGGCCTGCTTTTGGCTAATGAGATGGTCAATGTTCGGTTCCATATTTGTCACAAGTGAAGCAATTTTTCTCTTTCTTGATATCATTATTTCCTAGGGATTCCAAATTGCTATTAGTAAAATACCAATATATATACAGCGCTACAAAAACAATATACCAGCAATAAAACTGCCCACACAGAGACATACAGCCTGCACTGCCCATCACTGCAGCCTTGCCAATCCATATAATTTCATCCTCATCAGTACACATAGGGGCACAACTCCGCTTTTAGCTCAGGCTCAGACTGGTGTGGTGCGAAAGTCCCTAATAGGCAGGTAAATGTCCCTAATAGGCAGGTAAATGTCCCCAATAGGCAGGTAAATGTCCCCAATAGGCAGCATTGATCCCCAATATGCAGCATATATCCCCAATAGGCAGCATAGGTCCCCAATAGGCAGCATAGGTCCCCAATAGGCAGCATAGACCCCAATAGGCAGCATATGTCCTCAATAGGCAGCATATGTCCTCAATAGGCAGCATATGTCCTCAATAGACAGCATAGGTCCCCAATAGACAGCATAGGTCCCCAATAGACAGCATAGGTCCCAATAGGCAGCATAGGTCCCCAATAGGCAGGTAAATGTCCCAATAGGCAGCATAGGTCCCCAATACGCAGCATATGTCCTCAATAGGCAGCATAATCCCCCATAGGCAGCATAGTCCCCAATAGGCAGCATAGTAGTCCCCAGTAGGCAGCATAATACCCCATAAGCAGCATAGTCCCCAATAGCCAGCATAATCCCCCAATAGCCAGCATTATCCCCCAATAGCCAGCATAATCCCCCAATAGCCAGCATAATCCCCCAATAGCCAGCATAATCCCCCAATAGCCAGCGTAATCCCCCCTAGCCAGCATAATCCCCCAATAGCCAGCATAATCCCCCATAGGCAGCATAGTCCCCAATAGGCAGCATAGTCCCCAAAGCCAGCATAATCCCCCATAAGCAGCATAGTCCCCAATAGCCAGCATAATCCCCCAATAGCCAGCAGAATCCCCATAGCCAGCATAATCCCCCAATAGCCAGCATAATTCCCCAATAGCCAGCATAATCCCTCAATAACCAGCATAATCCCTCAATAGCCAGCATAATCCCCCATAGCCAGCATAATCCCCCCATAGCCAGCATAATCCCCCAATAGCCAGCATAATCCCCCCATAGCCAGCATAATCCTCCCATAGCCAGCATAATCCCCATAGCCAGCATAATTCCCCAATAACCAGCATAATCCCCCCATAGCCAGCATAATCCCCATAGCCAGCATAATCCCCCAATAGCCAGCATAATCCCCTATAGCCAGCATAATCCCCCCATAGCCAGCATAATCCCCCTATAGCCAGCATAATCCCCATAGCCAGCATAATCCCCCATAGCCAGCATAATCCCCCATAGGCAGCATAATCCCCATAGCCAGCATAATCCCCCATAGGCAGCATATCCCCAATAGGCAGCATAGTCCCCAAAGCCAGCATAATCCCCATAAGCAGCATAGTCCCCAATAGCCAGCATAATCCCCCAATAGCCAGCAGAATCCCCATACCCAGCATAATTCCCCAATAGCCAGCATAATCCCTCAATAACCAGCAAATCCCTCAATAGCCAGCATAATCCCCATAGCCAGCATAATCCCCCCATAGCCAGCATAATCCCCAATAGCCAGCATAATCCCCCATAGCCAGCATAATTCCCCAATAACCAGCATAATCCCCCATAGCCAGCATAATCCCCATAGCCAGCATAATCCCCTATAGCCAGCATAATCCCCCCATAGCCAGCATAATCCCCTATAGCCAGCATAATCCCCATAGCCAGCATAATCCCCCCATAGCCAGCATAATCCCCCATAGCCAGCATAATCCCCCATAGGCAGCATAATCCCCCATAGCCAGCATAATCCCCCATAGGCAGCATAATCCCCATAGCCAGCATAATCCCCCCATAGCCAGCATAATCCCCCATAGGCAGCATAATCCCCATAGCCAGCATAATCCCCCATAGCCAGCATAATCCCATAGCCAGCATAATCCCCCCATAGCCAGCATAATCCCCCCATAGCCAGCATAATCCCCATAGCCAGCATAATCCCCCCATATATGATATATTTTTTATGAATGGAATTACTAGTGGGTTTGATCACACTTGTGAATTATTAGTTCGATCACTATCCTTTTCACATATTGTCATGTACAAAACAATTCATGTGTCATTATATGGTGATGTAATTACTGATTGTTAGCACATGTATAAATCCTGTCACTGCTGCTTTAGGCGTCCTTCACATGTCCAGGTTCCCAGTGCGTATGGTATCCATTTTTTTCATGGATACCACACGTACGCATTATAACCCGTGTTTTTTTCACAGACTGTGCAGAGACATGTCCGTTTTTTTTCTGGCAGCACTCATGACAAGAGCCAATGCAGGTCTACTGTATGTGTCTACAAGAAGAAAAGGTAGCACACTGTAGCGCTATAGCTTGCAAACACGAAATATGAAAAATATGAAAAATGAATTACATCATTACCTTAGAAATATGAAAAATTGAGAAGTCTTAGCGCATAAGATGGCCAAATTATGTGAGCCTGATAGCCACGTAAAGGCTCTTCTCGTATATCAGGTCCTTAACTAATGCCTATCCTCGCTTTAGAAAAGTCTGTCTGCATGGGAACCTATGAATCCTCTTTTCAGACTAAAATCTACATCTCTGTGGAGGGGTGATGAACCTGCTGTAATTAAAAGGCCTGTGACCACCAGGTGGAGTGCTCAGGCAGAAGGTAAATGAATACATATCAAAAAACTGACCGGCACATCCAAACTTAGATTCAGTGTGAACAGGTGCTAAACCTAGAGTCACCAACTCATATACATACAAGAAGAAAAGGTAGCACACTGTAGCGCTATAGCTTGCAAACACGAAATATGAAAAATATGAAAAATGAATTACATCATTACCTTAGAAATATGAAAAATTGAGAAGAGCCTTGACGTGGCTATCAGGCTCACATAATTTGGCCATCTTATGCGCTAAGACTTCTCAATTTTTCATATTTCTAAGGTAATGATGTAATTCATTTTTCATATTTTTCATATTTCGTGTTTGCAAGCTATAGCGCTACAGTGTGCTACCTTTTCTTCTTGTATGTATATGAGTTGGTGACTCTAGGTTTAGCACCTGTTCACACTGAATCTAAGTTTGGATGTGCCGGTCAGTTTTTTGATATGTATTCATTTACCTTCTGCCTGAGCACTCCACCTGGTGGTCACAGGCCTTTTAATTACAGCAGGTTCATCACCCCTCCACAGAGATGTAGATTTTAGTCTGAAAAGAGGATTCATAGGTTCCCATGCAGACAGACTTTTCTAAAGCGAGGATAGGCATTAGTTAGGGACCTGATATACAAGAAGAGCCTTGACGTGGCTATCAGGCTCACATAATTTGGCCATCTTATGCGCTAAGACTTCTCAATTTTTCATATTTCTAAGGTAATGATGTAATTCATTTTTCATATTTTTCATATTTCGTGTTTGCAAGCTATAGCGCTACAGTGTGCTACCTTTTCTTCTTGTATGTATATGAGTTGGTGACTCTAGGTTTAGCACCTGTTCACACTGAATCTAAGTTTGGATGTGCCGGTCAGTTTTTTGATATGTATTATTTACCTTCTGCCTGAGCACTCACTGGTGGTCACAGGCCTTTTAATTACAGCAGTTCATCACCCCTCCACCAGAGATGTAGATTTTAGTCTGAAAAGAGGATCATAGGTTCCATGCAGACAGACTTTTCTAAGCGAGGATAGGCATTAGTTTAGGGACCTGATATCGAGAAGAGCCTTGACGGCTATCAGGCTAACATTAATTTGGCCATCTTATGCGCTAAGACTTCAATTTTCATATTTCTAAGGTAATGATGTAATTCATTTTCATATTTTTCATTTTTCGTGTTTGCAAGCTATAGCGCTACAGTGGTGCTACCTTTTCTTCTTGTATGTATATGAGTTGGTGACTTAGGTTTAGCACCTGTTCACACTGAATCTAAGTTTGGATGTGCCGGTCAGTTTTTTGATATGTATTCATTTACCTTCTGCCTGAGCACTCCACCTGGTGGTCACAGGCCTTTTAATTACAGCAGGTTCATCACCCCTCCACAGAGATGTAGATTTTAGTCGAAAAGAGATTCATAGGTTCCCATGCAGACGACTTTTCTAAAGCGAGGATTAGGCATTAGTTAGGGACTGATATACGAGAAGAGCTTGACGTGGCTATCAGGCTCACATAATTTGGCCATCTTATGCGCTAAGACTTCTCAATTTTTCATATTTCTAAGGTTAATGATGTAATTCATTTTCATATTTTTTCATATTTCGTGTTTGCAAGCTATAGCGCTACAGTGTGCTACCTTTTTCTTGTATGTATATGAGTTGGTGACTCTAGGTTTAGCACTGTTCACACTGAATCTAAGTTTGGATGTGCCGGTCAGTTTTTTGATACTGTATGTGTCTGTGAAACACACATACAGTACATGGATGTCTTCTGTGTGCCGTCCATGTTTAACATTGCAAAGTATAGGAAAAGCTTTGAAATGAATTTACAAATAACGTTATAACGTTCACACGTTCAGTATTTGGTCAGTATTTTATATCATCATTTGTAACCAAAACCAGGAGTTCGTGAAAAATGCAGAAGTGGCGCACATGATTATATTATACTTTTTGATTGTTCCACTCCTGGTTTTTGGTTACAGATACTGAGGTAAAATACTGACCAAATACTGAACATGTGAACGTGGCCCACCAGAAAAGCACTGATGACACACTGATGGTAAAAATGGACACACTGATGGAAAACATTAATGACATTGGTGCCGTTTTTTTAAGTATGTGTGAAGGAGGCCTTATTGATATATTTGAGAAAAGCGCAGCAGAGCTGAAACGTCACATGGGTTAATAAATAAGTAAATTTCTCTGGATGTGCTGCCTCATTCTCTATACCATTAGTTGTAACATTCTTGAAACATTCTCTGTTTTGTGCACCAGGGAGCGCTAAAGATCACAGATTTTAAAGTCAGTGCTCTATGTGCTTGTAAGAGAAAATTATAACCCAGCACAGCCTTGGCAACTGAAGTGCTGTGGATTTATGTTAGTTATTGGAGAATTATCACAAAAAAATGGGCAAAGGATTTAATTTGAAGCTTAACTAAAATATAATGTAAGAGCAGTAAGCCCCATTAGTGACCCAGACTTTCACCAACATGGTTAGACCTGGTTTTACTTTTTAATATACTATGTGAAGGGGTTTTTGTCAAGTATACTGGGTTTGGAGTCCAGATACGTATTTCTCTTATTACTTTACTAATTACTAGAGAATATATTTTTGAAAAGGCTTGTTAGTGGAAAACTAGGTCACTATTGGGGTTTCACGCCTGTAGAGCATTTTTTCTTCATTTATGTTGCACTGCTATACAAAATAGAAAATTCTTTGTCAAAGTATTCTAACATATGCCTTTGTATAATACAACCATTTAGGCTAAGTGCACACGTTCAGGATTATTTGCGTTTTTTTCGTTTTTCGCGGCAAAAAACTCGTAAAAAACGCATGAATTAAGCATCCTATTATTTAGAATGAATTCCGCAATTTTTGTGCACATGGTGTGTTTTTTTCCGCAAAAAAAAATGCATCGCGGAAAAAGAAGCAACATGTTCATTAATTTCGCGTTATTCTAGCGTTTTTCCCGCTATATTATAGACCTAGAAAGTTCAGGGAAAAAATCGCGGTAAAAACGCGCAAAATCCGTGCACAAAAACGTGCAAACGCCGCGCAAAAAACGCGCGTTTTTACAGCAAAAAAAGTCCAGTTTTGCTCAGGAAAATTCTGCACACATTCCTGAACGTGTGCACTTAGCCTTATAGGTTTCACAATTTCACTTCATGGAATACGATAGCTTTTCTTCAAAGAATTTCATGTCTATTTAAACTGAAAAGGTCATTGTTGATGATGTGTGGTATTATTAAGGCCATGCCTTCATGTCATGACATGCTTATAAAGCTAAGTTCAGCATTGCCAACGGAATCTTCACTTGTTACTGAAGATTCATGATAGCTCATAAGAAAACTTTGGTCAATATACAATAAGAACTGATTGATAATTATCAATGTACTTACTTAGAAAAAAAATAATTTAAAGGTGGCCATATGCAATACATGAATGTCAGATGAGTAATGCGTATGAGATTGTGTAAGAGAGTGAAAAAATTTGCACTGGATTAGTGATCTTCTCTACTATGTGTTCTTTGAAAGTGATTTTACTGTAGTTTGTGACTGTAAAAAGTTCCCACATTTTTTTGCTACATGAATGTTAATATTTTGCACACAGACACAACCAAGGTAGCAGTTCTCTGATCTAGTTGAAGCGGTTTTCCAATACCTAAAATCCTGTGTCAAAATTGCCACCTCTTAAATATAGTTTACCACGACAGAGGGGCTATAAGACCACTGTGTCTCATTCCACATAATCCTGCACTGATTAGAAGCACTTTACCATCATATTAAATGGTGCAGGTTTCTGCTAGCAGTGCAGGAGTTAAATCTGTTCAGTTGATAGTCTCTGAAGCTTTCCTGCTTTGATGGTCTCAGCTGTTCAGTGTTGGCAACTCCCTTCTGCTATATATACTCCAGTCTGGCAAACAGAATTGCCAGCATTAGCTTCATACTGCTTGGTGTGGAGTTGGAGGTGTTGGTTGTTAGGAAGTATCTGGAGCGTTGCTCTAAAGACTGTTGAGTGGTGATTTGCCTGTGTGTATATCCTCATCCTCTCCTATTTGGTTTTTCCTTCCTGGTGTTTCACTCTGTTGTTTGATTGGTATTTCATTTATCCCTGCACGTCTTCCCTTGTTAGTATGGTTTGGGTGTTCTTGTATACAACTACTCCCCACTTCCCTGGGTGGGGGAGGGGACAGATAAGGGCTGATTTAGGAGCTAATCAAGGTATGTAGCCCTGCCATCTTCACAATTAGAAGTAATCCGGGAAGCAGGGATAGCTAGTGTGCCCCTTTACTTTTCCCTGCATCTCTGCTGTCATCTCTATCACCTACCAGTGCCCTCCGTTCTGCTAATGACCTATGATTACATCCTCAATTATCAGAACCTCCTATTCCCATCTCCGAGACTTCTTGTGAGCTGTGCCACTTCTCTGGAACGTAATACCCAGGACAACTCAATTAATTCCCAATACCCACAGATTTAAGCATGCCCTAGACACAAACCTCTTTAGACTTGCATATCGCCTCCCTTTACTTATGTAATTATTCCAGTTTTGTCCTTCCAAAATTTTCTTCAAAATCTGGTCCCTCATAGCATCTGTTTACACAGCCTTCATGCACTTTATAGCCCTCCTCTTTACTTGTACACACCCTGGCTGGTGACTGATTCATGCAGCGTTATATAAATACCCAATTTATTATATTAATGGCTGGACCATACAATACAAGCACTTTTACCATTTACCTTTTGTCTCCCCTATTTCCTCCTAGACTAGTGATGGCGAACCTTGGCACTCCAGCTGTTGTAAAACTACAACTCCCAGCATGCCCTTGGAACCTGCAGCAGTTGAGGCATGCTGGGAGTTGTAGTTCTCCAACAGCTGGAGTGCCAAGGTTCGCCATCACTGTCCTAGACTGTAAGCTTGTGAGCAGGGCCCTCACGCCTCTCGCTATCTGTTGAATTATATAATTACTTTGTCATATCTTTTTTGTCTGTACAAGTCCCCCTAAAATATAAAGTGTTGTGGAATATGTTGGCGCTATAGAAATAAAAATTATTATTTCCTAGATGTCTCCATTTCTAGATTAGTGAGGTTTAATTTTTCAATGACATTGGGTTTGAAAATGTACTCAAAGCAAGTAGATGAGGAAGTAAATCAAGGGGAAGTAATTATTATGAGGGACTTGTACACTGATTAGATTAGGGAGCAGAACTTGCAGGTCCAACAAAGGTAACAATTTTAACAATAATGAAAGACAATTGTCTTTCACAGCTGGTGCAGGACCCAACAATATTTTAATTTTAACCAATAAGCCAGACAAAGTATTAAATATCTGGGTTGAAAGTCTCAATTAGGTAGTAATGATCACAAAATAATACGTTTTCACTTATCCTTTAGGCCTCATTCAGATGTCCTTGTTTAAACACGTGCGGGGAAAAAATGATAATCAGTTTTTGGATTTGTGTGTCATCAGTACATGGTCCGTGTGTTTGTTTTTATCATCAGTGTATCATCATAAATAAATAAAATCGCTTCCACCCGCAAGGCTATGTTTACACGTTGCATTTTTGCTGATTACAAAAGCAGGTGCATATTTGCTGTGTTTTTCAGGTACATTTGTCTCTTGTGCATGCTGATACACTTTAGTAGCACCAAAAATGCAGCAAAACCTGTTACCAAAACGGATGTCTCTTGAGTTTTGCATGGAAACAAGTTCCGCGGAAAAACATGCACATGTGAATAGCATCATTGATTATAATGGGTACGTGTTCTATTCGTGAAAAAAATGGATACAACACATACGTGCAACAAGAGCGTCTGACCGAGGCCTTAATAAGATGTTTAGTATAGGGGCTATAAAAATGCTGAATTTCATGGAGGCAATTTTTTTTAATCAAAATGTTTTTATTTTAAATAACATAAGGTACATTTCCATATAGCCAGAACATTTTCATATAAGAGGGTATCCAAGAAGTATCGTTTCTCCTTGCAGAGATTGACATCAGGGGCGGATTACCAGAGGGTCAATCTGGGCTACCGCCCAGGGCCCAATGGTGTGGGGGGGCCCACCACAGGGCCGCCATCAGAGCATTACTGCCCTGACTGGTGTATGGGGCCCGGTGGGCAGAGGGGGTCCGCATCGGACCCCGTCTCTTCTGCTCACCGGGCCCCTACCGGCAGCCGGCAGGCTAAACCGGGCCCTTAGTGGCGGCACGCTGTGGCATTTTAACGCCGCACGTCAATAGTTAACAGCCGCCAGCCAATCGGAGGCTGGCAGCTGACGTCAGCCGCAGCGCGCACATCGCCGGCGTCTGATGTCATTGTCAGTCGCCGGCGAGTGCGCGCTTGTGGAGGGAACTGTCTTCGCCGCAGGAGCACGGCAAGGTAAGAACTTTTTTTTTTTATTGAGCGGTGGGGCAGCTTGTGAGACTCAGGACCGGTGGACAGACTGGACATGGGGAAGAATGCTGCCTGCTGGACACGGGGGGGGGGGGCAGACTGTGAGACATGGAGACATGAATGCTGGACATGGGGGCAGACTGTGAGACATGAGGGCAGGGGGGCAGAATGCTGGACATGTGGCAGACTGTGAGGCATGGGGCAGAATGCTGAACATGGGGGCAGACTGTGAGGCATGGGGGCAGAATGCTGGACACACACTGTGAGACATGGGGCAGAATGCTGGACATGGGGCAGACTGAGGCATGGGGCAGAATGCTGGACATGGGGGCAGACTGTGAGGCATGGGGGCAGAATGCTGGACACACACTGTGAGACATGGGGCAGAATGCTGGACATGGGGCAGACTGAGGCATGGGGCAGAATGCTGGACATGGGGGCAGACTGTGAGGCATGGGGGCTGAATGCTGGACATGGGGGCAGACTGTGAGGCATGGGGGCAGAATGCTGGACATGGGGGCACACTGAGGCATGGGGCAGAATGCTAGACATGGGGGCACACTGTGAGGCATGGGTCAGAATGCTGGACATGGGGGCACACTATGAGGCATGGGGCAGAATGCTGGATATGGGGGCAGACAGTGAGGCATGGGGGCAGAAGGCTGGACATGGGGCAGACTGTGAGACATGGGGCAGAATGCTGGACATGGGGCAGACTGTGAGACATAGGGGCAGAATGCTGGACATGGGGCAGACTGTGAGACATGGGGGCAGAATGCTGGACATGGGGGCACACTGAGACATGGGGGCAGAATGCTGGACATGGGGCAGACTGTGAGACATGGGGCAGAATGCTGAACATGGGGCAGACTGAGACACGGGGCAGAATGCTAGACATGGGGGCAGAATGCTGGACATGGGGCAGACTGTGAGACATGGGGTAGAATGCTGGACATAGGGGCAGACTGTGAGACATGGGGCAGAATGCTGGACATGGGGCAGACTATGAGACATGGGGGCAGAATGCTGGACATGGGGCAGACTGTGAGACATGGGGGCAGAATGCTGGACACGGGCAGACTGTGAGACATGGGGCAGAATGCTGGACATGGGGCAGACCGTGAGACATGGGGCAGGATGCTGGACATGGGGCAGACTGAGACATGGGGCAGACTGTGAGACATGGGGCAGAATGCTGGACATGGGGCAGAATGCTGGACACGGGGCAGACTGTGAGACATGGGGCAGAATGCTGGACATGGGGCAGACTGTGAGACATGGGGCAGGATGCTGGACATGGGGCAGACTGAGACATGGGGCAGAATGCTGGACATGGGGCAGACTGTGAGACATGGGGGCAGAATGCTGGACATGGGGGCAGACTGTGAGACATGGGGGCAGAATGCTGGACATGGGGGCAGACTGTGAGACATGGGGCGGAATGCTGGACATGGGGCAGACTGTGAGACATGGGGCGGAATGCTGGACATGGGGGAAGACTGTGAGACATGGGGCGGAATGCTGGACATGGGGCAGACTGTGAGACACGGGGGCAGAATGCTGGACATGGCGGCAGAATGCGAGACACGGGGCAGAATGGAGATACGGGGCATGATTGGAGACATTGGGGCAGGATTGGAGACAGACGGGGCAGGGTTGTAGACAGATCGTGCAGGACCATGGGGCAGGATGGATATGATAGAGACGGATGGGGAGATCATATGGGGCAGAATGGATATTCACGAGGGCAGGATGGGAGAACATATGGCTGAAGCCAGGAATGAGACACACGGGGACCAGGAAGGGGAATATTATTACCACAGGGGCTAATTAAGGGATATTACTGCAGTGATGTATTTTTTTTTTGAGTATACTGTTTTAAATGAGGGGCGGTCCTGTTACTGTTTAGAGTTATACTATGTCGCTTTTTTTTCTTCATGTGGTGTAATGTAGAAGTTGGGAAAAATTAAGTAATGTGTTCTGCAAGAGGAGCTTGAGATAACTTTGTTATTTCCTGCAGAGATGAGCCCTGGCTGGAAAAAGTGATGGCGGTCTATGCTGGATGAAAGATGAAAAACAAAGATGAAGGACTTCACCTAGAGACGTCACTGGTGAATCAGTGTGTTACCTATACACTGACACTATACATTGTATAGTATATACAGAAGTCCTGTGTATAATGTCAAAAGTGATCACTGTATTACCTGTACAAAGACACTGCATACTAAGTACAGATCTCCTGTGTATAATGGCACTTATGGTGATAGTATTGTTTTTTTTTTATTACTGATCAGTATTGTAGTATTCAGTCATTATGTGGTGGTAATATGTTCTCGGACATGGTGTTGCGGTATTTGACCCTTGTATGTACTATTTGGTCACTTTGTGGTGGTAATATGTGCTCTGGTCATGGTGTTGTGGTATTTGTTCCTTGTATGTGATATTATTCGATCACTGTCGTGGTAATATGTGGTCTGGTGGTATTTGTCCCTTGTATGTGGTGTTATTGGTCATTTTAAAAATTGAAAAATAAATAAAAATATACCTAAATTGTATTGCATATTTTAAAAAATATTTAATAGGTTACCGTAGAGTAGAGCACGGTCAAAAGTGTATACTGTGTTATGGTGGCGGCTTAAAAAATCTTTTGGCCAAAACAAAAGCTGCTGGCTTTATGTGTGATCTGGTGAGAAGTGGAGTTTTTCCAAGAGAGAGCGGTGGGACTGTGGACAGTTCGAGGGGTGGAGGCGTCTGGAATAATCTGTTTCAGGTATATGATGACCCCGTCGCTTGATCCTGTGTACATGACCCTCTCGCATGACCCCGTCACATGACCGGGGGGCCCACAGAGTCTGAACAGCCCGGGGCCCTGGCTACCCTTAATCCACCCCTGATTGACATGCTAAGTAATCGCTACTTCCAATAAGTAGCACTAGAGTTCTAGTTCTCTTCGTCTCTGAAGAGACAATTTGCATATTTCCCAGAGGAGCATTGAGGCTTTAAGACTCCTCATCTCGGCATTCTTAGCATGTCAATCTCCGCAAGGAGAAATGATACTTCTTGGATATCGGTCAGACGCCTCTCACACAGCCAAACCAGATCTCACACTTTGCACTGACGAGGAGCAAAGTCTCCTGGATACCTTGAGTGCTGTCTCTTGGCCTTCCGGCATCACCACATCGGTGGCTTAAGCCGGTCGCTGCTTTTGGGAGATAGCCAGGAAGATTCAGGGAGGAGATCCTTGGAGCTGTGGACGATGGGAGTCCGACTTCAATTCTCTGGGACCGGTGATAGCCGGGTCAAAAATGGATTCACTCTTGACATCGCTGAAGATAAGAAGTTGCATTTTTCTCTGGGATATTTGGTCAACATGGTGTTTTATGACATCCTGAAGATTCGGTAGGCAGGTATGTGCGGGTGCTATCTTCTATAGCAGCCTGCCAGAATTTGTTTATTGCCTTGAAAAATGAAGTTGCAAATCCTTTGCTGGAAGGTCTTACCTTTACTGTGCTATACTTTAAAGGGGATATCCCACTTGTAGTTTTCATGCACAACTCCTTTGTTTGCCTGGATGACATTACTTATTTTTGAAAAGACATTGCATTTCTGTTTAGTACTCCCACAGGGTCTTGAATGAAGAAGGGCTCTGGACCGGGAACTACAAATTTTTTGTGAGATTTGGGATGGATCCCCAAGGCCCGGGAGGCATCCATTACCCCCCTATTAATTTTTCGATTGGGAAAGTGTTTTTTTTTTGTTTTTCCCGGATGCCCCGATGTACTGTAGGAGGTGTAAAAATTTCGGGCATACCCAGGATAGGTTCGGGGAGATGCTAACTTGCAGGAATTGCAATGGTTCGGGCCATATGGCAAAAGACTGCACAAATCCTGTTATGTGTAATGCTTGTGGTGAGGAGGGCCATAAGTATTGGGACTGTAAGGCCAGGATCAGTCCTAGGTCTTACGCTGAGGTCTCGGGTGCGGCAGCTGCATCCCCTGCTGATGTTGACATTCCACAGGTTACAGGCCCGGATCTTATTGAGGAACCTAAAATCATGGATGCACATGAGGAGGCCCTGCCCCAAACGGAGTCTCACAGCGCAGAGGTTGCCGTTTTGGAACTTGCTGATGTTGAATGTGAGCTCGCTCATCAGTCTGATGTCTGTGGAGAGGGGGAGTTGGAGGGTTTTCTCGGTAAATCCCCCAGTGTATCTTGGTTAGCTACTGAGGAGGAGTTGGCCAGTTGCAGAGATCAAGGTGACTTCACTCTTGCGAGGCCCTCTGAGGATGAGGAGCCTGGAACTTCCTGTAAGAAGCCCAGAACTGATTGGGCAGACGCCGGTGAATATTGTTTAAGTCCGGTGAGTCAACATAGTTACCCTCAGAATGTCTTCTCTCCTGACGCCAGTGCTTTTTTAGGCATTCCCACAGATTTAAACAGATTCGGGGAGTTGCAGTTCCAGATGGAAGACGAAAACGGCTGAAGTAGAAGTGGCCTGTTTCTCGTCATGTATATAACACCATCCAGCTGGTTGGGGCATTGCGTCCCTGAATGTCAGGCAAATTAGATCCAAATCCAGGAGGGCAACCATCCTAGACTATATTAAACCGATGAATGCTGATATCCTTTGTCTTCATGAATGTGGGATTGTGGACTCTCCAAGTGATAAGGACTGGCCTTACGGACAGCATGTATTGTCCGGCTCATGTGTTAATAGGAATGATGTTGTAGGGATATTAATGGGTAACAGGGAGATTAGTTTATATAGCTACACGGTGGTAGAGGTGGGTAGATGTATAATTGCACATGTTAGCTATAGGGGGTGGCGGGCTAGAATTATTAATGTGTACTGTCCATCAAGACAGGACAGAAAAAAAGGAGCAGCTGGCTCTTTGGGAAAAATTAAGTTTGTTTCTTCCGGGCAAAATGCCTACAGTTTTAGTTGGAGACTTTAATTTTATCACAGAAGGGAATTGTGACACAACTGGTAAAAAGTTATCCAATCTTATTTCTGACTTTTCCCTTCTAGATGCTGCTGCTCTGAAATTTTGCATCCCACCACCGCCAACATACCATACTGATAGGGATGGTATTGCATCCAGGATAGATAAAATGTTGTTTTCCAAAAATATGTTGTGTATGAATTTTTTAACAAAATGCTGTACCTTTTTCTGATTATGAGTGTTTGAGAGGTGTGTTTAGTGCGATTGATGACCGTGTGTATGGGGGTGGGGTTTGGAAGCTGAATGTAAGATTGTTAGATGATGAGGATGTGATGAATGAATTAAAAATTAAGTATAAAGAGTGGAGAGTATGTTGGAGGGTTGGAGGGATTTTGCGTGTGTGCTGGAATGGTGGGACTGGGTAAACGTGTGTTGCAAAAAAATTCTTCAAAAAATGGGGCTATAAAAAAGCTGCTATTTATTGGAGTAGATTTAATTATGTAAATAGGTGTTTAGACTGGTTATGAAAGTGTGGAGAAAGTGGGATGGATGTGTCTGATCTGCTGGCTGAGACAAAGAGTGAATTAAAGCATGGTATGGATAAAAAAGGGAAGGAAATCATCTATTGCACCAAAATAAAACATTTAGAGAAAGATGAAAAGTGCACGCGGTTCTTTTTTAGGAAAATGTATGGGAGAAATGTTGATATGAATAAAATCCTGGATAGGAATGGTTTGTGTGTGTCAGGTGAGAAAGTGATAAAGGAGGTGAATAGGTTATATAGCAAATTATATGTTTCAGAAGTGCTGAATGGGTTAGAGCAGTGGTCCCCAACTTTTTTTGCACCAGGGACCGCCTTCAAGCAAGACCATTCTTCAATGGCCGGCAGGGCGGGGGTGGAGGTGGGCAAGGGCGGGGCTTTGGTCATATGGGGCAGGGCTATGGACGGAGTTGTAGTATGTATAGCAAGATGGTCCTACACATATAATCCCCCCATGTATAGTATGATGGCCCCACAAAGTACTGATTGATATATATATATATATATATATATATATACACACTGTATATACTCGAGTATAAGCCGACCTGAGTATAAGCTGAGGCACCTAATTTTGCCACGGAAAACTGGGTAAGCTTATTGACTCGAGTATAAGCCGGGTATACATTGTCCCCTGATTCCTATCCCAGTATGTGTGGTTCCCCCTTCCTGTCCAGCTCTGTGTGGCTCCCCCTGCTGTATGCAAGGCTCCCCTGTCCCATCCTGTATGCATGGCTCCGCTCCCACTCTCCCATCCTTGTATTCATGGCTCTGCTCCCACCCTCCCATCCTTGTATGCATGGCTCCGCTCCCACCCTCCCATCCTTGTATGCATTGCTCCGCTCTCACCCTCCCATCCTTGTATACATGGCTCCCCTGTCCCATCCTGTATGCATGGCTCCACTCCCCCCTTCCCATCCTTGTGTGCATGGCTCCGCTCCCACCCTCCCATCCTTGTATGCATGGCTCGCTCCCACCCTCCCATCCTTGTATTCATGGCTCTGCTCCCCCCTCCCATCCTTGTATGCATGGCTGTGCTCTCACCCTCCTATCCTTGTATGCATGGCTCCGCTCCCACCCTCCCATCCTGTATGCATAGCTCCGCTTCCACCCTCCCATCCTTGTATGCATGGCTCCGCTCCCACCTCCCATCCTTGTATGCATGGCTCCGCTCTCACCCTCCCATCCTTGTATTCATGGCTCCACTACCACCCTCCCATCCTTGTATACATAGCTCCCCTGTCCCATCCTGTATGCATGGCTCCACTCTCACCCTCCCATCCTTGTATTCATAGCTCGGCTCCCACCCTCCCATCCTTGTATACATGGCTCCCCTGTCCCATCCTGTATGCATGGCTCTGCTCCACCCTCTTATCCTTGTATACATGGCTCCCCTGTCCCATCCTGTATGCATGGCTCTGCTCCCACC
Organism: Oophaga sylvatica; assembly: GCA_033576555.1. NCBI lineage: Eukaryota > Metazoa > Chordata > Amphibia > Anura > Dendrobatidae > Oophaga > Oophaga sylvatica. Next base: position 614,259,996 of record JARQOD010000001.1, read on the forward strand.
TTCCCATCCTTGTATACATGGCTCCCCTGTCCCATCCTGTATGCATGGCTCTGCTCCCACCTTCCCATCCTTGTATACATGGCTCCACTCCCACCCTCCCATCCTTTTATGCATGGCCCGCTCCCACTCTCCCATCCTTGTATACATGGCTCTGCTCCCACCCACCCATCCTGTATACATGGCTTTGCTCCCACCTTCCCATCCTTGTATTCATGGTTCTGCTCCCACCCTCCCATCCTGCATACATGGCTCCGCTGCCACCCTCCGATCCTTGTATGAATGGCTCCGCTCCCACCCTCCCATCCTGTATACATGGCTCCGCTCCCACCCTCCCATGCTTGTATGCATGGCTGGGCTCCCCCGTCCTCCCCATCATACTTACCCTCGCACCGTCGCTGCATGTCCCTGCATCTCTATCCTGGCGCGGCATCTTCTTCCTGTGCAGATCGGTCACGAATATGGACGCCTATGGGAGTGGAGTTGCGTCCATATTCATGACCTTAATGAATGGTACTACGTGACCACTCAGCACAGGATGAAGCTGTCGCGCCGGGACAGGGGTGCAGGAATGGTGGCTGCAGCTGTTACTACAGTGCTACAGCCACCGGCTCCCCGTGTGTCCAGCATTCTGAGCCCTGGCTCCGCGGACCGGCAACAGAACTGCAACGGCCTAGTCCTGGTCTGCAGACCGGTGGTTGGGGACCCCTGGGTTAGAGAACAAGTTGAGTAGTGGAGAATGTGATATTTTGAATGAGGATGTGATTATGGATGAAGTAGAAAACGTGATGAAGAGTGCTAAAAAGAATAAGACACCAGGTAAAGACGGATTGCCGGTAGAATTTTATGTGAAAGCATGGGATTTTCATGGTGCTGATTTGACTGAGATATGTAACTATATGTGGGAGAGTGGTAAGTTGTGAGAATCAATGAAAGAGGGGTGATTGTATATAAGGAAGGTGAGAGAAAGTGTTTAGAGAATTGGAGACCTATAATGTTGCTGAATGCAGATTACAAAATCTATAGCAAATTGTTGTCGAATCGTATGCATGAGGTGATTGGTAGTATTGTGGATGAGGATCAAGTGTGTGCTGTGCCTGGAAGGAGTATGAGTGATAACTTATTGTTATTAACCCATTCACCCCCAAGGATGGTTTGCACATTAATGACCAGGCCAATTTTTACAATTCTGACCACTGTCTCTTTATGAGGTTATAACTCTGGAACGCTTCAACGGATCTTCGCTATTCTGAGAATGTTTTCTCGTGACATATTGAACTTCACATTAGTGGTAAAATTTCTTCGATATAACTTGCGTTTATTTTTGAAAAAACCGCAAATATGGTGAAAATTTTGAAAATTTTGCTATTTTCAAACTTTGAATTTTTATTCCCTTAAAACAGAGAAATATATCACACAAAATAGTTAAGAAATAACATTCCCCACATGTCTACTTTACATCAGCACAATTTTGGAACCCAAATTTTTTTTTGTTAGGAAATTATAAGGGTTAAAAGTTGACCAGCGATTTCTAATTTTTACAACAAAATTTACAAAGCCATTTTTTTAGGGACCACCTCACATTTGAAGTCACTTTGAGGGTCTATATGGCAGAAAATACCCAAAAGTGACACCATTCTAAAAACTGCACCCCTCAAGGTACTCAAAACCACATTCAAGAAGTTTATTAACCCTTCAGGTGCTTCACAGGAGCTGAAGCAACGTGGAAGGAAAAAATGAACATTTAACTTTTTAGTCACAAAATGATCTTTTACAAACTTTTTTTTATTTTCACAAGGGTAAAAGGAGAAAATGGACAGATAAAGTTGTTGTGCAATTTCTCCTGAGTACGCCAATACCCCATATATGGGGGAAAACCACTGTTTGGGCACACGGCAGAGCTCGTAAGGGAAGGAGCGCCGTTTGACTTTTCAAACCAAAATTGGCTGGAATTGAGATTGGACGCCATGTTGCGTTTGGAGAGCCCCTGATGCGCCTAACCAGTGGAAACCCCCAACAAGTGACCCCATTTTGGAAACTATACCCCCTATGGAACTTATCTAGATCTGTTGTGAGCACTTTGAACCCCCACATGTTTCACAAAAGTTTATAATGCATGGGTGTGAAAAAAAAAACAATTTTCCACAAAAATGATTTTTTAGTCCCAAATTTTAGATTTTTCCCAAGGAAATTGGACCGCAAAAGTTGTTGTCCAATTTGTCCTGAGTACGCTGATACCCCATATGTGGGGGGGAAACTGGGTGCACGGCAGGGCTTGGAAAGGAAGTAATAACGTTTTGGATTGCAGACGATGATGGGGGTCATGTTCCGTATGCAGTGCCCCAAATGTGCCTAAACAGTGGAAACCCCCCACAAGTGACCCCTATTTGGAAACTAGACCCCCTAAGGAACTTATCTAAATCTGTGGTGAGCACTTTGAACCCCCAAGTGCTTCACACAAGTTTATAATGCCCGGACATGAAAATAAAAAATCCCATTTTTTTCCCACAAAAATTATATTTTAGTCACCAATTTTTTATTTTCCCAAGGGTAACAGGAGAAATTGGACCACAAAAGTTGTTGTCCAATTTGTCCTGAGTACGTTGATACCCCATATGTGGGGGGAACCACTATTTGGGCGCACGGCAGAGCTTGGAATGGAAGGAGCACCATTTGACTTTTTCCAACCAAAATTGTCTGGAATTGAGATTGGACGCCATGTTGCATTTGGAGAGCCCCTGATGTGCCTACACAGTGGAAACCCCCCACAAGTGACCCCATTTTGGAAACTAGACCCCCTAAGGAACTTATCTAGATCTGTGGTGAGCAATTTGAACCCCCAAGTGCTTCACACAAGTTTATAACGTAGAGCCGTAAAATTAAAAAATCATTTTTTCCACAAAAATGATCTTTTCACCCCAATTTTATTTTCCCAAGGGTAACAAGACCCCAAAAGTTGTTGTGCAATTTGTCCTGAGTATGCTGATACCCCATATGTAGGGGTAAACCACTGTTTCGGTGCATGGCAGAGTTTGGAAGGGAATGAGCGCCGTTTGACTTTTTCAACGCAGAATTGGCTGGACACCATGTCGTGTTTGGAGAGCTCCTGGTGCCTAAACAGTGGAAACCCCCCACAAATGACACCATTTTGGAAACTAGACCCCTCAAGGAACTTATCTAGCTGTGTGGTGAGAACTTTGAACCCCCAGGTGTTTCACTAAAGTTTATAACGCCCGAGCATGAAAATAAAAAAATCATATTTTTTCCACAAACATGATCTTTTAGTCCCCAACTTTTTATTTTTCCAAGGGTAATAGGAGAAATTGGACGACAAAAGTTGTTATCCAATTTGCCCTGAGTACGCTAATACCCCATATGTGGGATAAAACTACTGTATGGGCACACGTCGGGGCTCGGAAGGGAAGTAGTGACGTTTTGGACTGCAGACTTTGATGGAATGGTCTGCGGGCGTCATGTCGCGTTTGGAGAGCCCCTTATGTGCCTAAACAGTGGAAACCCCCACAAGTGACCCCATTTTGGAAAATAGACCCCCCAAGGAACTTATCTAGATGTGTGATGAGCACTTTGAACCCCGAAGTGCTTCACAGAAGTTTATAACGTACAGCCGTAAAAATAAAAAATTCTTTTTTTTTTTTACAAAAAAGATTTTTTCGCCCCCAATGTTTTATTTTCACAAGAGTAAAAGGAGAAATTGGACCCCAAAAGTTGTCCAATTTTCCCTGAGTACGCTGATACCCCATATGTGGGAGAAAACTACTGTATGGGCACACGTCGGGGCTCGGAAGGGAAGTAGTGACATTTTGGATTGCAGACTTTGATGGAATGGTCTGCGGGCGTCATGTCGCATTTGGAGAGCCCCTGATGTGCCTAAACAGTGGAAAACACCCACAAGTGACCCCATTTTGGAAAATAGACCCCAAAAGGAACTTATCTAGATGTGTGGTGAGCGCTATGAAGCCCCAAGTGCTTCACCGAAGTTTATAACGTACAGTTGTAAAAACAAAAAAATCATTTTTTTTTTTTTACAAAAATGATATTTTCGCCCCCAATTTTTTATTTTCCCAAGGGTAACAGAAGAAATTGGACCCCAAGAGTTAATGTGCAATTTGTCCTGAGTACGCTGATACCCCATATGTGGGGGTAAACTACTGTTTGGGCGCATGGCAGAGCTCAGAAGTGAAGGAGCACCGTTTGACTTTTTCAACGCAGAATTGGCTGGAATTGAAATCAGACGCCATGTCACATTTGGAGAGCCCCTGATGTGCCTAAACAGTGGAAACCCCCCAATTCTAACTCCAACCCTAACCCCAACACACCCCTAACCCTAGCACACCCCTAACCCTAATCCCAACCCTAACCTTAGCCGCAACCCTAACCCTAAGGCCCCGTGCACACGTGGATTTACTTGCGGATTTTTCCGTGTGGATTTTGCTAAAACCGCAGGTAAAACGACCTGCGTTTTACCTGCGGTTTTAGCGCGGATTTACTGCGGTTTTGCCGTGTTTTTTTGCGGATCTGCCTGCGGTTTTACACCTATATTGGAATAGGTGTAAAACCGCTGCGGAATCCGCACAAAGAATTGACATGCTGCGGTTTTAAAACCGCACCAAATCCGCGCGGAAAATTGCGCATCATGTGCACAGCTGTTTTTTTCCCTTCACTAACATTGTACTGTACATGTCACCCGGCTCTGCTGCGAATCCGCAGCGCCAAAACCACTGCGGATCTGCAGCACAATCCGCAACGTGTGCACAGGGCCTAACCCTAATGGGAAAATGGAAATAAATACATTTTTTTAATTTTATTATTTTTCCCTAACTAAGGGGATGATAAAGGGGGGTTTGATTTACTATTTATAGCGGGTTTTTATGATTGGCAGCTGTCACGCTAAAAGACGCTTTTTATTCCAAAAACTAGTTTTTGCATCACCACATTTTGAGAGCTATAATTTTTGCATATTTTGGCCCACAGAGTCATGTGAGGTCTTATTTTTTGCGGTACGAGTTGCCGTTTTTATTGGTACCATTTTTGAGCATGTGACATTTTTTGATCGCTTTTTATTTTAATTTTTGGGAGGTTAGAATGAACAAAAATCAGCAATTCATGAATTTCTTTCCAATGTGCAAATGCAGAGTCTGCAGCAGGTGCTGTAATGTATGCAAAAGTTTACATTCAAATGCACAGAGCGATTTAGAATATATAGCAAAGTAAACTGCTAGTGGGAGACCATACCTGATAGTGGCCTGGGCACCCCTGACGCGCGTTTCGCGTTAGCTTGTTCACAAGGGAATGCTCTGTGCATTTGAATGCAAACTTTTGCATACATTACAGCACCTGCTGCAGACTCTGCATTTGCACATTGGTACTATAACGCTAGCACTATTAGTGGGGGAGCAAGTTTATGATGATTTTTTCCGATTGTTTTATGCACATATGTATATTTGCTTGAGGGATGTCTCTAGCTATACTCATATTATTGGATATGGTGAATTTTGTCTGGTATTTTTTTACTTCTAATTAGCTTATGTAGCTTTTGAATATGAAACATAGACATATGTGTTATTAAAATACCTTTATCTTGCTTGTACCTGTTTTGGGCCATTTTCTGCATATTTTTGTCCCCATTTTTCGGATTTTTATATCCGCATAGAAAAATATTTAGACTTGAGAGTCCTCAGTGGTTGATACCTTTTAATGGCTAACTGAAAAGATGGTAACAAATTGCAAGCTTTCGAGACTACTCCGGTCTCTTCATCAGGCAAAGACTAAAACAAAAACTGAAGAATCACATATATATATATATATATAATAACACAAGAGGACACAGGAATAGTGCAATAGGTAAGACAAGTGACGTGAAGCAGAACTGTCATTATGGCAGAGGAATGAACATAAATATTGGAACAGATCATAGATAAGGAGAGAGTTTTATTACCCTCTGATTGGGGTCTGGTGTTGTGTTTTGATGCCCCTAGAAGGTCAGAGACGCATATGTATTTTAAATATTTTGAATAAAATTTGTACTTTTATGGTGATCAAGCTTCCCATGTTTCTTTTTGGATTTGTTGATGTTTGGAAGTACTACATAACCTAGGCAATATATTTATTGTGAGTTAAAATATTAGTATTGTTGTTTCTAAATGATTATGAACTTGTTTTCTTAGCATTATTTGAGGTCAGCAAGCACTGCATTTTTTTGTTATTTTGACCATTTCTCATTTTCTGAAAATAAATACAAAATTTATTGCTCGGAAATTCGGATACATGTTGTCAGTGGTTTATAGAATAAAAGAGCAATTTACATTTTACTCCAAAATATACCTATAAAGAGAAAAATCAGACAAACTGAACATTTTGCAGTGGTCTCTTAATTTTTGCCAGAGCAGTATACGGTGCATGTCAGGAAGGGGAAGGTCACAACTGGCTCTGTCAGTTGGGGGTAAAAGAGAACGTATGATTAATCTGGGGCTGATTTTTTAGTTAATAAAGGAGTGGGCAGCCCTAAACTGGTTATTTTTCTTTACAAATTTTCTTAATTTCTCATCTAAAATGAACCAAACTTTTAACAAAAGTTAGACCTGAACTTCCAGGTTGTTGGAGCAGTCTACAGAGCAGGATTTCATAAGACTAAGATCTTGTGACATCTAAAGGGTATGCCACACTAAACAGCGTCGCTAACGAGATCGCTAAAAAACGTCACTATTTAGCGATCTCGTTAGTGACGTTGTTCTGTGTGGCATGTAGCAACGACGTGGCCCTGCTGAGATCCTGCTGTGATCTCGTTCGTCGCTGACATCGTTCCGGACCCTATTTTTATCGTCGGCGTCCCGCTGGTAAGTATATATCGCTGAGTGTGGCACCTTTTCTTAGCGATTTAGCGGTACTTTTGTACCGCTAAAGTCGTTAAGGAGATCGCTAACCGCGATAGCGTCCTTAACGACATCGCTAAATTAAGCCGCTACTAGCGATATTGAAACTATCCCGCTAGCGATCGCATTAGTATGCGTCGTTATCGTGATCGCTAGCGGGATAGTTTAGTGTGGCAGTACCTTAACTCTGCACTTGCTATTGCAGAGCCAAAAGTAACTGCTGTAATGATGTTACCATTCGGTAATACCTCAGTAAAGTACTCAGCAGAGCTGTGTTAGTGTAAAGAGTGAAATTTTGATCATTAACAGTGAGAGCAGCGGCAGAGGGTTGTTACATCTTGTTCTACATGCCAGGATTCTACAACTTAGAAGCTAAGACCTGACATTTGCTATAAAGTAGAGCACCTTTGGAGGAGATTCGAGTTATGTCTGAGCACTTTTTTTTAATATTGAAGCATCTACGCAAAACACGCGTCAGGGGGGCAGCGGGGAGACACTTGGACATTGCCATATACTATGGGTGAGCATGACTAACTTTGTGGTAGATATGTGTTGGGTGATTCATGTACTCTTCATTTATGTATGATTTATCACCGTTTGTCTCCTTTCCCTTTATAATTTATTTGTGCTCAACTTTCTCACAAGTTATGTTCTGACTTCCCCCGGGCCACTTGTAAGTCCTTGTACTCTCCCCTGCTGCACCAGCATGTCTCCATACTTTCTCCCCTCTTTGGTGTCAGTATCTGGATTTAATTTTAATTATGTAATTATGCTAAATAAACTTGTTGGATTTTATTTTCCATTTGGTGGTTTTATGTACTCCATCTTTTTGTTGTGTTTCATATTTATGGGAGTATTCCATCTATTGATTTGAATTTTGCATTTATGCATTCACTGTGGGAGCGAGGCCTCAGCCTCCCTCAGCCTTGGAACTTTAGATTGCTTATTTTGACTTTTGCTTCAAGTGCCACCTTGAGGCTGACATTATTGTTGCTTTAAAATAAAAGTGTCTCCTCTCCAGCAGACTATAGGTCGCCTGCTGGAGCACGCTTCCTCAATTTAGTGTAGTGTCAGTTGAAGGTAAAGTCTGTCTCAGACCTGTCTTAGATTTGTTACTTTGTTTTTCAGATGGATGTCTCAGGGTGACAGAATGTGTTTGTGCACTCTATTTCACTCGGAGGAGAGTACAGGGTGTAATTGTTCAGTTGGTATTCTCTTGTGTTGGTGTGGCCAGACTAAGGTACCTTGAAACAGTCGGTGCAGGTACTGGAGCGGAGGTCCTTAAGACAACTAACTCTTGCCGCCGCCCCACATAGCCTCTTGCATAGAGCCAAAGATAAAGGGATTCAAAGCTTCAGGACAGGTAAGTAGAGTCCTGTCATAAGCCCGTATCCTCCTTCACCGTCTGGTTTCCTTTCCTTTTCTCTATGGTCTTAGGTTTGGGTTACAAGAAATTGTGCAGAGGGCAAGTGCTGCGGCTGTTGGTCCTACTCTGCCAACTGGTCCGTCGGCCTTACGGGCCAGGGATAGCTGTTGGTAGGCGGGAGTGCAGAATTGCAGTGCAAAATCTGGGTTGTGGTAGTTGGCGGGGTGCGGTGCGAGTGTGTCATGGCCAACAGATTGGCTGGAAACATCCAGCCCAGTAATAGGCCGGGAGGTTGCAACAAGAGTGGCTAGGTTTCCAGCCTATCAGCAGCAGTGTCTCAGCACACCGGTGTCACGGGTGTGTCAGTCATTCTGGATCCGGCTATAGAAGGTCACTGCGCCTGGCTCTGCAGGCATATTCTGGATCTTGCATCTCTGCTGTGGAGTGATATCCTTCTCCCTCTAGGACCTAGGGGTGATCTCCACAGTCTGCTGCCGATTAACAAACCCTTGCTAGATGTTTAAATACTTTTAGCCGTTTCAGCAAGGCGCCAGTGATAGCTCTAATTGCCTCTGTCTGTTGGAAGTGCTAGAGGTCGACTAGTTTCTTCTTGAAGCCTCTTGGAGGATTGCTAGGGTGAGCTCTCGTGTCATTTCAAGCTAAGTGTATTCCCTCATTTGTCTTCCAATTTGTGGGGGCTGACTAGTGCTCACCACGTCCTCTCACTATCCAGGGCCTATCGGTAGGGGCAGTCAGGGATTTGGTTCCTACTCAGTGATAGGTGCAGAAACTAGGGATCAAAGGGCAGACAGGGTGTTGTTAGATCTGCCTAGGGGTCTCCACTTCCCCTTTCCTAGTGTTTGGGCTCCCCCACCCTCTTCCTGTTGCAGTGCACCTAGCTTCTCCCTCACACAACAAGACTAAAAGGTTCCCACCCCTTCCTCTTCCTGGCTTCAGCAACTCAGTATAAAATGGGGTAGGGCAAACAAGATCCTCGGCGTCTTCATCTTCCAGGGATAGCAAGCTCACAGGGGTCACAGATTTCTGCAACGTGGATATGGTAGGCTGTTGGCTACTGGGGCTGATTCTAGGCACTGTAACAGTTTTTGTGTCACTGTTTAATGTAATCGTATATTTTTTCTTTCTGCCTTTTTCTATCACTCAATGTTTGAGTCTAGAGAGGAGCATACATGCCCCTTAGCGCCGTCTGCACCTGTCATCTATTATGCTTGTGAAACATGTAGTAGTACATTGCCCACCAGTCTATTGTACCTGTACCCCTTCTGCTTCCTTGCAGGTAGCCGCACAGGGGACAACTATGACAGCTGAGGAGAATATGGGTCCTTATGCCTGGGCTCATGATTTAATTCAGTCTGTAGACGAACTAAAAAGGGTGTCAAGGACGCTGGTTACAGTTGTGGAATGATTTCTGTTTACTACTGCAGCCAGATCCTCCCGTACCAATATGGCTAGTCTTGAAATCAGTCCAGATGGCCACTGAATACCTCATCCCGGTCACCTTCACAGGGGAGGTGCCCAGATTTCTTTTCACTTTCAAGGGGATTCACACCCCTCAGTATTCAGAGTCAAGCTCCAGTTCGGAGCCTGTCCTGGCTCCATATCAGTTGGGAAAAACTAAGGTGAAATTGTCAATAGTTTGGTGTCGGCTGTGGATGCCTCTCTGGAAGGGACAGCTGCACCACCCCATCCAGTTACCAAGACAATTTTCTTTAGGAGGGGTAAGAACGTGGATAGATCCTTTTCTAACCATGTGGAGTTTACAGAAATGTTACAGAAAGCATTGGAACACCCAAAAGCTTTCAGTAGCGCAGTCGTATGGAGGTGTTATATCCCTTCCCAGCAGAGCTTAAGGCTGCTTGGTCTATTCCATTGATGGCAGATACTCTGGTATCTTGCTTATCTAAAGTGACCACTCTGCTCTAGCCGAGATTGCAGCAATTTAGGATCCCCCACGCAGGTTTATACAGTCTGGCAAGGTCTGCTTTTGAGGCAGCAGGCTTTGCCCTTTGCCCAGCCTTTTCTGCCACTTGGGTTTCCAAGGCAGTAATGGCATGAGCTAGGCATTTGCATCAAAGTTTGCTAGCTGGTTCCCAGGATCTGGGATTAGCCAAAATTGCTCATCAGATTGCACAGGCAAAGAAATATCTCTGTTCAGCATCCTTGGATGCAGCGGAGTGCTCTGTCCAGGCAGCAGGTAATTGCGTCACAATTCACCGCATGCTGCGGCTCAAGTTATGGAGGGCGAACTTAGATTAAATGAAATCTTTGATGGGTCTACTATTCCAGGGGTCGTGCTTATTTGGGACTAGGTTAGACAAGATAATTTCCGTAGCAACAGGCGGTAGAAGCACCCTGCTTCTTCAGTCTAGGGTCAGCTGTCCCTTCGCCAGTTTCCACCACCGGATGAGTCAGGTTACAGGTGAGACTGAAGGTGTCTGAGGAGCATTAGCTTTAGAGCAACACCCACCAACCACTCCTCTGGATCAAGGGACAGACCCTCCAGGTCCAGAGACAGGACGAGAGTCGATGCTTGAAGGGCGGCCCCCACGCGGGGTTTCTTCCCAGGTGGATGGCGGCCTCCTCCTTTTTCAAGGGGCAGTCAGCGATCTTTGGGTCAGGGAGGTCAAATCTTCGGGTTTCAGGTAGAGTTCACCGCTCTACCTCAGGATCGTTTCTTTTACTCTTGCCCTCCTGGATTTCCCAGCATGACAGCAAACTTCAATTAGGCTATAGCCTCCCTGCTTCAGGCAGGAGTGATTGTAAGCTTTCCCACTTCAGAACACTTCAAAGGGTTTTACTGAAGCTTATTCATTATCCCCAAAAATAGACAGCTCAGTGTGGCCTATTTTAGATTTAAAGCACCTGAACAGATAGTTTCGGCTTCGTCACTTCAAGATGGAGTCACTCTGATGAGTGGTCGCATCCATGGAACCTGGAGAATTTCTTTCTTCAATAGATATTCTAGATGCTTATTTGCATGTGCCCATTTTTCTAGCCCATCAACTATTTCTTCACTTTGCAGTCAATCAGGATCACGACCAATTCAGGACTCTCCCATTCGCAATGGCCACAGCGCCCAGGGTACTTACAAATATTCTGGCCCGGGTTATGGCATTACTATGATCCAAGGGAATAATTGTTTTACCCTATATGGATGATATTCTTGTCAAAGCGCCATCCTTTGCGCAGAATCTAGACAGCCTATGAATCGTTCTTCAGACTTTGGAGTGATTCGGTAGGATTGCCAACAGGACAAAGTCTGCTCTAGTTCCAACACAGCGGCTACGGTTTCTAGGAATGGTATTCAACACCATTCAGTCATCAGTATTTCTTCAGGAGGAGAAGAGATTATCTCTAAAGTCTTCCAACACAACTTTAAAACGACTGGGCAGGCATTCCCTTTGATTTTGCATGAGGATCCTGGGACAGATGGTGGCAATGTTTGAGAATTATGATCAAGGCCTCTACAGTTGTTCCAGATTTGACTCAGAAGGCCTGGTATTCAGACCGCCCGCAACTTCTGTCCCAAGGTTCTTTCTTCCATCTGAACTTATGGGAATTACTACTATCATCGTGTGCCTGGTCTCACTGATCACAGAGTAAGCAGGTAACACTGATAGTAGTCATCAGTAGCTTTTCTGCTATCAACAGGGGCTGGAGGCCAAGAAGATAAACTTCAATTACTTTGTGGGATCATTTCATTAATAAATTGGTGAACAAGGGCTATGGTGGGGGAAGCCTTTATTCAAATAAAGTTTTTTTTTTTGTGTGGCTTTACTTCTACTTCTGGGTTAGTAATGGGGGTGTCTCAGACACCTCTCCATTACTAACCCCTAGACTTGGTGTCAGCCAGCTGCTATCAACCCCCCCAAAAAAATTTACCCCAATTGCCACTGCACCAGGGCAATCAGAATGAGCAGACGCTAGGTGCCAGAATTGTCTGTGAGTTGATATTTGTAGGTTGGAAATGGCTCAATAACCATGGACATTCCCAGCCTATTAAGCCCAAATCGGTCTCTTAGCTGTTGATTAAAAATAGGGGGGACCATTGCAGTTTTTTTTCCATTTATTTCTTAGTATTTTTCATTTATTAGTAAGAAATAAATGAAAAAACAAACAAACAACGGCATAGGGTTCCCACTATTTTTAATAACCAGCTAAGGGAAAGCACACAGCTTATATTATGGGGTTATTATGCCCATGGTTATTGGGCCATTCCCAACCAGCAAATATCAGCCTGCAGCTATTCCAGAAGTGGCGTGTCAAATGTGATGTGCCGATTCTGGTGCTTAAGCTCGGCCCGTCCATACAGCATGAAGTCAATCGGGGTAATATTTTTTTTTTTTTTGAGGAGGGGAGTTGATGTCAGCATCTGGCTGACACCAAGTCCAAGGGTTAGTAATGGAAAGATGGCAGACAGTCCCATTGCTAACACAGTAGTAAAAAGAAATACACATACAGAAAAGTCTTTTATTTGTTAAAGTAACACTCCCTGACATACCCTTTCACCAATTTATCAAAGATAAGACTCCCAAGGCTGGCTGCCGTAGTCCACATCAAGGTCCCACGACAAGCCCTGCCCAAAACTCTAGCATATGGAACCCCGTTCAGAGAACGGAGCTTCATAGACACTAACTGCATCAGACACTGTTGAATCTTGCAGCGGTCCACAATAGCAAGGCAATGTCTGTGACCAGCGGTCAGAGCTGTGTTACAGCATAGGAGACAGCAGTTTTGACAGGCGGTAACCTTACTGGCAGTCACAGCGGCTAGTTCCCACGCTGTGACCTGAAGTGACTTCAGTAAGGTTACCGCTGGTCAGAGCCATTGTGTGATAGCGTGGAAAACAGCGAATCTGACAAGCTATAACCTTACTGACATCACCGCCGGTCACAGCCACTGTAACCCATTTTACTCACGTGGTGCGCTGGCCAATCCCAGCAATGCCAACACTTTGGGTCGGAAGTACCCAGAGTCTGAACACTCGTTAATTGGCTGCACTCCAGCATTTCATCAAGCTTTATATAGATGAAAAACCCAATCAGCTTTTCCCTTAGCATTTCTGGGGGACCTTGCAGAAGCTGTTTACTTCCAAGCTTTACCCACTTCATGACCTGAGACATATGCATACGCCATGGAAGGGAAGGAGTTCCCCACCTTGGACGTAAGGATATGTTCTGGTGATTTTGCAGGTGCAGGCTCTGAGATCACCACCGGATGTTCAGCTAACATGATAGCTGACACCTGGATCTCACAGCCAGGAGCAGTGCCCTCGGCACCCCTGGCTGTTTAATTCTTTAAATGCTGCAATTGATATGAATTGCAGCATTTAGAAGGCAGAGTGTGGGCTCGCGTCATCGGGAGGAAAGATCGTTGCCATGGTGACCCATGACGACATACGGGTCACCAGGCTATGGGAAGCCTGTTAGACCATGCTCAGACCATGGTCTAAGAGGCTGGTGTCAGTTATAAAGCATTGAAATAGCAGCGATCAGAGCCTTGAAAGTGAAAGTCCCATAGAGGGAGTATATATATGTCTGGCATGGGCTGGAGAATCATATCATCAAAGGATCCAGGGACAGCGAGTCCAACGTGGTTTGTTTCTCTATAATAACCTGTAACCAGCATACAGGTGCTTCTCACAAAATTAGATTATCAAAAAGTTAATTTCAGGTCTTCAATACAAAAAAGTGAAACTCATTATATATATTACAATGATCTATTTCAAGCATTTATTTCTGTAAATGTTGATGATTATGGCTTACAGCCAATGAAAACCCAGAAGTCATTATCTCAGTAAATTAGAATAATTAACAAAAAAGATCTGCAAAGGCATCCTAAGTGTTTAAAAAGGTCCCTTAGTCTGTTTCAGCATGCTCCACAATCATGGGGAAGACTGCTGTCTTGACAGATATCCAGAAGGCAGTCATTGACACACTCCACAAGGAGGGTAAGCCACAAAAGGTCATTGCTAAAGAAGCTGGCTGTTCAGAGTGCTGTATCCAAGCATATTAATGGAAAGTTGAGTGGAAGGAAAAAATGTAGTAGAAAAAGGTGCACAAGTACCGGGATAAATGCAGCCTTGAAAAGATTGTTTAGAAAATGCTATTCAAAAATTTGGGTGAGATTCACAAGGAGTGGACTGCTGCTAGAGTCATTGCTTCAAGAGCCACCACACACAGACGTATCCAGGACATGGGCTAAATGTGTTGCAATGCTTGTGTCAAGACATTGACCAATAGACAACACCAGAAGCGTCTTACCTGGGCCAAGGAAAAAGAACTGGACTGTCGCTCTAAGGCCCAAGATGTTGTTTCCAGATGAAAGTAAATTTTGCATTTCATTTGAAAATCAAGGTACCAGAGTCTGGAGGAAGAGTGGAGAGCCTTATCATCTGTTGGTGTTGGTCCACTGTGTTTTATCAAGACCAAAGTTAGCGCAGCCATCTACCAGGAAATTTTAGAGCACTTCATGCTTTTCTCTGCCGACAAGCTTTTTGGAGATGGAAATGTCATTCTTCAGCAGGACTTGGCACCTGTCCACACTGCCAAAAGCACCAATACCTGGTTTAAAAAATGGTAATTAGACCTACCGGTAATTATATTTTCAGCAATCCATCCTGACAGCACCATGGAGGACGCCCTTTTTATCCTCATTGAGACAGGAACCACGAGCGGTTAAAAGGACCCTCCCCTTACCACCCTTTAGTGATTTTCCAAAGTACCACATCTGGATGGATGCAAAAAAAAGCAATTCTTACATGTTAATGTTACATCACATTAGTATGAAAAAACCTTGCAGTAGGGAGGGAATTAGTAGTGCTGTCAGGATGGATTCCTGGAAATATAATTACCGGTAGGTCTAATTACTGTTTTCCAGTTCACCACCTGACAGCACCATGGAGAAATACCAAAGGATGGTAAATTAGGGCGGGACTACTGCATGTAAAACTTTCCTGCCAAAAGCTAACTGCCCTGACACAACGTCTAGTTTGTAATGTTTAGCGAAGGTACTAAGACTAGACCAGGTTGCGGCTCTGCAAATTTGTTCTGCTGAGGCCCCCCCTTTCTGCCCATGACGCGGCCATAGCTCGAGTGGAATGGGTCCTGAAAATATCTGGGGGAGCTTTCTCATGCATTTTATAGGTTAGAGTTATCATAGTTTTTATCCACCTAGCAATTGTAGCCTTCGTCGCTTTTTTACCCGTTTGGCCCACCATGCTGTATAAACAAATTTTTGTCCTGTCTCCAACCCTCTGTTGCTTTCAAATATTTAAGCACTTTTTCCCTAACATCAAGATTATGATAAGTTCCCTCTTTCGGATTTCTAGGGTGCTGGCAGAACGAGGGGAGGACCACCTCCTTATTTATGTTTGGAGTCGAAACCACCTTAGGGAGAAAAGCTGGATCAAGCATAAGAACTAATCTGTCTTCAAAAACCTGTAGGTACGGATCCTGAATTGACAGGGCCTGCATCTCCCCAGCCTCTTCGCAGATGTAATAGCCATGAGAAATGCTGTTTTGAAGGATAGTTTGGCTATATTTATTTCTGATAGGAGATATGGTGGCTTACAAAGAACGTTAAAGACCAGGTTAAGGTCCCATGGGGGGATGAATTCCACATGAGGGGTCTCAATCTCTGAATGGCTTTAGAAAACCTAGCTATCCATGGATGTGATACCAGGGAGTGATCAAAAAATATGCTAAGGGCAGAGATCTGCACTTTCAAAGTACTAGGTCGAAGACCCTTCTTAAATCCTAGCTGGAGAAAGTCAAGGATTTTGGGAATGTGTGGCCGCGTAGTATCTTTTGAAGATTGTCCTGAAAAGATGCAGAACCGTTTCCATATCTTGTTGTAAATTGCCGAGATTACCCGTTTCCTACTTGCTTGAAGTGTGGAAATCACATCATCGGACAAGCCTCTGGACCTCAGGGTCTGGCGTTCAGGATCCAAGCTGAGAGAGCGAGTCTGGTAATAGAATGGGTTTCTCTGTCAACATCCTATTCAGTAGAGGAAACCAACTTCTTTTTGGTCAGAAGGGCACTATTAAGATAACTGTTGCCCCATCGTCCTGTATCTTCCTGAGTGTTCTCGGAATCAGAGGAAGAGGTGGAAAAGCATACAGGAGCCCCCACCCCAGGGTTGAGATAATACGTCAACCACCGCTGAACATTCTAGGGCAGTGATGGCGAACCTTGGCACTCCAGCTGTTGGAGAACTACAACTCCCAGCATGCCTCAACGGCTGCAGGTTGAAAGCGCATGCTGGGAGTTGTAGTTTTACAACAGCTGGAGTGCCAAGGTTAGTCATCACTGTTCTAGGGGATTCAATGAAAAAAAGGTCCTGACTTTTGCTTTTGTTCTGGAGGTGAATAGATCCATACTTGGGAGTTCCCCAATGATGGCATAATATGTTGAACACTTCTGTGTTCAAATCCCATTCTGTGGGATTTATTTTTGTCCTGCTTAGGAAATATGCCACTTGGTTCTTGGCTCCTTCCAGGTGTACTGCTGATATGGATTCGATCGAGTTTTCTGCCACCTGAAAATCCGATTTGCCAGGTGTTGCAATGACGGGTGCTTTAGGCCTCCCTGGTGCTTCAGAAACGCCACTGTCGTTGTGTTGTCGGATAGCACCTTAACATGTTTGCCTCTGAGCCTTGACCGAGATTGGTAAAGCACTTTACACACCGCATACAACTCCCTGAAATTTGATGACTTGGCCTTCATTTTTGGAGCCCATTGTCCTTGGTAGTATCTCCACTATTCATGACCTCCCCACCCTGACTGGGGTCAGTGGTAATGATGATACTTGGAGAGAGAGTCCACGGAAGTCCTGTCTTCAAGTTCTTCTGGATGGTCCACCATTTCAGATCCCTCTTTACCGGACGTGATAGCATCATTCTTTTGTCCAATGAACTTTGCCTTTTGTCCCAGGTCAACATTTCCTTCTGTAATTTTCGTGAATGAAAGTGACTCCACCTTACACAAGGGATACATGACGTCATCAGACCTAGTATCTTCATTGCTTCTATTATGGAGCAAGATTTCCTTATGAACTGGTGATTTTTTTTGATTAGCCTCGTCTGTTTTTCCTCTGATGTTCTGGTATGAGAGTCTAGGATGACTCCCAGAAATCTTATTCTGAACTTTGGAATCAATTTTCGTTTTTCCCAGTTTATGATCCACCCTAGTTCCTGTAGCATGGAGATTGTAAAGCGACAATCGATCCTGAGTTGTTCTTTGGAACTTGCTACCACGCTACCACTAGGAAGTCGTCTAAATAGGGTATTATTGTTATACCGTGGTTTCTGAAGTAGGCGACTACCGCCAGCATCAGTTTGGTAAAAATTCTGGGGGCTGAGGCTAGGCCAAAAGGAAGGCACTGGAATTGATAGTGATGGACCCTCCCCTGGAGTCTCAGGGTGAATTTTAGGAATTTTTGATAAGATGAGTGAATTGGGACATGGTAGTACGCGCTCTTCAAATCTAACGTGCACATGACCATGTCACTGTCTATTAGCGGTACTGTGGATCTTATGGATTCCATCTTGAATATTTTGTACTTTATCCACCTGTTCAAGGGGTTTGAGATTTATAATCGCCCTGGATTCCCCTGAAGGTTTTTTTTTTTATTGAAAAAAGAATTGAATAGTGACCCCTGCCTCTTTCTAGAGCTGGTACCGGGACAATTGCGCCTATGTTTAACAGATCCTGAATGTCTGTCTCTATAGGGGAGGAGGGTATCTGGCGGGAATTGGATACTATGAATCTCTCTGAAGGTGAATTGGTGAATTACAGTTTATATCCCTGGCTGACTGTGTGCAGAATCCAACTCTCCCTAGAAATTCTCTCAGCCGACTTCCCACTCGGATGGCGCCATTTCCTGTGTGCGCCTGAGCCACAGCCCAGAAAGATGGAATCTCTACCCTTTCCTCCTTTGGGGTAACTCCATCTCCCTGTCTTCTCTTTCCCCTTGTAGTCTGTTTTCTGACTGGGTCGGGATCTACGAAAGGGCAAGTATTTTTTCGGTCTTTCCTCGAGAAATCCCTTTTTCTTATCCAAGGCCTTCTCTAGTATATCGTCTAGTACTGGCCCAAAAACTTTACTCCCTAAGAAGGGAAAGGCACACAAATTATTTGATTAGGTATCTCCCGACCAAGTCTTTAGCCAAATAGCCCTTCTGGCCGCATTGGATAAAGACTCGTTCCTGGCTGTGAATCGCACTGACTCCGACCAAGGCGTCCGACATGAACTCTGTTGCCAATTTTAACAGTGGTAGAGATTTTAATATAACATCTCTGGGAGTTTTAGCTCTCAGATGCTCTTCTAAAATCGTCCACCCATAAATTCATGGACCAGGCTACTGATGTCGCTGCAATGTTGGCCCATATTATGGCTGCTGAGGTTTCCCAGGTCCTCTTTAACAGTCCATCTGCCTTATGATCCATCGGTTCTTTTAAACAGGAGTCCTCGAACGGGATTGCTATTCTTTTTGCCACCTCGTCCCAGGCCTTTATGTCCTCCGGGTTAAAAGGCAACCGGAGCCTGAAGTCTCGCGGGACTAGTCTCTTTTCCACGTCTTCCCACTCCTCTAGGATCATGGATCTGATGTGGTTGTTTACCGGGAACATCCTATTGACCTGGGTACACAGGCCGCCAAACATTTCATCTAGCACAGATAGTTTCTGGGCATCCTCTAACTGCATAGTGCCCCGAACTGCCTGGAGGAGTTCCTTTGTGTCTTCTGACAAAGAGATATTTTTTGCCCCTTCCAGAAGAACCTGGTTTCCCTCTCGTCCTGTTGGGAATGTTCCGACATCTCCTCTGAGGATGAGCTAGCCTCCCTCAGCCTTTTCCGAGACCTCTGGGGTTCTGTGTGCCCTGTCTGAGGAATGACCAGGCTAGATGCCTGGACCTCCTGTCTTATCATAGACCTCATACTGGTCATTACAGATGTCTGCTCTTCTCCCACAATCTTAAAGGTACAGGGTTCACAGAGGAGCTTCAGCCAATTCTTCGGGAGTTTAGACATGCAAATAGGACACTTTTTATTTTTCCCGGCTTTCTTACTATCCTTCTTGGCTGCTGCTGGGGTGGGCCCTTCCCCTACAATACAGAGAACATGCTATTTGTCCCAGTGTGTGTGCGTGGGTACTGTGGTATGGCTTCTCACAGCCTACTCACATGCCCTGGCTGAGCCTTCTGATCTGGCCTTCTCCATTGCTGCTTGTAATACGACAGGGATTCTGGTAAGAATATGCCCACACAGCCTCCCACCCATTTATATATTTTTTTACTTGGTTGATCCTGCTTATCCCTGGGCCGACCTCCGGCGCAGGTCCTGACCGTGCCCGGAAGTCCTCAGAGAGGCTGACGCTGCCGCCCAGCTGGCGGCAACCCGGAAGTGCGCGCACGCTGGATCCCAGAATGCTTCGCTGGCCTGCATTCCTGGCGCTGGATGCCTGCGGGACCTCTGCACGTGCCGGTATGGCGTCGGGTCCGACAGCCCCCAGCTAGGAGGAAACGGACCCCTCCCCAGGAGCAGCGCTACACTGGGGTGGCTGAGAGACTCCCCATCGCAGGTATCAGCCACAGATTTCTTGCGGCGGGAATTGAAAGGCCGGGCCCCTCCAATCCTCACCATCTGCCCGGCACCATCAGGATAAGGGTCGCCGTTCCTATCCTCAGTGGGACAGGAAAAACACTAAAGGGTGGTAAGGTGAGGGTCCCTTTAACCACTCGTAGTTCCTGTCCCAATGAGAATAAGGACGTGCTCCATGGTGTTGTCAGGTGGTGAACTGGAAACAAGTTTCACTGTGCTTGATTGGCCAGCAAACTCACCTGACCTTAAAGTGAACCTGTCACCAAGTTTGGCCGATATAAGATGTGGCCACTGCCTTACAGGGCTTATCTACAGCACTCTATAATGCTGTAGATAATCCCCCAATCTGACCTGAAAGATAAGAAAAATAAGTCTTATTATACTCACCTGCAAGGCGGTCCGGTCCGATGGGTGTCGCAGGTCTGGGTCCGACACCTCCCATCTTCTTGAAATGTTGTACACCAGCTTGCTTCATGGCTCCCCAGTATCGCGCACTTGCGCATGCGTACTTCTCTACCGTGTTGAGGGCAGAGCAAAGTACTGCAGTACGCAGGCGCCGGAAAAGGTCCGAGAGACCCAGGACCTGCACACTGCAGGAATTTGCTCTGCCCTCAACAGGGCAGATAAGTACACCTGCGCAGGAGCGCGATGCTGGGGAACCTGTGAGGCAAGCAGGAGGGCGGCATTGCAAGAAGATGGGAGGCACCAGACCTGGACACCCATCGAACCGGACTGCCCCGCAGGTGAGTATAATAAAACTTATTTTTCTTATATTTCAGGTCGGATCGGAGGCTTATCTACAGCATTATAGAATGCTGTAGATAAGCCCTGCAAGGCAGTGACTGCATCTTATATCAGCTAAACCTGGTGACAGGTTCCCTTTAACACCATAGAGAATCTATGCGGTACTGTAAAGAGGGAAATGAGAGACACCAGACCCAACAAAGCAGACAAGCTGGAGGCTGCTATCAAAGTAACCTGGGCTTCCATAATACCTAAGCAGTGCCACAGGTTGATCACCTCCATGCCACACCGCATTGATGCAGTAATTGATGCAAAAGGAGCCCTGACCAAGTATTGAGTGCATTTACTGAACATACATTTCAGTAGGCCGTTTCGGATTTTAAAATCATTTTTCAAGCTGATGTCATAAAGTATTCTAATTTACTGAGACAATGACTTTTGGGTTTTCATTGGCTGTAAGCCATAATCAACATTAACAAAAATAAACACTTGAAATAGATCACTCTGTAATAACTATATATAGGAGTTTCTCTTTTTGTATTGAAGAACTGAAATAAATTTACTTTTTGATGATATTCTAATTTTGTGATAAGCACTTGTATACTGAAAGAGAAACCTACTTCACCCCAAAGCGTTTTTACCTTCCTGACAAGGCCAATTTTTACAATTCTGAACACTGTCACTTTATGAATTCAAAACTCTGGAATGCTTCAATGGATCCTGACTCGAAGACTGTTTTTTGGGATATATTGTATTTGATGCTAGTGGTAAAATTTATTTGATACGACTTACATTTATTTGTGAAAAAATTTGGCCAAATTTTGAAAATTTTGCAATTTTCAAACTTAATTGTTATGCCCTTAAATCAGAGAGCCATGTCGCACAAAATAGTTAATAACATTTCCCACATGTCTACTTTACATCAGCATAATTTTTGAAACATAACTTTTTGAAGTTATAAGGGTTAAAAGTTGACCAGCAATTTCTCATTATTACAACAATATCTTTTTTTGTTTTTTTTAGAGACCACATCACATTTGAAGTCAAGGTGCTCAAAACCACATTCCAAAAGTTTATTAACCCTTCAGGTGCTTCACAGGAATTACCGCATATACTCTAGTATCAGCCGAGATTTTCAGCCTTTTTTTTTTAAAGGTTGAAAGTGCCCCTCTCGGCTTATATTCGAGTCATATACAGGGGGTCGGCGGAGCGGGGGTGTCAGATCATACTTACCCGCTCCTGGCACGGTCTCTGCAGCCCCTGCTTCTCCCAAGGTCTCCGGCGCCTGTGTTCAGCGGTCACGTGGTAACGCTCATTTAAGTCATAATTATGCACATATTCATGACTTTAATGAGCGGTACCACGTGATCGCTGCAGGAAGGAAGAGCTGCCGGAGACCGTGGGAGAAGAGCAGGGGCTGCAGAGACCGCGCCAGGAGGGGGTAAGTATATGCGATAGTCACCTGTCCCCGTTCCACCGCTGCGCTCCGCTCCGTCCTCTGGCTGTGATGTTCAGGTCAGAGGGCGCGGACGTAGTTAGTGCGCGCTGCGCCCTCTAAGCAGACACTGACAGAGGACACAGAAGACAACGGACACGGATGACAGCGGCGCTCAGCGGTGGACCGGGGACAGGTGAATATCGCAGGTGCCGGGGCCTGAGCCAGCGGTGACACCGGCACCTGTCCCCCATATAGCGCCTGTGTCCCCGCCTGCCCAGGACACCGGCACCTGGCCCCCCAGCGACAAGAGGTTTTTTTTTTTTTAATTTTTATTATTCGCAGCAGCATATGGGGCATAATATACAGAGCATCTTATGGGGCATAATATGTGGAGCAACTTATGGGGTATAATATACGGAGCATCTTATGGGGCAGCATATGGGGAATAATATATGGAGCATCTTATGGGGCACAATATACAGTCATGGCCAAAAGTTTTGAGAATGACACAAATATTATATTTTCACATGATCTGCTGCCCTCTGGTTTTTATGTGTGTTTGACAGATGTTTTTATCACAGACAGAAATATAATTGCAAACATATGAGTAACAAAAGCTTATATTGACAGTTAGAATGAGTTAATGCAGCAAGTCAATATTTGCAGTGTTGACCCTTCTTCTTCAGGACCTCTGCAATTCTCCCTGGCATGCTCTCAATCAACTTCTGGACCAAATCCTGACTGATAGCAGTCCATTCTTGCACCATCAATGCTTTCATTTTGTCAGAATTTTTAGGTTTTTGTTTGTCCACCCGTCTCTTGATGATTGACCACAAGTTCTCAATGGGATTAAGATCTGGGGAGTTTCCAGGCCATGGACCCAAAATCTCTATGTTTTGTTCCCTGAGCCATTTAGTTATCACCTTTGCTTTATGGCAAGGTGCTCCATCATGCTGGAAAAGGCATTGTTGATCGCCAAACTGCTCTTGGAGGGTTGGGAGACGTTGCTCTTGGAGGACATTCTGGTACCACTCTTTATTCATGGCTGTGTTTTTAGGCAATACTGTAAGAGAGCCGATTCCCTTGGCTGAGAAGCAACCCCACACATGAATGGTTTCAGGATGCTTAACAGTTGGCATGAGACAAGACTGGTGGTAGCGCTCACCTTGTCTTCTCCGAATGAGGCGTTTTCCTGATGTCCCAAACAATCGAAAAGGGGATTCATCAGAGAAAATAACTTTACCCCAGTCCTCAGCAGTCCACTGCCTGTACCTTTTGCAGAATATCAGTCTGTCCATGATGTTTTTTTCTGGAGAGAAGTGGCTTCTTTGCTGCCCTCCTTGAGACCAGGCCTTGCTCCAAGAGTCTCCGCCTCACAGTGCGTGCAGATGCACTCACCTGCCTGCTGCCATTCCTGAGCAAGCTCTGCACTGCTGGTAGCCCGATCCCGCAGCTGAAACACTTTTAAGAGACGGTCCTGGTGCTTGCTGGTCTTTCTTGGGCACCCTGAAGCCTTTTTGGCAACAATGGAACCTCTCTCCTTGAAGTTCTTGATGATGCGATAGATTGTTGACTGAGGTGCAATCTTTCTAGCTGCGATACTCTTCCCTGTTAGGCCATTTTTGTGCATTGCAATGATGACTGCACGTGTTTCTTTAGAGATAACCATGGTTAACAGAAGAGAAACAATGATGCCAAGCACCAGCCTCCTTTTAAAGTGTCCAGTGGTGTCATTCTTACTTAATCATGACAGATTGATCTCCAGCCATGTCCTCATCAACACCCACACCTGTGTTAATGGAGCAATCACTGAAAAGAGGTTAGCTGGTCCTTTTAAGGCAGGGCTGCAATGATGTTGAAATGTGTTTTGGGGGATAAAGTTCATTTTCTAGCCAAATATTGACTTTGCAAGTAATTGCTGTTAAGCTGATCACTCTTTATAACATTCTGGAGTATATGCAAATTGCCATTAGAAAAAGTGAAGCAGTAGACTTTGTAAAAATTAATATTTGTGTCATTCTCAAAACTTTTGGCCATGACTCTACAGAGCATCATATGGGGCAGAATATACGGAGCATCATATGGGCATAATATACGGAGCATCATATGGGGCATAATATACGGAGCATCTTATGGGGCACAATATACGGAGCATCATATGGGGCACAATATACGGAGCATCATATGGGGTATAATATACGAAGCATCTTATGGGGCAGCATATGGGACATAATATATGGAGCATCATATATGGGACATAATATATGGAGCATCATATGGGGCATAATATATGGAGCATCATATGGGGCATAATATATGGGACATAATATATGGAGCATCATATGGGGCATAATATATGGGACATAATATATGGAGCATCTTATGGGGCATAATCTATGGAGCATCATATGGGGCATAATATACGGAGCATCTTATGGGGCATAATCTATGGAGCATCATATGGGGCATAATATACGGATCATCTTATGGGGCATAATCTATGGAGATCTTATGGGGCCATAACCTTTATGGAGCAGCAGATGGGGCCTATTCTATGGAGCATCTTATGGGGCCATTATTAAGCTTTGTGCAGCATTATATGGGGTGTATTTTGTATAGAGCATCTTATGGGGCCATCATGAACTGTATGGAGGATTATGTGGGGCTCCTGATTCAATATGGCTATTCAAAAACATTTAACCTACTGATGTCTCAATTAATTTTACTTTTATTGGTATCTATTTTTATTTTTGAAATTTACCAGTAGCAGCTGCATTTCCCACCCTAGGCTTATACTCGAGTCAATAAGTTTTCCCAGTTTTTTGTGGCAAAATTAGGGTGGGTCCGCTTATACTCAGTTATACGGTAATGGAATGTGGAAGGAAAAAATAAATATTTAATTTAAATTACTTTAGACCCTTTTTTTTTTTACTTTCACTTTTCATTAGACTATACAATTTGTTAGATAATTAGCGGATGCCCACCACAGTCCCCATAGAATATGCTGGTCTTCACATAAGCCCCATAGAGCATGATGGTCCAGCACTGCCTCACTACTGAGCATGTACATATACAGTGCAGCACAGATTCACCTCAACTAAAAGCCCAGATCCTTAGATCAGGAACAGAACAGACATTTATAGGACATTTCATAACTTTCCCAAATTCTTAGGAAAACATTTACAGCACATCCTGTACTACTGTACCCAATGTATTGTATATTTTAAGAGTCGGTCCATTTTATACCGACTCCATCAAAATAGACACAGATTCCGACTCCATAGCCCTGATGGCTACACCAATCACTATGCTCAGCGGCTCTGTAAAGGAGGCAGCATGGGTCACTGAGACCAGTGATTGGCTGCAGAGGTGTTGCTGTGACATCATCACTGCAGCGTGTAAACAATCACCTGGGTGGTGATGAGAAAGCTCTGGACACAGGGAGGGTGAGTATCTGCTCAATTTGTTATGCAATACCTCTTGGGATAACAAAAAAAAATTGAGAAACTCCTTTAAAACCACCACTCAGTGTTGATCATGAGAATATTTAAGAGGGTAGAAATTTTATGAACTAACTTGTTGCAATGGTGGCATCCCATTACAGGTCCACGCTCAAATGCAGTGAGCTCTTTAGAACGACCCATTCTTCTACAAATGTTAGTAAACGCTAACTGCATGGCTAGGTGCTTTATTTCATATACCTGTGGCTTTGCAGCTGAATGAAAAATGTGAATTCAATAATTAAAAGGGAGTCTTGTCAGACCCCAAAATGCGTTTTCAACAAATCAAAGAGCCATAAAGGTAAAGCCACTCAGGCCCCATAAAATCCACACTTTCATACTTTAATAAATTTGAGTCAACTATATAATTGTTGCTTCAGTTTTGCAGAAAACATTCATCAAATACGGAAATCAGGATGTTTAGTGCCGCAGCTCAATGCACTTTTCCGCCCACTGGATTTTTGCATGTGGCCACCTTCCTTGCACTGTTGGCCACTCCCATCTCCTATAGAAACTGGGCCCTTGCTAGCACTCATTGTCAGAGCAAGGTTTTGCCGCATGGCTGGAGGACGTTGTTGATTTAAATTTATCTGTGACTGTTGCTAGATTTTGAGTGTGTAATAATTCCCTTTCTTCTCCTACTTTGGTTTAACCTCATCCTTTACTCCCTGATGCCTACCTCAGTTATATGTGTGTGTATATTTGGTATTTTTCATGATCACTGTTCATATTACCTTGTTAGTCTGGTTGGTGTTTTATGGAACACTACTACTCCCCTCTTCCCTGGGTTAGGGAAGGGTACAGACTGAGGGCGGATTCACGAGCTAAGGCAAGGTACGTGGGCCCGGGGTCTTCACATCTTCCCCATCAGAAGTAACCCGGGAAACAGAGCAAGCTAGGGCGCCCCTAGTGTTAAGGACAGGGAAGGAGCCCGACACCCAACAACAGGGTTGTGATAGAATGACAATATGGACAAAACCTGTGTGTATTTGGTTGGCCTCAATTCAATATTTAACCAAAGCAGTGTTACTTTTTCACCTTATTCATGAACACCTAAAAACACAGAATTTTTAATAAATAAAATTAATTCTTAGTACCAGCAGAAAAATGAAGACAGTTAAAGCATTTTTATTTATTTTTTTGTTGTTTTCCTACAAAAGTCATTAAAAACAAGACATCTTAAAGAAAAGACATATTCAAATGTGTATTTTCCAAAATAAATGCCACAGTCAAAGATGAAGTATCCTGAACAGAAAATAAACATCACACCCCTTGGGCTCCGGATTGATTAATCATTTTCAGAAGTGATACTTCCCTCTTTTTTGAGAGAACTACAGAAATCCAGCAAAAATAAGACTTACAGACTCTTCCAACATTATAAATATAGAAACAATTAAAGGCCATTTCTTTTAAAGCTTTTACAGACCACTCAAAAGAAACAGGCCATTGACCATTAATACAAAAAAATGCCATCGACTGGCGATATAGTCTCAATTTCAGTTTTCTACAGTAGAGAGAACTGCCACCAAGAAGTATTGCTAAATGAGCCCTGTTCGGTGTAAGAATGGATCCCCTTGATGACGCCATGTTATGGAGTTGCTGTCTGTTCTTCTGGAGCGAGAACATTATTACAGATGCCACAAAACCGTGTACGCAAGTTGTTTTACACCTCTTGTGATGGCATAAATGTTTCTGCATAGACACTCACCAGCAAACCAGTAGTCTGGTAAGGTGACAACCGCAATGAAATAACCTGAGCTCTGCTTTGAATAGCAGTACTAGAATGAAATCAATAAACCAGGACATGTACAGTAATTGTAAGAGCAGGAAGTAAAGGGCAAAAAAAGCAGGCAACTCACTTTCAAAATTGGAGACCTTGAAGTAGATCTTTGTCTTTTGTACATAGAAGAAACAAGCAGAGTATAATTCTTGCTGCAAAGCCCCTAACCTCTTAAGACTGCCGAGTCTACACTTTTCATAGATGCCCAGCATATGTCAACCTGTACCATAGTTATCAAGACTAAGGTTACATTTAGTGCAAATTGCAGAAGTGTACAGAAATGTCAGCGCGAGGGATGGAAATAGTTGAAGCAACGAAAAACATGAAAAATATATATCTGCATTTATTCCCTCATCAGGTCCAAGAAGTGTCACAATATGTTAAAACAATGGTATAAAAAGGCAAAAAGAATAGGAACCCTATGATTTCCTGTATTACATTGATATTGTATTATAGAACACAGAAGCATAGGTGCCGATGTAAAGATTGCCTCTTGTGCATTAAAGCATCAAACCTGACTCAAAATAAAACGAGGGGAAAGATCGACTTTCGTTTGGAAATATGGTCTCCATTCAAGTTTAGTAGATTGGCCTTTTTCATACGCTGCACTAGGAACACAATAGGAATGTATGGCGATGACGCTGCTGGCAGCAACTCATAAGCAAATGATACATGTAAACAGGAGAGCTATTAACCCTGCTTCTATTTTGGCTGCTTGTGTTAGTTTTGGAATGTCAATGGGGTCCGATATTGCTTGGCTAGATTCAAGCTGAACTTGTTCCCGAAGCCTAGAAAACAAAGTCATATAAGGGTGATCTCAGATGCAAATCATCGTGGAGGACACAACACACAGCAATCCACAGATACAATCAGAACATGTCTAGCAAGTAGAAAATATAGAAAACAGTCACTTACATGGCATGCAAAATACAAATAGTCTCTTCAAAGAGGAAGATGTCTAGAACTCTAAAAGTCAAAACCAGAATCTCCATTTGCAGACACTGTGTTTCGGGGTACTGCCCCTCATCAGTGCAAAGTATGAGGTCTGGTTTGGCTGTGTGAGTGGCGTCTTGCCGGAATCTAAGGGATAACGTTTCTCGTTGCGGAGAGTGACATGTCAAACATGCTGAGACGAGGAGACTTAAGCCGCAATGCTACTCTGAGAAATAATTATTTACCAGAGGAGCATTGCGGCTTAAAACTCTCCTCATCTCGGCATGCTTATATGCAAAATCCAGACACATTGGTAAGCTTGGAATGCTGACAACCAGTTACTAAAACCTATGAACCAATGGAAAAATGTCATGTTTATAAGTAAAGATGAAATGGGGCTTCAGATTTATTTTTGGATATTGGAAATGGAAAAATGTGACTCAAAGAATTGTGTTCTTATTCGTTATCAAATATGAGACACTGTAAACTCCAGCAGAAAGTACATAAGGGAAAATACCCATATAAATAGAATAGTTGCCAGGCACTTCACATTGTGGTGTCAGAAGTGTGAACTGACCACTCACGTCTCCCCAGTCAGAGCCTGGAGTAAGATTTGTGGCAAGGCATGCAGAGGTTTTCAGGCGTCTGATTCAAACAAGCCATCTCATCCAGACTGGCGAGAAAATCGCCGGTCTTGATGAATTAGGGCCAATGTCTAAAGTTTTTGCTAGGTTTTGGTGTAAACTGAAAAAGTGTGGTTGAGATTAGTGGCATGTAGAGTATTCCATGTAACAACTTCTGATAATGTGCTAATGACACAGATTCAGAGACCAAAGAGATAGATGGAGTTTGGAAAAAAGGTCTTCTAGAACGGCCAGTCTTGTCTATGGGCCACATCTGACACTGCAGTGCAGTCTGGTTCAATTTGTGTGTATTAGTATCACTCTCCCAACAAGCTGCATACGTTTGTACCAAAAACCTTATTGTTCTCCAATCTCCACTAATTTGCACTTCTCAGTAGTTTTACCTCAGAACATAATTCAGTTGTGCACTAGCATAAAACTAGCAGGGAACTCCAGGTCAGAGAAAGTTTGAGGGCAATTAGACTCAGTGATTGAAGGGGTTATTTTATATTGTTAAATGGATAACATTTCAGTGTGCTTGTAAAAACAAGCAACTTTGCAATTTACCCATTATTAAAAATTCTCTCTTTTCTCAAGAATAGGAGGAATGTTTAGTTCTTTACTGCTTGTTGACTAGGTTACTGGCCACCTATGCAGTCTATCAATGGTGGCCATTTTCTAGGCAAGGAGCATGTGCTTGCAAGGGCTTCTCTAAATCTGGCTAGAACTGGTCAGATTCAGTGTCCCTGATGCTACAGAGAAAAAGCATGAGAAAGTGCTCAGTTCAGGCCAGCAAAGTTTGGTGCCGCCAGACTGAACTGTCAATCTACAGAAGTGCACCGTCCCCAGGCAAGCAGGAAGCTGGGAGGCACAGGAGCAGTGTGCCGCTGAAAAGTAAAGAACAGTACAAACGTTTAAGGCCAAAAGCAGAATTTTCTTATTGATCTAAAATTAGATTAGCTGAGCTTCTGACTGATAAAGTCATTAACTAAAAATTTTTTAGGTGAAAAACATTTTAGAAAGGTATTTTTTCATTTTGTTTTACAAATTTTGAAACTATGATCAAATATTGATCTATTCTTGATAACCAGCCTTGCTAAAGCTGACAGCTGAGGGTTGCAGCCAGCAGCTCTCTGTTTTTCCTGGCTGGTAATCAAAAATAAATTATTTATAGTGCAGGTGCTAGTTTATGTATACTTCCATCACCTGCTCTCGCTGTTATTAGCAGCATCAGGAGTAGGTTGATCGGAGTAGTAGTCCCATCAACTGACGCCTGTGACCGTGGGTAAACTTTTTACCTTCGGTCACAGCTGCGGGCTCACGCTGTCATCTGACAGTGTTGGAGCCGCAGCTATCTGACCGGCGGTAATGATCTTACCACCGATTAGAGGCAGTGTTTGACGCACTGTCATGCGCATGACAGCATATCAATCACTGATTGTTCGAGTCACCATTCATATGAATGGGGTCCAAGTTCAGGTACCAGACCGAACTATTTTTTAAATGTTCGGTCGAACCCGCCGGACCCGGACAAGGGGTTCGCCCATCACTATCCAGGAAACTACAATAATCGTTCAAGCACTTCTAAGCGGAACTTCCCATAAACTGTTCGTAGAAACACTAGCTTGACTTTCACATTGTAGGTAATGCTTTACATTCACTCCTGTTGAAAGCGGCATATTACACAAATTTCCATAGTGCACAAAGAAGAACTCACAAAGTGGAAGCCAAGAAGACATTGATGGTCACAACATAAAACAGGCAACTGAATATCGGAATCATTTCAATTTGGGAATGTAGCATGATAACATAATGAAAGCTGCTCGTTTTAACAAAGTCATAAGCATTTCACACAGCCCAAATCCTGACAAATAGCTTACAGACACTGACCTTTTAATTGGCATTAGTGCAGTATACAGATGAACACCACTAAAGTTTAGGCTTAGTTCACACGAATATTTGACTTTTACTTTCATTGAATTAGTAGGACAATTTTAAAAACAATGACTTTGATTTTTTTTATTGACTTCATGTTTTTTCTTTTAGGGTAGAATAGTGTAAGACACTACTGCTATGAACCAAAAAGTTGTGAAAAGAACAAAATATATGGCAGCACGCACTAGTTTCTATGTGTTGGATAACTGTTGATGCATAACAATGGATTGCATGTGGATGACAAATGGAAGAAAAATTAATCATCATTTTTATAAGCTCATGTGAATTTAGCCTAATGGTGTGAAGCTCTTTAACATAAACACAAACTTACAGGTGAACAGAAATACATGTCTATCCAGAGTTGATGTTAGTAAAGCTTTTGCAAAATATATTAAAATTGGTTTCAAACATAACACAGAAGCAAGCCAGTCTACATGATGTTATGGATTTGATAGCCGAAAGAAAAAGTACAGTTTTGCAGAAATCATGCAAGAATAAAATAGGTTAGCTTATTAAAATACTGATCCCATCAAGTACAACATCTGGAAGGAGTTTGTATGTTCTCCCCGTGTTTGCGTGGGTTTCCTCTGGGTTCTCCGGTTTCCTCCCACACTCCAAAGACATACTGATAGGGAATTTAGATTGCGAGCCCAATGGGGACAGCGAAGATAATGTATGTAAAGTGCTGTGGTATTAATGGCGCTATATTACCACAAACTTTAGATGTCAAGCATTCATGTATTTTCAGTGTGAAGATGCTAAGTTCTTATCTTCCACAGGAAAAAAAAAATGATCAGACATGTTATGTTGAAGTCCTACATGCCCAATCCTGACACCCTCCCAATTTGCTGTTGCAATCGAATCAGGACCTGCCCATTAACATTTGATAGCCAGCATGTCTCACATTTTTTGGCCAAAGAATTTCCAGTGCATAAGCCAATCTTAAATATCTGGACAAACCTGTCCTTCATTGTTTCACAGACATGGCCATACCCATTATCGTAATGGAAATGTTACCTCTATAAGAGGATACACACTATTAACCTACAAGTCCTCTCACAGAGAAGAGGCAATGACCATTTCTTTCAGCTTGCCTTTACAGGGGATGGTCTCAGCTGCGATATACATTCTGCCAGCCAGCTGATGGGCAGGCAGATGAGAAGAAAAAGAAGAACATCTTGTGTGATGCAGACAACAAATAAGTCACCAGATGAAGCCCAGTCAGTGAAGAGAGACAGTGGCAGGAAGGAAAAGTGAAACTCTTGGAGCATGGTCATTTCCTTGCCTGCACCTACCATCGGTTTAAGTTCCCTGCTCTCTGCTCCACCACCTGATTCTTTCATTGATCTTCTACTGTTTTCCACAAATTCCTGTAAAGACACATTGCTCATTACCATTACAGTGCAAAAGAATATCAGAAATGGCAAGATGGAGCTAAGCAAATCGGAAAAAAAATGCTAAATTATATACACTGCTCAACAAAATAAAGGGAACACAAATACCACATCCTAGATACCACTGAATGAAATTTTCCAGTTGCAAATCTTCATTACATAGTGGAATGTGTTGAGAACAATAAAACATAAAAATTATCAATGTAAATCAAAATTAAATCCCATGGAGGTCTGTCTGGATTTGGATTGATACTCAAACTCAAAGTGGAAAATCAAATTACAGGCTAATCCAACTTCAGTGGAAATGCCGCCTCAAGACAAGGAAATGATGCTCAGTAGTGTGTGTGGCCTCCACGATCTCCCTAAAACGCATGCACATGCACATGATGAGGAGGCAGATGTTCTCCTAAGGCATCTTCGCCCAGATCTGGATTAAAGCATCAGTCAACTCCTGGGCAGTCTGTGGTGCAATGTGGCGTTGGTAGATGGAACTGCTGACACACTTCAGCCACATAAGGCCTAGCACGGTCATGCATCAGAAGGAACCAGTGCCCAGTATATCTGCATATGGTCTCACAATGGGTCTAAAGAGCTCAACACGGTACTTAATGGCAGTCAGGGTACCTCCTCTGGCTAGCACATGGAGGACTGTGCGGCCCTCCAAAGAAATGCCTCCTCTCACCATTACTGACCCACTGCCAAATCGGTCATCGTTCTCCATGGTGTCTCCTTACTCTGCCACAACTCTCACATGTGCTCAGTGTGAGCCTGCTCACATCCGAGAAGAGCACAGAGCGCCAATGTCAAATCTGCCAATATTGGCATTCTGTGGCAGATACCAATTGCCCTGCACGGTGTTTGGCTGTAAGCCCAGGACCAACTTGTGGACATCGGGCCCTCATGCTACCCTCATGGAGTCAGTTTCTGACAGTTTGAGTAGACACATGGATGTTAGTGGCCTGGTGGAGATAAATTTTGCAGGGCTCTGGAACTGCTCCTCCTGATCTTTGTTGCTCAAAGGAGGAGGTAGTGGTCCTTCTACTGGGTTGATGCCCTCCTACAGCCCCTGCAGACAGACACGGCTATCTTACTTGGTACAGCTCACATTGATGTGCCATCCTGGTTGAGCTGCACAACCTGAGCAACTTCTATGGGTTGTAGACACGGCCTCATGCTACTGTACCTCTAGGGATAAGACCAATAACAAAATGCAAAAGTGACCAAAACAACAGCCAAAAAGGATGAGAACAGAGAAATGGTCTGTGGTCACCACCTGCAGAAACACTCCTTTATCATTTCTATCTGTTGTCAGTTCCATTTGCACAACAGCAGGAGAAATCGATACACAATCGGTGTTGCTTCATAACTGGACAGGTTAATTTCACAGAAGTGTGACTGACTTGGAGTTACATTGTGGTGTTTAAGTGTTCTCTTTAATTTTTTGAGCAGTGTACAATAAAGTCAAATCTCCCACATAAGATTCTGACTATTGCGATCTATCCATGTGGTTGCTGTAAAGCATAGCTCTAAATGTGGCTTACAGAAGACAGCCGCTCCTGTAATCATGTGTAGAAAATACATTTCCTTTAAAAAGGAATCGGTCACCCTCAAAATGGCAATTAAACTGTGTAAATATTTATATGGAACTTTGCCTCTATTTAAATCATTAGGCATTTATAGTTCAACTTAATTAAAAATCAAATTTGATATGCAAATGAGGGCACTTTGGTGCCCCCTTGGCGTGGCTATTGCCTTGTAGCACAGTCATGCCCTCCTATTGATATAATAAAGCTAGTACATTATAAAGATTGACAGCGAATTCTGTAAAATCATTTCACATGTCTGTGCACTGACACTGAACATAGCGGAGCGCTCACCATGTCAATGCGAGCATGCAAACAATGTGGCTGCAGGCGCAATCTGATGGCTTATGTGAGCAGACAGTAGCCCCATGTCAGTATGCCCTCTCCTCATCACTGAGGCCGCTTTGTTGTGAACGGTCTGGATTGGACTTCTGAGTTGGGGCTCCCTCTGGTGGCTGCTGATAGTAATTAAGCTGCTTTGACTGACAGAGCAGTTTCAGCTGTGGACGATTGGCAATCAGGGATTGCTGACTGGGGAGATATAAGTGAGCTACCATCCCATGATCCTCGCCGGTGATTTGTTCTTCCTGGTCCCATTTGGAAGTCAGATTGCTTCCTGCTTTCTCCTGCAACTTTCAGATAAGTTATTTTCTGCTTGTTTCTGTGGCTTTTTGTTTTTCCTTTTGTTTTTCTGCCCTTCTGGAGTGAGGTCAGCCAGGTTCTAAGGCTGGGGCCTGCGCTGGTCTCTGTTTCTCATTTACCACGGTTTATGTGTTCAGTCCCTGTTATTTCAGTATCTGCTGGCTAGCTACCTGTTCACACCAGAGTTGTGATCTAGCGGGGGAGGGATCGTGTGGTCTCAGTATTTTTTGGAAATCAGAAGTGTTGGAATTTTTCTTAGGGTTTTGCCGGATTGCAGACAGTAATCTTTCCTGTCCTATTCTATCTAGACAGTTTTGGGCCCCAGCGTTTGCTTGCTCTATTTTCTGCCTGTGTTCGTATTTCATCTTGTCTAACCGCCAATATATGTGTGGGGGCTACCTATTCCTTTGTGGCGCTACTCCGAGGCAGTTAGCTTTCCTCTTTCTATCTTTAGGCTTAGTTAACTCTCCGGCTGTGCCGAGGCGTCTAGGTCATCGTAGGTACGTCCCACGGCTACTTCTAGTTGTGCGATTAGTTTAGGGGTCTGCAATCTGCTAGTTACCAACCTCTCTGGGTGTCTGGCTGCCTTGGCTATTTTGGCTACTGTCCTCTTCGGCTACCAAATCATAACACCGCTTACAGGCAGGAGCAAGGTGTCATTGCGCGCCCAAAGCCATGTAGAGTGCTCAGACACGTAAATTATTACAGTATTCGCTCTCAGCGTCAGTGACATGTCCATCACCGGAAGGTGGTGGCTTTATTATGCAAATAAAAAAGTGTGACACTGCACAGAAGTGCCCTTATTTGCATATTAAAAAAAGTTGATTCTTAAAGCACCACTCCAGAATTTTTTTTCTTATTTTACTGCTGGAGTGGTGTCACAAATCTAAGTTCCCCACCAATGGTATCATTAATCTCTGCCTCCTCATCATGTATTGCTAGAATTGACACCTATACAAATCATATACAGATCCACATCTGAGCGGCAACCATGAACTTCAACCTGTATAAAAAATATTATGAAAGGACCTTAATTATCATATGACCATTCTTAATGCCATGTGTGCTGCAAAGAAGTAAAAACTTACCATTAAAACCTTGTCCATGAAGAATTCTTTCCCTGGACTGCCATCATTGTATTTTGTGTCAATAGCAAAACACAAGAACAAGACATCTACCACCATTTCATAGATGGAGAGGAAGCAGTGTGCGACCAGAAAGGCAAACAGGCAGACAATAATGAGCGGCAATACCCATACTGTGTAGTCTCTCTGGTAGTTGAGCAGCAGAATGCCCGCCAGGCCAGTGGCACTCACAATCAATATCTACAGCAAGAAGAGAGAAGAAAAAGGTTACCAGGCAGATAAGCCACATAGCGGGTCATTCCGGAAGTAACCTTCCACTATTCATTCATGTGCACCACTTGGTATAGTTCTGAATAGTAAATTTAAGTATTCTGATACAACCACGTGACACCAAGAAGTGGAACCAATAGTGCCCTGTTGGCAATACTATGTTGTGCCACCGGACTGTTTCACTGCACATATCCGTCTGGAACCAAAATTTGAAGGCAAAAAACGTCAAATATAAAAATCTTATTTTATTCCGCTTAGAAAATAACGAGAGAGAGAGAGAGAGAGAGAAGAGAGAGAGAGAGAGAGAGAGAGAGAGAGAGAGAGACCTTGGACTCCGGATCAGTTTTCTGACGGACTTGTCAAAAATCTGGTCCGGCTCCATAGGTTTGCATTGTTTCCGGCCGCCTGAAGTGCCGATTCAGGCACTGTCAGGTGCCTCCGGAAAAAAAAAAAAAAGTTACAAAAACCGTCTTGTCCGGCCGCCGGAATGTACAATTCCGACGGATCCGGCCAAAAACGGATGCAACGCAGTGACATCAGGCGCGATCCGGCGCTAATGTAAGTCAATGCTAAAAAAAACGCATCCGGTACCGGATCCGTTTTTTTAGAAACACGCCGGATCGCGCCTGATTCAAAAAGCCTGATGTGTGAAAGAGGCCTAAGGCTATCGCATTTATCAACTCGCTTCTTAAAAAGGGAATAGTGGACCATTTGACAAATGTCAGTGTCAGTTCATGGCAGACTGGTTTACTGATCATTTGTGATTCATGCACTGTGCAAAGAAAAACAGAAAATGCCTTTCCTTGGTTTCAGTCTTCGAAGAGGACATCATCATTTATCAGAGAAAGAGCTTTTGTCACAATGCCTTTTTCAACAGATGACACCCAAATATACAGCTCAGACAAGGTTATTGGTGGATGGGCCAGAAAGTGACAACTGGAATATTTCCTGTGATTGTGGCAGTCTAGAAATGTGCGGCACCTCCTTAAATTCGCAAGACGCCTTTTTCTGAGAGACTGATGACCGATAAATGCTACTGCGCCATCTTGACGGAGACAATTTTTTTTCTTCCCTCTAACGAAATGGCGTCTGCGCAGTAGCATCTATCGCGTTCATAATTATGCTAGTGCGCAGGCGCTGCCAGAACCATTTTGAGGAAGAATTTATTTTTTCGTCAACAAATGTATACATTACTAAATAAAATGAAAATATGGCTATTACAGATCCGATCATGCTACCCCGCCACCCCCTGCATGATGAAGGTAATTTTTTTTCAAACAATAACATATACAGCATGTAAACTAGGGGGCAGGTCAGTGAGGGATCAGTGACCTGTCAGCAGTCTGCATTATGAATAGCTAATCAGAGCACCACATGAAGCCTCCCCCCTCCATCCACAGGCCGCCCCAAAGCACGAGCATATCATTAACTCAAAACTGAAAATACAGATCAACAACAACCACAAGACGGATTTCATCAACTAAAGTATCACTTTAATCAGTGTAACGGCGCCGACCTGACACTGTAGTTTTCTGAGCACAATTCTGCTGACAGGTTCACTTTAAGGGGAAATGATTCTACTGAAAGCTGCAACTTGGTGAAAGTTCTAAGAGGAAATAACCAGCTGTGAGGGACTATAAGAAGTAAGAAAGGATAATATCTGGACCAGTGAAGAAGTTTCTTAGTCCGTTCCGCTAACGACTGCTGCGATCGGCTCCGGTGGGTCAGGGGCTCCGTCGACGCCAGCAGAAACTTAAACTTGATGTGCGTCCTTGTATGCACATCCAGTTGAAGTGTATTGCAGCGCACAGACACATCCGGCCCGTGCACCACAATACATGCTGCTGGTTAATCAGAGGCCAGTAGCTGATGTCAGCGTGCACTTGACGGGGTGCATGGCAGTGAAGTCACACACTCCTGTCGCACGCCAAAGCCAGCTGCCAGCTTCACAAACGGACACGAGCGGCAGGGGAGCGAAGGAAAGGCAAGTATTTATTTTTTAAAAATCAGTGGCCATACGAGTACATGGATGACTGTGGGGGTGCATTCTATTGTCTGGATGACTTTGGGGGTGCATACTACTTTATGGATGACTATAAGGTGCATTCTACTTTTTGGGTGACTATGGAAGCATACTACTTTATGGATGACTATATGGTGCAGTCTACTTTATGGATGACTGTGGGGGTGCAAATCTACTTTATAGGTGACTATAAGGTGCATTCTACTTTATGGATGACTACGAGGATGCATTATACTTTATGGATGACCATGTATGTAAAAATGTATAGTTTCTCAATTTACAGGTCTCTTGTTTGGGCATATTATGGAACTATGAAAGAGCAAATACTAGGAGACAAGTGACAAACGCTGCAGGTTGGGTGAACGGATCTAGAGGCCATTCCTGCACTGAGGATAAGTATACGGAATTATCGGTCCTTGGATCTACGCACTGCTGCTGATGGCATCACTGCCCAGCGGGAAGCTTAGATGGAGATTTCACACGTTCACAGCTGGAATTATGTCTATCAGCTAGAAAGCCTTTCCAGACACTGAACTTCATATTGCAGGAAACAAGATAACTTGCTTGCAGAACACAAACATAAAAAGGGAATGTTTTATCATAAAATTACCTCAATCAATCAAGGTTTATTTTTTAATTTTTTTTTTTTATAAAAAAACATTAGCCCTTACATTAATAAACTTTCCTGAAATTTTCACTCTGGACACAAAGGCTAATAAAGAGAACCTGTCAGCAAGATGTACTAATGTAATGTAAAGATATGGCTTCAATGACGCTGTAATACAGATTACATTGATCTGTTTGGTGAAGAAATCCACTTTTTGGTTCTTCTTTAATCACCATTTGAAATTTTCTGCCAATTAGATTTCGGTGCACAGGGGATGGACTGTACACTGGGTTTCCTCATTGTCTGTAATTCCCCTGCCCCTCCGTCTACCTCTGGTCTGTGAATGACCAGCCTCCTCTGTGTGAAATCTCAGCAGTGACCTGTCATTCACAGACTGGAGGCAGGTGTAAGGGCCATGGAATCACAGACAGAAAGGAGAAGACCCCGTGTACAGTTCGGCTCCTATACACCAAAATCTAATCGGAAAACTTCAAATGGTGATTAAAGACGAACAAAACGGATTTCTTCAATGTAATCAGTATTACAGAAAAAAAAGTCCAGCAGTCATGTCATTCTCATTACAAGCAATAATTCTTGTATATAACACAGGATCCACCATACATGTTAGCTTACGACACTTTTTTTCCTGAAAATTTTGGGAAGAAATTTGGGGTGCGTGTTATAGTCCGAATGTAGATGGCTCGCTGCTGAAAGAAACCGGCGGCGGTCTCCAGCAAAATGGAGTCATATGCACAAATCGAGATCTTGGCTCGTCACTGAGATCCCAATATGCGATGCGCATACGCAGCCACCAGCGTCGTTTTGATGGAGACTGCCGGAGGTTAACTGAACATGTGCCGCTCCAGCGCCATTTTGCTGGAGAACGCCAGGACATGAAAGGCCGCACACGGCAAGGGCAGCACTAGTGCAAAATTTAAAAGAGGAGGCTCATACAAATCGTCATCACGATTTGTAGCAGCCTCCCTTTTTTCTGGGCCAGCTGTCAATGTGGCTCTGTAGATGTTGCAAAACTACAACTCTCATCATGCTTGGATAGGCTGGGATGATGGGAGCTATAATTTGGCAACAGCTGCAGAGCCAAACAGGTTGTGCACAACTGCTGTCCCCACACAAGAGTGTTGCACAACCAGTGGCCCTCCAGTAGCAGATCTCCTCCATAACAGTGTCAGCCAGTGGCGTAGCGTTGGGGGGGGGGGGGGGGGGCGGTCCGCCCCAGGCGGCACATGTGTGGGGGCGGCACGGCAGCATTTCCTGTCCTCTGTGGGAGAAGCGCGGAGGCACAGTTCAGCAGCCCCGCGCCTACATGGGGACGGTGGACCCGCTGCTGAAGGAGGACTTACAACGACGGAGGCTGCAGGAGCCCTTATACAGTAAATCCATAGGCAGAGAACTGCTACTGATATACAGATTCGCCCTCTCCATTGCAGTGGTGAGTCAGGGCTCTGAGCCCGAGCTTCTCTCCGCAGCCCGGCGCCGCCTCCGCTTCCACCTCCGCCTCTGCAAGTCTGAGCAGAGGAACCTGCTGCTGCAGCAACTCACAAGTGGCAAAGCAACTGCCAGGGAAATCTCCCCTTCCTCCTCCTCCTGGGGATGCAACAGGGATCCGGGGGCAGCACAGGCTGAGGAGGGAGACTCTCGCCCCCATTCCTCACACAGGGACAAGTTGCAGTCTTATTAGAGGGGGCATGGAGCAAGAAGTGTGCCAGTATGTCTTCACACCCCTGAATTCTGCGTGTGCCCTGGAACTGATTGCCAGTGTGCATGCCAGGGGGTGAGATGTGGGCTGCCCCACAAAATCCCCCATACTATGAGCATTGTGATGCCAAAGTAATCAGAGCTGATAAATATGAATTTATTAGGGAAATATATTGGTAATGTCTCACACTGGTACATCATTAGCATGTAATTGTGACATACTGTACCCACCAGTCCTATGATGCCCCTTTATATGTAGGCAGCATGGTATTATGGCGGACATACCATTGGCGTAACGTGTGCAGCCACACAGGGGCGCTAGAGGTAAGGGGACCGACTGCCACCTCCAAAGCAGGTGGAATTGTGCATTATGATGAGCTATTGGGGCCCTGTAGTGTTCTTGCACAGGGGCCCTTTTCTGTCTGCATGGTAGAGAGAGGCGGCACTGGATATGAATATTATATTACAAATACAGCCGCTTGCCCACGTTTGGAGCCCTTCTCAGTGATCAGCTGCAGACCTTCCTGCACCCACTACTCAGTGACTGACAGCCATCTCTGTACGGAAGCCTGTCAATCACCGACTGGCGGGAGGAGGAAACTCTTCAGCTCATTCAGCGAGCCGGCTGATTTGCATGGCATTAGTGATGAGCAATCCCCGCATGTGCTGAGGCTGTGTAACAACCGCGAATCACGCAGCCGTGGGGACTCGATCACATTACTTGACGCCCAAGATATTCGGATAACACCCGAGCATGCTTAGATAACACGATATCCGAGCACGCTCACTCATCACTACATGGCACTCATTTATTTTTGTATCTTTTATGATTATTCTGCAAAGTTTTCCAAAAAAATCTATATTTGCAGTAATTTCTGTGACTGAAATTAAGTTCCAGATATCTAATTGGTGTGTCAATGGCAAGCACATGGATTTCTGGAAGTTCATTCAGATGAATGTGGCCATAAGGTCAGGGTCACACGGGCGTATATTGTCTTATCCGAGATAATCGGATTGATTATGGTAATGACACTCTGATCAAACTCTGATCCCAGTGTCGGCTCGGTGTGATCTGATTCTCTAGTAAGAGAGAACTATAGAGTTAGTAGCAGACTAAAAATTAGATCTTTGAGTGTAGTGTGGGCTTTCGGATGCTTCCGGATTATCAACGACCAAAGGGGCGGCAAATTTTTCGTCCGCCCCGGGCGCCACAAACAGTTGCTACGCCACTGGTGTCAGCAGACATGTTATTAAATATTTTACCACATTTTTTGCTTTAAAAAACTTTTTCCTCCTCCAAAACCTATGTGCGGCTTACGGGCCGGTGCGTCTTATAGTCTGAAAAATACTTTAGAGGCTATGTTGGCATTTTGTTCCCCATATACAATGTTATTACAATAATAGGTTTTGTAGCTAATGATTCACAAGTATAATTCATGGAGATAAAAAAGATCAGTAATAGAAAGGGTAGAATCACAGCAGTCACATAAAAACTGTGGCCATTTTTTACATCTACATTTAATGTGTGAGTGATACACACAGGCCTGGTGGCATGGGAGTCTCCAGTACCCTATACTAAAAGTCACAGTAAATGGTATATACTAAATTTGGCCACAATGCAGTGTAAAATTATTTAAAGGGGTTATTTAAAGGGATCAATTTACTACTTAAATGCATGTATCTGAGGCTAAATATTAATTTTACAATTGGGTTTCAATAAAAATTTTGCACCATTTGTATTCTTTACCCTCGTTACAACACAGTCTATTGAAAGATGCCGAATAACAAATGAAGAATCCGTCAATGAGCTCGTTGTGTCTGAAAGGGAGTTTCTTAACGCTTATGTTTCTTCTTCTTGAGCACTTTGCAACTTATTTATGACCAAAGACCTCATTACTTAAATTTGTATGGAAACAGTCTGTAACAGTCAAACGGTGCAAAATCTGTAATGAAACCCAATTGCAAAAATGATTTTTAGCCCCTAAAAATATGCAATTACATATATTAAAACTTGTCCACCAAGGTGGACAAAAGTGTTGTACACTAATTGGCCAACCACTTCTCATTTCCGATGTTATCTATATAAAATAAAAACACTGTGTACTCACCTTCAGTGGCAGTCCTGTTCCTCCAACGTTGGCGCCTGGTCTCCTGGGGCTCGTGTGATATTATGTTTCCCTTGTGAGACCCAATCAGCAGCTGTTTCATTCTCACTTCCTTTGGACATACCGTATATACTTGCGTATAAGCCGAGATTTTCAGCCCATTTTTTAAGGCTTTAAAGTCCCCCTCTCGGCTTATACGAGAGTCATATACGCCAGTGGGGTCGGTGGGGGAGGGGGATCGGGGGTGTCAGATCATGCTTACCCCCTCCTGGTGCGTCTCTGCAGCCCCCTGCTTCTCCCACGATCCCAGGCTCCTTCCTTCAGCGGTCACATGGTACCGCTCATTAAAGTCATGAATATGAGCATATTTATGACTTTAATGAGCGGTACCACGTGACCGCTGAAGGAAGAATAGCTGCCGGGGACCGCGGGAGAAGCAGGGGGGCTGCAGAGACGCGCCAGGAGGGGGTAAGTATATGCGATATTCACCTGTCCCCGGTCCACCGCTGCGCACCGCTCTCTCCTCTGCGTCCTCTGGCTGTGATGTTCAGGTCAGAGGGCGCGATGAAGTAGTTAGTGCGCGCTGGCCCTCGGCCTGAGCACTCACTGACAGAGGACCCAGAAGACAGCGGCGCACAGCGGTGGACCGGGGACTGGTGAATATCTCAGGTGCCGGGGCCCTGAGCCAGCGGTGACACCGGCACCTGTCCCCCATAGCGAGCCGGTGTCGCCGCCTGCTCAGGACACCGGCATCGAGTCCCCAGCAACAAGAGGCGAGTATGTCTTTTTTTTTTTTCATTTGCAGCAGCAGCAGCAGCATATGGGGCCTATACTATGGAGCATCTTATGGGGGCATAATCTATGGGGCATCATATGGGGCCTATACTATGGAGCATCTGATGGGGGCACAATCTATGGGGCATCTTATGGGGGCATAA
Organism: Oophaga sylvatica; assembly: GCA_033576555.1. Lineage (NCBI taxonomy): Eukaryota > Metazoa > Chordata > Amphibia > Anura > Dendrobatidae > Oophaga > Oophaga sylvatica. Next base: position 614,303,190 of record JARQOD010000001.1, read on the forward strand.
TCTATGGGGCATCATGAGGCCTGTACTATGGAGCATTTTATGGGGGCATAATCTATGGAGTATCATGAGGGCATAATCTATAGAGCATCATATGGGGGCATAATCTATGGTGCATCTTATGGGGCATAATCTATGGAGCATCATATGGGGCATAATCTATGGAGCATCATATGGGGGCATAATCTATGGAGCATCATATGGGGGCATAATCTATTGAGCATCATATGGGGGCATAATCTATTGAGCATCATATGTGGGCATAATCTATGAGGCATCATATGGGGGGCATAATCTATTGAGCATCTTATGGAGGCATAATCTATGGAGCATCATATGGGGCATAATCTATAGAGCATCATATGGGGGCATAATCTATTGAGCATCATATGGGGGCATAATCTATTGAGCATCATATGTGGGCATAATCTATGAGGCATCATATGGGGGCATAATCTATTGAGCATCTTATGGAGGCATAATCTATGGAGCATCATATGGGGGCATAATCTATGGAGCATCATATGGGGGCATAATCTATGGAGCATCATATGGGGGCATAATCTATGGGGCATCATATGGTGGCATAATCTATTGAGCATCTTATGGGGGCATAATCTAAGGAGCATCAAATGGGGGCATAATCTAAGGAGCATCATATGGGGGCATAATCTATGGAGCATCATATGGGGCATGTAATCTATGGAGCATCATATGGGGCATAAAATATATGGAGCATCTTATGGGGGCATAATCTATGGAGCATCATATGGGGCATAAAATATATGGAGCATCTTATGGGGGCATAACCTTTATGGAGCAGCATATGGGGCATATTATTCTATTGAGCATTTTATGGTGCCATTATTAACCTTTATGCAGCGTTATATAGGGAGTATTTTGTATGGAGTATCTTATGGGGCAACCATGAACTGTATGGAGAATTATATGGGGCTCCTGATTCAATATGGATATTCAAAAACCTTTAACCTACTGATGTCTCAATTAATTTTACTTTTATTGGTATCTATTTTTATTTTTGAAAATTTACCAGTAGCTGCTGCAGTTCCAACTCTAGGCTTATACGCGAGTTCATAAGTTTTCCCAGTTTTTTGTGGCAAAATTGGGGGGGGGGGGGGGGGGGGTCGGCTTATACACGGGTCGGCTTATACATGAGTATATACGGTAACTGATAACCAGTGGACGTCAGAGAGCAGCAGATCTCACTTCCATCTGGGTAACAGTTTTGTCCAAAGTAAGAGAACTAAGGGACTGCTGACTGCTTGCAGGCTCACGTGCCATAACATCCTTATGTGAGCCCAGGCCCCAGTGTATAGGCTTTTTATGTCATATGAAGAATATAGCAATTGAGAAGGGGTAGTTAAGTAGTGGACTAACCCTTTAAATGTTAAATGTGTGCCGTAATGTCTTAAATTTTGCATCTTTTTTAATATATGTAATACTATGCAGTAGTTACACACGTACTCATCTACATATAAACAAAACATGGATTTCAGAAGAAAAAAGTCATCTAGTTTCTAAGGCTGCTGTGCAGTTACCTTCCCAAGGAAGAGTACAAAATCTCCCACTGTGTTGATGGTAGCAACTCTCAGAGCATTTTCCACAAGGATAACAAGGGCGTCTTTTGCAGATGTGCAGAAATTTGTGCTGTTGATCGCGGTGGCTGTATATGCATTCTAAAGAAAGAGGACATTTCATAGATATATTCCTCATACACAAAAGTGATATAACATGGGAAGCGTATTGAGAAACTAAATGCACCATGTACAGCAAAAAAGTGAATACATGGCAGGATTATATCATTTTCACTATATTGAAGTCTGCTTAAAGTCTTGTCCAGACTGTTTTCTCCGAAAATGTCTATGTTCTTGTAAAGAAGCGGATTATTCTGGGCAGATATGGCCAGACTCCATCAAAGAAAAATGCCTTAAAAGGTGGCTTTCTCATGTAGAGGGGCCCTGTCCACATCCCTCATTAGGAAAACAGATGTCCTGGCCAGATGTCCCCCTTCAAGATGCCCCTTTATTGGCCAGAAAAAAATATATTAAACAATGCTTTAGAGTGTTCCTCTGTACAATTGAAAAATCAGCTTTATGCTCTTCTACATTTTGTCATAGTTAATCTTCCACCTGGATGTCAACCAGATCTCAAGCTGAAGTTTTTCTGCGCTTTTATTCTAAAGCAGACGTGTGCAAACTGTCGCCAAAGAGCTGGAAAGAGTGGCATATGAACCATGATGTATGGACCACCTGCGGGTCTCTTCACTCAAACTCAACAACCTCATAGGCATTTATGAGGCTGCAGAGTTTAGGTCAGAAGCCCCGCAGCCGGTCCATGCATCACAGTCCGTACACTAAAGTGTAGATGTGTGAAAACATCCTTATACAGCAGAAAAATATTTAGAGTTGAGAGTCCTCAGTGGTTGATACCTTTTAATGGCTAACTGAAAAGATGGTAACAAATTGCAAGCTTTCGAGACTACTCAGGTCTCTTCATCAGGCTGAACTAATACAACATCTGAAGAATCACATATTTATACACAACACAGCACAGAAAAAATGCAATAGATAAGACAAGTGACGAGTGCTTTGTGTATAAATATGTGATTCTTCCTGCTTTGTGTATAAATATGTGATTCTTCCTGCTTTGTGTATAAATATGTGATTCTTCCTGCTTTGTGTATAAATATGTGATTCTTCAACTTGTCTTACCTATTGCATTTTTTCTGTGCTGCTTTGTGTATAAATATGTGATTCTTCAGATTCTGTATTAGTCTAGCCTGATGAAGAGACCTGAGTAGTCTCGAAAGCTTGCAATTTGTTACCATCTTTTCAGTTAGCCATTAAAAGGTATCAGCCACTGAGGACTCTCAACTCTAAATATTTTTCTATCTACTGGCTAACACGGTACAAAGATACACATCTTTACTTATACAGCAGAAGCATTTTCTAAAAGGATCCCCAAAGGTAAGTGGGAGTGTGAAGATTTGCAGGGTAGAAATACGGGACAGAAGTGACTCAATCAAAAGCATCTTGGGTTACATTATTTTTGCATCATTATGTTGTAGATTTTCGCTGCCGATTTCAAATGGCAAAAATCTATGTTCCAAATCAGCATCAAAATCAGCACGCTTTACATTCTTATTTTGGCAAAGTCAGTCTGTTGCCAATCTGCCTTGTGTGAACATACACTTTTTGTGAATACTAAAACTATAGTATGTGAACAAATATGGTTCTCACCTGATTTAAATATGTTAGGCACTTTTCTAGACACCAGAGGCAGCAGATACAGGATTTCAATATACAGCGGGCACATGCATTCTCCTGGAACACGAGCAAGATATATAAGGTCATTTACATATAGCTCTATGATGAGATCAGCATTTGTAGTTTTCATGCACTGAGGTACAGTATGTAATACATGGCTGACAAAGACGTCTATATTGGTTGCCCTACTTCACCATTTTTCATAAATGGGGAAAACAAACAGCAGCATTACAACTAAGCAAGGAACACTAGTGCCACCTAATAGAAGTAGCAATCCTAAAAGTCAGTATTGACCCTTTAAGGAGCCTTGCTACATGACTTAGGATAAAAAACAACCCTAAGTCATATGGCAAGGCTCATTGAAGGGTCGATATTGATGGTTATGGTAACTACTTCTAATAGGTGGCACTAGAGTTCCAGTCCTCTTCCTCTTTGAGAGGCAATTTGCATAAAATTTTTTCCAAGGGAATCAATGTATGGCTTATAAGCCTCATCACACTGGCATGCCCCTCTCCACAAGGAGAAAAACGTTACCCCTCAGATCCCAACAAAGGAAAAAATTTCTCAAGTTAAATGTGCCCAAAATATGGCATAAAATGAGCCAAAAACATGTATTTCATGCACCATATTTATGATGTATTTTAAACACTTTTTACGGCATGTCCAAATAGGAGAAGAGGCGAGGTTTAACCTGCAAGAAAATGCACCAAAACTGCAACACACAATTCTGACACAAAAGCCAAATAATAGGTCATGTGAAGTTAGACCACAGGGGCTGAAAAGTAGACAGATTAGCAAACATCACAAACCACTGATAAATATAGCACATTTTAAGAACGTTTAGTCAAAGTTTGCTCTGTTAGACAGTTTAGATAAATCTGCCCCAGCATGGTAATAGAACAGTTCCTAGATAGTACAGTTTTGACAAATTAATGTATCAACTGCTGTTAAAGTGTCAGCTGACTGTCTATTTGATTCTTGACAAGCCATCCATTACACCACCTAGGTGTTAATGAAAGGGAAGCTAGCCTCTTTCAGATAATATTGGCTCCATCCCCAGGGCCCCCTGCAAGTCTCCGCCACTGCTCTGGGGGGCCCGATACTGGCTGCGGAGCTTACATCAAAATGACAGCTTGGCATTTAATCAGTGGCTTTCAAGGGGGCGCTCCGTCTACCCTGGCAGAGACGACGAGTTCAACAACTGCCTGCCATGCTGTCGATGTTCTGTAACAAGATCTTTTTTCACACATGGGGCAAAAAGAAAAACAATAACGAGTATTTCTGAAGCAGTTTTTAAATTACTCTATGCAGTTATATAGAAGCTGAAACCTTAAAATTTCTAAGAAAGTAGTAACTAAAAAAAGAAGAGCGCTAGTGCTGTATGTCCATATGACATCCTACAGAGAATTTGCTCATACTGTAGCCAATTCTCCATCAACTATTCAAGTTGCATAGAAAAAAATAATTACGGTACTTTACAAAGTTTCTCATTTTATAGAGCATTTGTCACCAGCCACAGCAATTTATTAGAAACCAGATGCCCTGGTCAGGTTTGTATGAGACAAACTTGCACGTTAAAAGAGGATCGTGGAACTGGACAGCTTCACAAGCATAAAAAAAGAAGCTGTGATTGCTTGCATAGATTTCTCTGGCATCCTGGGCTGTGCAATTGCCTGTCCCCAAATGTTCACCATTCAACCTGACTGAACTGGAGAGGAGATCTGCAAGGAAGAATGGCAGAGGATCCCCAAATCCAGGTGTAAAAACTTGTTGCATCATTCCCAAGAAGACTCATGGCTGTACAAAAGGGTGTTTCTACTCAATACTGAGCAAAGGTCTGAATACTTATGACCATGTGATATTTCAGTTTTTTTTTTTAACAAATTTGCAAAAATTTCTACATTTCTGTTTTTTTTCAGTCAAGATGAGGTGCAGAGTTTACATTAATGAGAAAAAAAATGAACTTTTTTGGATTTACCAAATGGCTGCAATGAAACAAAGAGTGAAAAATGTAAAGGGGTCTGAATACTTTCCATACCCACTGTATTTTTAGATCTTTAGCCAATAGTTTTATGCATTTTTTTTTTTACAGAGAAGGTGGCAAACAGAAAGCGCAGCACCGATGAAATCCACGTGCACATAGACATCATCTTTTCCATTTACCTTCCCCTTGAGCTGGCTATGAATGTACATGAGGATCATTCGTGGGATTTTCACAAGAGTGATAATAAAGGCTCCCTTTGCCACTGTCCCAAGATGGTATCGAATCAGTCGATTTAATGAAGCCAGAATAGGCGTAAAAGGGAGGTCTTTCTTGTTTCTGCATATAGAATACAAGTATAGAGATGTGAGAGATGCCATTACAGAGGAGATACACCGTCATAGACACAGACTCCACAAGTATGCTGAAGGGGAGTTAGGGTCTACTCTAATGTAACATTTCACAGAAGGAGAAAGTCTATAAAAACACATTACCTTGTGAAATAATAGGTAACTACAGCTCCGGCAATGGTCATCTGCTGGCAGGCTAAAATAAATTCACTGATCCATATCAACCCAACTAAATGATACCACCACATGTACTGTAATGGACCAGTGATCTTGAATTCAACAAATCCTTGCTCATTCGTGGATGGATCACCTGAAAGGAGAAGTTATACCATAAATAATAATAATTGTATTTATATAACACCAACATGTTCTGCAGAAGTCAGAGGGTACATGTACAATGTTCACATGTTGCTTTTTTTGCTACTTTTTTTCCTGAAGCCAAAAAGATAAAGCCAAAATACAGGTTTTGATGCCTTTTTTTTGCTTTTTGCTCTATTTTTTCAGGATCCTAAAGCTCAGCTTTGCTCCCACCATACAAGCATGAACAATGCATGGTGTTAGGCCACGAATGCAAGACGGATGTGAAACCATAAAACATTTTTTGAAAATAAGGGCAATTTCCTCAAATTATTTAGGGGAAATTGTTTGTCTTAAAAATAGTGACTATTTTGAACAAAAAAGGTGGATTATTGTACTCATGAAATAAGGTTACATGAGTTCATGAAAAAAATACACAATTGCAAATGTAAAACCAGTGGAGGAAGTTGAATTGGTAGGATGGATATTAACACATTGGTTGGGCATTTAGTTAATAGGGCATTGTTTACATTGATACATCAATAATTTAATTAAACTATACTAACATCCATACTCATGTGATGATACCAAGAAATTATGGTAAAATTTAAACTTGGGCGTGGGGTGGGAAATCACAAACATAAATTGGTTGTACTTGAGTTTTTTCAACAGAAATGCTGCAAATACTGATAGCAGCATTTTTGCACATACAGTGCCTTGCAAAAGTTTTCGGCTCCTGGAACTTTTCAACCTTTTCCCACATATCATGCTTCAAACATAAAGATACCAAATGTAAATTTTCAG